>OX457050.1:37456009-38056009 GCA_949752735.1 Lumbricus terrestris
GAACTCTTCTACGCCAGTGGCACAATGCCTTCCTTTAGAGATCGATTGCAGATGGTTGTGAGAAGAGGAAGTAAATGTCCATAAATTCCTGAAGCAGGAAGGTAGGATCCAGTTCACAGGACTTCGATGGCAAAGAAAGAATAAAGCATTGTAGTTCAACACGATTCAATGTTGATAAATGGCAGTTGAAAGGATAATCAGGTTGCGGAGAGCCAGCAGGTGCCTGTCGAATGTCACGAATCTTGGCATCACACGTGGCCAGGAAGTCATCTGCTGTAAAGAATGGAGTATTTGGGGGACAGTGAGGATGATGACAGCCAAGGAGGGCGTTGGAAGGCTGTCCACAGTCACTTTGGTTCCCTGATGTGAGAAGCGACCTTGGCTTCCCAGTATGATCGTTCTTTCCATACAATACAGCCGGTGCATGCTGTGAACACACTGGACACAGGTGGTATTCATTTAAATGCAAATTATACATGAAATGATATTATCACTGTTTCAGGGACTCCATTCAAATACAACAATGAAAAAGACCATTAACTTCAAAACACATATAACATGGGTCCAGGTCCAGGATTCGCAGAGCTGTTATGTAGGTTATATACTTACAGTCAGTTTCCATCCAAAGTCTTCCAACTGTATTTTCTCTTCTGCTGATGAAGTCTTTAACATCGCCTGGTATAAATTTGATGTCTCGAATACTGACTTGTTCCTTGGCCTGTGTTTGTGTCTGTTTTAATTTGTCAAAGTTTTCTTTGAAGTCTTTATATTGGCAGACTATGTCAAACGTTGTTGCTTCATCTGTTCCTGGTAACATTTCTTCTATTCGAGTATTGAAACTTGCAAGTCTCAGATGTTCTGTTTCAATTTCATTAGTTTTCATCTTCAATTTTTTTGTAACTTTTTGTTTCTCATTACTCAGCTCTTCCAGAAGCAAACGTCTTTGTCTGTTCACAAGCTGTATTATGCTATCACATTCTTCATTGATTGCCAACTCAGTTTTACTCAGCAGATCACAAAACTTCTTCGACTCTTCATCTACTTCAGATATCTGAGTAGTCACTTGAGACAAGAAGCATTCGATGCTCTCGATATAACCGTTCAGTTGCGTCTTTACCTCTTTTGCAAATCTACTTATCTTTGAACAATCATGTTTCCGATGGTCATCTTCCATGCACTCGAGACAAATGACCACACTGCACTGCACACAGTAAAGGACCAATTCTTCATCATTGTGCGTCTGGCAAAGCCTCTTCACTACATTAGCTTTGCTCAGATGAGTCATATCTATTAATTTGAGACTTTTATCCGGCACCTGATTTAAGCAATAATTTTTTGGCAAACCATCAAAGCCAATAGATGGAATCTGAAACTTTGTCCTGCAGTAAGGGCAGTCTGGATCTGAATCTTTGCTTCTTCCATGATCAGTGATGCATGTCAGGCAGAACGTATGACCACAAGGCAAAAAACGCGGATCTTTGAAAGTTCCAAGACATACTGAGCAGTCAGCGACTCTTGCGATACCAACACCAGCCATTCTCAATAGACTGAAAGCAGTAATAACATTGATTGTTTGCATTGCTGCAGATACTCCCATTATATTATTATCAAGGTCTAACTCTTTTTAGGTGACTGTAAAAAAGTTGGCTATGGTTGTGTAAACCAGAGGTTTTAACAGGGTGCCATGACACACTAAAGTGTCGCATAAGCATTAAACATGGTGGGTTGTGAAAATTGGTGTTTCATGAAATTTCAAAGCCTATATCCATCGTTCTTGCATTACATTGACTTACTTACTCTTGCAATTTAGTCAACTTGGGCTGACAGACTTCATAGCATCCTATTTATCTATTCCATTTCAATGCAGTCTGCTATGAAGCTTACCTTATGCATACGTGACATACAGTATACCACAAATGCGATCGTAAAGATGAAAACTTTCACCCATTACCGCAACACCCAAAATGGAAAATTTATCACATTGAAACTGAAATTAGAAAGCATTTGATGCCAAAATTTCACTAATGATTACAAATTTTAACAATTTCAAATTTTAAATAAATAAACTAGTTTCACTATATAATTTCTTTAAATTTCAATAATAGCACGAGGATTGCGTGGTTTGTCCTCAAATTTGACTTTAAGTTTAGATGCAATGTGTGTTCAAAAAAACTTGTAAACTACCATCATAATATGATAGTTTGCAGAGTCACTTGAGTTGACTTGAGCTTGAAGACTTGAATCCAACTGGCTTCAAAGATTGAAAATATCTGGCTAGGACAGTACATGCACGGGGAACTAAATGGCCTGGCGTCCATTCAAATGGGCGAGCGGTGGTGAAGGACCTCACCCGATCAATTCATTGAAAAATGATCAGGGTCGAGGCCGTATGGTCGCTATATAAAATCTGAATATGTTTACTCTTATGTTCATAATTAGCAGTCACAAAGAAGATCCAGGCACACAAAATAGACGCCGTCTATACATTCTGATTGGTTCTACTATAACGTTCTATATACAATGTCCAATCGCGACAGTCTAAGATGATTTACAAATATATACAGGGTGGGCCAAAAAGTACCCTTACGGTTTTTTGACAATATCTTGGTCAGAAGTAAGAATTTCTCAATCAAATTTTACAAGATCAAAGGCAATTCATATATACGTACAATGACTAAATTTCACCAAAATATTTCAAACAGAACAAAAGTTATCTCACTTTTAGTGAGTCCACCTTTTGTTTTTTACGTTTCAAAAACAAAACGCAACAAAATACCAAAAATTGATTTTATTAAGTCACATCCCAAATAATCCCCCAAATTGATTTACTAAGTGTAAACCGCACAACCTAATGATTTTTCGACACTAAAACTATTATTATGTTATCAGCAGCACCAACACGCCCACTGTCGTGATTTCATTTACATCTTAACCCTTTGAACCCGCCGCTGCTTGTTACATGTTTAACGACACCGCCATATCAAAGATGATTAGTGTCGCCCTCCTCCTTTATGCAGGCTTGGGACGGGCGCTGGCAGAGAACAACCAGTGGCGGAGTTTCCCGCCGCTCCTATACTAGGGATTCGGCATATATAATATAATACACAAGGTTCCCATCATAAGTTGCTTAAACATATTGACCTACTTCTGCTCAGTTGATTCATGCCTTTCCCAAAAATGTCGGACAACACTGCATATTAATAGACGAAGATTATTGTATAGGTTGAATCTTCAAATATTTTCAAATTTATTGCACTCAGTTTAGTTGCTTACTTTAATAATAACTGTACGAGCGTGTCCTTGTTCCTACCATCGGTTCCAGTCACATGTTACCATTGATATGTACTACCACTGAGGTTTCATAAATAAACCCAGATTACCTTCTGAAAAAAACCACAGACTATTTATAAAACCGATTTTACACCCTCTGTTCAAATCATGATGTTGTTCAAATCAAGTTGGATTTTCGCTTGTTCTGAAGAGGGTTAGCAAAATGTTCGTCAAATGAGTTGAATAAAAAAGTAATTACAACTTTAACACATATCAGAGACTCGGCATCCATACTGACTATAAGCTGAATCAATACATTCGATCGTTTGCGCATGCGCAGCGGTTCAAACCTACTAGAATTGTGACAAAATTGTCTTAATAAATCAGTATTCCAGCGTTTTAACCACCTAGATTTCTAGAACATTAATGTTCTGCAACAACTAGTTAGCTAACTAGACCATTTCCTAGAAGATTCTCAGGATTGACCCAACCTATATATATATATATATATATATATATATATATATATATATATATATATATATATCGTATCGTAATCGTAATATATATATATATATATATATATATATATATATATATATATATATACATGTGACACGTTAGATATGTCAAAAATACGGCTTGGCAAGGAGATCGAGGATATCGAGTGATCTGACCTATAGGCCTACCAGTGGCGCTTTCTGTTGTGTTGCTTGCCTCGGGTCTGTTGAAATTAAGATCGCTCCTCCCTCTTCTGACTTGACCGTACCAGGACCAGGAGCGTTCCAGCACTCAGGCCATTTAGTGTTAAGCTACCCGCTGTGTAGCCTACCTGCGTGTCGTGTGAACCGGGTCGTATTTCGTATAACATGCATCTGTAATCATTCTGCGGTGTGTCAGATTGAATTTCATTAAACGAATATACAGGGTGCGCCAAAAAAAGTAATCCCCTAGGGTTTTTTGCCCATATTTTGGCCGAACATACGAATTTTTAAATGAAACTTTACAGACTTAAAGGCAATTCATATTTACGTACAGTGGTCAAATTACAAAAAAAATATTTCAAACAGAACAAAAGTTATATCACTTTTAGTGAGGCCACCCACCGTTTTTTGACGATTCAAAAACGAAGCGCAACAAAAAATTAGGTTTTTGGCCAATATCTTGGCCAAAAGTAAGAAGATCGAAATGAAATTTTACACGCTTAAAGACATTTCATATCTGCACATAATGGCCAGATTTTATCAAACTATTTCATACAGGACAAAAGTTATACCACTTTTAGTGAGGCCACCCACCGTTTTTGACGATTCAGAAACGAAACGCAACAAAAAAAGTAACAAAAACACGCTTTTATTAAGTCTTATCTCAAATAACTGTTGTCAAATGAACTTGGTAGTGCTTCACAACTTGTGCTCAATGTGCCCACCAACAGTGCCAAAATTTCGTTTGAGTCTCTTTGCAAAGTTTTTGATGGAGCTGTTGATTAAGCTGACAGATTCCTTATTTACCGATTTTATTGTCATCTTGCTAAGTGACTTCTCAATGACGCGCAGCTACATGTACGCTGGCGCCCTGTTCCTTTTTTCAATAGTTATAATAATGATCATCTGGCAATATCAAGGCTATCTGATAACAATTATTTGAGATGAGCCTAAATAAAATCGTGCTTTTGCTACCTTTTTGCTGCGTTACGTCTTTGAATCGTCAAAAAACGGTGGGTGGCCTCTTTAAAAGTGCCATAACTTTTATTCTGTTTGAAATATTTTGCTGAAATCTGGCCATCATGTGCAAATATGAATTGTCTTTAAGCCTGTAAAATTTCATTTCGAAATTCTTACTTCCGGCCAAGATATTGGCCAGAATAATTAAATTGGTTTTTTCTTACTTTTTGTTGCGTCGCGTTTTTGAATCGTCAAAAAACGGTGGGTGGCCTCACTAAAAGTGATATAACTTTTGTTCTGTTTCACAAATGGTGATGAAATTTGGCTATTGTACGTAGATATGAATTACCTTCAAGCCCGTAAAACTGGATTTGAAAATTTCCTATTTTTGACCAAGATATTGACAAAAAGCCGTAGGGGATTACTTTTTTTGGCGCACCCTGTAGATATATATCGAGATGTCAAAATGGCTTTTTTCTGCGCAGAGCTATTATAAATTATTCGTGAATTGACGAGATATCTTGATTGCGGAGATTAAAATTAAAATTAGTGGAGCAAAAATTATATAGCACAACCATTCTAAATTGCATTTAACAGAACATTCATGTGCTGTAAAATGTAAATACAAAATGGTCAACTCACCAAAATGGACCCAGATCTTGCCCCCCAAAAAACAGAGACCCAGACGAAGGCCAAAACCCAGAGCTAGTGGAAAAAACCCAGCCGTGGCATCACTTGTTGCTTTCACTTTAGCCAACGTATCTATATTTAGCTTGGAAATTACGAGGCGTTGACCTCAGCTGTTAAGCTGCTGCTGCTGCTGGAGACTTAGAAGACAAATTTTTCAGCTGACAGCACAGTGTAGGCCTACGAATCTACGATGTACAAAAAAATAGTATCCGTTGAGCGGATTTGCTTGTAGGCTGCTATTAGAGCCGATTATTGCAGGCTGTTAGTATAGTTAAGATTTGTGTATTCTGTGATCTCCGTTCTTGTGAATTGTTTAAACTGTATACCTGTATACTGTAACTGGTTGCGGTCTGTCAACCATATTGTTGAATGAAGAGAATATTATTATTAACAACATCCAGATTGTAGCTTTTTAGTATGTTATTATCTAACTTGGTCCTGGGCACGAGGTTAAACTGCATCCATCCTCCGCCACAGGGAACCAACAACGTCCCTGTGCCGGTCCTAAGCCCGGACAAAGTGAGGAAGGTTTGCCAGATGGGTGGCGATACGCTGGCAGTAAAAGACCAAGACGATTGGAATCCGCAAAAACCACGGCACAAGTGACAGAGCGACCCAGATGCTTCAAGGTGTCATGATGTGGAGCAGACATGCACAGGCCGGTCAGGACAGACTGGTGGAGAGAGTCGGGGGAGAGCGTGGGACACATACGGGCATTGACCCAAGTTGTCCTTCATGCCTCTCTCCCAATATTCTCTTCATTTAGACAAGGCGGTCTAACTGCTCCAAGATGTTAATGGTATGGAGCAGACCTGCTGACTGGACCTGTTGAAGCTGGGCAGCATGACGCGAGACAGACTCAGACAGAGAGTGGCGTCGGACTCTTACGGGCATTGAGCCCAATGATGTTGATGATGATTATCTAACTAACGCTCGTGGATAAGCTGTTGCCCCGCGCTTGGCTTTCAAGTAGCACTTTAGAAATTTTAAATTAATAACTACTTAACCAGAGAGCTAGTTTGTCACCAATTACTTCTAGCTTTTTTATATATCGAGCTGACTGCATGGTGGATTCTGCAAACGAGGGTCATATCAAAGGAGTCTGTCCGCCTGCCAATAACGTTTGACATGTTGATGTGCACTAAAGGCAGATGAATCACTCTCTTCTTCTATAATGTGCATGTTGAAAAGTCTAGTGAGCTCTGATCTTCTGCTAGAAAGAGTAACTGCCAAATGGAAAATACCTTATATTATTAAATAAATTTGTAATGCATGCAAGGTCACACCGAAATGTGAATCTGATCAATGTGTTTGAAAGCCAACTCAGACCTGAACAGAGTTTCAGGTGGTTAGCAGCACTGGTAATCTTTTGCTTTCAGGAACAATTTCATCTGCAACCAATTGGTGCTTAGGTAACAAACGGTCATCCACGCTCATGTATTTATTATCAGGATGCTTAACACAGCACTTGTTATAGAGCTCCGTCAAGCTCTATACTCAGAGGCGCTTCCGACTGCAGCGCGGACACTGCATCGAAGTTTCACGCTGAGCAATTGTGAGTTAAGGACTTGCTCAAGGTCCCTGCACGGCGACTTGAGTTGGATTCGAACCTACCACCATTCGGCTGCAAGGCAACAAACATACCCACTACACCACCACGCCCCAGAATAGCATCTCTTGAATGAATGTTTTACGAGGCAAGGAGATAACTCGTAGGCTGCAGATGGATGGTCCTTATGACGAAGTATTTACTGACATAGACACGCCAATTCCAAACTTTCAACTGAACCATCATCAGACTGTGAGATATTGTACTGTATATGTAGCCGTCAAAACAATCTCCTGTAGTTCATTAACACAAACGCACACAATTTTTCTGAGAAACAACGGACAACCAAAAACTTAACGTAGAATTTCACAGAACACCCATTTGCCACAAATAAACCAATTACATACATTGTATCTATACAGTTACATAGCACCTCTCCTCACAGATTGACTATTGAGAGGCGCTCTGAGCATGGAAATCCCAAGGGGGAAAAACCGCCTTTAAAAGAACGAGAGACTGAAGAGGAAAAACCCAACAATAGCATGGAATTGATGACATTAAAAATTCTAGGTGAGGTCCTGGCATTGATGGCTAATCAGGCTCAGAAACAAAAGACCATAACAGAAATATGAACATTTCCTCGTTGGCTGAAACAGGTGGCAAATAAAGAGTTAACTTCACACAGGGATTGCAGAGAAGACACACAATATGGCACCTTTCAAAACACTAACGGGCGCCTAACAAAAGCGAGTGAGAAAGCAATGCAACGTGTCATTGAAGTGTTAAGATTGTTGGTGTTGTGACTGCATGTATTTTGCAGTGTTAAAATTGCTATGATATAAAGTTACATGTACCACAGATAATAACTGAATGTCAATAGCATCCTACAAGCAACTCTCGAAGGCACTCGTTGCAAACGTAAACTACGTTAGAGTTCACGAAGAACAATAAGTTCATCTGTTAGCAAATAGATTTCCTATCTCTGGACCTAAGGAATATTGCTTTTTTTTCTCATGCACATCACAAAACAATGACATCAATACAAAGGAATCACCTTATATGCCAGCCATGGTTGAGCGACACCACAATACAATGTCTTATGACACCGTCACACCACCACAGCGTCCCACATTTTAAAACTGATAAATCAAATCCAGGATATACATTAGATCAGAATCTGCATTCTAGTGCGCCCCATCAGAAATGCTAACAACATTACTAGTACTAACAACATGGTAATAATAGTAGCAAGAATAGTTCTGTAAAAATTGCGGTTTCCTCAAACCGCTGGGATTTCAAGTTCCGAGTAGAAAAATAACGAACAAATACTAACAAACGACGCTGCACGCGAAAGATCACAGAGAACTACATTCCTCCTAGAACGCTATTTCTCGAGTGCGGAAGGCAATGATGGGCTTACAGTTCAGTTAGACCTAACCACAATAACAGCATCGAACACTTGGCTGCCAACCTGGCAGCAAAAAGAACAGAAATCCAACCCAAAGCAAACGTTTTGCTGTTTCCAAATACTTTCGTAACACAGCTCTCTACCTGCTGCAAACCCAGCTCAAAGGAAATTAGCAAAAGGCTCAAACCTTTCGATTACCCCTGTAAATAAAATCACTACCAAATATCGATTAAAATTAAGTACTTTTGTTCGGGCAGCGCAGCAAATTTGTTAGATAGGTCATTTTTTAAATTAGAGAGCACAATTTCGAGCCATCCCTGAAAAGACGTTCGAGCAAAAGCCCTGGCAGCTCTGCTCAGTGCAATTGATGCTCTGCTGAATGGCACTTACGAACTTTGGAAGAAAAAAAATAACGTGCAGTTATATTTATATTATTGTAATTTCAGCTTAGATATTGCACACTCACCACTCGTGTAAATGTATTTAAATCAGAGGCAAGAGAAAAGTGTAACACAAACAAATCAATAGGTCATTCAATGTCAGCGTTCACTAAACAGTCCAAGCGAAACCGCAACCATTACATGGCAAACCCAGCGCACCACCGAAGAGTGCAGCCCTGCAGCTGAACTGATTCTGGCAATTCACTCTATCCCAAAATCTGTTTTACAACAGAATTCAGCTTAAAATGCAGCATGTGACAAAGAGGCTCCAGTGCAGTCAGTCAATCCCTTTTAACGAAATCTTATTCAAACAGAAGAGGGAAGCTGATGCCATCCGTTAGTAACGCTGCAATAGTCCGTGGAGACGACGATGTACAAGGTTTTGCGTGCGTGCGTGTAAATTCGTAAGCTGACGGACGACGGAGGTTAACTGTGCACTTCCTTCTGGCAATAGAGTTCCTTAAGGGATTTGAGTTCTTCGATTAGAGTCTTGTTCTGATTTTCGAGAACGGCCACTCGGTTTTCCAGGCATTTCACGTACTCCTTCTTCTTTCGTCGGCACTCTTTCGCTGCTTCCCTGATCAACGTAAAACAACGATGCTTAATTTAATATCAATTGCACATACTTAAAAAGGAAGTCTATGTAGCACCAATCCAAGAAACTAATCGGAAACACTCTCCACGCTAGTCTAAATGAGGTTAGATAAATTTAGAGTAGCACATTCATCAGTAGTAATCAAACTTACTCAGCAATTAGTCGTTATAAACAAAAGTCGGCACATCGGGCAATGCAACTTCTCCATTTATCTTTGTCCATCGCCAGTCTTCCCACGTCATCCAACAACATCTAACCACCTACGATGTCCTTGATTGTCTCTGGCCAGTTCTTTCATTGTCTTCCTTTTTCCATCTTCCATCCGGGATAAATCTCATCACTCTGCAGGGCTCTGTTCTATCCATGCTCATGAACGATATGTCACATCCAATTCAAGCTTCTCTTTCGGATGCTATTCTCTGCATCTACATTCTATTCTCCCATTCACTCTCTTATCATTCAGCATTCTATTGTCAATACAGCATTCTATTGTCAATACAGCATTCTATTGTCAATACAGCATTCTATTGTCAATCTACCATTCTATTGTCAATCTACTAATGTAACAGTAGTCGTCTACAAACCAGACAACCCTGTCAAACTCCTGTCACAATCTGAAGACATTCATCCACCACTGTTGTGTTGTTGTCTGTCTGTATCTCTCCTTCCCTCTGTCTTTCATTTGGCCATCCATACAATAGCCACAGGAAAATGACAATCAAAGGAAAACAAAAGAAAAACGAAGAAAACTTGCTTGTTTTTAAGTAGACGTAATTCTCTCTTCCGAGAAGCCTCTTCAAGCACTTGGTGTCCGCCGTCGTGACCTCCACCGGATGCAGAAACCATAATTCCTTGCGGAAAAGACATGACTCCGGAAGGACTCAGCTGCTGAACTACAAAGCCAATTGTTTCGAGAAGTAAAATCAACTGCAGGCAAGAAAATAAGTTTCTAGCAAAGAGGAAATATTGATTTGCACAAAAGTCTTTTTCATCTGAACTGATTAAATAAAGTTCTGAGTGCTACAGAGTTCCGCTCATATAACCTACAAGAAAGTGATACCCTGGACAATAAAAGGTAAAACATACATATTTATATAGAAACCACTCAAGAAAAGATTCAAACCAGCTAAGAAAGACCCACCAACAAGCACAATTCCATTAACACACCTATGACTCCACAGAAATCGCTATTTTTTACAATTATAATAAAATCTCAAAAACACATTTATTGAGTGCAACTAATGGCATAGAGCAATTGTGAGTGAAGGACTTGCTCAAGGAGTCAAGGTCATATCTCAGGGGAGCACGAAGTCATCACAGCCCATACACTCCAAATCCCAAATTAGCAGCTGAACAAGTGCACTAACTGACACAGCCTGCATTGTTACATACCTGGAATGAAGTATTGTCCGCCGTCAGGGCCTTGAGTATATTGGATGACAGCGGTTGTGCCAGATGTCGGAATATTGCCGCCAACCGTCAGCGTCTGAAGACCGGACTCTGAGCCGTCGTCTTGTGAAACGATCCGAAACGTCTGACCTGACGGACCAGACAAAAGTTTGCATAAAGCAATACTGACATAAGTTGATTGGCAAATTTACATAAAGCCATACTGACGAAAGTTGATAGGTACTTAGACAAAAGTTTGCATAAAGCAATACTGAAAAAAGTTGATTGGTACTTAGACAAAAGTTTACATAAAGCAATACTGACGAAAGTTGATTGGTACTTAGACAAAAGTTTGCATAAAGCAATTTACTGAAAAAAGTTGATTGGTACTTAGACAAAAGTTTACATAAAGCAATACTGACGAAAGTTGATTGGTACTTAGACAAAAGTTTACATAAAGCAATACTGACAAAAGTTGATCGGTACTTAAATTAAGAATGTCTAACAAGCACACACTACAATAACAATAAAGAACAATTTCTGCTTTTTCCCCCAGTTTCAATTTTTATAATTCTGATGGATAGTTTCTACTTAAACACAATTTCCATTGTAGAAAATTAATAATTTAAGCAACTTAAACCGATTCTTAGAAGCAGACTACTGTATGACCAACCAGCAAAATGACTGATTGTCTCATATCCACAGTTCGCTCCACAGCTTCTCTCCTCATCTTTCTCATCGACCACAAAAGAATAGACATCAAAGCGCTTCTGAAAGGATTTTGGTGAAAGAAGCATGAACATTTCAAATGGTCATAAACACTACAATTAGGGCTTAAAGTGCGGCTGGATGGTCATGGACGGCGTCCATGCACTTATTTTCAAATCTGCACACCGTCCTGCCACTTAAGGAAGGGGCATCAGGCAATTCTTTTTCTACACTTTAAGCACTGACTACAATACAACTTACCCATGGCTGAGGTCGTGTCGTCGTCGTTACTGTTGTCATTGCTGCCTTGCGTCATATGTCCGTCGCTTGAGTCGTCCTCAATCTTCCTAACAACGTAGCCCTGCAGCTGATGCTGATGTTGATGCTGTTCACCGGTCAGATCGTTGAATAACTTCCTGCAAACAACATCAATTGATGCAAAATCAACAGCAATCGCCGAAGCACGGCACAGCAATGATTCAAGGAGCCAGACCCTACGTACAATAATGTTTCTGGGTAGCTGGGTGGATGTTTCCCAGGTGACTACACCTTTTGAATCCATTTGGCAGCGATGGTTATGAATCACTTACCTCTGCGTCAGGACCGTCATGGCTCAATCCAGACGCTTTGCCTGCATGGGTCCATCTCTATGGAATGGACTTCCACATCCAGTTCACTCCACCTTTCTGCCTGGTAGTCTTTCCTCATCTTTCTCTCGCATCAAATCAACTGCCTTTCCCCTCGGGGGTCGATCACACTGGGAGCACTTCTGAATAGCTTCTGCTGACAGAAGCGCTTTATAAACAGTCATATACAATACAATGCAATCTCCATTGTCCTCGGCCATTTGTCGAATCCAATGCTTCAAAGTCTGTTATAAAATGAATACCTATAGGACGGCCGTCGTGCGAGGATCTCTCGTCTCCGAACGTTGTTGTCCGTTGGATCATCGTTTCCTGCTCCGATGAATTCACCGTCGGACGATTTTGTTGGCAGCTGAACAACAAAGTAAGTAAAAAGTAAAGTCCACCATGGGCCGAAGGCCCGTAGGAGAAGGCGCTCATCCCCTTTTCTTAGCCCTGAGCCGGCAATGGACGAATCCCAAGGTCCTGGACACGGGGCTAGTGTTTTCCAGGACTTGCCATTTACTTCCCAGCTTACGCCGGTACCAAATTATACTGCTTGGTGACAGAGGCACATGTGCGTAAACAACTTGCCCAAGGTCGTTACCCGGAGTTGAACCGCAACCGTCCGCTCCGTGAGCAGACGCGTTACCAATCAGCCACCGGGTCGGTTGAACAACAAAACACATCAACAATTGATGTCCAGAAAAATTAAAAACTTACGTGACATCAATTACTTGCTGTAGACATAAATCTGACTGCGGCGACATCTTCAAAAGGAATGCAACGTACAGAAAGTTCTGCAGTGCCTCAAATAGTGAGGAGGTTGTTTAGCACAGTCAGATACTTGTACAATGTACATCTATCTTTGTGTACATTTGACCTTGTAATCCAAAGCTTTGGCTTACGTTTCTTTGACCAATCGTGGTTTTCAGGTAAGCTTTCTTACCATTGGATACTTACATTATTCTTGTAGCTTTAATTATGCGAGTGATGCCATCTTTGGGTTCATTCATTCATTAATTCATTCATTTGAGTATTTATATAGCGCCTCTTCAAGGAAACTACTCAGAGGCGCTCCCGACTCCAGTACGGACAAACAGAACAATTTTTAAGTGCTTAAAAAGTGCTTTATGATAACAGCGCAAAAGAAGTCAATAGACTAGATGGGATCAGTTGACGTGTTCCATCACACTTCTAAGCGTACGTTAATCGAAACGCAAGGATGATGTTAAAAGTAAAGCACGGAAAAAGTTTCACATAAGATTCCGAGCAGTGAAGATACATGTTAAGAGCACTGTGTCTGAAAGTATCTGCATGTAGCACAAAACACAATCATGAAACCCTGATGACAAATCATGACACAAGCCAAAGCTTTCTCCAGTGCTGTGCTCTTAAGAGTCGAGTCTGCGACAGAAATGCAGCAATGAAACTGACAAAAGAACCTTTAGAAATTCTCTTCCCGTCAGCTGTCGTGATGTGTGGATAACGGACGCTCCCTGTTTCGTTGAACCAGATGTTGAAATGCGAATGACAGCACGTGCTGACGAATCTCTCTGATCTGCCATGACCCACCTGCACATCAAATGATCATGTCATTCTAACATTTATAAGTACGCATCATAACTTTCCAGCACTGCAACATGTCCAACTGACTCATATTCAACAAGCCATGCTTACATCCAGTACCAGATGCAGCAGTCATAAATTTCCATAGTGTCTTTTCAAGGGCTACTAAGAGGCGCTCCCGACTCAAGCACAACTAGAAGTACAGTTTTGAGTTGAATTTTAAAAAACTGTGTCAGTAGTAAGAGTCCCAGGAGCAGGCGCAGATCCTGGAGGAGCCCATTCCAGACCACTGGAAAATTGCTTCATTTATTATTATTTATTTATTTAGTGTACCCCATAAGATTATTCTACTTGATAAATTCCTCTTCTAATATTAACTGCCACAACCCTAGTATATATTATGTCATCAAAAGAAAAGCACAATACAGTGGTAATGGGGGGAGGAAAGTCGGTGTGTGGTGAATTCTCAAAACCCCAAACCCAAAATCGAGTTTTCACTGGATTAAGAAATCAATTTTCAAAGTGGAAACAAAATTATTTCAACAAATAATGCAACTATTTGGGTTATTTTCTGAAAATTTGCTCATAGAAGTTTTACAGATTTCAGAAAAGTTGATTCGGAAAATATGTCTATGTTTGCATTTTCATCAAATCGGAGAATCGTTTCGAGAATTCGGGGTAAACCCAACCAAGGTCCTTGGAACTTTTGGCGAATCTGCCAGATCATTTCCGGTATTAGTAACAAAATTCCCGAGATTAAATGCATTCAGTGTAAACGATAATACCGTTCGTCAGCAATCATCTCAGTACATAATTATTATCTCAGCATTCTAACCAGCCATCATCTCCAAGTTGACACTTTTTGGACGACCACTCAACCGAAATGTTACAAGTAACGCCTTCTATAACACGACGACAAATAACACCCGTAAGTCCCACAACTTTTAACCACAGCGACATTACAGCTGTACGAATTAAATACTTACCGAATAAATCTACATTAAATCTTGAAGATTTTAAACAATTTTCTGAAAAATGAATTTCGCAAGAAAACAGTTGATGCCTACCCACAATGCGCTGGACGACGCTGGTTCCCTAAAAAGTAAGTGAGTCATGACGTATGACTAAGTCAGTGAGTAAGCAAGGGAATTTGTATTGCACCGTGACTTAGATAAGCAACATTATTTTCCAACTGTAAGGATTCCTCTCAGATATGTCTCCTTTTCATGGCGGGCGTAACTTGAGCCCGCTGAAAAACAGAGGAATGAGAATCGAACGAAAGCTCACGTAGGGCAATCTCAAACAGAGGTGGAGACCCAGTTCGGGTGAGAGAAAGAGGGAATGAGTTCGGTTGTTCAGTGAGTCTATAGCCGACTTCTCTGGCCCAGCATCGGCGATTTTGGCGACGCACGTGGTTGTTCCCTCCATTTTAAATAACTTTCCTCTCTCGCTAAGAGTTAAACTATAATATGACTCTTTTCCTCTTCGATCTTCAAAGGCATTTCTTTCCATCGGAGTTTCCGTACCGAGACCCCCTCTGAATATACATATATATTCTGTAGGAGTCGCTACATATAAAAATCTATAGATATCTACGAAAAGACTACGATACTTTTTACTGACTCGCATGCATTAGGCCTATGTAGGTCTGCATAATCTATAAAACAGACATATAGACCAAAGACTTAATTATGGACGTAAAAGTAGGCCTACTACCGACAGACATATATATATATATATATATATATATATATATATATATATATATATATATATATATATATATATATGCCTATTATACGGAGATAGGTAGGCTACTAACGGAGATTAACTAATAATAATAATGTAAAAAGTGCTATATAAATTTAAAAGAGAATCAACAATGACACACGCTAGAACTCTACCGCAGAGGCGCCTTCACAAGAATGACGCAATGATTGCGTCATCGATTGTCTCTGATATTGGGAAGAATAGAAGATTTATACATGACCAGAAATTAACAGAAATTATTTCGTCGTTCTGCGTCGAAATTCTTCTGAGATCTGCTGCATCAACTGTTGTTTCTTGCGATTCTTCGTTGAAAGGTAGCCTATGAAGTCAACCCAAATAATTATAAAACATCGAGGTTTTATCGATTTTGAAACTTAGTCTTACTCTAAGCTTGCAGATCGAGTTAACGATCCGTAACCTAGCCTACAAACTGTCATGAGGACTTGGAAGTCTTTTCCGACGATAATCGGTGAACTCTATTGCACCACTTCGCCTATTATAAATTCAGTCGAACTTAATTGAGGCTTTGCATTTCTTAAATTGGAGTTTTAAAATTAATTTCGCTTTATTTTATTGTTTTAGTAGCCTAAACTAGCTGAGACTCGATCGGTGACTGAATATAGGCCTATAGTACGTGTCTCAATATTTTAATTTATTTGTTTTTATAGGATGTAGGCTATGCCTTTTTATTTTGTCCTTTAAACTAGTATAGGCCTAGGCCTATATGCAAGTCTTGGTGGTATATGTGGCATGACTATATAATTTAGTTGTTTGCTATATTAAAATATTTGATTTTAAATCTAATTCATTTTTCATTGTTTAATGGTTCTCTTAATTTAATTTATCAATTATTTAATTATTTAAATTTAATTATAATTTACATGTTCTATTTATCGCTGTCACATGAAGACGATTCCTTCGGGTCGAGAAGACGGTAGAATGGGGAGCAGAAGGTTCAAGGTGTTTTTTCAATAATAAGCTTAAGTATAATTTAACTGAATAACTTGCATATAACACCACAATTCATTTGAAGCATGTTTCACTCCGAACGCAGTTTGCAGTTACAAAGGTTACACTCAGTGTAAGAATTGTGGAAAAATAACTGGGGGTTGGACCATTATCCTCTTGGAATTGGGGTGTGAAAAATAGACTTTACTATGCGACAGTTGGACTCCAAGAAAGACTGGGGTTGAAACCCTCACCCCTGGCAATTCTCACCGGATCCAGAGGTGGGCCAATACGGCCATATGGCCCCCGATTTAAAAATTGCATGGGACGTAGCCCCCATTTGGTTTCAACAAGCCATATTAAGTAAATGCAGCGGGAGAGAAAAGCAGGATCACATATTACTCCCGACTATGATGTCTGACGACAAAAAAAGAAAAAAGGTCATCAGCTATTTTGGCGGCTAAAATGGTACTTTTTCCTGGAAATTGGACGAATGACTAAAAAAGGTCATCAGATTTTTCGGCGACGAAGAAGACGAAATTTTTCCCCTGTCCCAACAACAAGACCGAAAATTTTGCCCCCCCCTCGAAAATTTCTCTATCCGCCCTTGACCATGGTTATACTTAATAGGTTATAATTGACACGCTTTGGTTATTTGTGACAGGAATCCTACCAGCCGAAATCACTGCAACTTAATAATAATCTAATCTGTCAACTGCTATTCAGCCAATTAGCCTAAAGCTGTATTCCAAAGTGATCATGACCGGTATAGAACAAAATCGTTGGAGGCAATGGTGCCCTACTTAGACGAAACATGGATGATAGGTGAGTAAGGATAAACAGTCTAAGAAAATAATACCGTATTTAATCATAATTATACCTAACATCATTAGCACACTTTTAGTATTTTAGATTGAACAAGGAAGGTAAGCAACAGAGAAGGTCTTTGCACCAAGCACCGTGGTCCGTTGTGAGACTTAGGCGGCAGTTAGGCCTAGGTCTAATGGTGTGAGAGAAACATATTCGCAGAGAGAATCCTATACTCAGAAACTGCGAGAGTAATAGAAAATAGGTACCGTATACGTAGGCACTATATACGTAGGAAGACCATGAAGTCAGATGCAGTTGAGTGCAGCAATGCAAATGAAGGGATGCTGCAGGGTGAGGAGAGCTAACACTCGTCAAGTGATGGTGCAGAATCCTTGGCGAATGTTGATGGTAACTACGACGACAATACCGGTAACAATGATGATGATGACGATGATGACGACGGCGATGATGATGATAGGTCATTGATGATGATGGATGTCTGAGAAGAATGTGAAGTGTCTGTTGTCTTAACATAACGAAATGCCTGATCTTTGAACTTTGCTGTCCATAGAACCTAAAGACAAAATGACAAAGTAGAGAGGATCGAGCGAACGAAATGTTAATTAAGAATAGATGCCAGTGCGATTCCTGATCCACAGGCATTCGATAAGTGAATCTGGAACTTCGAAGGAAGCACGCCAATCTTTCTCCAAGGATATAGACGCCTTTGCGTCATCGGGAAAATCAAGCCATGCGTTCGTTATATAGACGCTTGCATGGCTTCTATGAAAGCTGATTGACAGGTAAGCCAATCACTGTATACCTGCAATCTTCCTCCTATCTGATAAGCTCTGGTCTTGCCTTGACTCAACCGGATAAAGTCCAATTCTTTTAGCTATGATAAGCGTTTAAACGAGGATACCTACGCGTATCGAGTTGAAATCATTTCATACCTTGAACTATTTTGTAAACATGGTAGCACGAGAGTATTTTTCGTAAATTTATTTAACAAGAATCGAGCAGTTTTAAAAAGCTCTCATCATCACGAGATTTTGCTTAAAACAGTTTTTCAGAGCTTCAGGATTTTCTGACCATAATATAGTCTGTGAAAGGCAAGGATGATTGTTCAACTGCTATTGATGATCATTTCGGGAACTCTCGTTTCAAGTAAGCTATAAATCTGATTGACAGTGATTGCTTGTTATGCCTAATTAATATGCGCTGGTTCAGATTGTTTACAGGTGTAGGCCTACACATGGGCGCCGACACATAGGGGCAAGGGGCACGTGCCCCCTGGAAAATTGACACATATTTTTCTAACTACTACTTTTAGGTTTTTAACAAATTTCCTCGCATGAAGCACTATACTGATACGAATGATACACACATACATTTATCAATGTGTGTGGGGCGCGGTGGTGTAGTGGCTATGTTCGTCGCCTTGTAGCCAAAGGGTTGCAGGTTCGACTCCACCTCAAATCGCCGCGTAGGGGACTTGGGCAAGTTCTTCACTCGCAATTGCTCAGCGCTACGGTGCGAAACTCCGATTAAGTGTCCGCTTTGTTGTCGGGAGCGCCTCTGAGTAGGGATCGAGCTTGAAGGGGCGCTATAGCAAATGCACAAACAAACAGTCTGAAAATATACGTTTATAAATCTCTATAGAAATTAATAGGCTCTTAATTTTCTGTCATGCATTATCAACATCTTGCTAAAAAGCTGGAGCAATGACCATTGCATGGCTTTTAACCCTCCGGCAGGCGCCCATGCAAATAGTAGGACAATGGATTATGGCTGTATGCTTGATTGGAATCTCGCTGTCGTGCAACCTTTCACAACTGCACAAAATTAAGTATAAAATCATTAATGCCAATGCCAAAATTTGAAATTTATCAACAGTGCACCAAATTCAATTAGACCCTACGTCAGGAAGATCGATCGGCTTAATCACAGTATTATATAAATCAAGTCTGCTAGAAGCCAGGCTGCAGTTTGTCCATTTTGCATGCTAATTGCCAGTACAGAATCTGAGAATCTATAGGTAGGCCTATGTCAAACTGTAGAGAACCTTGGATAAAGGGCTTTGGCTATAAATTACCTTGTTTTATCATAATAATATTATCTTTTATTCAACAAAAGTTGTTTTAAAACTTGTTTTATTAGACTTGTCAATGAATTGATGGGTGCAGTGTGCAAACTTTTGTGTTGTTTAATTTTTGTGCAGATGTCAAATCGCTGGAGTGTTACACGTGCACAGATCACAAGCACAATTCGAACTCACCATGTACAAGCAACATGGTCAAGTGCCAACCATACCAAGACACGTGCGCCACCCTCATCAGCTTTCACAGTAATTGACACTCTTCTCATCTTCTTTGTATACAATCTGGTGACTTCTACAGCGATGTTTAACAAGTGCGCATTGATCTCTTGTCTATAAATATTAAGTAGTAGGCCTAACTGGAGAGATCGAAGGTAGCCTATAAGTAGGATTAGGCCTATTGGTCAGATAGGGTCAAGTTTTATGGACGTGGCATCCATAGGCGTACGGGTCATTTCAGAAGTGGGGGATGGGGGAGGGGCAAAATTGAGCTTCTACCCGAAAACTATAAATCCGGAATAATTATAGGTCTACATCGACAAAAAGGCCTACATAGTCTACTAGGCCTATAGTACTCTTTTGCGCTGTCCCACTGCTCCTCAAGACTCCGTTCTAGGTTCACTCCTCTTAGCCTATACTTCATATTTCTACGTATACCGAATTTCATATGGAATCCTCTTCCTCTGTTGATAACCATCTCTATGCAGACGACACCCAGCTCTTCATATCCTTCTCCCATTTGAAGATTATTTTCCACCTCCATCGCACTATTACGATTTGCCTCCTGAAATCTGCTTTTTCAGCTTCCACACCATCATTACCCATCACCCACCATCGTCTTCCTCATGCTTCTCTAGCCATCACCCCTTGCGCTTTCCACTGCAATACTGTTTTTACATAAGTAAATATGTCGCGGGGCACGGTGGTATAGTATAGTGGGTTCGGTGGCGTAGTGGTGGGTTCGGTGGCGTAGTGGTGGGTTCGGTGCCTTGGAGAGGGTGCACGGACTACCTCGATCACCTCCATATCTGCGCCTGCTGCCAAGAGCGCAGGTATAGGTCTATGGAGGAAGCCAATTCCAGATTCTATTGCAATCTTAAAACTGCAAAATTAAATTTACTCTTTAGCCAAGGTTGGGTTGGAAGCGCTGCTGATCGAATTAAATCCTCGTAATGAATGAATGAATGAATGAATGAATGAATGAATGAATGAATGAATGTGGGTCTTTTTATTGGTTCCCTACATGTGGTACTCTATAGATATATAATTAGTGCTGGCATTAGGATATAGTTTATACAGAATCATATATATATATATATACTAGCTGAATAACCCGGCGTTGCCCGGGAAATATAAGTTTTTGTCCCCAGCCACGCCTGACCCCGTTCCGACTTCACCATTCTGACCCCGCCTTCCATCGACCCCCGCGTTAAGGAGAAGTAACGAACCTCTCCGCTAGGTGTACAGGTCTGGTCGATAATCGAAGAGCAAAACCCGTTAAGTCCATTCGACACGTAACTGAGAAAAACGACTTTTTCTGAAAAGATACTACCATTCAGCGCAACGTGCTTTTTTCATAAATTGTTCTTTGCCACTTAGATAAAAGAAGTTTTTTAAATCTACGCTTTTTTATTCCGATTATTTGCAGTTATATTCGCATTATTTACTTCCACAACATTTTTGCTACGCGGTTTGGCGAGATGTGACGTTAAGATTTGAGCTCAAAATAATGACGTCATGAGTTTAGTGAACATAAATATGCCGTGTCTAATATATCGTTTTTATAACAGCGAAATTTAAAATATGGAAAGATTTTTGGATGGCGATCTTTATGATTTTCTCGTGTGGATCAGAAGAAAAAAGCCGAGAATAATCCTCGCAAATATTGTCGATAGAGGTAAATATCACGTGACCTCAAACCGTCATGCCATTGGCTGTAGTTCTCTGGTAGTCAATGGAGGCCTTGTGGAGGCGATCAACGTGAATGGATTTTGAATCGCTTATCGCGTGCAAGTTTAAATGTTGACATCTCGGGACTTATAAAGTGAATTGGCAGCCGAAAATAGTGGCGTTTAACTCCAAATGTGGGTAAGAATCGATTGCAAAAATTTTTTTTAAACGAATCGCTGTAATTTCCGAGTAGGCCTCCGGGCAAAATTGGTGCATCCCACACACAGAAGGACAAACTTTGAGTTTTATACTTTAAGATATATATATATATATATATATATATATATATATATATATATATATATATATATATATATATATGTGTGTGTGTGTGTGTGTGTGTGTTGTAGCGACTGAAAAGTATGCGCATGCCAATCGCTTCCATCACATATCGAAGGGATGCGACTCAACGCAGGGATGCTACGCCAGGTCCCGCATCCAGAACGAGCATTGTATTCGCAGGAACGACCGAGACTGGAGTTGCCTCGACTGCTGCACTGGAGACCTCTGCAACTTCCACGTTAAGGTAATGTCATGTAACCATGGTAACGTATATACCTTTGCTGGAACAACTATACTCAGAAGTTGGTCGTTAAGAGGCTGGTCGTGAGTAATTAAGTAAGTTAGCGAGTAAGTATGTAAGTTAGTTTGTAAGCAAGTAAGTAATATATAAAAAAGTATCTCATTCTTTGTGTACCGTACACTGTACAGTGACTGAATGTTGTGGGTAGAAGTTAGCGAGTAAGTATGTAAGTTAGTTTGTAAGCAAGTAATATATAAAAAAGTATCTCATTCTTTGTGTACCGTACAGTGACTGAATGTTGTGGGTAGAAGTTAGCGAGTAAGTATGCAAGTTAGTTTGTAAGCAAGTAATATATAAAAAAGTATCTCATTCTTTGTGTACCGTACAGTGACTGAATGTTGTGGGTAGAAGTTAGCGAGTAAGTATGCAAGTTAGTTTGTAAGCAAGTAATATATAAAAAAGTAGCTCATTCTTTGTGTACCGTACAGTGACTGAATGTTGTGGGTAGACCTAATAATTATGTGGTATACTAATCATATTCGACCAAATAGTTGGCCCAATTATTCATATTCAGCCTGAGCCAGATAGTAATAATAATAATCACCTATTTGCATGGGCGGAGTTTGGTTTCCGTTCTTGGGGTGGGTGGGGTGCTAGGGGCTAACACGGTCAAAAAGTTGATGACCTTTTTTATCTATCGGGTTGAAATCTCATGAAAAATACTATTTTCCAGACAAAAAGTTGATGACCTTTTTTAGTCATTCGATTGAAGTTTCGTTTGTGAAAAGAGCCATTTTCTTGGGGGGTTGCTTAGCCCCCCTAACCCCTGATAAACTCTGCCCATGCCTGTTTGGTACAACCAGTGGCGGCGCTAGGGGGCTAAGCCCCCCCCTACAAGAGGCTCAGCCTCCCCTAAAAAAAGGGCCATTCAAAAATTTTTACAGTGAAATATCCACAATTTTGGGCCGGCCGACGACTAAAAAAAAGGTCGTCAGAAATTTTGGCGGCGAAAACGGAAAATTTTCATGAGATTTTCGGTGGAGGCTTCAGCCCCCCCAAAACTGAAATCCTGGCACCGCCACTGAGTACAACCCTCATTATTATTATTATTAACCGAGGTATCTGTAAATTGTAATCGATGTAGTAATTGTTCATAAATCCTGATTGGAGAGTTGATTGAACTAATAATAATAATAATTATTATTAATATTATAATAATGATAATAATGTAAACTAAGTCTCGAATTGTTTCTTCTATTATTGCAGTTGAGTTCAAGTCAGACGAGCAGCAGCTTCATCGCTCTCATTGGATGTCTTCTTGTCTCCGTCTTAGCCATGAAATTCATCTGAAACATCGATCCGATTCTCGGAGACGGACAGACAAACGGACGGGCGGACAGACGTATAGACAGACAAACAGACAGAAAGACAGACGTATGGACAGACAGACAGACAGAAAGACAGACAGATGGACGGACGGACTGACAGACAGACGTATAGACAGAAAGGCGGACAGAAAGACAGATGGATGGACGGACAGTCAAACGGACAGACAAACGGATAGACAGACAGACAGTCGAACAGCTAGACAGACAAACGGACGGACAGATCTCGCCGACATGCAGACAGACAGAGTGACGGACGGACAGGTAGACAGACGAGGGGACGGTCGGACATACTGATACACAGACAGACAGCGATACACGGAGTTCACATTATACTTTTGTGTTACGAGAATATTTTTGCAGGATCGTATTGAAAAGGTTACGGCGTTGACCCCTTCTCTCCTGAAACTCTCTGATCATCGCTTCCTCGAGTGAGATAAAGTATCATCAAATTTGAATGAAGATGACGAACGTGCAAATATGTTGCCATGGAAAGTAGAAAAGAGCGACAAAGAATGTCAAAGATCCGGTAGAAGAAACGTCATCAGCGAATTTTCAGGATAAAATAATTCTATAACAATTTTCTGGTGACTACTAAACCATGGGAGGAGATCAGCAGGTCATCTAAAGACGTTAAAGATGACTAGGAAGGCCATGTGCACACAAGGTCAAGTAAAATTATCGGCAAAAACAATTCAGAATTCTCTTCTTATATACGTGATACATGGCCATGTTTTTCGTCTTTGACACGCTACTCCCGATTGACCGACTCTAAATCTCCCGTCGTCATTATTTTTATGCCTGTGTGTAACTGTGTATTGCGCCGAGACCAGTTGACCTACATGTTGCATTGGATACGTGGCATGTCTTGTTAGCGGTGGCTCATAGAACTGGTGCGAGTGAGTCGTGGTGAAAAGGTTCTGTTGCTGGTTGAACCTGACTCACAGCAGACAACCTTAAAAAGAAGATCGAGAAGGAAAGTTACTTACTGATCATTACTTTAAATTTTATCTGCCTTATTAAGACTAACGTTAATTTTTTCCTTTATCTTTTTGAATAAATCCAGGAACTATGCAGGTTTTTATAACAATGACTTCTAAGCAATAACGTGAACTTGTATCAACTCAATTGCGCTTCATAGATTACCGTAATAAAACTGTAAGAGTTGTAATTCTTGTTTTTACCGTTTAATTCTAAGGGTTTGAATTTGTATTAGCCCAAATATTTTATGGTTCGTCGCAGTAGCATAGAGAAGAGGGTTTCGGGGTTAACACACCCCAATGGCTTAGGAAAAAGATCATGCCAGAAAGTAAGTGTATATGTATTTTTAAACCAGGAAAATTAAATTAGAAATTATGAGACGTAAAATTTCCCAGTGAACCTTTTCTTCACCACTTATTGAATAAATGTTCTGCATTCAAGCAGAACATTTATTCAATACTTAATGCATTTAAACCACACACCTATTCAATACACATTGCATGTTAGACTATTCAATACATATCGCATTTACACAGCACATCTACTCAATACACACTGTATTTAAACAACACAACATTCAATACACATTGCATCTTAAGACTATTCAATACACATTGCATTTAAACAGCACATCTATCCAACATCCATCCATCTATATACACATTGCAATGAAACTTGTCTCTATTACTGAGGAGTCCAGTCACTTTTCTCCTATCAATCCACTAGAGCTCTAACTTACTGACAACTGTCTCATTATTTACTACACCATTGACCGTCGTGTCATGTCAAAGTCTCCATTAAAAATGAGAAGTGTATAGAGTAATCTGATGGATTAGACAATGCGAATATCAACACTATGCCAGACACAGTCACTTTCCGAGAAGACGTCACGTCGCCTTTGGAGAGGCTTTGCGAGAGTTAATGGGTCTTGATGGGTTTCCCTCGCCCTTGGCAGACGGCGTCTTTCGTGACTCCTCGTCCATCTTTCGATGACGTCGCATGTCATTCATGATCTTGTCGAGCTGAGCGACACGCTTTTGATTGCTGCGCGGCGTTTTCACGTTACCCACTGAAATGAAGACAAGAGAACTTCTGAAGACATAACCAGAATAATTATTTTTATTATTATGCATTTATTAACAGAGGAAAGTACCACTGTCTATTGGAGCCTGCCTAAGGGCAGAGAACGAAAAGAACAGAAGACCACTGTCTAATGGCAAAGCATCACTTGATGGCGCCAAACAATTGTGTGTTGGGGTCACTCTTGAAGGTAGCTACACTGTATATATCAAGAGTGTAAGATGTGAACACATACTGTGTTAGATAGAGTGCTCTCTAACCTACTGGCTACATTACATACAATGTGACAGATCTTCATGCAACAGTCTTCAGCAAAAACTAAATTCTCATTTTTCATTTTAAACTCAAAGTTCTGTTGAGCACCAGTGCCAATATATTCTTAAGTAGCTGCAGCTGAAGTTAGCAACTTCAGTGGAGTTCATGTCTAACGCAGGAAGCATCAATCCAAAAGAAAGCTGTGTGCAAGGTGCCGTACGAGTCTTTCACGATTCCTTTCATCACAATTATTCGTTGTCATCCAACTGTTAGTCCTGCTCTTTTCTTTACTTGCGATTGTCCTTAGTTAATTAGCCAAATAACTTGGTGCTGTTTTTTTCTTATCTACATCTGTAATCAGTGTAAGTTTTTAACGTCAGCTTTGCACTAAAATAAAAATCAACTGGAAAAGTGGAAAAAGTTGCATTTTTTGACAATTTAGAAAAAAGTTTATTAGTAAAATTTACATAATCATGGGCAACAGCATCCTAACCAATCTTATTCTTATCTCATTCAATCAAAAATAAATATATGCAGTGACAAATAAAAAAATGGGAAAAATTACAGTTTCATCAACAATTTGAGTTTCCAGCACATCCAAAAACTGCATAATTCAAGCAAAAACTGATGAAATCTTGAGGACATATTCACCAGCATGAACAAACCGCTGCACATCACTCCGCTGTCCATGGTGACTTGACCCTTGACCATACAACACCTCCAAATCGTTCTTCCACCTGGTTGGTTGTTTATAACGACAAATATAATATTTCCCTTGACCATACAACACCTCCAAAACTCTTCTCAGTTTCACCAACTGTTGAAGCGTTTTATCGCTTGGCCCGAGTACAAATCTTGAAGGGGCACAATATAAATTCTGATTGATTGACATACCTGATGATCTTCTCGGAGTGATGGCTCTAACATCGGATATGGCCAGCTCATCAAAATCAAACTCGGCAACAACCACTCTAGAAATAACAATTCAAATCAT
The DNA here is from genome assembly GCA_949752735.1 of Lumbricus terrestris. NCBI lineage: Eukaryota > Metazoa > Annelida > Clitellata > Crassiclitellata > Lumbricidae > Lumbricus > Lumbricus terrestris. Next base: position 37,482,709 of record OX457050.1, read on the forward strand.
TTACTATTTTTAATATTGTAAAGGTTCACGGCCGTCTACGAGGATGACTATCAAAAGATAAGGTCCCACTTTTGTAAAATAAGATCGATTTATTCATACAAGCAATATTTACAGCTAATAACAAAGGTTACCGTCTAGTAGAACCAAAGTTGACAAACCAGACGAAGCAGTACGGTTGACAGCACAGCAGACAACGGCTAACGAAGCCCAGGAAGACAGATGAACTGCCAGAACACCAACAGGGCGAGACGGCGACGTAGAAGACGGACCACACTCAACGAGAGACATCAAACCCACACGCCTCACACATCACCACAACCGCAGAACAGGGCCGTTAGCCACGCAAGCAAAGGCTTATATAGGCAATGCCCAACCCTCAATACACCCACGCATCCCACGACAGAAAGAGTACGGAAGAGTAGAAGGGCCGTAGACACCTAATGGCAACATAATCAACATTTTCTTATTACAAAAATTATCATTTTAAGCCAAAATTTCTTCTTCAAATACCACAGAAACACTGAAAATGGGAAACTTCTGTCTTGGATAATGGCTCCTTGGCAGATGCAACACCGAACCGAGTCTCGGAACTTCTAGTGATAACAGAAGATAGCAACTTGAGAGAGGCTGATCCAGTTCTAAGACCTAACACATAATAAATATTTCTTTGAATATTGTCAGATACATACACAGCAGAAATAACGCAACAGATTCACTCATCAAGAAACAGGCAAGACATTATCAAGGTGACTTAAGATTAGTGATGTAGCTTTTCCGGAAAAGTATTTTGCCGGAAAGTTTCCGGAAACCTTCCGAAGAACCAGAAAAATACATTTAACTCATAAAATATCAGAATTTCACTCTCAGAAAGGTTTCTTATAGTTTAAACTCCTTTTATTTACAGTACTTGTCAATGCAAACAATGTTGAACTTAAAAATAATTAATATGAGCAATAAACACTGTTCATTAGCAATTCAAACTAGAGTAGCCTTTAGAAAACTAGTTGATTGCATGTCTGCAGTCAGCTATGTTGCAGGAAATGTGTAAAAAAAACTGATATAAACATGAAGCAATACTGCATCAATTGCTGTTTCTGTCATATTTTCATAACTCACAAATATGAAGGTGACTAAATGATAAAAAATATTTTCCCAAAATTTACAGTGAAGTTTAATTGCATTTAATTCCTAAATGTATTTTGGGTCGTGTGAACAATCTGAACAATTATCATTAGCAGTACCATCTATTGAATAAACTATCAGTTATAACCACCTAAGACTGCTAATATAGTATTGATGTATTTAATAACATCATATTGAAAGAAAATTCGGACTTCATAGAATTGAGTATGTATTTAATAATATTTTATTGGTGAAAAAATACGTCGGAAAGTTTCCGGAAAAATATGAAACTTTTCGGACAATATTTCCTCCTCACAACACTAACTGCTAAATAGTGATTGCTGTATTTAGTAACATTATATTGAAAGAAATTTTCGGACTCATTAGAATTGAGTATGTATTTAATAATATTTTATTGGCGGAAACATATGTCGGAAAGTTTCCGGAAAGATACGTCGGAAAGTTTCCGAAACTTTCCGGAAAGATATGAAACTTTCCGCGGAAAGTTTCCGCCTCACAACACTACTTAAGATGTCTGGAGGTGTCATGGGAGGACGCTGAAGAACTGGCGATGGACAAGGACAAGTGGAGGAGATGCATTGCCCGATGTGCTGACCTTAATGGGAATGACTAAATAAGTAACTAAGTAAGTTGTCAGATAAAATTCTAATCCAGTCCAATGTGAGATTGGGAACAGTTATATCGATAACTGTACTCAATATAACTTGACACTGAAGAATACATGGAAACGATCCAAAGAGGAAACAAATCTGTGAAGAGGGAAAATTTTATGTTGAGATCTGAAGGCCAAGAGAATACTCACTCTGCAGAGGTAGTCCTTGCACACACACAGAGAGAGAGAGAGAGAGAGAGAGAGAGAGAGAGAGAGAGAGAGAGAGAGAGAGAGAGAGAGAGAGAGAGAGAGAGAGAGAGAGAGAGAGAGAGAGAGAGACAGACAGACAGACAGACAGACAAACAGACAGATACAGAGAGAGTCTTTATCGATTTGATCATATTTTGATAAGACTATTTAATCAATGTGAACAAACTTTTGTTCTGCTATCGATTCTCCATCGACTTCTTCTTTGATCGTGACATTTTCTTCGTTGCGTTCTGGTGTTGGTGACCTTCGACCGTGACACTTCCATTCCAGCTCCAGATTTTCCCCTCGACCGATCCTCCCGTACAGTTCAATGATGTCATTTGGAGCTATTCTGTAATTCTCTTCGTCGCTACATGCAGCCGTCCAGTCATCAGAACTCTCCTCTTGCACATCCATCACGTTTTGCTACAGAAATGTCATTTACATAGATTCAATTTTTGGAAATTCAGGAATGCCATGAATGCAAATTGTTTAATCGATTGGCAATTTTCCAGTGTCTAACGACATCAGACAAGTGACTCTTTCTAACATAACTGATTGCCGAGTTAGAAAAATGACAAGTTGTGAATAATGCTCTGGACTGTGGATGGAGATTTAGCTCAACAGAAAACGTCAGAAGTATTTCACACCATCACATTGTTCAGTTGATTAGTTCACGTTTTTATGTCACTGCATCACGACCTTAAAGTTATAATCCATATTTACTGCAAATACATCAACTAAAGCACAGTTCCAACTAATATACTGGTCATCCAATGAAAGCTACGTTGCTGCAACTGGATTACTAATAGGTGCTCAGCCAAATCAACATTGATAGTCCAGTAAGGATAAGTTCAGTTCATGGTAAGCCAATAGTAATGCACCTTTGAATTTTGTAAAGTTATTGAAGCAATCTAGCTTATTCCCCACTGCATGGGTTATAGCATTGGTCAAACACAAGTTGGACAAACAAAAATAATTCTTGCTAAAAGAATTTGGATTGATGAAAATAAAGTTCCTTACATAGAAGTGGGATTGATAAGAAGATTCTTGTTTGAATTGGTGTCATGGGTGTTGAGTTCAATAATTGTTGCTCAAACTGATTGATGAAAAGAGATTCTTGCCAAGGTACAAATCAGATTGATGAGAAATAATAATGCTACAGTGGGCAAGTAGTAATTTAGAACGCTAAAACGATAGATTACGGAAGCCTGGTTGGATTATGTAAAAGCAAGCGAAAGAGAGTCCTTGCACTCCTTGGTAACAGTGCCCGAATAAAATGCCTGAGCTAAACAAATTTCCGCTACACTTGGGCTGCACCAATGACAATGACAATCATTTTATTCCTTGGAGCATAACACACACAACCTTTACACAACGTAACTTAACTAGACAACGTAATCACACTGTGTGACAAACATATTAATATAACATGTTTGTAAAATATGCAGAAAACACTTCATTGTATCGACCATGGAAGGGGAAGACCCAGAAGGGGCAATTGCCCCGCTAGGGAGGGCCAACCCTCTAGCTAAACATAATGTTGGTTGCATAAATTCAGAACATATCGGTTATGCTAAAGAGACAGAAGATGACAATGACTCAACACTTTAATAGAGCAATATGCACACATCTGAAAGACAGAAAAAACAGAAAAAAATGCAAACAGAAAAAAATGCAAACAAGCTAGATGCACTCAATCACGTTCTCTTAGATTAAGATGGTCTCTCCAATGCTTTTTAAATTGCGAGTATGTAGGTGCAGACTGGATACTTGTGGGTATTGCGTTCCAAATTTTTGGCCCACTGCAGTATATTGAGAACTTACGATAATTTGTACGTGCATAAGACACGCTCAAACCCTTGCTCACCCTTGTCTAATGATCATGCATATCAACTATTCTAGTAAAGTAGTTAGAGAAAACCTCAGGTAGCATACCCTTTACAAACTTATACATAAAATTGCCCACCAGATAGCAATTCTTGGTTTGAAATTTCATAATATTATATTCTTCAAATCTATCCGCTGTGTGTGCACACCTATGATCTCCAGCTATGATTCTGATCGCTCTTTTTTGTAAGAGCACAAGGCAATTTAACCTGGTCGAATAGTTGGCAGCCCAGACAATATTACCATAATCAAAATACGGATTAATTAAAGTATAGTATAAGTTTTTACGGATGTGTACTGGGAGTAGGTATGATATTCTTGCCAATATTCCAAGATTCCTAGCGACTTTGTTGGCAATTATATTAATATGCTCTGTCCACGTTAAGCACTCGTCAACATAAACTCCTAAAAACTTTGCAGAGCGAGTTTGTAAAAGGGAAGTCCCATCAACTGACAAGTCTATCTGATGCCATTGGAGGCGCTTATTTGGAGAGTGAAATACTATAAAACATGATTTCTTTACATTAAGAGAAAGCCTATTTGTCCGGAACCAGCATGCTAGTTTATTCAGTTCTAAATTTACTATTTCAATTAATGTGACCAAGGAGTCGTGGGAACAGAAAACATTCGTATCATCTGCAAATAAAATAAATTTGATCATGGTGGATACATTAGGTAGGTCATTTATGTACAGTAAAAACAGCAGAGGGCCAAGGTTGGAACCTTGTGGGACCCCAACTCTTACAGGTTTCCGTGAAGATAGAGTCCCATTACACAACACCTGTTGGTATCTATGTTCCAGATAACTTTTAAACCATAAAAGAGTTATGCCCCTCATGTAGCGATTTATGAAATCGCTAATAATTATTTTATTTAATGTAATGGCCTGCGTACTTACTTTATTTTTGCAACGCTGCCATGGGTCGACGGTTGCGGCTAAATTTAGCATTTCGTGCAGCTACGCGCTAAAAATAGTATTATGCGGCGAATTTGCATATGCAGATGCAGAATAATCAGCGGTGAAGGTGTGAGGCCTTCTGATTGGTCGATAATAGGCCGAAGCGTCATTCGGCGCGGTTCTGACTAAAAATTGTCAGTTGGCGACCGAGATCTGGGAGAGATAGACCTGTCGTATGGTGAAACGACAATTTTGGAGGTTAAATGTGCAATAAATCGCGAAATAAACGTATTCCGATTGAAATTGGCATGGTAAAGATCTACCCGGAGACGGTGCAACTCACGGTCGAAGTTTGAAACGCAGTTATATCTGAGAAATGGCAAATTTGACTTTTGAATTCTGAAACGAGTAACACGGACCGAAAAGAAATATCACGGAAAAGAAATTATCTCAGAAATTATCTCAGGGGAAAAGAAATATCACGGACAAGAAATTATCTCAGGGAGGATCCGAAATCTCTTGGGAGCAGGGAAGTACAGGTTTCGCTAATGTGGATCGAAATTGATAATGTTGATTGTTAAATTGTGCTAAATATAGTCTTACGATAAATACTATGTGTCACGATAAATAGAGGTTTGTCTGCTAACTAGAAATGAATCACTGAAATAATTACTAGTTAGAAATCGAACTAAAAGACTCTGAATCAAAGTGATACTAGTGGACGATAATTGCGGAGATTGTTCTCCCTAGGCTGTAGAGTTATTTCCGTTTGAGATAATCATTTGTACTGTAGTTAAGACTGTTGAATTCTGTAATTAAATATTTTAAATGCACAGTCTAGTGAATAATCTGTACAAATAATGTCTGCACCTGATTCTGAAGAGGCAAGGGAATCCTTTATCATTGGGTCCCAAGGGGGTGAGGGCAGAAGCCCTACACCAGAAACTTCTGTGAACGTTGATGAGGGTTCTTCTGTAGCGCCCTCTCTTGTTGTAGAGAAACTCTTGAGCATTTTAGAGTTGAGTCAAAAGCGATACACAGAACTAGTAGATAATACTGAGAGGTTATTTGAGCGACAAAGCAGACAGATAAGAAGGCTAGAGGATCAGATGGCAGGGCTCCCTGTAGGGATTTCCGGTGAAGCTGTTGTGTGGGAGGCGGACCCTGACAATTACCCGACTAGTGGTATTGTTGCTGCCCTACAAAGCGCCCCGGACATATGTTCTCCCTCGGCCCTGGTAAGTGAGAGAGAAGATAGAGGATATCCTACAGTGGTGAGTTCTGGGCAAACTGAATCCCTGCGGAGCCGAATAGGTCCCCTTGACTATGACTACTCTGAATATTTGGACCATCGGTTAAAGCCCACACAACAGTACTTTCGCTCCCTTCCTGAGCAGGCGCTTCTAGTAGGCAACCGGTCGGCAACAATTGCTCCTAAGGGAGGTGGGAAATTAGAGGCGGTTGGAACGTCTAGGAATGGGGAGCAGAAGGTTACAAATGGCACCAGAAGTGAAAGGTGCAAGGTTACAAATGGTACCGGGAACTTAGAGGCGGTTGGAGCGTTTAGGAAGTGGGGGCGGAAGGTTACACTCACACCATAATTTTCAAGCTTACTTAATAGGACATTATGATCAACCATGTCAAAAGCTTTTGCCAAGTCCAGAAATATACCAATAGAATATTTGCTCGAGTCTATTGCCTTGGATATAAGATCTTGCATATTAATTAGGGACATATCGGTTGAATGACCTGGACGGAAACCATGCTGTAAGGGATACAATATATTCATTTTAGTTATGTAATCGTTAAGTCTCGTGCACATAGCTTTTTCTAAAATTTTGCCAAAGTATGGTAGTATCGATATCGGTCTATAGTTGGACATTTCCTGTTTGTCTCCCTGTTTAAAGATTGGTGTTATTTTTGCAACCTTTAAGGCTGGTGGAACAACACCCGTATTAAAGGAACAGTTGATGATATCCGATAATATATCAGCAATAGATCCAATAGAATTTTTAGCTACTAGTGGGTCAATCTCATCTGGACCCATGCTGCGAGTAAATTTCATGGACTTGACAATAGCAACAATTTCATATGGGTCAGTTAAAGTAACTGCAAAAGATCCAGGAATAAAAGATCCAATAATATACATTATTATTATTATTATTACATAAATTTATTACGCGCGCAAGATCACACCAAAGTGTGAATCTGAGGCGTGGATAGTTAGCCGCCAGAGGAAGATGCAGTTAAAGGTCCATGTGCTTGAAAGCCAAAGAGAAATAGTGAGTTTTGAGCCGTTTTTTGAAGGTAGGGAGTGAATTTGAGCAACAAAGAGAGAGTGGAAGTAGATTCCATTCTTTGGGAGCAGAGACATGGAATGCACGTGAGCCCATAACAGTTCTGCATCGAGGTTCAACTAAAAGACCCATGTTTGATGATCGCAGACAACGAGGAGGAATATAAGGAGTAAGCAGTGACTGAAGGTAGGGAGGTGTTCCGGTAGAGAGGGATTTGTAGGTTAAACAGGCCAATTTAAATTTAATCCTAAACTCGACAGGAAGCCAATGCAGCTGATGAAGTAAAACTGAGGAACTTGATCGTAGTGGGACACGCAGCACAACCCGAGCTAAAGAATTTTGGATGCGTTGCAGCCTATGTAGCTCGTAGTCTGAAATGCCAACAAAAATCGCATTAGCATAATCAAGGCGAGAGGAGACAAGGGCGCAAGCTAAAGTCTTCGACATATCCTTAGTCAGAGCCGACCTAATGTGGCGTATTGCCCTGATGTGATAAAAGCAAGATCTACAAAGGTTAGATACATGCATCCGAAAAGTAAGCATACTGTCCAGGGTAACCCCAAGAGTTTTAACAGAATCTGATAACGGTACTGCGGAGCCTGCGAGGTCGATGCTGGAAAGTGAAGGAAAAGAACGCAAGCGTTGTCGTGACCCGAACAAAATTGCCTCAGACTTGTTTGGGTTTATAGCCAAACCATTAAGACAGAACCAGGCATATAAAGATGACAGGCACTCCTCAAGTTTAAGTTTACCGGACTGATCAGTGTGTGACAGAGCAATATAGAGCTGAGTGTCGTCCGCGTACTGCTGTAATTGGACACCAAAATGATTAGCTATGCGATTAATTGGGGAGGTAAAGACGGTGAATAATAGAGGACCAAGGACAGATCCCTGTGGAACTCCAGCAGTGCAAACAGTGGGTTCAGACCGAGCGGTACCGATGCCCACCTGCTGATTCCTGTTACCCAGATAAGACGCTAACCAGTTTAAAGCAGTACCAGAGACACCGAAGCTTTTTGTGAGTCTAGAAAGAAGTAATTGATGGTCTACGGTATCGAAAGCTGCGCTGAGGTCAAGACATACAGAAAGACAGGCCTTTCCATTGTCAATAGACGAAAAGATGTTGTCCAGCGTGGATGTAAGGGCAGTCTCAGTGGAATAGCCTTCACGATAAGCTGACTGAAAAGGACTGAAGTTGGGAGAGGAATACATTACCCGATTAACAAAACATAAAACATAAACTAGCTTGAGTATTTCCGTATTTAAAAACTAGCACCATTCTAAATTGCATGTTAATCTTTATCGGCTAAAATATGCTGAAATTGGTGCAGACTCGAGGTTTGGTTTTCAGCTGGGATATTAGTCCCAGTGGTTTTCAGTGGACCTCGTATTTATTGTGACACGTTCTTTAACACAAGTTGCAGCATCGATATTATTCAAAGTTGTCATACCAAATTTCAAAATGCTGCTCCTTGAAACTGTACACTAAAAATAAAATTGTAAACTTATAGAAAAATTACAAATTTATAAAAGTGCAGTTGTGCAGTCGCGCTTACTTCAAGGAAAAGATCTTGGATATAATTTAATGGTATTCTCTAGCGCCTATCCTTCATCAGATAGATTATACAAAATATATAAAACTCAATGCCCTTTACTTGTAATTATGTAAGGACAGATAACAATTAATTGCTTCGTTGCTGAACCAAGTAGTTGCCATGCAAATATTAAAATAATTAAAGTGATCAGGCTTCTTTTGCGCTTCATCAACAGAAATTAATTACTTTGTGCACTATTATGAATGCATAAATGTTAGCTGCAATTTAATCACTTTGTGTACTATTATGAACGCATAACTGTCTGTTTTCATATTTTTTTGGGATCAATAAACAAGTTGAAGTTGAAGTTGAAGTTGTGAGCAAATCCTCCCGATGTAAGTAAGTAATTACGTGCTTTATTGAATCGCCTGCAGACGCACTGCGAGAACATTCACGGATGAGAAACATAATATAGATTCTACAATCATAGAAAATCGAAATATACAATTAAAAAATCACAGTTTAAACTAAAGAAACAAGATATCAGACATCTTTGGAATTATGCGAGAGAGAAAGGATGGAATTTATAAATCAAAATAAACGCAGAAAACAGATCATTGTTAAAAAATTATGACTTTAAGGCATTGCACATAATAAGCCTATATGGTCACTTAAAATTTTTAAATTGAATAAAATAACGAATAAAGGGAAAATTGACACGGAGATGCGATTTCTATCGTCAGCCCTGCGTGTCACCTCCGAGCGAAACAGCGCCAGATAATCGTGGCTTCTAAAGTGGCGCATAAGAAATGATTTGGCGCAGAAGCAAATCAAACTCAAAGTTTAAGTTGGTTGTTTTCGTGCAAAATTGAGAAAATATTAACTAATAGGTAATTTATGAATTTTGTTTCAATTCTCAGAAGTTAGAGATATCTACATTGCACAGCATCTGATTGTAGCTACCGAAGAGCTGTAGACATCGAGATATTACCTGGGACTATTAGTCCCAGATATTACGAACTCGAATGTGGGTAGACACCCGTTTATATTAGGGGCATGCCACAGTATAAATAATTTGTTTTTATTTGTATGCGCACTTGTTATAGTGTCCCTTTGAAGCTCGCTTACCAGAGGGGTAGTATACCTGATTTGTCGATTTGTTCTTAGCACTAAATATTTCTTAAATGCTGGTACCTAAGACCCTTAGTGTTCGAACGCACCTATTCCCATTCTCCGGAGACGTTCCGACGATTTTATACGAATTATTTAAATCTATAGGAAATCCAATGATAAAAATCGCAGCTCACTTCTCGGCCGCAATATTTACACGCATTTGAACGCCGCAAGTTCTCATGACGTCACGGATTATGTGTGTAAATATGGCGGCCGAAAGTGAGCTGCGATTTTTATCATTGGATTTCCTATAGATTTAAATAATCCGTATAAAATCGACGGAACGTCTCCGGAGAATGGGAATAGGTGCGTTTGAACACTAAGGGTCTTAGGTACCAGCATTTAAGAAATATTTAGTGCTAAGAACAAATCGACAAATCAGGTAATGTACCCTCAGAGGCGCTCCCGACTGCAGAGCGGACACTGCATCAGAGTTTCACGCCGAAGCGCTGAGTAATTGCGAGTGAAGGATTTGCCCAAGATCCCTACGTGGCGACTTGAGGTGGATTCGAACCTGCAACCCTTCGGCTGCAAGGCGACGAACCCACTACACCACCGCGCCCCGCAAATTTGTTATTTATACTGTGGACAAGTCACGGTCCTTTGGAGGAGGGAAAGCTTTACTTAAATTCCAGCTTTATGGAGTCAAGCCGAATTCATGCAACCCGAATCCCCGGAAAGGTAGAGGTCTGGAACGGCTCGGTAGCAAATAAACTGTGGTCATCAAAGATAAGGGCAGAATAGAGCGGCCTCATTTACAGTGATATATAGCTCAATGTTTCCGTGAGTCATCTTGCCTACGGTATATTTTCAGAAATATTAATACGTTTAAGGAAGCAATACAACAAAATCTACCTATGGACAGTGCCGGTGTCGTTTGACAGGGTTGCCTCTTAACCCCCTCCCTCCGGAGACTATGCCAACACAGATAGGCCTACTCCCCCAAGGATCTTCTTCAGAATAAGTTCGCCCTCGGAGACTGTATGCTGAATATATTCTGACAATATTCGGGGGGGGAGGGGTGATAGCGCAATGGATAACACGCTGGCATAGAGAGCGAGAAGTAATGAGTTCGAGCCCCCGTTGCTCGGACATGCTTTGTAGGTTGCTATTAGCATTATGTATTGCAGGCTGTCTGTTCTGCTAGTTAAGATTTATGTCTTTTGTAATCTGTGTTCTTGTGAATTGTTTCAATTGCGTAACTATACTCTGTAACCAGTCTGTTAAAAGTACTCAAACACCCAATTTCCCAAAATCGGATTTATAGAGAGCGTCCGAACTTCAAAAATTATTCAGAGTTAAATTGAATACATGGCATAGTGGTCCTGTTAGTGTTGTTGATAACACGGTTTAGTGTCTGAAAGTCGTTGGATTGGGTGTGTCACAAAATCGATTTAGGGAACGTGGCCGATATTCGCTTCTTGGATTCGAGTTTCGGGCCACACACATTTTGAGGCCCACAAAGCGCAATATTCTGAGGGTAGTGTTGGCGTTAAGATTGTGCTTTGGGTGAATGTTTGTCCTTCTGATGGAACTGTAAAAAAATATATTTTAATTGATTTTTTTGTATTTTTATTCATCCTGTTGTAGGACGTAATGTCAGTTGAAAAGCGTTTTCTGTTGACTGGCGTTGAATCTGCACCGAAAAGAAGTCTTATAAGAAAAATCAAGGATCTTGGAGGACGTGCTATATCAGTACAGGTAAACAAGGTTGATTCTATTATAAATATGTGCTATGTCAGTACAGGTAAAACAAGGCGGATTCTGTTTGCTTCCGAACCAGTCCAAACCAATCTGTTATTATGAAGTATTTTGTCATGGCAGTTTATTATTTTAGGAGGTCGTGGTTCAGGGCAGAAATTTGGTTCAGTATTTCTGTTCCTCCTCCTACCAACTCAGCTAAAATACACTGAAAACATGTACACTGACTGTACAAAATTTTACTGTACACTGTCAGATGAGGGTGAGTTGGGAGGAGAGAGGAGACTGGCCACTAACCCTCATAGGCCAAGGCTAAGAAAATGAAGGTGCCAACACTTTACACCCATGGCTGCCTACGTGCTAACTTTAAGTGACTGAGCACTCTTCATCACTAAGTAGTAGTAGCCTAGCAGTTTGTGTTGTACTGTTAAGGTGATAGTTTTGCGGTTAACATCCGTACCAGCTCAGGCTTTGTTTATGAATTTCTGCTCCATTTTTGTCCATTGTTTCTGAACCGCAGGATTTGAAGCCGAACGAAGCGTTCATCTTGATCTGTGGTGAACCGAAATGGACGGAGAAGTTCATCACAGCATGTTCCACCGGTCAGTTGCCTCGTCTTTATAACATTGATGACGTCAAGTCTAATGGACAAACTGCAATTCTTCTCTTATCTGTGTGTCAAGTACCGTATATGTATGTAGTTGATGTGTGGTATCACTGTTGAAATTGGTTCTTTCTGCCGTACGATGTCAGCAGGAAAATCAAGGAGAGAGGAGTGGCCGTCACTCTCACACAACTCGTGTGACTAGAAATACGGTGAATTGGTGACCAGTGCTGCAGACTTGGGTGTCAGTGAGGGTAGACTCAAGGATCTGTTCTTAACCTTCATGGAGTTGAATTTCATGTTGGTTACATAAGATCAATTTAGCCATATAATGACGTGTGTGTGTACTGAACCGCAGAGAAAATGCAGCTCGTTGAAGGCTGATAGAATAAAAGTCCTTTGAGCTAGCTCTGCCACATGTGGCCGTGAGGTGTTTGCAACTTATTTTTTCTTGAATTTAGCATACGAGGACAGATGACCAGTCCAATCACTGGCCATCTCATCTTCCCTCTAACTCTTTGCTATAAATCTGGTGTGAGAACTTAACACGTTGACCGCGAGGGACGTGTTAACACGTCTCCCATTGAGTCATTTAACACAGCAAATCAGCGGTCAACGTGTTAAGCACTTTTGTTATTTGTTTTTAGAAATTCATGCAGAATTTTGTTTAGTGAGAGAGGTAAATAAAAGTTTGTGATCAATGCCAAGTCCAAAGGAGGCTAAATGTCTCTGAGAAAGAAATGACTGTCCCCAGCAAAAATATATGGCTATGGTTTCTCGTATTGATTCACCGTACGTTGTACGAAAACGTTTTAGAAAGCCTAGGATTAGATTGGGGTTAGAATCATTTGACTTGAGTGTAACTGGGCTGTATGATAATGCAAGGTCGAAGAACGTGATGTGTATTGAATAAATGTACGTTCCACTGAGAAGCCAATCCTCTAGTCTGCACCGATTTCAACAATAATTTAGCCCATAAAGTTTAACTTAATGTTTTAGAGTAGTGATAATAATAATTTGCCACCAACTCCACCACCTGTGGAGTTGATCGGACTTCAATACCAGTCTAATCTCACTAATCATTTGTTAGGCTAAGACTAATCAGAGAAAAATTTGTTGTATAATTGTCTCTGTTAGAGCTAGGTTGTGTATATTGTCTGTGCTCTGTCCAGGTCTTTGGATTCTCCACCCTGACTACATCGAGAGGAGCTACGCATCGGGACATTGGCTGAGGGAAGACCAGTTTGAGTGGAACACGAGGAAGCGTCGTTGTCTCTTGGGAAGCGCATTTTGTGATGATCGTCTCCTGGAAGCGCCGCGGAGATGGAGGATGCGTGTCACATCCGGTGGAGGGAAAGCATTCCAGGGATGGAATGTCATGATATTGATCAAGGACGTGTCGAATAAAGAGGTGTTCATGAGGTATCAAGTCACAGTTGCGATTATCATTTTCACATTTAAATCGAGTAAACTTTTGACTGATTATTATTATTTGGAAATATTTCTCGCGTCAGCGTGCGTCAGATATAATTCGTTTTGTGTTAAATTTTAGCTCTACGATATTTTTAAAATTCAAAGCTACTTATTAAATCACTAGCAACAATAAAACTATTTGGTGCATAGTACGTTTTGGCTCAGAGCGCTCCAGAATGGGTTTCTTGCTATATACAAGACTGTAGAATGATTTAATGCATGTATACTTTTGTATACTACAAATACATCATGTGCAATACTGCAGTGGTTTGTATGTTGGACACTTTGACCCACAGGTCGCTGGTGGGGGGGGTCAGGGCATTGAGGGGTTTATGGTAATGAGTAAAACTCTGACGTGAAGAGTGCACTGGCGCACGGTCATTTCCCGCTACCCAGAAATCCACTCAGCCTTCCATACGACAGATGGTGTTGGTAAGATGTGATGGGTGCTCTCTGTTGGCTGACGACAGTTAAATTCGACGAGTTCCTGTAATGACTTGCGATCTCATCTTTCATCTGTCATACGATGAATTTGCAATCGTTCTGCATTGTTTAAGCTTTAAAATGAAAACGAAGATTATTATTAATTTATTATCTATATATTACAATATAGATTCGTCGGAAAACGGAAATTAACTGGACTCTTATCCATTACTCCGTTAATATGTATCGGCCTATTACATGTCTTGTATATTTCATTTAATTGTACTATGTCTGTAAACCAAAATGCAGGTCAGCAATTGGTGAATTAAAGAATATTCTTATCTTATTACTTATAAGTTTATTTGTTGTTGTTGAGTCTATAAGCAACTGATTGATTTATTGATTGGTTGATTGATTGATTTTGTGTTAGAATGCTGACATATGGAGGCGCTGTTGTCATCCTGAAGAGAGAAAGTATGAACGACGCTGCTTTTTTTTCACTGACTCACATCTTCGTCGATAAAGACCAATGCGTTAATCATCCCGATATCGTTAAGGATCTCGTCAGTCATGGATTTCTCTGCCTCTACACCGACTACATCCGAGATTATGTTGCCAAGGTAAGCTGACAAGAACGTAGCTTAGGTGAATGTTGTTTCTTGTCTGAATAATTTTAGCGGGACTGTATTTTAACACATTGACTGCCTACACGCCATGTTAAATGACTGGCACTCAATGTGTTAAATCCGGTTTAAAAGGAGGATTGAATTTGTGTTTTCGTGTTCTCAGTTTTGTCAAACTAACGTTAAATTTTTATTTTGTGGTTTCATTTTTTATGGGAATTTTTTGTTATTTGTTTGTTAATGCTGAACTTTTGGAATATCATTGTGGATTGGAGACTTCGTTGTTAAACGGCTTATAAGATAAGCTGGTGACATACTAGTTAATTATATAGCACCATTTAAAGAGAATCTAATAGGGGATGCTGTCTACTTTAGCTGCAATGACATTTCAGTTCATTACGGACAGAGTTCATAAGTATGAAAGCTGGATGATGATGATCGTGATGATCTTGATGATGATGATGACGATGATGACAATGGTCGCAGCTGGTAGGCTCTTGCCCACACACATGTATTTTCTGTGGCTCACAGGTAATTGCTCATTGTGTTGATTATTTCCATTTTTTGTTTGCAGCTGATGCCTCCAAAAGAGGAAGATTATTACGTCGTCAGCCCAGAGTTATACCAGACAGCTGCAGCATGTCGCAGACGCCGTTTAGTCAATGGAGCGCCTCTGAATGGTTCTCAAGTGGAAGGCACCGCGATGAGAAAGACCGGAGAGAAACCCTACCACATTCAGTACCAAACCCAAACGAGACGTGGGGCTAGACTTGACGCTTTAAGAGCGTCGGTTCGAGAGTTGATGCCATCTGCTGTCGTCAATCGCGAGAAGAGGGGGAGGCAGTCGTTGAAGTTGGAGCCTGTAGTTGTGCTCGACAGTCTTCCAAAGACTCAGCGTTGTGCGAATTCAAAGGATGGACTGATTGTCAAAAGATTGGAAGTGGGACCATCGCTGGTTCGATGTGTCGCTGGAAGACGTGATGGAAAGACACAGGAAGAGGAGAAGGAGGAATGTTGTTCGGAGCCACAGCAGTGTAACGTCGTATTTGAAAACATTTCTTCAAAGGAAACGTTCGGTGTATCTTCAGAGATCGGTGGCTCTACAGAGACGCGAGACTTTAAAACGAATGACTTGAAGAGAAGAAGAATACAAGACGATGTTGGTTTGGGTTGTAAAGAAAAGAGGATGACTCAACGTTTGTTAGATAAAAGTAGCAAATCAAAATCTGATGAGAGACGTTTGTTGCGTAGTCCTATCCTAAAGGAAATGACGATGGAAATGAATTGCATTGTACGTATCGACCAACAAACAGAGGACACTCGATTGAGCGAGAAACGAGTGAAGTCGCTGTCAACCCAGCCGCCTTTGTCTCGTCGTCAGCTGCAGATCCTTAGAGATGTTGTTAAGCGGACGATTTCACCCGCGAGAGAAACGCAAGTGGAGCGGAACATCCAGAATGAGAGCGTCGCAGGCTCAGCAGAGAACGGAAAAGAGAACGGGAAAGAGAACGCGCAGATGTTGACGTCGTTGTCGAATCCCGCGTCGAGTGTCGTCGATTCTCGAGGATCTGTGATTATCAAGCGATTGTCTGATGAAATCTCCAAACAGAATAAAGTTGAACTTCATCCTTCCGCCGTTAAAAACTTATCACCGTTAAAGCAGAGCAATCTGAATCGAAATGAAATGGATGTTGACGTGGTTGATCAACGTTGCTATCGTAAAGAACAGAAATCCAATTTGTCCTCTGACTCTGGCGATAATTTGCACGTCAAACAGACTTCACTGATGAACTCTACCGAACTTTTGAATCATAATCACATTGAAACGACTCAACCCAGCCACTCGATTGCTTTGAATTCAAATCCAACTGATCTAATACCATCTTCCATTCCACCATCAGAAGTCTTAAGTTCAGACTCCTCCGAATGCTTGACTTTGAATCAACCGACTTCGTCCAACCACTTGGAACGTGCGACTTCCAATCCTTTCACAGCTAAAGAATCTGTTCAAGAATCTTGCACTGTGTCTAATCATTTGGTCATCGAAGAGGCAAAGTGCACTGACTCGGATAAGATCCATGTTGTGAAGGGCGAAACCAAAGACTCGACGCGAATGAAGCGATCGCCTCCAGTTTCCACGGAGACGCATCAGTTCTCAAAGATCGTTACGATGCTCATCGATGCGTGTCTCGATGCGGATGAGGGAGCACGCTTCAATGGTCGAGAGAACGTAAAGAAGTTTGTCGACGCGATCTCGTCTTTTCTGAGTCCAGTTTCGTATCCACCGAGCTCAACGCTGACTACGCTTCTGAAGATACTGGTTGAGGTTAGGTTTGAGTTCTGAAGGTCGCTTCGTCTGAAAAAATTTTCTACTTCAAAATTTTATTATCGCTAGTTATTTAATGTGACATCTGGATTGTTATGCGTTGAAAAGCTGCTTTCCATTTGAAACTGGTTTGAGTTCATATACAATATACATGTAAGTTAGTATGGTAGTTCTTAATGTGGTTCTGGTAATTTCTCGTTATTGGATACAATTGTTGTAATCGGTGCAGTTAATTGTTGTGCTGCATTGTTTTTCTGTTCTATTTTGCATCCATTCTCTTATGCATTTATATAGCTCCTCTTCAAGCAGATCACTCAGAGGTGATTGTGATACCAAAGCAGCGAAAACTAAGTTTTAATTTGCTTATAGAATGTGTTAGAGAATGGCACAGCTCAGGATGGAGGCCATACTGCTATTCTATGTTGTGTTGTTAAGCTATTCTATGTTGTGTTGTTATGTCTTTGTTGTTATGTTATGCCATAAATGTTTTGTGCTTTGGTGATATATGGTACTGTACCATGTTATGTGATGACATGTTGAGTTATGTTAAATACTGTGTTGAAGTTTCACGCCACCGATCAATTGTCTTAAATTTGTTTTGTTTATAAGGAGCGTGACCTTGACGATCGGCTTAGGAACGAGATTTCGATGTTGCTTGAGCGAATCCTTTGTCTGCATCGGCCGATCTCTGCTTCAATGAAGCACGTCTACGTTGACGCTCTCTCTCACGTCTCCATCCAACATCAGAACTGGCAACTCATCGAACATCTCTTCAGGTTGGCGTTCGTTTCTCTTTCGCTTATTAATTTCAGATCTTCAATTCTGAAAGGTTCTGCTGGGCTTTGCATGAAGTCACTTGGGAACTAAGTCGGCACCTTTCACTAATCTTATCTTATATGAATGATCTTTTCCATGGTGACTTAATGGTTCCTTTCACTCGCTCTGCAGCAATGCAGAGGCGTTCATTCTCTGTGGTTGGTCCAACAACCTGGAATAGACTTCCCTTGACTATGCGACACCACCCAAGCTGTTCTCAATTTCACAAATTGTTGAAGACTGGTTTTTTTCGCTTGATCTCAGCCAGGAGCGCCTCTTAGTAGGTACCTTGAAGGGGCGCTATATAAATTACGATTGATTGATTGATGATGATGACTTGTATAGAGCCATTATCTTAAGACTTAAGACTCATTTATTCCTCAAGACCTATCCTGCTGTTAGTTTAGTATGTGAGGCGCCCTTGTAACGTCATGGCTGCGTTACGGCGCCATAGAAATCGTCATTGTTATTATTATTATTATTATTGTTATTATCGCTGCTTTGGTTCGGCACTGTCAGCTTCATGTTGCCTCGGACTACCTGCGAGAGATCTGTTGCGCCACAGGTATCCAGGGAATCTCCCTCCGCTCTGCACATTGCTTTCGTTTCCATTTGTACAAACTGCAACAATGCAGAATCGAGCCTTTTCTGTGGTCCAGTGGTCTGGAATGGACTCCCACTGGAGCTATGTCTGCTTCCTGGGTCTCGTTAGCAAGGCCTTCTTAACCAGCTTACTTTGACCACTGTGTATATGTGTTGTTTGGTAGCGTATAATCACAACGATTGTGAATAGGATCTGGATGAGCCGACTCTGTTTTGAAACCCCAGACAGGTTTTGACGTGCGCTTGTCTTGTGCCTCCGAATGAGGTGCGTTGACCTATGACCTTCGTTGTGTGTTACAAGTGCAATAAATAAATAAATTGTTTGTGGACGTATTTGTTTATTTGTTTGCAGAAAAGTAATTGACTGCAGTGGCGATGGTTGTGCGTCGAATGCTGATCTTCTCTTACTGCGCTTCATCGTTCGATTCGTTGAAGCGGATTTCATGGAGTCGAAGAAAAGGTAAAATTAATGGAAGAGGGTTGGCGCAAAGTAACGACATCAAATGTATAGAGTGCTCCATGTTAGAAATTATATTTATTGGGTGATGTTCTGACCTTGCAACACAACCATATGCGATGTTTCTCTCGTCGGTTTTTTTATGCAAAAATTACTAACTGATTAACTGTCTTGATTGATTGATTGATTGATTGATTGTCTATCATAACATTCTATGAATACAGACATTTGCTAAGTCAGCTCAGGTTTTGCGAGGTACATACAGCACTAACTATACTGATAACTAGTTTTGCCACTCCACACAGGGTACCCAGGTTCAGTGGTTCACCATTCCCTTCGTTCCTCCTCTGCGCACGGTGAACTTCTTGTCCCCTATGTGTGCACTTTTATCAGGCAGCGACACACTTTCTTTGTTGCTGGCACTGCGGTCTGGAATAGGATACCTCATCCATATCTGTGCCTAGTGCCAAGGGTCCGCTCTAACAGTTCTATCCCATTATTAATACTGTCCTCTTTAGTCGAGGTCCTTGGAACTGGAGCACTCCTGAGTAGTTACATCGAAGATGCGCTGTATAAATCCTTATAATGAATGAATGAATGAACAAACCAGTTGAAAAATGGTAAAAGTAATGATTGACCTAAGTGGTATAGCTGCTACCGTGCACTTTAACACATTGACCGCCTACACGCCATGTTAAATGACTGGCTGAAGTACCAGTTAACTCGTACTTGGCGGTCAACGTGTTAAATAAAAGTTCCAACAACAAATGATTATTGATCGACATCTTACACAAATCATTGATTTTGCGGCTCACTGAATTATTTTTTTGTCTATAGGTAATTTTTCTCATTAGTGGTAAATTTTTAGATGTTCAATTGATGGCATGAACTTATTTTGATATTTTCGTTGCAGATTGCCTTCCGTTGGAAATGGAAAAGTTCGTTCAGTGCGTTGGTGTCTGCTCACGCAGTGGATCTGGACGAATGAGTTTGCGGCCGTACGCAGCTCACAGTTTGTGCAGCTGGTGGCCGTTCTCATTGCGTCCGTTCGTCTCAAGAATCACTCGGCTCAGGTGCGTGTGTTCAATTGAAGTTTGGCAGAGTAACTTAAGCCTGTAATGTGGAGCGTATGAGTTCGAAGTGGTCACTGTGTCTGTCGGGATCTCCATGTGCATGATTTATGACCTTCAATGGGGTGTGGTGGTGTAGTGGGGATGGTCGTAGCCTTGCAGTCGGAGGGTTGCAGGCTCGAATCCACCTCCAGTCGCCGCGTAGGGACCTTGGGCAAGTCCTTCACTTGCAATTGCTCAGCGCTTCGGCGTGAAACTCAGATGCAGTGCCCACGCTGTAGTCGGGAGCGCCTCTGAGTAGTGAGCTCGAAGGGGTGCTATTACAAGTACGCATACAAACAAAGCACTGGTTCCCAATCTTGGTGCGAATCAGATACAAGGTCTTGCTCCTAGTTACAGGATTTAGCACCTAGATACCTCTGTGATTTGATGTGCAAGCCGCTCTCTGCACGATCTTCACATCTTCTTCATTCTGCTGTCCGCCTCAATCTATCTCTACCATGGTCACTAACCTCATTAACCCAGCATCAGGCTTTTGCTATTGTGGGTCCCTCAATGTGGAACGACCTTCCCTCTGGAATTCATAACAGGATTCTGGTGCGAAATTCACCTGCATCTTTTCGCTGCTTGAAGACCTTTCTCTTTTCATATGTGTGTCATGCTGAGAGCGTTCCTGAATAGCTGCGCTGTGAGAAGCACTTTACAAATGTTTATAATATTATTAGATATTAGATTGGATTATTATACTGTTACCTGAGTTGCATACTTGGGTCTGCTTTTGCATTTCTTAGACAGGCTGTAGTGAACACATTTGTGATGTGTCTTGACATATCATATCTACCTGACTCTGGCTGTGATTTTGATGTCGAGCCATGTATCTCATCTCGGTTATCTGCCTTGTATCATTAGATTGCTATACCTGCAAGCAATTTTGTTAGATTTATAGCCAAGAAAGTTGCCTTAACTAAATGTGTAAATGCTGTCCTTACACCTTCAGTTGAACATGCCTTGATGGTTTGAGCAATATATTCTTATTTTGCCCATTCGTACCTCAGCTCCATCAGAAATTATGAAATTGTTCGAGAATGTAAAATAGCTTTTCTGGGATTGCTGGAACTTGTCAGAATCCACCATAGCAGAACTACATTGAAATTAGTTTATGTTCTTTAAAAGTGCGCTCTTTATTTGAAACTGAAAATTATGTTGTTATGTTCAACATAAGAATGATCTGAGGAAAGAGATCAAGTAGCTATATAATATTATGTTGAAACTGAATTGGTCGAAAAATAAATTCGTTTCTTTCTTTTATGTCTTTAGATGGTTGTGATTGGCTTGGCACAGAAGTTGGTTGCCATGGGAGCTGAGGCGTGGCTCCTGTCATCAGTCGTTTCCATGGAGACGTCCATTGTTCCTCGTGACCCCTGGATGCTGGCCGTGGTCATTGCAGAGCAACTCGCAGGTGTTTGATGACTTCTGCATATGTTTGCCTATCTAGGTCTATCTAGATCTATTGTGCTTAAATTTACACAATTCTGCACATTAAGTGATTGAGTATGATCAATGGCACTATAGATGTCATCTGACCAAATTTGATTTAATTTGAAGTGATCATTTATTTGTGGTTTCTGTGTTGTTATTATAATGGCTCCCTAGATGAATTCAGATTGCATTTAATATTCTGCTTATGTAATGTAATGAGTAATTATACTGTAGCACTGCTCACAGCCGTGGCCATTGAGTCGCTCTCCCAGTGCAAGAACCCACGAGTAAAATGTTAAGGGACATATGTATGGCAGTTGGTGTTTGCAAACTGAGCAGTAGAACGTGATGGACGCCTTGCATTGCTGCCGACAGTTGATTCAACTGCTATAATAACTTGTGATTATCTGTTCATTACCAATTGTAATCATACGACATTGTGTCAGTTTGAAAACTAAACAAAGCGTTATTATTATTATTAGTAGTAGTAGTATTGTTATTATATAAGGCCTTACAAGAACAATTGACGATTATACGGTTGACAGAACGCAGTTACATGTGGTGATGATGATGATTATAGTATATGTTGATGATTGTGATATATGCTGATGATTATGATGGTGATGACAAAACCAATAACAGTTATATCCCGACAGTTGATTATAGCACCTGAAGATTTATCAACTCATGAATCATCCATTCAATCATTCAAGAATTTCTACAGCGCCTCGTCAAAGGTGACTACTCAGAAGTGCTCCCGATTCAAGCACGGAAAATTGCACAGTTTTAAGTATCTGAAGTATCTTTTGTCTAATTGCAATCATTTCTTGTTTTGCAGATGAGAGAACCGGAAGTGACGAACTGAAGTTGTTTCTGGAGACGTCCGAATGTGATTGGCTGGCGATGGTCGTCTGTCGTACGCTTCTCGATCGCATGAATCGAAACGGTGTCATCGAAAACACTTCAATCGATCTACGGACGATTGTAAGACCACATGATGTGCTACAGTGATTACAGTGAACTTATGTTGAAGTATCACGAGGGAGGGTTGGAGTCTGTTGGATTCTACATACCATTTAGCAAACACACCCCCTCCATCTGCACAGAAGTTCTTGGTTCCATTCGCATGCACTGCAGCAATGCAGAATCATTTCCGTGGTAGGCCCAGTGGTCTGGAATGGGCTCCCACTGGAGCTACGTCTGCATCCAGAGGCTCTTATTGAAGCATTTTGTATTCAACTCAAAGTTGTGCGTTTTTCCGTGCTTTAATCGGGAGCACTTCTGAGTAGTCACCTTTGACAAGGCGCTGTAGAAATTCTTGATTGATTGAATGGATGATTCGTCAGTTGATAAATCTTAAGGTGCTTTGATCAACTCTCGGGATATAACTGAAAAATCTTTGTTATTGGTTTTGTCATCACCGTCATAATCATCATCTCATATCATTATCATAATCATCATCATCATTGCTTGTAACTGCTCTCTGTTGCACTTAACTACATGTTCTCCAAGCACTGTCCTAAAGCACAGCTAAGGTTAGAAAGTTGCACTTTTTGTATGGCACTTACTCCTATCAGGCATATTGATACATACCTGTAAACAACTGGTTTCTTAGCAGATTTTGATTTGAAGGTTTCACTTTCCATTGTTTGCAGATGAAGTACTTTGACCTACGGCCGTATGAAGAGGTGAGCGAAAGTGTCGATCCGCGAATAAAGAACGAATGTTTGACACCATCAAAATCTTCAATCACCTCACCCAGGTGTGCTAAGACACGAACGCTTTTGTCTGCTACGGGATGTACAAATGTTCTATTGTATGTTGTATTGTATATGACTATTTACAAAATGTTTCTCTCAGCAAAAATCGTTCAGAAGCGCTCCCAGTGCGACCGACCTCAAGAGAAAAGGCAGGATTTGAGGCGAGAGAAAGATGAGTAAAGACTAGCAGAGAGAACGACGGAGTGAACTGATGCAAGGAACAGAGAGGTCAAGCCGATCAGAGTATATAAGTGGATGCAGTAATGTCGTAGTATAGTGACAGAGATGAGGGGAAACGAAGCATGAGATGAGAAAGATACCTCGGAGCAAGACACCTAACTATTTATTGTGACAGTGGAAGAGATCAGATGACATTTGGGTAGAGGACTGCTGAGATATATGATGATTGATGAGAAAATGGAGTTGCTATCATTTCATATGAATGTTTGTCCCTCTGGATTGGTGCATTGAACCATTTTGTTCTCTTTATCCAGCCTTGTTTTGATTTGCAAGGATGATTTAGTGAGGAGACAAGTGTGCAGTTGTGCACACTATTGAAATACCGTTGTAATCTTTTTTTATAGACCACTTGTAAAGAGGAGTCAGAGGCCGAAAGATGTAAACAAAACAAATCCGAAAGGTTGGTTTAAATTGCTAAATTACTATATTTTTTAAGGTGTCAATGATCCCTCAGAATTTATTTTAAAAATTAGGGGGGCAGTGTTCTGGAACGTTATTATTATTATTTTTTTTAAATTATTATTTATAAAATGCCTCTAGTAGGGTGAACTTTTCAGAAGTGCTCCCGTGTGAGGGCCCTGCGAAAAGAAGCAGGTTTAAGAAGAGGTTTGAGAAGAGAGAAGGAAGAGAGGAGAGACTGCCAGACAGAATTGTATAGCAAACCGAAGAAGAAAGTGCATTCCAAAGAGAAGGCAATTGAGGCAAATGATCAAGACCAAGTCATCGCAGTTCTTGTGTGAGGATCCAAGAGGTCAAGTCTGTTGGATGAATGAAGTGGACGGTGAGAGGAATCGGAGTGAGGCCGCTACATTCGTGAAACTGGTTTTTATAATGTTTTCCACTGGAAGCATTTCCATCTTCAGTGGTTGTTGATAATTGCAAGATGTGTTTGTCAATTGTTTGGTTTGTTTTTCCAGGTGAAACACAGTTGCATATTGCCTGTCGGAAAAACAACGTCGAACGTGTCCGTGAACTTTTGCAGACTCCAGGTAATCCCATGTGCAGTTAATCGAAAAAGTCTTTTTTCTTTTGCACAGACATAATAAACACCGCTGGAAATATTGGTTTAGTGTGAACAGTACTTTGAATACTGGCTGCTTTTGAAATGCCAACAAAATGTAAACAGTACTTTGAATACTTGTTTGGTTGTTTAATTGCCAACAAAATGTAAACAGTACTTTGAATACTTGTTTGGTTTTTTAATTGCCAACAGAATGTAGACAGTACTTTGAATACTGGTTTGGTATTTAAATGCCAACAAAATATGTTAGGAGAGTATGTTTGTTTATTTGCATCAATATTGATACTACTAGCATTTGTTTTATTTATAAACATTCACAGAATCCTTGTTTTGTTTATAGGCTCTAATACAAACAGTGTGTAGAGAATACTTTGATTTGTGTCTATAGAAATTTGCCCAACAACGTTCGTTGACATTGGTTTTCTTTGTAGGCATTGATGTCAACCGACCTGACAATGCCGGATGGACTCCACTGCATGAGGCGTGCAATAAGGGAAATGTTGATGTTGTACAGGAATTGCTTCAGTTTAAACCAAAGCGAGCAATCAACTCGTACTTCACATTAACGGACCGTGAGTCGTTGCTTTCACGCTTCAGTGAATCAGTTTGATTGTCATCTCTTTTCCTTTTATCGTGAACGTCGAGTTAACTCATCCAAGCGATATGCGATATGCGGCTGTTCTCTGGCCATGTATCCAGGATAGACTCATCTTTATGGCAAAAAAAGAATAAAAGAAAGGCAAAGAACATAGATTGGACACACACTAAGAGGAGATTCTTTGCAAAGAATAATGATCGAGGGAAAATGGAGAGGGAAAGGACAAGAGGAAGACCGAGACAGTGGATGCTGGACTGGATTATGGAAGATGGTTACCAAAAACTCAAAAGGAAGGCATACAGAGGATGGAGTGTCCACATTTTGCATTCGAACCTGCGTAGGGGCAGAGAACCGGAAGAATTGCCCAAAAAAGCGTGAAATAATAATGTTTTTTGATTGCAACAACGACTTTGCATGTGATAGATTACATCATTTCCAATTGGCGTACCTCATTGAGTCACTGTTTGTCGTGTTTTTCCAGGGCCAGCAACATCGCAGTCGATCATCCGTGACGGAGCAGTGGACGTGAAAGCAGTCAGCCATGCGATCGGCATCACTCCACTGCATGATGCCGTTCTCAATGGTCACATGCAAGTCTGTCGTCTGCTGATTCAGAATGCAGGTCAGCTCTCGTCTGTGTGTTCGTGCATGTGCGTGTGTGTACGACTGTATGTGTGCGTGTGTGTGTGCATGTGTGTAGCTTCTGACTTCATTGGTTTTATATTCTCTCACCTGATGGAAGGTTTGCAGGAGGCCCGGTAGAGTAATGGATAACACGCTGGCATAGAGTGCTAGAGGTAGCGAGTTCGAGCCCCCGTTGGGTGGATTTGCTTTGTAGGCTGCTATTAGCGCCGTATTGAAGGCTGTCTGCTCAGTTAGTATAGTTAAGATTTGTGTATTCTGTGATCTCTGTTCTTGTGAATTGTTTAAACTGCATAATTGTACACTGTAAGTCTGTAACCGGTTGCGGTATGTCAACCAGATTGTTGAAAAAAAGAGAATATTGTTATTATTATTGTTACCACAGATTCGTGTTTGATGTTGGAGTGTGTGTTGTTATTCTTTTATCTGAGGTAGAATTGATCCCGTGTGGTTCAAATATCTGTTCACGTTTTACTTCGGCCTCACTCAGCTTCCTCCCACCCTCCCATCCACTTAGTTCATCCAGACTTGACCTTTTGGTTCTTCGTTTTAGAACCGCTATGGCTCAGTCTCAGTCATTTGCCTCAATTGGTCCTTCTCTTTGGAATACGCTTTCTCTTTGCTCTTCAATTCTGTCTTCCTTCTCATTTCTCAATACCTGCTTTTTCTCAAGCGCCTTGTGCAATGGGGGGTGGTGCTTTTGAACGTTTCACCTTATTAGAGGTGTTGACTTTATTATGTACTTGACTGAATAAACATTGTTTACTCCTATAATATCATACATTAATCCTTAATTCACACCTCAGCCTCTTTATTAACGATTATTTTTCATTATTATTATTCTCATCTGCAGCTTTTTGTACCTTTTTGCGATTGTGTCAACGAATCTTCAAGAAAGGAATAATAGTAGTTGTAGTATAAATGCTTAAATACAATACAATATACAATACAATAAGTTATTTTTGGAGACTTGCTGTGTAACATCTATTGTTAACCATGTTATTGAGCTGTAATCATTGATGTTTTGTTAATCTGGTGAATGTTTTTTGCTGGATAGGTACGGAGTTGCTTGCAGTAGTTGATAAGAATGGAAGGAGTGCAACGGACTGCGCCAGGACGGACGAGATGAGGAATTTCCTTTTGGAAGACCACTCCACACGGAAAGGGACAGTGGAGAGAACGCTTGGTAATTTGCATTTTTGGTCTTAGAACAGCACTTGCATGTTTGTTTGTATGTGCACTTGTTATAGCGCCCCTTCAAGCTCTCTCTACTCAGAGGCGCTCCCGAATGCAGAGCAGACACTGCTTCGGAGTTTCACGCCGAAGCGCTGAGCAATTGTGAGTGAAGGACTTGCCCAAGGTCCTTATGCAGTGAGATGGATTCGAACCTCGAACCTTCCGGCTTCAAGGCAATGACGCCACCGCTACACCACCGCGCCTCACAATGTGTCACATGTGTCAAGATTAGAATAGGGGCGGGCTAAGTTGCTGTGGATTTTCTTAGAGTTGTTTAGAATAAAGTATGTCAGGTTGAGCCAGGTTAGAATAGTTTAGATTGGGTTGGAATTTTATTGGAATAGGTTAAGTTGAATTTTACAAGGTTAAATTACCCTAGTAGGTTAGGTTGGTGTAGGTTAGGTTGGTGTAGGTTAGGTTGGTGTAGGTTAGGTTGGTGTAGGTTAGGTTGGTGTAGGTTAGGTTGGTGTAGGTTAGGTTGGTGTAGGTTAGGTTGGTGTAGGTTAGGTTGGTGTAGGTTAGGTTGGTGTAGGTTAGGTTGGTGTAGGTTAGGTTGGTGTAGGTTAGGTTGGTGTAGGTTAGGTTGGTGTAGGTTAGGTTGGTGTAGGTTAGGTTGGTGTAGGTTAGGTTGGTGTAGGTTAGGTTGGTGTAGGTTAGGTTGGTGTAGGTTAGGTTGGTGTAGGTTAGGTTGGTGTAGGTTAGGTTGGTGTAGGTTAGGTTGGTGTAGGTTAGGTTGGTGTAGGTTAGGTTGGTGTAGGTTAGGTTGGTGTAGGTTAGGTTGGTGTAGGTTAGGTTGGGTCGTTTTAGATAAGTTCTAGGTTGGATATTTAGGATTAGAATAGGTTCTGTTGAATTTGATTGGGTCAAATTGAGTTAGGTTGCATTAGATTTGGATAATAGTTTAGGTTATATAATAATTATTATTTAATAGGTCAACATTGAATTTAGGTTAAGTTCTAAGGTTTTAAGTCATTTTGGGTTACCATCGAGTAGGATGGAAGTTGGTTATGGTTAGCATTGGTTAAGTTGTATTTGATCAGAATACATTGACTTCAATTCATTTAATTTAGATTAAGTTGGAATATTATTCGATCATATTGGACAAGAATAAGTTTGAATTGGTTCTGGTAGATTGTATTAAATTTGATTCTCTGAAGTTTTTGTTTACTTTTATAACGGATAATTCTTGTACAGTTTGTGAATGTCTGTTTTTGTAGACACCTCAAAGGTCGTTCCAAAGGAGACATTGTCTTCCACCCAATCATCATCAGCAGCAGCAGCAGCGGTCGAGAACAACGCTTCTAGAAGAGAAACCACGTGTGAAGACCAAAGTTCGTCATCGCTACCATGCCAGGCGATCTCTAGCGACTGCTCTCAGCGCTACTGTATCCTCGTTTCAAACCTCATCCAATTCTACGTTTCGTGGAGAAGGAACAAAATATCTGTTGACGATCGAGTTATGCTTAAAGAACTTCCAGAACACGTTCTTAGATTTCGACGTAACTTGCTGGAGCTACAGAATGGAAAGCTTCTGTCTGGACAGGTGATAGCACTTGCCCGATTGGAAGCCCTCGCTGATCTGCAGTTGGTTACAGATGATCAGAGCTTGGAGAGTGTTTGACGATGGGATTAGTTATTTATTGATTTGTTTGATCAGGACATTCATGCAATCTGACAATGGTTGGCCTTAAACTGAGTAACAATCAAAATATCAGTAATTCGTTCATTTTGAAAAAAAATTGGTTAGCCTTAAACTGAGTAACAATCAAAATATCAGTAATTCGTTCATTTTGAAAAAAAATTGGTTAGCCTTAAACTGAGTAACAATCAAAATATCAGTAATTCGTTCATTTTGAAAAAAAATTAAAGCATTCATTAATTTCATTTACGATTTCTACTTAGAATTCACTCACCAGATCTCATTCCCTTGGCTGTTAAAGTATTAAGCGAAGAGAGTTTTGGAAAGTAAAATACCTCACCATTTTGTTTCATGTGTTACATGTTGACAGCATTAAATTGTAACCTTCATTTGTGCACTTTGATAAGTTTTGACCCCAGACTATATTAGAGAAATTTATTTACAGCTTGGTCATAGAGAACCGTTGTTTAACATTTTAGAAAGGGTGAGAGAGCATTATTGTGTAGGCCAGCTTTGTGTAGAATGATAGATAATACTGGTCTAAAAGTTAGGTCCTTTTGATCTAAAGAGATTAGCTATCCTGGTCTAAATAGGTCATCCTGGTCTAAAATGATTGACCAAACTAGTCTGTGAAGATAGATAGGTCAT
The DNA here is from genome assembly GCA_949752735.1 of Lumbricus terrestris. Lineage (NCBI taxonomy): Eukaryota > Metazoa > Annelida > Clitellata > Crassiclitellata > Lumbricidae > Lumbricus > Lumbricus terrestris. The sequence goes on from OX457050.1 coordinate 37,511,845, forward strand.
TCGGGCCTAAGCTAAAGGGTCATCCTGACTCATCCATAAAGGACGTTTGCAGAAAAATGACCTTCCCTCTACTCTTGTCCACGTTTGAAACTATTCTCCCATGCCTGTTGTACTGCACACCATACTAATGCAGAGGCTTAGATGAGTCTTAGATGAGACTGCTTATTAATTAATTTTAGTCTTAGATGAGACTGCCTATTAAATTTTGGTCTTGCAGTGTTAACCGTCTTACGGGTGTGAGTATTCTGACACAGTATGTACAGAAATAACTAGATAGCAAAACCTGAGATGTGAAAGCGCGCATTGACCCTTTTCGTCGAATCTCTCCTCTGCGGACGTCCGCAGTTCTAAAAATTCCTTAAAAACAACCCTGATATCCTCATAATTTTGGCACTCCTTCGTAGTGTCCCGCCTCGATTGTACTGTAGCGCTCTTCACTATAGGTTTCCTCTGTGTTTCAAGTGTAGGAAGAAGTGCCTGGACGCCGTCCATGACCGTCCAGCCACACTGTAAGTCCTGGGTTCCTGCATTCCAGATTGGTCAGGGATTTCCATTTCCAGGTGCATTAATCTCAAAATGAGTCAGATATTAAATAAGCTTGCAAGAGTCAAGACCTATTTTTGCCTATTTAAACACTGGCTCAACTGATGGGGACTCAAGTGCTATGTAACGCATGATCATTAGACTAAAAAGTCTAAAATGTCGTAAAACGTTACAATACATCGAAGTACGACATAGCTAGACTGTTAGACTACCGTACATTAAAATATTACAATACATCGAAGTAGGACATACTTGGTAGTAAAGAGGTAAAATTAAATCACAAGCTGAATGAGATTACAGCGTGGTAGGCACTATAGCCTAAGCATATTTCTAGATTAGGCTAGCCTGTGTGAGCGAGGACTAAGGGAGTAGGCTACCCATGTAGGCCTAGTTACTAGTTCTGGAAGGAGAATAGCATGGAGGACATGCTCTGAGCATGTCCAGCTCACTGATGAAAGCAGCAACAATGGATTCGTCTGGGTGAGGACACTCGTACCATGTCAAAAGTAGAAGACGTACTACAGGCTACTACCATTGCCTAGCTGGCAATAACCTCTGTCGTATCAGCTTTCTGATAATAGCAGATATGCAGATATGCATCTGACCATCATTTGGAATTCCCGCAAGTACTGTTTGTGAAGAATACGTACAGCATAATCTTGATGGGGCGCTCTATATTTATGTGCTCCTAATAACTAAATAGCCTAAATGAATAAATATTGAATGACTGCAAATTAGGCCCAATCGGATATGTCGTCGAGCCATTCCCTATGCGGCCTTCCTCTTCTATTTGTCCCGTCCATTCGTCCGAACATCAGTGCTTTGATCTTCCTGCTGTTATCCATTCTGCAGATGTGCCAGAGCAATTCTAGTTTTCTTCTGGTCAGCTTCTGCATGATGTTTTCTTTTAGCTGCACTCGCTTGTATAGTTCTGTGTTGTTTACCTTCTGCATCCACCCTATTCTTAGTATTTTCCTGTAGCACTTTCTTTCGAAGGCCATAAGTCTTTGTTCGATGTATTTCGTTACCACCCAGGCCTCGCGACCATATAGCAGAGTGCTGAAAATGCACGCCTGTAGCACCTTCTTTTTCGTTGCCGTCCCTATGGCTTTGCTTCTCCACACCTTCTCCATTGCCTTCAATGCTGTTGCTGCCTTCGCCAACCTAGTTTGCACCTCCCTCCTGGCGTCTAGGTCATATGTCGTGTTGCTCCCGAGGTATGTGAAATGTTCAACGTTTTCCACCGGGTTTCCGTCTATGACTAGTGTCTCGGTGGTTTTTTTTGGCGCCAAATGCTAACGTTTTCGTTTTTTCGAAGTTCATATTGAGGCCGTATCTCTTACTCTCCTTATTCAACTCTCGAGTTGTTCCTTCCAATCTCTTCGCGTCTCTGTCTAACAGGTCGATGTCGTCGGCAAACGAGAGGTTATTAATTGTTGTGCCACTTATGACTACACCTATGTACAAGTACATGTTATACGAAATACGGCCCACTGTAGCACGACACGCAGGTCGGCTTTACAGCAGTAGGTTCGATAGCTTAGCACAGACACTCTCTCTAGTGATATATTAAATTTTATTATAATTATAATACATCTCTATGGTATTAACCAACGTCCGTATTAACACCACCAGTGGTCGTTGGTTGGCGCACAGTGCTCGTCGGAAATGGCCAAGTGCGCATGCGCGTTGCCGTTGACTACCGACATTAAACACGCGAAGAAAGTCGATAATCCCGCGAAGAGAAAAGTTTTGCTAACTTTATAATTTGTGTAAACAGCGATTCGTAGCTACTTAGAAAAAATACCGCAAATTCTGTGTTTATTTCTGAAATGCATTGTAGCGGCGGTTTAAGCAGTTTTGCAGGAAACTGCGACGTTTGACTGCATTCATCGGTAGCGTGTAGTTGAAAAACGCCGATTAAGTAGTGTTGTGTGGACGTCTTCAAAATGGACGACCCAAGGATCGAGTGGATGAAGAACAATGTCTACCAGGCGCTCGAGTTGCTTGAACCGGAAGTCTTCGATGACCTCCTGAACCGAGACGATGGTCAGGCAGAGAGCGTGATTGGTCAGTTCCTGAACAAGACGAACTCGGATTCAACGTCGGTCATCTTCTTCTTCAAAGACATCGTGGAGGAAGAGGAAGAAGTCGAAGAGGAATGCGGTATGGTGGTATCTCTATTTCGGACTGTCCATCTCGGTGTATCTGTATCTATTGTGGGGCGCGGTGGTGTAGTGGTGGCGTCGTTGCCTTGAAGCCGGAAGGTTCGAGGTTCGAATCCACCTCGTCGCGTAAGGACCTTGGGCAAGTCCTTCACTCACAATTGCTCAGCGCTTCGGCGTGAAACTCCGATGCAGTGTCCGCTCTGCATTCGGGAGCGCCTCTGAGTAGATAGAGCTTGAAGGGGCGCTATAACAAGTGCACATACATACATACATACATACATACATACCCCCTCTCTCTGTCTCTGTCTGTCTGTCTGTCTGTCTGTCTGTCTGTCTCTCTCTCTCTCTCTCTCTCTCAGTGTCTCTGTATTTGCTCCTCTCTCTCTGTCTGTCTCTCTCCCTCACTGTCTTTTCTGTTTTGCCTCTCACTATCACTCTCCATTTTTCTCCACATCTTTTTCCATTTATCTCTCTCAACTTTAATCCCATGGCTCTTTCTCTCTGTCTCTGTCTGATGCTTTTTGGCTGAGGCACATATTTATGCACGCACGGACACATGCATGCATACACATGCGCATACATGCATACACAGATATGCTTTTTTAGATACGTTGTCATTGTCATAGTCTTCTTTCTGATTGTGCTATGTTCTATTTATGCCTTTGTGTATTACTTAGTGAGCACTGCCTATGGATGTTCATTAATAATTCTGAGCATCCATTAATTCCTAAGGTAGTATCCAGTGATACCCAAATGTTGTTAGTGCTTCGTTTATATGTTCTAACAATGAAATCGTTAACAATTATGTTATATTATTCTGTTGTAATTTGTTCTAATGTGTGTTGCATTTGAAGAGCCGTCAGTTCCGGATGTGGAAGCTGATGTGGATAACACTTCGACAAGCGACAAATCGGAGACACAAGACGAATTGGCAAGCGTCCACAACTCCACCGCATCTGGTAACCCTCCTCCCGGATCAAGTCACGCAAATGCCAAGGATGCAACAAGCAATGGTTCAGCTGCAGAGGGAGCCACTGCTGGTCAAGGGGTCAAATGTAAATTATTGACCTTTGATTAACTAACGGCAGATGCTATTCAAGTAGTGACTTAAGTAAGTAAGTAAGTAAGTAAGTAAGTGTAAGTAAGTGTAAGTAAGTAAGTAAGTAAGTATGTATGTACTTTGTTGAACCGTCTGCAAACGCACTGCGAGAACATTGGATGAAAACAGAATATAGATTGTACAATCATAGAAAATCGAAATATACAATTCAAAATCAATTAACATCTGTTTGACATGTTGAATTTTGATTTGACCTTTTTACCTGTACACCAGGTTGTGCACACTACTGACTTACCTGAAGTCACTTTTTTATGTTTTGTTGATTTACCTTTGCAATGTTTACCTGTGCAATTGACTTACCTCCATCGTATTTAGGTCTTGCTCCAACGTACAGGTACTTGATCTTTGTCGGCCCATGTCAAGTAATCTGGTCGGTCTCTACGCTCGACTGATAGGGAGGCCCTTGCTCTTGGTCTCATTTGCTCGTGCTTCCATCATGCAGAGTCATGCTTTTTCTGTGGTTGGCCCGGGGGTATGGAATGCCCTCCCACTTGAGCTGCGCCTGTTACCTAGATCACTCTCTGACACATTCTATAAGCACTTGAAACTATTCTTTTTGGCCATGCTGGAGTCGAGAGCGCCTCTAAGTAGTTTCCTTGAAGAGGCGCTATATAAATACTTAAATGAATTAATGAATCATGAGCAATTGATTTACCTTCATCATGTAACATGTGCTACTGACTTCCCTTTGTCTTGTTTATGTGCCATTGACATTCCTTCATCATGTTAACCTTCATACGTCTACTCTTCACTTCTCTGTTGTCAGCTGCCGTGAAGAAGCAACAGCGCAAGGGACGTGACAGAGAGGACGGAAGTTCATCTGCGCCGACAGACAGAGAGGGGTCAGTTGGGGCCAAAGGTCAGGCTGGGGTCGATGGAGCTTCGACGGTTGAAGAAGTCGAACAAGAACTTGAAGCGGAGAATTTCAAACCGAGGACGGTGAGTTTCGTTTCGGAATGTGCGCCATCTTTTTAGAAGCAGTGAACTGGGTTTAGACATTGAAGATAATTCTTGGCAAGACAAAGAAATGCAGGGCTTGGCAAAGTGAAAGTTTGGTGGGATGAAACAAGGTGAGGAAAGCAGGCAAATTTTGGCAAGGCATTACAGTGGAAGTTTGAAAAGATGCAACAAGGCAGGGTGTTTGGCAGGATGTAGTTAATCGTAATCGTACATTTATATAGTGCCCCTTCAAGAGAACTCCTCAGAGGCGCTCCCGACCTGACACCAAACCACAATCAAAGAGAATGGTTTTCAAATGCTTGCTGAAAGGGGCAAAGAAAGACAAAGAAGTTCATTATGGAGACTAATATGTAACTTATTCCAGAAAGACGGACCGACCATAGCAAAGCTTCTGTGCAGCACTGTGCAAGATCAAGCCATATAGGGACAACCAGGTCGCAGCAGAGCGAAGGAATCTACGACCTGGAATGGGTAGTTAGGTAGGATTTGAGAATTTGTTATTTTGAGCTTTTGTCAAAGGTACAAATGTTTCTTGTTGGAACATGTTTAAATCAATCAATCTATTAAATTTTGTTACTAAGCTGATGCACAGATGCTTCCTTAACCGATATGTATTGTTCAGGGTATCTACAGAGACTGTCACAACGCGAGGATAAAATATTATGAGATAAAATTACGATGATCTTTAATAGACAATGTGAAGTGATGTGGTCTAGCTCAAAGACCGCATCCGCATCTTTCAGACGGATGTTTTTCTTGAAGCATGCGACAGTTTTCTCACTCTCGACTCTTCTTTCAATTGTGTAGAGAATCGTCATTCAGAAAGTCTTTCGTACGTACCTGTACGTAGCGTTGAATGAGCTTCCGGTTGATCGAACGATTGCGGAGTTCATTTACTTTGTGCGGACGTCTGAGGACATGATTCCTCTGCCGAACAGTCTGGATGAGGCCGTCGGTGTCCTGCCAGGTCATGTGGAAATCGGTTACGTTAATGGACAGTCATTGCTTGCCCTCGAGCGGCTGATCACGCAGGTCAGTGATGTCTCTTGCTGTTAGATATGTCTTTGATATTATTATTGTGATGTGCTGTTTATTGGGAATTTAACAACGGAAGATTCTTTTCTTTCTAGATATTCAGAGGATGTCTTGTTATCAGACTTTGCAGATTCTCAGGAATAGTAATGATGATAATGATGGAGCAGGGATATGTTTGAATGGCAACACACTTATACAAAGGCCAGAAGGACATGTGGGTTGGATATTGTATTGCTTCTTTGACCCATTCAATTTTGACTGGTTTCTGCACTGGATTTACAGTTGGTTTAACTAGTTTAACATTGATTGGGCAAAACATCTGATTGATCATGGCTCTCAGGTTGTTGTGATGTGAAGAGCATCATTGATTCGTAATCATAATCGTAATCTCCAAATTTCTGAAGCGCCACTCAAAAGCCAAACGCGTGGCACCAGCATCTTGATTTGATCTCACTCCACTCGAATGGTTACTGCATAGGGACCTGGAGCAAGTCTCTCACTTCAACTGCTGTTTGCTCCTTTGTGTCAGATAAATTTACTGACTTTGCAAGGGTAATTATAACAAATGCATCAGTGCAACAATTGAAGATGATAACAGTGCCATCAGAGTCATTTGTTGACATTAAAAAATACACTACATAAATGTTTCCTACATGATTCCCCACACAGGTGTACATGCCACTGATGTCCTTCAATCAACAACGTAACAAAGAATCCATCAAAGAACTCCGCCAGCAGTCCGCCCGCATCATCCACGAAAAGCCGGACCCCCTCTCGGAAGACCAGATCGAACCGGAAAAGGAGGAAGTCGAAGCGCCAAGAGAGTCTTATTCCTCTTCTCTCCTCCGTGACGAGTTCATCATCAACATGCAGAAGTTTGCGACGGGCATCAAGCGCACGGTCCTCCAGATCGAAGGCGAGGTCCGACTCGAAGTCCCGGACTTCTATCTCAGCGAGAAACTGGAGGAGAATCTCCGCAACGAGGAGCTGCGCCACCTGGTGGTCGACAGCTGCAACAAATGGTCGAAACTCATCGGCGACGCTCTCGACGCTCTTCAGAAGAAGACCCCGCAGGGCAACGGTCCTCTCGCTGAGATCGACTACTGGCGCGAGCGCAACGCCGGACTGAGCGCGCTCGCCGAGCAGCTCAAAGTGCCGAGAGTCGTCCAGCTGCTCGAACTGTACACGCACTTTGAGAACTCGAATTCGTTCGATTACCTGAAGCAGGACTTGAATAAGTTCTACGTTGAAGCGAAGGACAACGTGAGATTTCTCTCGACTCTCGAGCGACATTTCAAGAACGTGACGCACGGTGCGTCGTTCCAGTCGGTCATCGACACGCTCCCGTCGATGATGAACGCACTGCGGATGGTGTGGATCATCTCGCGTCACTACAACCGCGACGAGAGGATGGTTCCACTGATGGAACGCATCGCGTGGGAACTGGCGGAACGTGTGTCACGTGTGATCATCGTCAGAACGCTCTTCGAGTGAGTTTCAATCTTATAGATATACCATCATCCAGAGCAGAGCTATTTTAAAGGAATTTTTAGAACTGCACAATCCATTCTTTTCCTTCCCATCCTCCATGGTAAATTACTCCCGATTGGAAGAAAATGACCTGTTTTTGCTAGTTTCAACTGCACGGAACTGTGACGGAAGTGCTTCTACAACTGCACAACTCCATTTAGAACTGCACATTTTGTGTACAACTGCACGCTAAAAAAGCCCTGATCCAGAGACGTTTTAAGGTCGCTGTAGGCCCTAGGCGTTCTTGCATCTGCAGGCACCCAACTGGTCTGCAGTTAATGAGTTAATTTATACATGATTAAGTATGCATTCATTCATTCTATTGACTTATATTAGGTAGTTCCCATTCAAGAAGCCTACTCGAGAGAGCCATGGCAAACGAAAAAAGATTTGAGAGATTTATGAAACATTATTGTTATTTATGATAAAGTTGTGGATAAAACTGATACGGGTTTAAATTCTGTACCCAGTCATTTCCTGGTGAGATTCTTTTATTGCCAATATTTGATGAAGGTAAACTGTGACTAAAACGATTGAAAACAAGTACATGATTAAACTGGCGACAAGTTCTGCAGCAGCAAGGTCTAAGCGTTGCTTCTCGCGCCTATTCTTTCCATTTTTGGAACAGGTTTTGAAGGTTAACATTCTTTTTCGAAACTCAAACGTATCAGAAATATTATGAGTGGTAAACAACGTAAGATGGATGACAATCTCCCCTTGCACTGTTTTCATTATAAAGATGAGTTGATGCTGGCCCTATAGAAGTTATTACATTGTAAAAGGATGATGATGATGATGATGATGACGATGGGTGCTTGTGATTTCAGAGATGGTCCGGAGGAGGTTAAACGAGAGACAATGGAGGCGAAGAAGATGCTCGACCTCTGGAAGTCATCCTACCTGGAAGTGCGAGCGACGATCGAGGCTTCAGGTCGCGACTCGCGCTGGGAGTTCGATCGTAAGCGACTCTTCGATCGAACCGATCACATGTCGTTGATCTGTCAAGATCTCTGCAGCATGGCGCAGGTGAGCAGGGAACCATGATGTACTGAAGTGAGCAGGGAACCATGATGTACTGAAGTGAGCAGGGAACCATGATGTACTGAAGTGAGCAGGGAACCATGATGTACTGAAGCGAGCTTTCAGTTGTAGCGCATTATATGTAATAGTTGTGAGCAAAATGAAGGGTGCTTTATTTTGACAGAAAATGTAGCTAATCAGTTTTAACAATAGCTGTAATTGAAGAAGTACCACATGGCTTGGAGTCTGTAATGCAGACAGAGACAAGCGTGTACAATACTGTGCGGACATACACATACACATACAGGAAGGTAGACAGACAGAAACAGATGTCTAATACTTCGGTGAGACACAAAGACAAAAGTAAGGAGTGAGAAACGGAGGTGGATAGACAGAAGTAACTAATTTGAAACTCAAAGACATGGACAAACAGACAGACGAACAGACAGACGAACAGACAGACGAACAGACAGACACACAGACAGACACACAGACAGACACAGACAAACAGACAGACTGTGTGTCTGTGTGACAGACACACAGTGGGGCGCGGTGGTGTAGTGGTGGCGTCGTTGCCTTGAAGCCGGAAGGTTCGAGGTTCGAATCCACCTCGCCGCGTAAGGACCTTGGGCAAGTCCTTCACTCACAATTGCTCAGCGCTTCGGCGTGAAACTCCGATGCAGTGTCCGCTCTGCATTCGGGAGCGCCTCTGAGTAGAGAGCTTGAAGGGGCGCTATAACAAGTGCGCATACAAACAAACAAACAAACAAACACAGACAGACACTCGGACAGACCTTATCTCTTGCTATCTCTCCACAGTGTTTTCAATCAAAATTGAAAATACTGCTCGTTTACAAATCACATCCAGCTTCCTGCTCCTTCTTTGCCTTTTCAATTCTAAACATCATCTGCATTAGTCATCTGTCCGTCTGCCTGCCTCACCCCTTGCGAAATATTTACCTTGAACTGGTTTTACCCCCAATTATGACTAGACTTTGGTGAAGAAGCTGGTTTTGGTGACTTCACTTGTTTGTGTTCTATAGAAATCTCGAGATTACAATTACAGGCAGTGTGTTGAAGAATGTGTTTGTTTACAAACTTCAGGTCCTTGAGGAGTTCTACAATATCTTTGGACCAGAGCTGAAGGCCGTCACAGGCGACCCAAAGCGAATTGAGGACGTGCTGAAGAGAGTGGACGCCCTTGTCACGCCGATCTCAGAGGTAGCAGACAACATTCAATCTATATCTTCAATCTTTCTCTCAAGTAATATTACATAATCCAATCCATGCTTTTTTTGTAAGTAAGTAAGTAAGAATATTCTTTATTATACCAGCAGCAAACGCACAGTAGTTCACAGAGGAAATAAATAATAGAAAACATTTATGCAAAGTTATATAACATTTGCATAATAGAACAAAAGAATCTGGCGAAAGAATCAATTCTAGGAAGGGTTAGATTATGTGGCCTTGGTCGAGTATTGTATGGAGTGACCTTAATGGGAGGGACTGCAGAATCCTTTTAACCTGAATTTTTTTGTCAGAACAGCCTAAGAAAACAAGATTTTCTGCATGTAGTTGCCATGCAGCTGTTGACAGTTACGATTTTTTGTGAATATATAATTATATATTATTATATTATATATTATTATATTATATATTATATATAATTATATATATTATTATATATTATATATAATTATATTTATATTATTATATATTATATATATATTATACATTATTATATAATCAGTGTGCTGAATAATAATTATAATTGCTGCTTATTTTATATTTATTTGTAATAAAAAATTACCAGACTGAATACCTATTGGCTTGTACTATTGTGTATATGCATTATAACGTTTTTATTGTTCTGTTTCATTTCAGGTTCATTTCGACGTTTTCTCGCTGAAGCACAAAGAAAACTGGAAGATCGTGAAGGAACAATTCTACAACGAAGTATCGACCATCGAAAGCGAAGCGAAGAAATTCATCGACGAATCATTCAAGACGCTTCGTTCGGCCGAAGGCGCGTTTGACATGCTGATGAAATTCAAACACATCCGATCGCGAGAGGCGATCAACTCTCAGCTGATGCGCAAGTTCAACGACATCCTGCTCCAGTACGGAAAGGAGGTGGATCTGATGGATCACCTGTTCAAGGAGTCAAACAAGGCGCCTCCCGTCTTCCGGAACCAACCGCCGGTCGCTGGTGCCATCTTTTGGGAGAAGTCGTTGTTCCATCGGATGAAACACACGATCATCCGGTTCATGACGCTCGAGGCAATGATGCAGACCGAACAGGGAAAGGCGGTAAGTGTAGCAGTCTAATGTGAAATTGGGTCAGGTCATTTTGGGTCAGGTCATATGTCTCAGTCGCCTTCCATGACCTTCGTTGACACTCACACATCTCTATGTACATGATTCGTGACCTTCACTGGCTCCCAATCTTGACACGAATCAGATGCAAGGCCCTGCTCCTAGTTACTAAGTCCCTGAAGAGTTTAGCTAGCGCTGAAATACCTACAGATGTGACTTGATGTGCAAACCGCTTTCTCTGCTCGATCATCATCATCATCACCACGCCATTTTTGTTCTGCTGACCATCTTGATGTCATGCATCTCTTGTATTTGTACCTTCGTCACAAACATCATTAACCCAGCATCTGGCTTTCACTATTGTGAGTCTCTCAATGTGGAATCATCTTCCACTGCAGTTTGTAGCCTAAGAATTCTGGTGGAGAATTCACCTGCATCTTTTCGCTGCAAGTTCGAATCCACCTCAAGCCGCCGTGTAGCGACCCTGAGCATTGCGGGCAAGTCCTTCACTCGCATTTGCTCATGGCGTGAGATTCTGATTCCAATCCAGTGTCCACGCTGTAGTCTAAAGCGCTTCTGAGTAGAAATCTTGAAGGGGTGCTATAACAAGCAATTATACACATTACAGGACAAGCTCTATTCTCTGTCAACACTGATCCCTGTGTTGTCGTCGTTTGTACAGTCGCGTGCAAAGTACTTGAGCGTTGCAAAGCAGATGCGAGCCTTTGAAGACCAGCTGTACGAACAGTGGCGCCAACAGGTGGAGGCGGCTCTTCCGTCGCTACTCAAGAGAAATCTTCTCGCTAAACCAGACAGAACGGCTTCGGAGAGAGCGGATGACATGGATTTGGATAAGATGGAATTGGAAGCAGGTTCGTGTTCTTTTCAATTCACTTCATTTCACGCATTTTGTGTCAACGAAACTTGTGTCAAGTTTGATTAATTGCTGGAAATGGAGAACAGTGAGAAGAGAAAAGTCTATTTGTATATATTTGTTGTTGTTGTTGTTATCAAATTTATCTCAACATATCTAAACAATCAACATATTATTTTAGTGGATTATTTTCCATCGAGTTTTTAGCCGACGCCATTTGATTAAATTTGATTTAGTTGAGATTAAATTGCAGTTTAGAATTATGTCGATGAATGAGTGAATGAATGAGTGAGTGAATGCTTGATTGAATGAAGGAGATTTAGTTCACACCTGAACTGATATATAAATGGAACCAAGAGCACCTCATTCAATTTGCTTTCCCCAGGATTATAATTCTTGGCTACAATTTCACTCGTGTTTACCAGGTATCATGATTAAAGTGCTATATATAAAAGTCAGTAGACTATCATGATTAAAGTGCTATATATAAAAGTCAGTAGACTATCATGATTAAAGTGCTATATATATAAAAGTCAGTAGACTAGATTAGATTAGAGTTCTGTATAAAAGTCAGTAGACTAGATACCGGATTAGAGTTCCAGTGCGATGCTAGAACAGCTGTTTCCGACTCTTAGACTCTTACTATTGTTGTTTGTCGTTGTTTAGATGCGCAAGACTCAATGTCTGTGTCAGGTGAAGGAAGTACTTAGCGAGTGTAGAATTAATCTATAGAGAATTGCTTGAATCTGTCTTCTTACATATAATTGTGTCCTGTCTTTCATTCTGATCTCTCTAGGATTTGTCTTTTAAAATTGACAAAATTCAAATACTCTGCCTGTTGAAATTCGTTTGATGATGTGAAATAGTAAGTTAGCTAATTTACTTTTCTGATTATAAGGTAATTGGCTTAATACTTTGCTGTATTGTCAGTCTGTTTGTATATTGCTAAGCCATACTAGGAACACTTGTGATATTTCGGTGTAGTTTTATTTGGGTGCTGCATTCGGTTTCTGTCTTGTATGTTTTAGAATTAAATTCTATTTTTAGAGTTTTTTTAAAACATGTCTCACTGCGGTAACATGTTGTTAAATTGCAATATTTTCTTGCAACTAATGGTGTTGGTTTTTCATATTCTGTGTTTTTCTGATCTAACACAAAGTTGACATTTGATAGGAAATACAGAAACCTTCCAATTTCATTTCATTTAACCACAATTCTTTCTTTCAAGAATTCTCTTCTCTGCTTTGTGGAATAGAATTTCTAACGTCATTGATCGTCATTTCAATGTTTTCCATGATAATTATCTATCTGCTTGAGAGTAGTCCTGTCTTGTCTTTCCATCTCCGTCTCTTCTATCCGTGATGCCTCTGCTAAACTAGGTCATCTGCTTGTTCCACCAGCCTGAACAACGATGGTCCATGTCAAAGATTTTTCCACAGTCCGGCATTATGGAAGAAGTTGCCTAGCAGTCTAGCACCCTGTCACTTGCACTCCTTGATCTCACTACTTGAAGACAATGCTGCTCGCTTTATAAATATTTGAATACAACACAATGCATTTTGGTAGATCGGGAGACCCTCTAATTGAATTTTTCTGTCGTTCTATAAATTTGAAATTAAACCTACAATTACTGGAGTAGTTGGGTGTTTTTGTGAAATGGATTGGCACAATAGTTAAGAAAAATAGATATGTTAAACGGCAAACAAGCTGAATTAATCTGGTTTAGAAAGATCAACCTGTTTAAAAGAATTGCTAAAATAAGAAATCTGTCTTTACCCTGAATCAATCAAGCGACACATTTATGAGGAACAGCTAATAAGCGGGTGCACGTGATCAAGGTCAATTCTAGCATAGATGATGGATATAGCAAAAGTTCGGAAACTTAAAGACTCAAGCATTGCGAATTTGCAATTTTTTTATATAATCCATTATCTATGCTAGAATTGACCTTGACCACTGCGCATGCGAAAGGTCACAGAGATGTCGAATCCGCTTATTATTTCTTGCATTTGATTATATGTCCAGTTTATATCAGTTATCCATATTTTTCTTTCACTGGAACTTGACTACACCTCTGACTTGACCTAGCTGCTCTTGCATGACTGAGTTGATGTGCTCCTGTGCTTAGCTTTTCAGTGGTGCTTTTCAATTGTTAGGTTTACAATTTAAAAGTATGATGGCAGTGTGAGAAGCCACGTGAGAGGTTGAGAATGAATTCATAGTTTAGCTAGAAACCAATTCTTTTGCTCAATCAGCGGCTGGTATAAGGTTTGTTTTTGTAGTCAGTGTTTGTTTGAAATTCCATCTGGAACATTCCTCCTCATGTTTGAAACTCTCATACAGAGAATGTCTTTCGCTCTAAACAGTCTGTGTTATGGTTTCCAAATCAGGGTTGCACAACCCCTTCTTTCCTTTCCAATCCTCCATGGTAGATTTGGTCCAATCGGGGGACAATGACCTTTTTGCTAGTTTTAACTGTACAAAAGTGCTTCTACAACTGCACAAATCCGTTTAGAACTGCACATTTTGTGTACAACTGCACGTTAAAAAAGCCCTGTCCCAAATATCACGATTGTCTGCTTGGCTGGCTTCAATGGTCTTTTCTGAACTTTGTTTGAAGTTCATTTACCAGTTCACACTTGCATTCTATTGTAGCACTTCGAGATCATTTTGCTAAATTTGATTTGGTCATATTTTTACCATGGCAGTGCGTTGTTTACAGTGATGGAATTTTTCCAGAAGTGGTGCTACATAAATGTTTTGATTACGTTACGTTGAAATGTTTGTAGGTCACCAGAAAGACGTAAAGTACATCGTTGACTTTGATCCGCTTTTGGTGACGATCATTTCCGAGACGAAATACATCGAACAACTCGGTCTTGCGGTTCCAGAACTCGCACGGAACGTGGCTCTCCAGGTTTATCTCGATTCTGTTTCATTTTGTGTGATTTTCTGTTCTAACAGAACATTGGCATTTGATAAGAAATACTGAGACTTTCCAATTTCATTTTGTTTAACCACAATTCTTTCTTTCCAGAATTCTCTTCTCTGCTTTGTAGAATAGTATTTCTAACGTCATTGATCATCATTTCAATCGTTTCCATGAAAGACAATTATCTGTCTGATTGAAAATAACCCTGTCTTATCTTTCCATCTCAGTCTCTTCCATCCATGATGCCTCTGCTCTGCTAAACTAGGTCATCTGCTTGTTCCACCAACCTGAACTGCGATAATCCATGTAAAAGATTCTTCCACAGTCCGGCATGAAACTTTAGTGCACGTCTCGTTGAAATAAAGAGCTAGGGTGAGGTAAGGAGAGTGAGATCAGATAAGGTCAGGTGATTTCTGCAATGTCAACAATGAAGGAGGTTAGATAAAAGAAATTAAGGTGAGGCAGAGGAGGAGTATGGTACAACATAGGGCTAAGTATTTGCTAATTGTTTACATTACCTGTTGTAATCGTGATTTTTTGTATGGTGTCACTTCAAAGAGAAACTCCTCAGAGGCGCTCATGACCTGACAAAACCACAATCAAAGAGAATGGTTTCAAAATCTTGCAGAAAAGGGGCAAAGAAAAACCAACAAGTTCGTTACGGAGACTGCTGGATAACTTATTCCAGAATGATGGACCAACCATAGCAAAGCTTTTATGCAGCACTGAAAGTTCGAGCAACAACATTATAGGACAAAGTAACTGAAAGAGTGAGGCCTGTTATGATGAATCTGTGGCAATCTTTTTTACTTTGGACTCGACGTGTGTGTTGTAAGCTTTTGCCACTGGTCACTCTTTTAGTTTTCTCTGCTCTATGTTGTTTACTAATTATACAGTATATCATCCATTCTTTACGACATTGAGCATAATTTGGGTTGATGCACACTGCGCAGAGCACCTCTGGTTGACAAACAGACTATATATATATATATATATATATATATATATATATACATATATATATATATACATATATATATATATATGCTACCTTTTTAAATAGACAAAATAGATGTCTGCAGATATTAAGTGGGCAGCTGGTCTTCACTATCACCAGGCTCAGCTGGGCATGCCTGAGAGTACCGTGGAGTGTAGATGTCTTGGACCTTTGCTATATAAGGGCTCTTACTAAATGAATGAGTGGATTGCAAAATCTTTAATGAAACTGTAATTGCAATTTCCTGCTTATTCTGCAGATGCTAAGTTCAAAGCAAACTCATAGAAGTGATGCAGTCAAGTTGCTTTGCAAGGTCATGTAGGAAGGTCATGTAGGTTGATTGTGGTTGATGATGGTGCTTAGAGTTGGAACTATAAGAAAGATCACAAGCATAGAAGGATTGATGCTTACAAGTATGCAGAAGAATTTGGGTGACCTATAGATGACCTTTATTGCAACATAATATATGACAGGTAAATTCCAAACAGCACATAATTATTGCTTTCATGGTTGATAGGATTTGTATGCATGAAAATTTCTGAGGAAAATTTTTATTTGTCAATTTTGTTTATCAGGAGGAAAAGTACATCAAGTATGCAGATGGACTAAAGAGTATGCTGCACAAGTACCACTCTGTTCTGGCATCTCTTGACAATGCTGAGGTACATTTTGAAAGATTGCTCACATTTTCATACAGAATGTATGTATGGGTATGTATGTATGAGCACTTGTTGTATCGCCCTTCAAGATTTTCTCTTAGAGGCGCTCCCGACTACGGTGTTGATACCGCATCGGAGTTTCACGCCGAAGCGCATGAGCAATTGCAAATGAAGGACTTGCTCAGAGTCACTATGCGTCAGATTGAGGTGGATTCAAACCCACAACGTTCCGGCTCCAAGGCACCGAACACGTACCCTCTACACTACAGAATATTAAATTCAGGTCCTCATGCACACATTGAACGAAACGAATGGTATATTATCTGTGATGGTTGTTGTGTGTTTCTGTCGCTAGGTGGAGCTTCTGGAGAGTCACTTAAAGGAGTTGAAGCGAGTTCTTCATCCAGGCGCTCGTCGTCTCAACTGGAATGCGCTCGGCATCAGCGACTACATTGCAAAATGCGACGCTGTAAGTTCCCAACGTTTGATTTATCTAATCCGATAAAAGGTCGATCGTTTCAACTCACAAACCATCGATGAATCGGAATATTTTTCAGTTGGGAGGACACAGGGTAGAGTGTTGTTGTGATCGCGATACCCAGATTGAAAGATGCTGGAACAATTGGGCTGTCTTCTGTGGGTCTCCAGAAACTACGGTCAAATGCCGACTTAGTTCTGAAAAGAACTCCCAGCCTTGGAGCATTAACTATAATAATTATAATATTGATAATATTATGATTATATTATTTTAATTATGATTATAAAAGTAATGATGATCATCATCAAAATATTTATTATAATAATAATAATTATAATATTAATAATAACAGTAATAATAATGTATGATAAAAATAATAATATTAATAATTACAGTACCAATTTTATAATTTCCAATTCCCTGGGGGAATGAAGTACCTTAGGGCAAAAAATTATAATAATGATGATAATAAAAAAAATAATGATAATAGTAATTGACTCAGTTAGTCATGGTGAGGTATGGCATGGCAATATGAAGAAACTTAGATCAAGACAAAATAATAATAATGATGATGATAATAACCATTATTACTATTATTGTAATTATTATTTTGAATTGACTTGAGTTTCCTCGTATCAACATGCCAAATCTTACCATGCGATTAGCTGTATCAACCATCTCTTCAGAGTTTTCACTTTTAAAAACTTATACGAGTCATTTCTGATGCTGAGGTATTTTCCTTTCACGTCGATGGTAATGTGAGCTGCACATGGAATCGAAACGGAATTCTCGTTAGGCACCACATTCAGCTGCATGGGTAAAACTGTAGATCACAATGCTTGGAGTTTACAGAATTAGCGATGAATAGCGTTGAAACTGTGTCTGTTGTTTCTCTTGTTTAGGCGATCAGTAAGTTTGAATCTATGGTCAACCAGATTCAGAAGAATGCGCAAGACATCGAACAGCGGTTGGTAATGATTGAAAAATCAAATCTATTCAAACGCTGTCCACTCAACAAACTCGGACAACTGTCCAGCTGCAAGGTCAGTCAGTGTTCAACTATTGTATGGATCTTTATCTGTTTGTATGTTTGTTTATGTACATGTTCGTATGTATGTTTGTATGTATGTGCCACTGTGTTTGTATGTATGTTTGTATGTATGTGTGTTTGTATGTATGTTTGTATGTATGTGTGTTTGTATGTATGTTTGTATGTATGTGTGTTTGTATGTATGTGTGTTTGTATGTATGTTTGTATGTATGTTTGTATGTATGTTTGTATGTATGTTTGTGTACATGTTTGTATCTGCAAAAACTTAATGTAATGCCTCTATGCACCTCAAAGGGTAAAACATTTGGACAAGGTAAGCAGTAATTTAGAAAACATAAGTAGTAGTGTTCCAAATTGATACTCATCTTTTCCAAGTTTGCCTAAAGTTCCAAAATAGATGCTTAGTACTTACCTTTGCAAACTGCTTCTTATCTGTTACAAATTGCTACTTACCTTTTCAAAGTGCCACTTATCTAGTTTCTAAGGTACTGATTAGACCTACAGCTTGTATTTGGTACACGATGTCTGGTGCATGCCTGAGCTTTGGTAGAAGTGACCACAGTAATTACCGACAATAACCGTCTGTTTTTTTAATGTTCACATCATGAGTGTTGACCAGTGGCATTGACAAGGGGGGTTCGGGGTTAAAACCCCCTCATTGGCCCAGCAAAAAAGTTTTTTTAAAGATTATTTATCCACTTGAGTAAGAAAAAACAAAACAATTGCTTGTTGTAACAATTGTTTTTCTTACTTTATTCCCTTTATTAGTTTATTCCCTTTTTATTTACTGTAATACGGTTGGGTTGGTGTCAGAAAGGGCATCCGGCCAGGCCATAAAACCCCCAAACTCCCTCCATCATAAATTCCTGGCTACGCCACTGGTGTTGACTTTAAATTCCTGATTTCCAGGAGTTCTACACATTCGTGGAGCATGAAAGGGCGAAAGATTTTGAGGTTCTGGCACGTAAATACCAGGCGATTGGTCCTCTGCTCACGAAGGTTGAAGGTCTTGTGGTCCATACGAACACCGGCTGCTCAGCCCGACTCCACAAGTACTATGCATTCTGGGAGCTGAAGATCTACCAGTCTCTGACCACGGTCTGTATACAATGGATGAATGAGGTGTATTCAGGAGCAGCTACATAAAATAAATAAGCATTTTGCAATTATATAATTATGCAGTCTTTTATAGACATGACTCCAATCAGTGGGGGAGGTGTATGAGATGGTCACATGACACTAGGGTTTCATGTGGTAATGAGAAATTTTAGGGATTTGGATTTATATTAACCTTTACCACTCATGTGTCCGCTTCCACCGGACAAATTTGGGCAAATTAATTTTCAATCTGAGCGGTAAGGGTTAAAGCTGACGTCAACTGTTGGAATTCTTACTTTAGTATTTGTTTAATATTATGGTTGTAGAGCCATTGAGGAAAGGTTGGAGATGATTGGGCTTGAGTATGTCATCCATCGTTGCTAAATGAAGTTCAATTGTAATTTGCTGGATTGTAGGCCGATGACTGAAAATTGCCATTTACACTAACATGGTGCTTAGCTTTTTAGTCTAGTCTTAATTAAGCTGGTGGTTTATTTAGCTCTGTTGTCACAATACATGTGTAGTTGTGTAATTGTATAATTGTATATTCATTTAATGAGAAAAGCAATTCCGTGAACTCGGCAACATCAAATGAAGGTTGATACAAGTGAAATTGCTGTTAAAATTCAGGAAATCAGGATGCATTGGAGTTGCCAGGTTGAAGTTCATAGCGTTTAGGAAAGACGGTATATTGAAAGGGTTTAGGAAAGTTAAAATCCAAAGCTTTATTGATGATTTTGTTGTTGACTGAGATGTAAACGAAGAATGTGATGTGGTTTGGATTTGATATTTTCTCTCAGTTGATCTTGGAGAATTTGAAATCGTTTGGTGCTGCCATGACAACGAATATCCAGCTGTTCCAGGTGGAGACGTTGCTCGCTGTTCCAGACGTCATTCTCCATCCGGTCGCTAATGAAATCTACAAAATGACTTTGCAATGCGTGCGCGATTGCGTTGAAGGGTGAGATTGAAATGTGTTCTTCCTACAATCGTCCTCTTATCACTCTTCCTCATTGTTCTTGTCTTCACTTGTAGCACTGCTTTTGTATTTTTTTTAATGAAATATATTCTTAATGACGATGGTATGTGAAGCATGGCTCTGTTTAATGTGTTGCAATAACGTCACTACGAAAACCATTAGACTCTATTTGTGTTGTTTAATTATAATAGGCATATTTGTTGATACTTATAGTGCTTTGTGTGTTCACAACAGCGTTTCTATAGATATCATTTTACGTTTTTTGCGTTCAATTGAAAATGTTTTCAGCTTTATGCTGTAAATTTTGTTACTATTGACAACATCTATTGTCTGTTCTTTCTAAGCAATTTTGGTCTCCCCTTGATGCTCCATTCCTTTTCTAGAACTCCTTCTCAGGCATTTATCTTTCATCCTATAGCAGTTTTATTTGGCCATGCTAGGATTGGTTGGGAGCGCTTCTGAGTAGTCCCCTTGAAGAGGCGCTATACAAATTCATCTGCTGAATAAGTGAATGAATTTGTTGTTTTGCTATTTAGAGTCCTTTGTTATTTTATTAAATTACAACTACTACTAGAGTGTTTCTTTGTTTGCAGAACAAAGCTGTTTGTGCGTTGGATGCACGGAACGTGTTTGGAGACGCCTGCACAGAAGATTCCAATGGAAGATGAGCCGGTCGTCTTCAGTTACTTCACTGATATATCGGCGAATACAGAGGTCATCGGTCTTGTCCAGGTCATCCAGTCAAACATCAAGAACACTCTGACGAGCATGACGCACCACCTCACGCGTTGGAAGAAGTTCCGAGGGATCTGGAAAGTCGACAAAGTGAGAAATGCCTTTCAACAACACAGAAATGTTAAACTGCAGTTTCAAACAATTTTCTGCATTTAAAAAAATTTTGCGCTGTGTTATACATACTGTCTTTTAGGCTACAGTCTGAAATTTGATTCTACGTTTTTGTTATTATTTCGCTGTTTCACACCTAGATATCGTCTAAACCACTGCTTCAAAATATTCTTGTACATTTTTATAGTTTTGCTTTAACTTAAAAATTTCTTTGATTGTATTGCTACTAATGCCTGAAAAACCCAGTTTTTGCATGTGACTCTTTAGAGTTGAAACTTCCTTACTTCAATTCCACTTAAAACTCATCACTTCTTCTTGGCTCTCAAGCATATGGATAATTGGATATCTTACTCTGGCAGCTGACTATCCGACAGTATCTGTGCCACCATGGGCGGATTTTGGTTCCCGTTCTTGGAGGGGTTAAAGCCTTCTTGGGGGGCTAAGCCCGGGAAAAGATTCCATTTACATGGTGGAAAAAATGAATCTGGGTCTTCTTTGGGGGCTTAGCCCCCCTAGCCCCTGATAAACTCCGCCCATGTGTGCCACAGATTGACATTTCAGTGTGATGCGCGCATTCTTTTTCAAAAATAATAATGAACTAAATATATTTCAGGATGTGATGGTAGAGAAGTGGTTCCAGAAGAGTCCGTCACTCCTCGAATTCGACGAACGGCTCCAGTATTACACGAAGACGATCAACGAGGTGAGCGCGATGACGATGTACAAGGACCAGGACTTCATCCGCTTCCACATGGGACCTCTCGCCGACTCCATCAAACAACACTCCAGGCTCTGGCTTCAGGCGTACGGAAAAGTCCTCCAGGAGTCTGCCACGCAGGCGCTCACTGCTATCCGCGAACAACTCCAGGTAAGTTACACAACCAGGTCATGTTTTTAACAGGGCTGTTTTTAAGAAATTTTTAGAACTGCACAACGCCTTCTTTTCCTTCCCATCCTCCATGGTAAATTACTCCGGATCGGAGGACAATGACCTGTTTTTACTAGTTTCAACTGCACGGAAGTGCTTCTACAACTGCACGAATCCATTTAGAACTGCACATTTTGTGTACAGCTGTATGCTAAAAAAGCCCTGGTTTTTAAACGATTTATTCCAAAGGGCGATTAAAAAATGAACTTCTGTATTTAGATTCAGGATGGTGGCTGGATGAGGAGTGGAAATGGGCCACACACACTTTCTGTAAAAACACTTTGAAATGGTTTCTTCCACCGGTGTTGGACTGCCTAGTTCAATTTTAGATTTGCGATTATGTCTTCTCTGATTTGTGTTCTTGTGAATTGTTTCAATTGCATAACTTGTTTGTACTGCATAACTGTATAATGTAACCGGTTGTGGTCTGTCAATCGGATTGTTAAATATACGAAAATTATTTTTATTGTTATTATTGTATCGTACAACCCAAGGCCGTAGCCAGGATTTGATTTCGGGGGGTGTTTTACCAGTTTCCATTCTGTTGTTTTCCATTTTTCCATTTCGGGGGGTGTTTTCAATGTTTTGTTTCATGGTTTTTACATCATGTGCTCGTAAATGCATTATATTATTTTTCACATTTTCCATTTCGGGGGGTGTTCAAACACCCAAAACACCCCCCTAGCTACGGCCTTGGACTACAACCATTTCGAATTGTTTTTACAGAAAGTGTGTGTGGCCCGTTGCCACTCTTCATCCAGCCATCATCCTGAATCAAAATACAGAAGTTGATGCCTTGGGCATCATAATAACGCCACTACAGAAGCCATTGGGCTAGATCAGATTGGTTTACACACTTATATATAACATGACTATACCTTCCGGATTCTTACCTGGCACTTAGTAACGAACCAAGCTACCTGACTATGGCAGACTTGAATTGATAGAGCACTGGTCTAATAAGCTAATGTCCATGATGTGTCTTTTGTACGGTACTGAGAAATCATGGAGATTTACATTATATTACTGTACATTACTACTAGTAGATAAGTAAGTAAAGGCTTCAGCATGAACTCGAGTAACTAATGCGACTTTTAAAGATGATATTTTAATTGAATTCTTTTGTTCAGACGAAAAGTGACGACCTCGACAGAAAACCAGACAGTCTCGACGATCTGAAGTTCGTTCTGCGCACGATTTCGAACATAAAGAACATTTCACTTGAAGTTGAGACGAGTATACGCGACGTACAGGAGCGATATCGAATCTTGTCGGCATATAATCTTCTGGTGAGTCTTCATCTATTCGTAATCTTTGGGATTTTCCGGAATGGAGTGCTTGAGATTAAACTGGTTCCTACATCTTGAACACTCGATCGAAAACATGGGCGGAGTTTGGTTTCCGCTCTTAGAGGGGCTAAAACCTTCTTGAGGGGCTAAGCCTGGGAAAAGATACGATTTACACGTTTAAAAAATGTATTTGGGTCTTCTTGGGGGGGGCTTAGCCCCCTAGCCCCTGATTAACTCCGCCCATGATCGAAAACGAAATGAGTGTGGCAGGTTTTGGGTTTGGATTGAGGTTTTGATCCAAAAGTTGGACAAGTAGACACAGTGACTTAACATGGTATGGGTCCTCAAAGCCGTTTATTTTAAAACATGCCATATTGTATAAAGCCATATTGTATAAGACTGCTGTGTGTAGTAGTAAATATTGACTTTTTTGCAGCATCATCTCTTTTATATGTTGGTATGTGTTTAGAAGAGCATTTGTACAGCACCCTGTATGTAACACACAATTATTGTCTCCCACCATGTCAATGGTTACTTGGCAGTTGCTTAAGAAATGTGTCTTAAGATGAGCAAAAAACGTTTTCCAAACTGATTTAATAATGATACTAACAATAATAACCTGTGCCTTTGAAAACCCTAGACCCGATCAACAACAGAATTATCTTTATCTCAGATGAGCCCTTAATTGACATTGAATTGATAGAGCAATAAAATTGACACGCGACTTTTGTTCTGTATTTGTTGAAAAATAAAAAACCGTGAGGGAAAAAATAGATAATAATAATAATACACCCCGGGGACGAGAACAATGCACTCTACGCTTGAACACATTTCTGTTTTTTGAATTTTCTTTTAAGCTTGAGTGGTGTTTTAATAAAGGTTGAAATTATTAAAATAATAATAATAATAATAATAACAACAATAATAATAATAGTTATATCTCCGGATATTGTTTGGCACACTTGAAGGATCATAAATAAATAAAATAAAATAATAATAATAATTACAAAAGTTTAGATACAATGTTGCTGAACAAGTGAGAAAGTGTTGAGTCGTGTGTTTTAGCTCCATCCAGATGAATTGGTTGAGGGAGTTTTCCTTCCTGCCAGATGGGAAGAACTCGTACTCAAGTCGAAGAACACGGACGCCTCATTGATCGTTGTTAAACGAAAGTTCACTCAGGTTTGCTCTTCTCTTCAACTGCTAGAGACAAATTTTTTGTTTAAGAACGAAATGGCGAGAGAAATAATAAGGAAACGATGAGTTAGGATAAAATAAAATCTAAAAGAAATTCTGATTACTCAGCTTCCTGTCGTGACTCGAATGTTTGTGTAGATAGTTTTCTCCACAACCTACGCAAACAAATTTCTGCAGTTCCGAACTATTCATTCATTCATTCATTCATTCATTCATTCATTCGGACATTTATATAGCGCTCCTTAAAGAAAAACTACTCAGAAGCGCTCCCAACTCCAGCGCGCACAAAAAGAACAGTTTTAAGTTTAGTAAGGAAGGATCCTGGTAGAGTCCCAGGGTGTAGGCGTAGCTCAAAAGGAAGGCCATTCCAGACCACTGGTCCAACCACAGAAAAGGCTCGATCCTTCATGGTAGTAGTACCAGCAAAAGGAACTAAGAGGACTCCCCTATCAGCAGAGCGTAGCTGACGACGTCCTTGGATACCCAATGTAGAGCTGCATAGCTCACGGAGGTAAGTTGGGGCAAGGCCCTGACAACATCGCCATACCAATGCAGCTACCCTGAACTCGATACACTGGCGAATAGGGAGCCAGTGAAGTACCTCAAGCATGTAGTTTGAGACATGATCATATTTAGGGATTTTCCCAATTAGGCGTGCAGCAGAGCGCAACACCCGGTCAAGACAAGTCAATCTGCTGGATGGGAGGCCAATGTAGAGCGAAGAGCAATAGTCAATGCGAGATGTAACGAAAGAATGCACTAAAGTAAGAGTAGCAGCAGACGTAAGAGAACGGATGACAGTGCGAAGCTGGCGCAGCTGATAATAGCAGTCTCGAGCAAGACGGTGAAGTTGAGGAGCAAAAGTTAGTTCTTGGTCAAGTTGGACACCAAGGTCATGAACCGTGGTTGCAAAGACAAAGCCAGGAAACTCAGATGCAAGAGAAAATAGATCAAGCTTGGCAAGCTGCTGCCGTGTGCCCAACCAAATAAATTTTGTCTTAGATGGGTTCAAGCGTAGTCTATTGGATGACATCCATGCCTCTAGAGCATCCAAAGTCCCGCTCATTATCCGAACCGCTTTGACAGCATTAGAAGGGAGGCAATGGGTGTAAGCCTGGACGTCGTCAGCATACTGCTGACTCAAAACCGAATGAGCTGTTAGTAGAGTGGCAAGACCTGAGGTGTAAATAATATAAAGTATGGGACCAAGGACTGAACCCTGGGGTAGACCATATTGTGCAGGCACCCATGAGGACCTAGAAGAGCCATGGACCACACAGAGAGAACGCTCCTGAAGAAAAGAATCTATCCATTTGTAAAATGCACCAGACAAACCAAAAGAAACACTCAGCCGCTCTAACAAAATCTCGTGGTCGACAGTGTCAAAAGCGGCGCTGACGTCAAAAAGGGCCAGCAGGGTCAGCTGAGCTCTGTCGATCGCTCCGTAGATGTCTGAGAGGAGTCGGAGCAGAAGCGTTTCAGTTGAGTGGAATCTTCTGAAACCAGACTGATTCTGAGGCAGCAGATTATTCCCTTCTAGGTAAGCGACGAGTTGCATGGCGACGACCTTTTCGATAAGCTTCGAGAGGAACGTAACTATGGAACTAGTGTGTACGAAGGTGGATTTTAATACTGTTCACTAATATTGTACTTTCTTTCCATCATAGGCATTGCTGTTGTAAAACACAGACCTAAAATGTAACTCGTACTTGTGAAGATTAATTAATTAAGTACATATTAGAGAAGATTGAGATGAGAATGCCAAGAAACGCTAGTTGAGTTTACATTGGATTGACTTGAAAATATATCAGTTTGAAATTCTAAGATTATGTCAAGACAATAATACTTATGCTTATGTAGAGTTATTTTAAGATTCGTTTGTTGTTGATTTCAGTTGACGCTCTCTCAGATTCGTGACTTTGCTGTCAAGATCCACGAGTTCAAGGAACGATTCCGGCAAGAGGGACCGGGTTCAGTTGACGACGACCTTGAGAAAGGTCAGACACTGTATTCTATTTTCTCCGTTTTTTTTGTTCATCTTTGTCAAGATTTCGTGTCCTCATCAATCCACTCCTCATATATAATTTTACGATTCAAATTGAGAGATTAGAGTGTAATAAAAAAATGATTAATTACCTGACTAAGCCAATGTTGAATTTTCTTCTATGATTCTTGTGATAGTTAATGCCCATTAATTGATTATTAATTCTGAGCCAAACTCTTCTAAGGAACCTTTGGACAGAAGATCTTCGTGAGTTGTCTTTGCTCACCTTCATTTTTCAAACATATCTTCATATTGCCTTCATTATTTCAGACATATCTTCATATTACCTTCATTTTTCAAACATATCTTCATATTACCTTATTATTTTAGACATATCTTCATATTACCTTCATTTTTCAAACATATCTTCATATCACCTTATTATTTCAAACATATCTTCATATTACCTTCATTTTTCAAACATATCTTCATATTGCCTTCATTTTTCCATACATATCTTCGTATTACCTTCATTTTTCATACATATCTTCATATTGCCTTCATTTTCAAACATATCTTCATATTGCCTTCGTTTTTCCATACATATCTTCATATTACCTTCATTTTTCAAACATATCTTCATTCTGCCTTCATTTTTCCATACAAATCTTCATATTACCTTCATTTTTCAAACATATCTTCATATTACCTCATTTTTCAAACATATCTTCATATTACCTTAATTTTTCAAACATATCTTCATATTGCCTTCATTTTTCAAACATATCTTCATATTGCCTTCATTTTTCCATACATATCATATTGCCTTCATTTTTCATACATGTCTTCATATTACCTTCATACGGAACTTGACCATTGAGTTACAATACCATAAATTAAGTGCCCATTGAGACCTTTATGTTATGTTTGTGGGGCACGGTGGTGTAGTAGTGGTGTTCGTTGCATTGGAATTCGAGGTTTGAATCAACCTCAAGTCACCACGTAGGGATCTTGAGCAATTCCTTCACTCGCAATTGCTTGTGCGTCTCGACATGAAACTCCGATGCAGTGTCCGCGCTGTAGTCGGTAGCGCCTCTGAGGAGAGATCTTGAAGGGCGCTATAGCAAATGTGAGAAATAAATCAATAACTTACCTACCCTGACTTGTGACTATATACCTAAAAATTGTAAGTTACCTTACTTTTAACACACCTCACCTGACCTTTGCTGCGACACCATTGAGCGTTATATTTTCCCGTCCAATGTTTTCGGCATCAAGGTTTTTTACTGGACTTGATAAGAAATTGTTCTTTTCTTTTGTTTAGGAGTCTAAATGATGAGCAATTGTTCTTTTCATTTGTTTAGGAGTAGAGATGATGAGCAATTGTTCTTTTCTTTTGTTTAGGCGTAGAGATGATGAGCAATTGTTCTTTTCATTTGTTTAGGAGTAGAGATGATGAGCAATTGTTCTTTTCATTTGTTTAGGAGTAGAGATGATGAGCAATTGTTCTTTTCTTTTGTCTAGGCGTAGAGATGATGAAGATGTATAAGCTGGAGATGGACAAAATCGAAGCAGAGAGACAAGAGTTGGCAAATGCCGAGAAGCTGTTCGATTTGCCGATCACCACTTACCACGAACTTCAGCAGGTTCAGAAGGAAGTGAAGGGACTCGAGACAATCTTTTCCATCTACGAGGAACAAAAGGTCGAATTTCATTTGATTTAAATTTCATTTGATTTAAATTTCAATTATTGTTATTGTTGTTATGCATTTATTGAGCATTGCTATCAAATAATGCATTATATGTCGTTATGATATGTCTATTGCTATCAAATAATGCATTATATGTCGTTATGATATGTCTATTGCTATCAAATAATGCATTATATGTCGTTATGATATGTCTATTGCTATCAAATATAATGCATAATATGTCGTTATGATATGTCTATTGCTATCAAATATAATGCATAATATGTCGTTATGATATGTCTATTGCTATCAAATATAATGCATAATATGTCGTTATGATATGTCTATTGCTATCAAATATAATGCATAATATGTCGTTATGATATGTCTATTGCTATCAAATATAATGCATAATATGTCATCATGATATGTCTATTGCTATCAAATATAATGCATAATATGTCATCATGATATGTCTATTGCTATCAAATATAATGCATAATATGTCGTTATGATATGTCTATTGCTATCAAATATAATGCATAATATGTCGTTATGATATGTCTATTGCTATCAAATATAATGCTTAATATGTCGTTATGATATGTCTAGCAAAAGGTGGATTTAGGCGAGAGGAGGCGATGAAGGGCTTTATGGTAATGATAGCACTCTGGCACGAAGATCATGGCACTCATGCAGTATAGTGCTACCGTTCCATTCAACCTTCCATTCAGCAGATGGCGTTGGTTGTCTGAACAGTGGACTGTGATGAACACCTTGCATTGCTGCTGACAATTAAATTTGTTGGGTGCTTTGTCCAGCACACTTTTGTTACGGTGTCATCACACACGTAAATACACGCCTTCCACCACCAGTTCGCTCCACCTTTCTCTCTCGTAGTCTTTCCTTATCTTTCTTTTGCCTCAAATCCTCTTTCTTTTCTCTCAGGGTCGATCGCACTGGGAGCTCTTCTGAAAGACTTTTTTTGAGGGACGCACTTTATCATTATACGATGCAATGCAATGCGATACATATGATCCTGGCTGCAGTGCAATGTGATTTGTTCCAGCATTTATGAATTGGTTTAATATTATTGCAGAAAGCGAGGGAGCAGTGGGCGGAAAACCTGTGGGCGAATCTCAACGTCAACGTT
Organism: Lumbricus terrestris; assembly: GCA_949752735.1. Lineage (NCBI taxonomy): Eukaryota > Metazoa > Annelida > Clitellata > Crassiclitellata > Lumbricidae > Lumbricus > Lumbricus terrestris. The sequence continues at coordinate 37,540,693 of OX457050.1, forward strand.
CTCCAGGACGGAATCGAGGGATTCCTGAAAGCGCTACGGAAGCTACCGAAGGAAGTGAAGAATCTGACGGTCGGAAAAGAACTGGAAGACAGGATGAAGGAATTCAGGGATTCACTTCCGCTATTTGTTGATCTCAAGCATGAAGCGCTGCGGGACAGGTTGGCAAATATATCATCATCATCATCATTTTTCGTCTTTATTGCATCTATGCATAATTCAATCTTTGTCATATTATTTTATTTATTTATTTATTTCTCCATTTCTATAGCGCCCCTTCAAGCTGCCTACTCAGAGGCGCTCCCGACTACAGCGCGGACACTGCATCAGAGTTTCACGCCGAAGCGCCCAAGCAATTGCAAGTGAAGGACTTGCTCAAGGTCCATACGCGGCGAGGTGGATTCAAACCTCGAACCTTCCGGCTTCAAGGCAATGACACCACCACTACACCACCGCGCCCCACACGTTTGTGTAAATATTAAATGTAATTTAGTCAATCTTTCATCACCTTCTTTTCTGCTCTGAATTCTTTCCTTCCTCTTCTCCTGTCTTTAATTTGTTTTATTTGATTTAAATTCCAAACAATTCATAATGAAACTTAGTCAAAGTAAGCCTGGGCATGTGTGACTGCATGTGTTGTGTAGGCATTGGAAAGAGTTGATGGATAAGACAGGACAGAAGTTTGAGATGAATCCAGACACGTGTACGCTGCAGAACATCTTTGCCATGGAACTTCACCGTTTCCAGGACAAGATCGCTGAGATCGTCAACTGCGCCATCAAGGAATTGGCGATCGAGAAGGTAAAACACCTGAAACAGCATCCCTATTAACTGCAGACACTGATGGTGTATTTTCACAGCTTTCTATAGCGTCTGTTTAGGAAAGATTCACCAGTTGTCTGGTAACATAGTGACCTGTTTTGGATGATTAATAATGATATTAATAAAATGTGCTGATATTATATTATTATTATGAAATATTAAAAGGTTAGCAAGTTTGTACTTTTTAACAGTGAGTGCATAACAAAAGCCAATTAATAGTATTTCTAAATAATATAATAATATATTATCAGCAAATATTATTAATATTATTATTAATCAATCCAAACTGACGTGGAACATTATCAGGAGTTATATGAGATGGCAGTAGAAAGGTTTCAAGTAGTTTGAAAATTAATGACGGTGGATAAAGTCGAAGTGGTCAGCATTTGAAAGAAGTGTATGTGGGGATGGATAGATTTGGTTCAATGATACTTTGTCTATTGGAAGATGATTAGCGTCAACCTCCTTTTTTGTCCATGCTTTAGACTTGCACCACCCAAAATGGCAGTAGCAGAAGTACACTGTTCCAAGCAAAAATACCCAAAAATGAATACTAAGAATAATACCCATGAATAAATACCCAAGAATGATGAATACCCAAGAATAAATACCCAAGAAGAAATATCCAGAAAATTATCCAAGATTGAATACCCAAGAATAGATATCCAAAAAAATTATCCAAGAATGAATACCCAGAATAGATATAAAAATTTTTATCCAAGAATGAATACCCAAGCATAAATACCCAAGAATAAATACCCATGATAAATACCCAAGGTTAAATACCCAAGAAGAAATTCCCATGAATACCCAAGAATGAATGCCAAAGAATAAACACCAAAGAAGAAATACCCATTTATGATACATGCATGAATGTCTACATGTTGTGTTGTAGGGTGTAAAAGAAGTGGAGGAGACGTGGTCGGCGCTGAAGTTCAGCGTGCAGAAGTACATGAAGGGAACGACGGAGCGTGGTTACATCCTCGGTTCACTTGACGACGTCATGCAGACGCTTGACGACAACGCGATGCAGATCCAGGGCATGTCAGCATCACGCTTCATTGGACCGTTCCTTAACTCCGTTCAGAACTGGGAGAAGAGTTTGTCACTCATCAGTGAAGTCTTGGATGTTAGTAATTCATCTGTTGTTCTATTCATTCATCAACTCATTTGTTTGTTTATTTCGAGCATTTATTGGTCATGTCACAACATTTGGTCATGTATCAGTTTATATGCGGGATGTCTTGCATTGGCTCCCTTTTCCACAGCGGATTGCCTACATGGCTGTGCGTTGGTTAGGCCGTGCATTGAGGGACTGGCTAGATGATTCAACCAATAAAAATGTATCTGTGTAAGTTCATGCAAAGGCATCAATTGTTGTACTTTCCAGTGGGATGTAGAACTTCTTTAACTATACCACTGTTCAATTTTATCCATTTGCATGGTTGTCCAAACAGTTGGTTCTCTTTGGAAATCATGAAAGAACCGACACATTTTCTGTTTTCTTATAAGGAGGCAAGTGCAATTAGTGCAGTGTTTCTTGGTGTTGAGCAAAGCAGCGGTTCTTCAAAGCTCATTATACATCAATGCTCAAATTCCAATCATCTTGACACATTATTATTACTGCGTCTACTCCTGACGTCTTACTATACACGTCCATGATTCACATTTTGGTGTGACCTTATGTGCGTTATAAACTTATTTATCAAAGATGATAATAATGATAATAATAATAATAAAACGAATTATATGATGATTGGCTGGCAACTTGTGTTGAGTGTATGTTGCTTGTCAGTTGTATGACTTATTTCATGGAATCATGCTACTGCTGAAATGTTCTTCGATGTGCATTGTGCAGATGAATGTGGTTGTAGGTGTGGCTTGTGGTTCAGAGGAAGTGGATGTATCTGGAGGGGATATTTGTTGGTGGAGACATCCGAGCTCAGCTGCCAGAGGAAGCGAAACACTTCGACCAGATCGACAAAACGTTTAAGAGGGTAAGTGACAAAAATGGAATTTGAATATTAAGACAGATGTTTTTCGTCCGGTTTTTTTCATATTTTTAACATATCAGTTTCTCATGCAGGATGAGTCGATGTTTTTGTGAGCACCTGTGATTTGTTTCTCTTGAGGGGGAGCTATATAAATTTATGATTACAGTTGGGGTTACTGTTACAGATTTGCAGCACATTAGCTTTGGATATTCTTCCATTATTTGCATATAAACTAATGACGTCTAGCATAATTTATTTCGTTACTTTGTAGTAATAGTTTGTTGACGTTGAGCATTATCAAGAGTTATCTGAGAAAGCAGCAGAAAAGTTTCAAGTAGTATGAAAATTTATGGAGATAGAAAGAGTTGAAGCAGTATTTGAAAGAAGTGAATCCTAGATTCTGTTCAATGATATTGTTTCCCTATGAAGATAATTAATGTCTGTCTCCTTCTTTCTCCAAACTTTAGACTGGCATCACCAGAAAATGGCGGTGGCAGAAGTAAACTGTTCCAATAACAGTGGTTAACAGTGGTTAAAGTGGTTTGGCTGAGCAGTGAGAACGCTGAATGTGAGCAGTGGGAACGCTGATGAAGAATTGTATTGAAATGCATGTGTTTTGGAGTTCTATCAGGATGAGCAGTGGAATGCAAGCCAAGAATTTCGAGAGCAGTGGGAACGCCTTTCCCACGCGTTCCTACTCACTTTAAACCCTGTCCAAGAATAAATACCCAAAAAGAAATACCCCAAAAATACCCATAACCAAATACCCAAAAATAAATACCCTATCAGTAATAAATAAATCAGTAATAAATCAGCAAATAAATAAATACCCAAGAATAAATACCCTATAAGATATATCCAAGAATAAATACCCAAGAATAAATACCCAAGAATAAATACCCTATAAGAAATTCCCAAGAAAAAAACCAGAGAGGAAATACCCAAAATACCCGAGCATATAATTAATTATAATGCATACATCAATGGCTGATTTGGAATTGCTGGATAGAAAAGTGTTGGCTTGTATTTGATATTGTCTATATTTATTTTCCGTGTGTCGCCAGATAATGAACGAGACGTTTAAGCAGCCGAACATAAAGACGGCCTGCCACCAGCAGAACCGTCTGACCGACCTCCAGGGTCTCTCGCTTGGTCTCGAGAAATGTCAGAAGTCACTCAACGATTATCTCGACTCAAAGCGAAACGCTTTCTCGCGATTCTTCTTCATATCGGACGATGAACTGCTCAGCATTCTCGGCAGCAGTGACCCAGAATGTGTTCAGGAACATATGATCAAGGTACGTTACAACTTTCTCTATGGCATTCATGCCTGCTTGCTGGTCATTATAAATAATTAAATAAATAAATAAATAAATTAAGCATTTTCTTTATATGTATTGTATTGGATTGGAACATTTGTAAAGCGCCTCTAAAATGAACTGATAAACTTTTTTGTTTCTTGCATTTGTTTTATAGTGACCCTTCAAGCTTTCCTAAGCGGCGCTCCCGACTATGGCATGGACACCTCACTGGAGTTTCATGCTAAAGTGCATGAGCAATTGCAAGTGAAGGACTTTCTCAAGGTCCCTATGCGGCAGCTTGAGGTGGATTCGTACCTGGGACCCTCTGGGTCCAAGACACCGAACCTACCACTACACCACCGCTACCCACGAACTGTTATATTATTTATTTATTTATTTAATTTTTAAATTGTCAACGGCCATAGCAGCCAAAAGATGTCTTTAAACTTCTGGAATAAATAAATAAATAATTTTTTGTTTGCAGATGTTCGACAACATCTCTTCGCTGAGGTTCGCGAAAGGTCAGAATGGTGAAATGATCGCCATGGCGATGATCTCCGGCGAAGGAGAAGTGATGGAATATCGAAGTCCAGTGACAGCGGACGGACGAGTGGAAGACTGGATGACGAATGTTCTCAACGAGATGAGAAAGACGAATCGGCTGATCACGAAGGAAGCCGTCTTCTTCTATTGCTCCAGCGGACTCACAAGGTCATTACTGCTATAATTAATCAATCAGCTATGCCTTGAAATGCCACGAAATGCCATAATTGTCATGAAATGCCATGAAATGCCATGAAATGCCACGAAATGCCATGAAATGCCATGAAATGCCATGAAATCCCATGAAATCCCATGAAATGACATGCCATGAAATGCCATGAAATGCCACGAAATGCCATGAAATGCCATGAAATCCCATGAAATCCCATGAAATGACATGTCATGAAATGCCATGAAATGCCACGAAATGCCATGAAATGCCATGAAATGCCAAGAAATGTCATGAAATGCCATGAAATGCCATGAAATCCCATGAAATCCCATGAAATCCCATGAAATGACATGCCATGAAATGCCATGAAATGTCATGAAATGCCATGAAATGCCACGAAATGCCACGAAATTCCAAGAAATGCCACGAAATGCCATGAAATGCCAAGAATTGTCTAAATTGCTTGCTTGTATGTATTGTGGCGATCAATAGAGTATATTGTATATTGATCGATTGGATTAATTGATTGATTGATTGATTGGTTGATTGAGATTCGATGAGAATTGTGTTGTTGTTGTTGACTGGTGTAGACTGCAGTGGATGATGCAGTACCAGGGCATGGTGTGTCTGGCTGGCAATCAGGTCTGGTGGACGTGGGAAGTGGAGGATGTCTTCTCGAAGGTCAAGACCGGTCAGAAGCAAGCGATGAAGGAGTATGCGAAGAAACAGCACAGGCAGATCGATGACCTCGTTGTTCAGGTCAACATCTCGAAAGATGCCAAACTCTCATGAATTTATGTATTTTTTTCGTGTTGATCAAACAATCGATTGATTGAATGGATCGAAACAGCGCATGCAGTGTATCTTTGCGTTGTATTGGTTGCTGTAGTAGGGTCATACTTACCAGCGGCGCCCGCAGGATTTTTTCCTTGTACGCACAGAAATTTACTGATAACCTTTTTTTTTTTTTTTTAGTCATCAACCAAAAATTTACCCAAAACATACCTTTTCTATCCGCCAAAAAAGCTGATGACCTTTTTTTTTTTTTTAGTCATCAACCTAGAATTTCCAAAAAACATACCTTTTGGGTCATCGCGCTGTACGCACTTACCTAGTTTCGCACATCTGCGGGCGCCGCTGCTGTACGCACTTGCGTAAGTGCGTACGCCTGCGGGCGCCCCTGATACTTACGGTATTTAGAATAATATATTTCACATTTTTAATTTGTTCTTATTTCTTATTTGTTTCTTATTTATTCCTTATTTATTTCTTTCTTCATTTCTTGTTTATACTTTTTTGTTTCTTTGTTTCTTATTGACTTATGGCTTTTTCTATTTCTTTATTTCATATTATTATTTTTTATTTCTTTATTTCATATTAAATTTTATCTAAATTGCATGTAATGTCTTGTGCAAACACAGGTTACTACACAATGATCCCAGTATCAGTTGAGAGAGTGAGCTAATGGTAAGACAGTGTCCAGTTCATGAGAAACGTGCAATGGAAGTTGTGTGAATCTTCAATACAAAGCGGAAGTTGGTGGATTTGCCATGTGACCATTTACCATAGAAAAATGCAAAGTTCTTTGTTATTCATTTAGAACATCTATGCGAGAATGATCTGCTCAGTTTCACTTGAATTTACCATCATTCACAGATCTGCTGCATTGTGTTGACAGTAATCGAGGTATTTGATTCGAACAGATTTGGATATTACAATTACAATAGAATGAACTAGATTAGAAATCAGATGCTCAGACATAGTTTCAATCTGATATTTGACTCATGCCAAGCCAGTTAAAGCTATATAATGCTCATAATTATATTCAGCTCTTATGACCTGAAAGCATTAAGTTAATTAATTATTCACATGATTTGCTGACATTTCTTTCAATTTTTTCCTGCAGATTCGTTCTCCTCTCTCAAGAAATGATCGGACTAAGTTCAACACCGTCCTCATCATTGATGTCCACGCTCGTGACATCATCGACAGCTTTGTTCGAGACAGGTACGTCCTGCATTTGGGCTTCTAGATCATTTCTGGGGACCATTTAATTTTAAATCTTCAGAGATTTCTTAGGCAGTGAAGACCCTAGTGATGAAAGTAAGCTGAGTGATGTTAATAGGGCCAAGATGGATTGAATGATTTTCAATAGTATTTAATTGATTTAACCCTTTTAACGTTGAGCATGTACTTAAAGTGATTGGGGAACCAGTGCAGCTCATTGTTGAGGGATTTTATTAATGAGTTGACACACTTCAACCCATAACAATAGTATTGCCAGTTGCAGAAATTAGTGAATTTATTGTTTTATGGTTATTGTTCTGGCAGGGGTGTTACTCATTGGGGTGTTACTCATTGGGGTGTTACTCATTGGGGTGTTACTCATTGGGGTGTTACTCATTGGAGTACTACTCATTGGAGTGTTGGTGTTACTCATTGGGGTATTACTCATTGGGGTGTTACTCATTGGAATGCTACTCATTGGAGTGTTGGTGTTACTCATTGGGGTGTTACTCATTGGGGTGTTACTCATTGGGGTGTTACTCATTGAGGTTACTCATTGGGGTGCTACTCATTGAAGTGTTGGTGTTACTCATTGGGGTGTTACTCATTGGGGTGCTACTCATTGGAGTGTTGGTGTTACTCATTGGAGTGTTACTCATTGGGGTGTTACTCATTGGGGTGTTACTCATTGCGGGTGTTACTCATTGGGGTGTTTACTCATTGGGGTGTTACTCATTGGAGTATTACTCATTGGGGTGTTTATTCATTGGGGTGTTACTCTTTGGGGTGTTACTCTTGTGTTGAATAGTATTCTCGATGCGAGGGAGTTTGAGTGGGAGAGTCAACTGCGCTTCTACTGGGAAAAGGAAACTGACGAGCTGCTCATCCGCCAGTGTACTGGAGAGTTTGGCTATGGGTACGAATACATGGGTCTGAACGGGCGTCTAGTCATCACCCCCCTCACGGACCGCATCTACCTCACCCTCACCCAAGCCCTGTCCATGAAGCTCGGGGGAGCACCCGCCGGACCGGCTGGAACTGGAAAGACGGAGACGACAAAGGATCTGGCAAAGGCGCTTGGACTGCTCTGCATTGTTACCAACTGCGGAGAGGGAATGGACTACAAGGTTGGAATAATCTGTCGTTTGCTTTGTTGCTTTAGTGTTTTGTCTTTGGAGTTTGAGGGCCTTCGGAAAGCGAACAAACTCAGTGAGCCTTGGGGTTTGCTTACTTTCTCTGGATTTGCGTTTAAGTAATAAGATTGTGACTTTTGTCCCACTGTAGTAATGCAGCCATATAAACTGGTGTAGTTATTGTTTTTATTTTTTATTTTTGGTACCCAAGGTATCAATGATCCCTCAGGATTGATAGAAATTAGGTTAGGAGTAAAAAAATGTATCTCCGCGAAATCAGACTCCCAGGTTTCACAACCACCCAGAATTATTGTTATTATTGTCTTTACTGTTATTATTATTTCTATTGTTGTTATTATAATTTTTGCTATTATTAATTTGTCGACGTTTGCTTTTCCTGTAGGCTGTTGGAAAGATCTTCTCCGGATTGTGTCAGTGTGGCGCTTGGGGTTGTTTTGATGAGTTCAACCGTATCGACGTCTCCGTCTTATCCGTCATCTCAACTCAACTGACGACCATCAGAAACGCTCTCCTCCTCAACCTCAACCGATTCCAGGTCTGTTCTCATCATTCCAGCTGTCATCTATGTCATCTTTGTCATCTATGTCATCTATGTCTTCTATGTCATTTATGTTAGTGTCATCTATGTCATCTTTGTCATCTATGTCGTCTATGTCATCCATGTCATACATGTCATCTATGTCATCTATGTCATATGTGTCATCTATGTCATCTATGTCATCCATATCGTATACTTGTCATCTATGTCATCTATGGTGCTTTCAGTTTGAAGGGGCGGTTGAGAGATGTGGTGAAATGTGATGCTCTGAGCTTTGCCTTGTGCATGTGTGCTTATATTATATTCGCTGTCTAATATTTAGCTTCTTCTATAATTGTTCCTTGATATCATTCGCATCTAAACTTGGGTTGTATGAATTGAATTGTCATACTCGCTATACTAATAATGGCTATACTAATACTTGCTGGTTTCGATCTGGATTTTCAAATGGGAATTTTGATTGCAACCATTGATTGACATCTTTTGATTGCAACCATTGATTGACATCTCTGATGCCATTGAAGTCATTCGATTTGAGTAGATTAGAGATGTTATATGTGGACAGTATGGAATCTATGGAGTCTTTTGAGCACAGGTCTGCTGGAGGTGCTGTGCTGTCTTTCATCAGTTGGGTTAGAGTCCATTAAGTGAGAACAGTTAGTTCAAGTGTAAGCAGGTATTTTTTGCTAAGAAAACTGGAGCAGCACTCTCAAACTTGTAGAACCAGTGGAATCTTCTTTCGATGATGATGATGGGGAAGAGGAGGATGAAAGTCACTGGTGATTATGATTATGATTAAGATGATTAAGAATATGATTTTTGTTGTAGTTTGAAGGTCAGGAGATCATGATGGACCAACGCGTCGGAATCTTCATCACGATGAATCCCGGATACGCTGGACGCACGGAACTCCCAGAGTCCGTCAAGAGCCTCTTTCGTCCGGTCGTCGTCATCGTCCCTGACCTTCAGCAGATCTGTGAGATCATGCTCTTCTCCGAGGGATTCCTCCTCGCGAAGGTAGACATTCATCTTCATCAACAACAATATGTGGGCGCATTGGTGTAGTGGTGGCGTCGTTGCCTTGCAGCCGGAGGATTGCAGGTTCTAATCCACCTCATGTCGCCGTGTAGGGACCTTAGGCAAGTCCTTCACCTCGCAATTGCTCAGTGCTTTGGTGTGAAACTCTGATTCAGTGTTCGCGCTGTAGTCGGGAGCGCTTCTGAGTAGATACCTTGCAAGGTCGCTATAACAAGTGCATTTACAAACAACATACACTCTTTATGGCTTAGAGAGATTTCTGATGGCTGAGAGGGATTGCTTACAAGTGGCTAAGGTAGACTGCCTTAGAGGACTGAATGCCTTATGGCTGACGTGGACCTGGCTCATTTGGAATTCTGTTTAACACTTTTCTGATGAGCATGTACTGAAGGTGACTGGGTTAACAATGCAGCTTATTATTAAAGTTTTAAGATGAACTCTTCAATGACAGATCCTTTATGGCTAAGGAGATATCCTAACAGCAAAGTCGTGTGTTGAAGCTATAGTGAGGATAGGAAAGTATATTGATTTCATATTATAGTCACATTTACTGGTTTTCTGTATGAAATGTTCCAATTACTTTTGCAAACAACAGATTCTTGCTAAGAAGATGACAGTCTTGTACAAGTTGGCTTGTGAGCAGCTCTCGAAACAATATCATTATGACTTTGGTCTTCGTGCTCTGAAGTCGGTGCTCGTCATGGCCGGAGAACTCAAGAGGACCGCAGCCAATCTGCAAGAGGCAAGAAAATACTACCAGTGCTCTTTTTGCTCATCGAGTTAAATTTATATAGCGCAATGTTTCATGAGAGCTACTCAAACTTTACAGTTTATGAATGTTTTGTTTCACACCTTCATCGTTTGGACTGCTTGCGAATAAGCTGGTGCCCTGTGTTTTGCGTTTGAGTGGTGCTTTGGAAGTTTGGAGGTTACAATTACCGGTATATATGGTGTGGGTATGAACATTGATCAAGTCTTGGTCTTTGGATAGTTGTGCTTTCTGAATGCACACATATGAAGAATTAGCAAATAATTAATTGCAATGATACCATTGAAAATAGCTGTGGACATTATTATTATATTCGTTTAATGGTAACAAAAACTGATAGACACACCGCAATCAGCTACAAAAAGCAGTTTATCAAATACAATAATACCTACAGAATGTCTTTAGCCTTGACTGATGGATTAGTCTTAGGATGAGAGCACAAAATGACAGAAATTACAAAAAGAATGATTCTATGTTTATATAGGCTACTATAGGCTAATGAGATTAGTCTTTTTTCATCCTTAATGGGCATATGGTGCTATACAAAACATAGCATAGACATAGCTAAAGAATTAGCAAAAGGATTGATTGGTAATGATAGCATTGAAAATAGCTGCAGACATAGCTAAAGAATTAGCAAAATAATCGATTGTAAATAACGTCTTTAAGAAGTGCTGCTGGTGTAACAACTGATCCGTCTGTTTCATCGTGCGTAGGATGTTGTGTTGATGAGAGCGCTTCGTGATATGAATCTTCCGAAGTTCGTCTACGATGACGTTCCTCTCTTCCTTGGACTCATCGGCGATCTCTTTCCCGGTCTTGACTGTCCTCGCGTCCGATATCCAAACTTCAACGACGCTGTTGAGGAAACGCTTACAAAGAACAAATACGTTCTTCTAACACAACAGGTCAGTTCCTCCCTCTCAGAAATTCATTTGCATACAAAGGATTGCTAATTAAGCGTGTTCTCACAAATAATGGACCATTGCTTCCTCTGATAAAATAGACTGCCGTGCAGAAAATACACAAGCTGTTGTAATTGTAAAAGGTAATTATAAATTTATATAGTTCTGCGTCAGAGACCTTCTTGAGACTATTGACAATTGGATAATAAAAGTTATTGAACATTTCCACATATAATATTTGAAACGTCATAAATAAGATTATGTAAATTTTTATTAGAAATTTTTAAAATTTTGAAGTTATTGTAGACTATTTGAAGGCATTGGTCGTGACATACATATACAATTAGATATTTCCTAGTATATTCATCAATCAATCAATCAATCATTTATTTTGCAGTTATACAATTGCAATCGCATATTTATAGGGAAATGGCCACAAGGATAGGCTCTGAAGGGATCGCTGATCTCGCTAATATGGACACCTACCGTGACTTACGTAAATGTAAACATATATGTAGGTCTATGCAATGGCCGACTGCTTTTAAGTAAGACAGTGAATGATTACAATTACTTACGGTAACTTAACTAAATTAGACAGTGCAAACTCTTAACTCTTAACTATTAATAGTTAACCCCTAAAATCACCCAAATATAACTGTCAATCACCTATCGTTGTGACCAACCAGTAAACCATTCCCCGCTGTGTTTTGACAAGATTTCTTGCAGTTGGCAAGTGAATTTGAAAGCTAATCTGAATCCAAAAACCTACTTCAATAATTTGATTTTCATGACATAATATAAAACTGGGCAAGACGCTGGAATTTATCGGCTGGCATTATGCCAATATTTTTTGATATCTTGTCTTCTTTCTTCTATTTTTAGGCTGACAAAGTCGTTCAGTTGTACGAGACGATGATGACACGTCACACGACGATGATTGTTGGACCAACGGGCGGTGGAAAGTCGGTTGTGCTGAACACTCTCGCACAAGCACAGACAAAGTACTACATACGTCTCACAGATTGTTTTCACTTTAGCTTCGTTATGCCAACTAATATAAGAAATTGATAATTGTTTGTACGTGCACTTGTTATAGCGCCCCTTCAAGCTCCCTACTCAGAGGCACTCCTGACTGCAGAGTGGACACTGCATCGGAGTTTCACACCGAAGCGCTGAGCAATTGCTAGTGAAGAACTTGCCCCAAGTCCCTACACGGCGATTTGAGGTAGATTCGAACCTCAAACCTTCCGGCTTCAAGGCAATGCCACCACCACTACACCACAGTGCCCCAATTCCTAATGATAACTAAATAGTTTGTAGGATAACGATCGTGGAAGGATTTTTGAATGGTCTTTAGAAATGAAATGGTTGTAGAAATGTAAATTCATGCGTATTACATGTAGAGTGATGGTACAGCATCTTTGATTGGACCTATGAGTTTGTTGATTGCAATGCCATCATGAGATGAAGTAATTTAATTGTGTGTGCTCAAGTTTTTATATGTGCCACAATGTTCGAGAAACTAGTTTTCAGATGTGTGGTTTGCAGAACTAAAATGATCTTTCCACTCAAATGCAGACAACAGAACAGCCAATTAAACAACTCAAATCATTTTTTCTTTCTCTTTCTGGAGCTTTGGTTGGTGTGCTTGATTTGTATTTCAGAGAGAGTCCATGCCTCGCTAAATTGTTCAGCAACATTGGTATGATGTAACAAAGGCCAACATAATTTACATAATAACTCCAAGTTCCACTGGCATGCTTGGCTACCATACCATGACAAGCTTTCTCCATTGTATACGACCGTCCATCTGGAATGACATAACTTCGAAACTGCATTTATTACATCTGACCAATCAAACTTTATTTCATAGATCTCTCAAGTATTTCTTCTCTTGCCGTGGCTAGGTTGGGAGCACTCCTGGTACTCCTGGGTAGATTTTTGCAGGGGATGCAATTTTTTTGAGTTCATAGCATACAGTAGTTGTAAAAAACTTTTTTCCGTTTTTTATTCTCTCCCAAAAACCGTCGTTTTTTTCGTTTTTTATTTTTTCCATCGTTTTTTCTCGTTTTTTATCTTTTCTTTAACGCTATTTATTCATTTGCTTTCTGTTATTATTTTCCTTAATTTTAATTTTTTCTGATATTTCTTATATTTTCCGCCAACTCTGAAGGATTCAGCTAACTAAATTAATTATTTCATCGTTTAGCATCATCATTTAAGAGATAGCCTGCGTGTAGTAGGTTCCTAATAAATGTTTTCAAGGTTAAAATGCGGTTTTAGATGTAACAAAGTCAAATTATTTACCGTTTCCGTTTTTATGGGTTTTTCATGGTTTTTTATTTTTTCGAAAAAACGACTTTTTTTCCGTTTTTTATTTTGTTTTCGTCGTTTTTTACATCTATAGAATGAATGATTGATTGAATGAATGAATGAATGAAAATAACAATCATAATAATTATATTTATGACGGCCACTTTTTTGCTGCGTGTAGACTTGGTCTACAGACGAAGCTGTTTACGATTAATCCGAAAGACCGAAGTGTCGTCGAACTCTACGGGATCCTTGATCCAAACACTCGCGATTGGACGGATGGACTTCTGTCGAACATCTTCCGCGAGATCAACCGACCGACGGATAAAAACGAACGCAAGTATCTCGTCTTTGACGGAGATGTCGACGCGCTGTGGGTGGAAAACATGAATTCCGTGATGGATGACAATCGTCTGCTCACGTTGGCAAATGGAGAACGTATCCGACTGCAGAGACACTGCGCAATGCTCTTCGAGGTGACATTACATTCTCATTCTTGTTGTTATTATGGGAAGTTAAGTAAGTAAGATAGGATTGGGTATGAGTTGATTCATCTGTTCTGTATGTGAGTGTGTATGTGTGTTCTGGGTGTGTGTATTCTGCATACACCATACATGTGTGTGTTCTGACGGCCATTCTTCTGTTTGCTTGTTTGTTTGTATGTGCACTTGTTATAGCGCCCGTTCAAGCTATCTCTACTCAGAGGCGCTCCCGAATGCAGAGCGGACACTGCATCGGAGTTTCACGCCGAAGCGCTGAGCAATTGTGAGTGAAGAACTTGCCCAAGGTCCTTACGCGGCGAGGTGGATTCGAACCTCGAACCTTCCGGCTTCAAAGCAACGACGCCACCACTACACCACCGTGCCCCACTGTGTGTGATTCATAATTAACTCTTAATTATTCGCTACAATACATGTTCTACAGCACAGAAATCTCAATGAACTTTGAATTATAATTGTGGAGAATTGTGTTGAGAATAAAAGTTTCATCGTCTTCATCATAGTCATCGTTATCATCATTACAATCACCATCACCATCATCATCAGTTTCTGACGATAGCCATTTGGTGGCGATGGGTACGAACAAATGATCAACAAAGTCAATATAAATCACTAAATCATTAAGTCAAATCACACTTCGTTCTTCCAACAGACTTGACCTATTGGTTCCTCGGTCTAGAACTGCTATGGCTCAGTCTCGATCCTTTGTCTCAATTGGTCCTTCTGTCTGGAATGCTCTTTCTTCTTCTGTTCGCTCTACACTTCTGTCTGTCCGTCTCTCCTCTGCTCTGTCTCTTCTCAAAACCTGCTTCTTCTCGCGGGGCCTTGCGCACTGGGAGCGCCTCTGAATGGTTCACCCTACTAGAGGCGCTTTATAAATGTTTAAATACAATACAATACAATCTCCATTGTCCTGTGTCCATTGCTCACCTTAGTGTCCATCCAAATGATGTTATGTCCTCATTTCTATTGTCTATGCAGCGTAATCCTGTTCTACCCACACACTGTGTATTTTTCCCCTTCCTATCAGGTATTCGACCTTCAGTTCGCATCACCTGCCACCATCTCTCGCTGTGGAATGGTCTACGTCGATCCAAAGAACCTCGGATTTGAACCGTACTGGTTGAAGTGGGTTGGCGAACGATCGAGTCTTGTTGACCAGGAATCGTTGAATCGTCTCTACAAGAAGTTTGTGCCGTTGTGCGTTGACTTTGTCTGCGAAGGAATCGTGGATGGGAAGCCAGGCGAGAAGCTGAAAAGCATCATTCCACTCACGAATCTTAACCTGGTTAGTAGCGTGTAGTGACTGTCTAGTAGGTTAGTATTTACAGCAAGACATTCGTTGGTAATTCTAACTTATCGTGAGTAGCTTCTGAATGGCTATCTAGTAGGTATGGTAGCTTCAGAAAAATGTTTTGATGCTGATATTGTCCGGAAATTGTCACCACTGGTGGGATCTTGCACACATGTGAGTCCAATGAGTTGACAGTTTGCTTAACCACATTGTTTGGATGGTGCCAGTACTGAAGGCTGGTAAAGTAGGAGGTGGCACTAAAATTATCTTTTTTGTAAAAACAGAAACTACTGTAAGTTGAGATGATAGTCTTTGTTGCGTTGAGGCAAGTACAAACCAGGCGTTACGATATGATAAAATTTAATAGAATGTACTAACATTTTTAATTGTTTCTCATTTTTTTACAAGTGGTGCTATAGAAGTTAGATTAGATTAGATGTTGTGTTATGTTGATTAATCTGAGGCATTTGACAGAGTACATTATTGACTGTGCTGTTTGTGTTTAGGTCACACAGCTGACGCATATGTTGGACTCTCTGCTTGAGAAGGAAGTGCTCAACGATGACATACTGACCGCATACTTTCTGCTCGCACTCTGCTGGTCACTTGGCGCTGGTCTGCTTGAAGAGGGACGTGCGAAGTTTGACCGATACATCAAGTTCGTGGCTGCACTGTCGGAGAAAGATCCGGAACATGGGCTGGCTGGACCAGGTAGGAACTAGGAAGAGGAGAAGGACTTCTCTGCTGAATAGAGATGAATGGGTGTGTGCATGTGGCTCGGTGAGTGAGTGAGTGAGTGAGTGAGTTAGTGAGTGAGTGAGTGGGGTTCGTATTGTCTCAGTGGTGAGACAATGAGTGAGTGTATGGGCCGATGAGTGGGCAAGTGCAGGAGTTGGTGTGTGGTTATGTGAGTGGTATAATATGTGAGTGAATGCGAGAGTGAGAATGAGTGAGTGTGAAAATGAGTGAGTGATTTAGCAAGTGAAAGATTGAATGAGTGTTTGATTGACAATGATTTAGTGAGGACTTTACTTAGTGACTTAGTGTGAGAGTGAGCAGGAATGAGTGATTGAGTGTGGATGAATGAGTGAGGTAGTTATTTAATGTGTGAGTGAGTGTTAGAGTGAGTGTGAATTAGTGAGTGCATGATTTAATGTCTGAGTGAGCTTGAGAGTGAGCTAGGTTGTGAGTGTGAGAGTGAGTTAGGTTGAGTGTGAAAGTGATTGTGAGAGCCAGTTAGGTTGTGAGTTTGAGAGTGATTGTGAGAGTGAGCAAGGTTGTGATTGTGATAGTGATTGCGAGAGTGAGTAAGTGAACATCATTACCAACCCTTACTACTAATACAGCGCTGGACGATATAAAACACATCTCAAATAATTTTCAATAATTATTTCCATCTTTCAAACATCATCTTGTGTCGTCTGTTCAGGTGAAATTCCAGCCGGCAGCACAACCCTCTATGACCATTTCTGGACTGGCAAGGAGTGGATTCCGTGGGCAGACAAGGTTCCAGCGTACGTTCACGTTCCAGATCGCAAGTTCAACCAGATCCTCGTTCCTACAGTCGACACGGTCCGCACGATGTGGCTTCTCAGTCTTCAAGTCTCCATCAAACGTCCGATTCTTTTGGTCGGTGAAACGGGAACGAGTAAGACTGCGACGATCGGAAACTTCCTGCGAGAGTTGGACAAGGATACGAATCAGCTTCTGAATATGAACTTTTCCAGTCGCACAACGTCGCTCGACGTTCAGAGGAACCTGGAAGCGAATGTGGAGAAGCGGACGAAGGATATGTACGGACCACCGACTGGAAAACGTCTGCTTGTGTTTGTCGATGATTTGAACATGCCGCAGGTCATTTTACGGTCATTTTTATCGATGATTTGAACATGCCACAGGTCATTGGTCATTTGGTCATTTCTATCAAGTTTTGGTCCTTTTATTTTAAATCATCTTCCTTATGAAATTCGTGGCAGGATTCTTGTAGGATATTCACCTGCATCTTTTCGCTGCTTGAAGACATTTCTCTTTTCATGGGCCTGTCACGCAGAGAGCGCTTCTGAATAGCTCTACTGTGAGAAGCGCTTTACAAATGCTTCATTAGATTAGATTAGATTAGATTAGATTAGTTGCTTTTCTATTCTTCTTTATTTCATGGTCTCAAAGTTTGTGCTGTACAAGTTTGATGTACAAACTTAACAACCAGCTTGTTCTTGTCCCCAACTTGCCTAATTGATTTTTGCCAACCTGTGTTGAATACTCAGATCAGTCGAATCCTACGCTCAGCAGGAAGGGGAATGCTCTCAGATTCATTTGCTTGTACCTCTATCATGCAAAACAATGCTTTTTCTGTGATTAACTCGGTGGTATGGAATGGCCTCCATTTTTGAGCTGTGCCCATTCCCTAGGTCACTCTCCAACACATTCTATAAGCATTTCAAAACTTCTTTTGGTGTGCTGGAGTCGGGAGCACTTCTGACTGGACCTTGAGCAAGTAGTTTCCTTACACGACATTTAACAGAATAATAAAGGCACTAAGCAGTTGTGTGCATAATGGATTGCCAGAGTCCTTACACCTTAGTGCTAACTCAAACCCATACTCCACATTGCATAAGACTAACATGCCACATTATTACAGGGGCTTTTTAAATAGCTCACAGAAACAACACAGACCTAAAATAAAAGTGTTTGCGTAGTCAAGCAATGCATTTCAAACAGTTTCTCATTTAAGAAATCTTAGCGATACAGTTAGACGTGAGAAGAAGAAGTGATCAGACTATGTTTGATGATGAATTGAATTTTAGAAGTTTAGAAATCTTTTTCTGTTTATAGTAATTTATTAAGAACTGATCTCTAAGATAGCAATGTTTGCATTCCTTTGATGTGAATTCTGATGAAATGTTGTTGTTCGGTTGATAGGTGGATGTTTACGGAACTCAGCAGCCAATTGCTTTGCTCAAGTTGCTCCTGGAAAGAGGCGGCTGTTACGACCGTGGTAAGGACCTCAACTGGAAGTACATGAAGGACCTCGGCTGGATCGGTGCGATGGGTAAACCAGGTGGTGGACGCAACGATGTGGATCCCCGCTTCATCTCTCTCTTCTCCATCTTCAACATGACGTTTCCGGCTGAGGAGGCGCTCTTCACAATCTACAATTCCATTCTCGCTGGTCACACTCAAGGATTCACGCAAGAAATCAGAGACATCGTTCCAACGATCACGAAGATGACGATGGAACTTTACAAGTCAGTGCTTCTTTTGTCCAATTTATCTTACTAATATTACTCTGTTTTTTATATGTTGCTAGCTGAATTGTTAGTACCTGGTGCTAAAAAAACTCGTAATTATGAAATTTATAGTTGCTATTTATTAGTGTCTTGATGTTGCAGATAAAAGTGATGATATAAGATGAAGATGATGATAAAGTGATGGTGAAAATGATGATTATGTTGATTATGATGTTGATTATGGTGTTGATTATTATTATGATTATGACAGTTATGATGATGATGATGATGATGATGATGATGATGGTTATTTTGATGATGATGGTTATGATGGTTATGATGAAATATGAAAATTACGATGATGATGAAGTTCTGTGATGATTATGATGATGATGAGGGAAGAAACCAGTGATGATGATGACGATAATGATGACAATGATGATGATATTGTAGGTCTACAGTGCAAGATCTTCCTCCGACTCCATCCAAATTCCACTACATCTTCAACCTGCGTGATCTCTCACGTATCTACAATGGAATGTGTTTAACGACACCCGATCGTTTTGACAACATCAACCAATTCGTTCGCGTGTGGAGAAACGAATGTCTGAGGGTCATCTCCGATCGACTCATCAACGACACAGACAGGGAGACAGTACACGTAGGCTGACGATGATTCAAATGCTCATCAATGCAGCAGCAGCAGCAGCATCATTAGCATCATCATTGTAACTGTGGGGCGCGGTGGTGTAGTGGTGGCGTCGTTGCCTTGAAGCCAGAAGGTTCGAGGTTCGAATCCACCTTACGTCGCCGCGTAGTGACCCTGGGCAAGTCCTTCACTCGCAATTGCTCAGCGCTTCGGCGTGAAACTCCGATGCAGTGTCCGCTCTGCAGTCGGGAGCGCCTCTGAGTAGAGAGCTTGAAGAGGCGCTATAACAAGTGCGCATACAAACAAACAAACAAACAAACTGTAATGTTCTGGCCTCTTTCAGTCTCCTCGCATCGTCCACTTCGCCCTAAAAACAGATTTGATCTTCTAGTTCCTCATACTAGAACAGCTCTGGCTCGTACACGTGGTCCTTTGCCTCAATTGGTTCCTATGTCCCTGTCTACTGAATCTCAAATTCTAGCTGCTTATTCCTCCTCATCCTCCTTTTCTTTTCTCAAAATCTGTCTCTTCTCTCGGGGCGCGGTGCACTGTGAATGCCTCATGTCCTTCTCAGCATCATATCAGAAAATAAATCAACAGTAAATAAATGTCTGCCTCCGTATTTAGGTAACTGAAAATGCTTCTACAGACTTTTCTACTTTGTGTGCTGAATGCAGTATTGTGTATGTGCTACACTTGCTGACTTCCTCTCCCTCCCTTATCAGTTAAATCAGTCATCATTCATTCGTTCATTCATTCATTCATTCATTCATTCTTTCATTCATTACGGAGATTTAAATGGCGCCCCTTCATGGTCACCACTAAGGTGCGCTTCTGATCCAACCTCAGCCGAAAAAGACGGCTTTAACACTGCGATAAAACGCATCTGAGCAAAATAATGCTAGGCATAAGCTTAGTAGTATAGACAGTGGCAACCCATCAAACCATCTTCACTTTTCTCATTCGATTTCTCAGCCTTCAACTTATCCAGCTTATCCCTAATCACTTTTCGCCTCTAAAGACTGCTTGCCTGCGTAATCTCAAATTTAGATCCACTGTCTTTGCACACTCAAGTGCCTTAAGCAATTGAATGAATTTGACTTTTC
Source organism: Lumbricus terrestris (assembly GCA_949752735.1). Taxonomy (NCBI): domain Eukaryota; kingdom Metazoa; phylum Annelida; class Clitellata; order Crassiclitellata; family Lumbricidae; genus Lumbricus; species Lumbricus terrestris. Next base: position 37,561,022 of record OX457050.1, read on the forward strand.
CGCATTATTCTTCTGCAGCACATGCAATGTCGTGCGTGTGATGTCGTTACGTTATGCTGTAGAACCGTGTGGTGGCTTTGATCGAAGGAAACTTCAAGGAACACAAGGATTACGTGTTGCGAGATCCAGTTCTGTTTGGAGACTACAGGAACACTGTGGAGGAGAGCGAACCACGGCTCTACGAAGACCTGCAGGACTTTGACGCAGCCAAGGCGCTCTTCCAGGAGGTTGGTGGACCATTTGATTCCGTTCTATTTGCTCTTTGGCGCCTTTATGTGATGCATCACTTTGTTATCTGCTAACATTGTTATAGTTCTTTTTAAAGTATGCTATTGGTGTGATAGAAAGTACGTATATGCGTGTGTGCTTGTCATCCGCGCACCTTGGGAAACTTCATTCAGCTATTTTTCCCATTTTGCTTAAACGCAACCAACCGAATTCATCTCAAACACGTCTTATGATGATTTTTTTCCAGATCCTGGAAGACTACAACGAGCGACAAACTCCGATGAATCTCGTTCTTTTCGACGACGCTCTTGATCACCTGACGCGCGTCCACCGCGTCCTTCGAATGCCTCAAGGTCACGCACTTCTCGTCGGAGTCGGAGGCAGTGGAAAGCAGAGCATCTGTCGCCTTGCGACCTTCACGGCGCAATGCGAGGTCTTTGAGATTGCGCTCAGCCGTGGCTACAACGAGCAGTCGTTCCGAGAGGATCTGAAAGTCCTCTACAATAAACTGGGAATGGAAAACCGGAAGATCGTCTTCCTGTTCACCGATCAACACGTCGTCGAAGAAGGTTCGGATTTTCATCATTTGCGATGTTTTGAATCGTTGTATGCGCACCGAGTTTGATTAATTTAAATTTTAATTGTTACATTATGGTTACGCTGAAGATTTGTTAAGCTCCACTCACAGATGATAGGAACTAATCACCTTCGTTAAGTTGTTGTAAGGTGCTATGTAAATGTCCAGGGGGGGCAATCCGGCCATGGCCCCCATTTAAAAATTGCATGGGACATGGCCCCCATTTGGTTTCAACAAGCCATTAAATAATAAATGCAGCGGGAGAGAAAAGCAGGAATTACTCCCGACTATGATGACTGATGACTACTATTTTAGCGGCTGAAACGGTATCTCTTTCCTGGAAATTGGACGAATGACTAAAAAAAAGGCCATCAGATTTTTTGGCGACGAAGAAGTCAAAATTTTTCCCCTGTCCCAACAACAAGGCCGAAAATTTTGCCCCCCTCCCTTCGAAAATTTCTGTATCTGCCCTTGAATGTCCTTACATACATACGTACGTGCACTGCATACGTAAGTGCGTATTATATATAGGAAGAGTTACAACAAACCAACCTTTGTTATGAGAACAAAGGTCTGGTTGGTCTGTTGTGTAAGAGATACATTGATAATAATTGATTGCTGTAATTTACTTGATGTGGTGCCAGTAACAACAATCACTGGGACAATGACATTTATGGTTTTGATGTTGGTGATGATGATGATGTCGGTGGTGATAGTGATGATGTTGGTGATGATGTTGATGATGATGATGTTGGTGATGATGATGTTGATTATGGTGGTGGTGGTAATGGTGGTGGTGGTGGTGGTGGTGGCGATGACAGCGACGACGATGATGATGATGATGATGATGATGATGATGATGATGATGATGATGATGATGATGATGATGATGATGATGATGATGATGATGGTGTGGTTGTTGTTGTATCAGGATTCCTTGAGCTCATCAACAACATGCTGACATCTGGCATGGTGCCAGCGCTCTTTGGTGATGACGAAAAGGAACAGATCATCGGACAAGTAAGCGAATCACTTGATTCATGTAATTATTTCAATTTTTATTCGTTCAGCTTCATCAGAGAAACTCAAATTTCGATGGCCGCTTGCAATGAAGTCATGTAGTCGGGAAACAGAGTCTGTTGGGAAGTGACGTTGAAAATGACCAAATTGTAAAAAGACAAGCATTTATTTTATCGTCTTAAGACTTAAATTGTTTTTTATGTCCAGAATGAGTGTTACTTTAATATATAATACTATTTTCTTAATTAATGTTTGTTTAGAAATTAGCGAAACATTGAAGTCAAATGAGATGATGAAATGATTTGATTTCGTTGACTTTGTGGATTGGAGTTTGAAAATACTGTTAATAGTGTGTCATGTTGATGTGTTTTCATTGATTGTCTAATTGATTTATGTCTGTGCTTTCGTAAGATGAGTTACAGTACGTTTTACCAGAACCTGAGCGACGCAGAATACGAGGAGTATATAAGGGTCAGCTGACCTGGTCGATCTACTTAATTTATATGTCTGTGGTTTTAGTGATCACTCTGCGATGCTTGGTGTGTTCACTTCGTCTCGTTAACACCAGTAGTGTCGTAATGGTGTAAATGCAATGTCTATCTACCATTCTTTCATGAAGATGAATAGCCATTCATCCAGCCTGGGTAGCAGCCAGATGTTTTGAGGCAAGACCCCGAATAGTAGGGTGGTCGCATCTGCAATGGCAAATTTTCAACTTCATTTTTATTCTTTCTCCAACCCACCATTTGGTGCCACTTGGTAAAAGACTGATGCAGCCCAAAAATTATCCCGATAGAAAAATATTTAGGACTAGCACAACGTGTTTGAAGTTTTGGATTTTACGAAATATCATCGTCTTTTTGAGCATAATGATAATTTAGCTACATTTTTGGACCTATGACTAGTTTTAACAGAAATGCTACATTCTTTTACTCAAGCACGACTGACAAGTATGTCTGACTTCTACAATGATGATAATGGTTTGTTTTATATTTTTATGAACAATAATTGACCATGGCAATAGTAATTGACTCGTGAGTCCCTGAGATCGATGACCATAAACCTTTACTAGAAAGCCAACACATTGCTATGTTCTTTTGATAGGCCTGATTTCTATCTACAGGAATCCTTTGTTACACTAAAGGCTCTTTATTACATGCTTAACTTTAACACAAATTCTGATATAATACGAACAAGGATCTCAATAATAGTTGAACTAGAGAAAACTACTGATGGAACATGTATTTTCGTTTATTGTGGCAATCAGAGCAGAATGGCACAGTGCATCACAAATAAAATTTACCAAGAGCTGCTGTAAACAAATGAATTAAAATAAATGTTGAAATTATTGAGATCATGATTTTTATAGATCTAAGAAATTGCTTAATACCACATAGGAGTCAAAGAGCAACTTTTAAACAACTTCTAAAGAGAGCAACATAATTGAGTGCCTGGTGAAGCCTAATCACATAGTTGTCTATTTCATAATATAGAAGTTATCCCATTAAAAGTATAAGCTTACTTTTAGAGTTGAAAACATGAACACAGAGTCAAACAATTGACACAGAAAGTGCTGTCAAGAGTGGACTCAAATTACACTGCCTTTATTAGTTATTGTAAATTAACTACCTATTATAATATTATTAGCATGAAAGGCGATGGTGTCAAACACGTAAGCTATTATGCAACTCAAAATCTCTACGTCATGCTCAGCAATTGATACAGCTTTAATTACAGTGGCATTATGACATCTCAGACGACCAATCAATTCAAGGGTATAAGTATAGCACCATCTAGACAACACCCATCGCTACACTCTTGGTGGCATATGAACACCTTTCTTGGGCAACATGCCAGAGATTTCACTTTGAGGGAAGTGAATCGTGAAAACTACACCATAGCTCAAACACATGCAAAGACCAAATACAATTTGAATTGTGAGACAGTGTAATAATACCTCAGGTTGCAAACACTTTAGCCCAAATTTGAGATTAAAAAATTCGCATCTAAAAATAATGGATTTCTACTTTTTAATATCACACAAGTTCCTTGTACCCAGTAACCCCATGAACAATGACGGTAGAAAAAGAAATATTTCTCAGAAATCAGAATACATTAAGAATTTTGGTGATTTTGCAGAAATAAATTAATTATGTAGGACACAATTATGTAGCGCACAAATTTTATATTTATCCCTAATATATACTATTACTGTTCCATTACTGTAACAATCTAAGAACAATAAGCTATTATAATCAGCCAAGACAAGGTAAAGCAGGTATATTTGTAAAGAAATAGGATATGATAGATGTTATCTGTGATGTGGTGTGTTATACAGGTTTTCTAGCCTTTGAGGAATTTTTCTTAAAGTGGCGCTACATAAATTGATGATTATGATTACGATAACAGTAGCATCATCATGTTTAAGTGTGGACCAACTGCAGGTAGTTGAATTGATTCCTGGTTTGAAGATTCCTGGTTGATTACAACCATATAGCTACTTTTGAGCATTAGAAGACTTGCTATTATAAGGGTAAAACTTTGATGGCGTTGTGCTAGTCCTAAATATTAATATTTTCTCTTACAACTTTTTGTGTGATGTTTCTGGGGAGAATGGAACCAAACGGCACCTTGGAGAACAGTCAATTCAAACTTTCATTTTTAACGACCACCCTACCGAATAGCCTATTGTTTTTGCGTGGTGACTGTCCATTGTTGATACACTAAATGTAGTTACTATTGAAGATTGAAAATCATCAATAGATTGACACGCACACACATGACACCAACAATCTGTTGACCAGTCTCTTTCATCTTGTGGTTTGCATGATCATTGATCGTTGAGTGCTGTTAGTGACTAAAAGAGGAGAGGGAAGAAGAAAACAAGGGCGGCCAAGGAAAAGGTGGATGGATGAGGTTCATGAAACAACAGGAATGAACTTGGAAGAACTAAGGCAGACGACATCAGAAAGAAAGATTTGGAGAAAATGGATCGCGTCGGTCGCTAGAGCTCAGAGAGCTGAAAGCACAAGGTGACAAGTGGCTATAATCAATTGGAGAAGGGACTGAGTTGGCACAAGGTGGCAATCTATTCCATAGCAGTCACATGATCACATGAGTGCAAACTCATCTGGATCTGAGTTTACCAGCATTTTATTGACAGATGGAATGGTAACGGAAACAATGGACCAATAATTCTCAGTGATGATTATCTTACTCTCACAATGCATGTCTTCATAGATGAATTTTTGAGCAGTCATCTTGTATTACATGGAGTCTGTGCATTTAAGTCTCATTCCATGCGTTTACTGGGTAGTAGTGACCACCATGAGCAAGTCACCTTCACTCTTAGTGTTGTCTCATCACTGTGAATTATAACATGGTGCTTTGTCATTATGAGATATTTGGTTACTGTAAGGTACTTAGTCTCATTCAGGTCTCATTCAGGTACTTATTCTCTATAAGATACTTAGTCTCTATGAAGTACCTGGTCACTATGAGATACTTAGTTGTTATAAGAAACGTAGTCAACTAGTCATTATGAGTATGTAGTCACTATGAGATGCTTAGTCACTATGATAAACTTAGTCACTATGAAATGTGTAGTCACTATGGTCTTCTTAGTCATTTTGAGATATTTAGTCTTTATGAAGTACTTAGTCGCTATGAGATGCTTAGTCACTATGACGTACATGGTCACTGTGAGATGCTTAGTCACTATGAAGTACTTAGTCACTATGAAGTACTTAGTCACTACGAGATACTTATTCACTATGAAGTACTTAGTCACTACGAGTACGAGCTACTTATTCACTATGAGATACTTAGTCACTATGAAGTACTTCATCACCATGATGTACTTATTCATTATGAGGTACTTGGTCACTATGATATACTTACCGTAATCATTATGAGATGCATGATCACTACGAGGTATCTAGTCACTATGACATACTTAGTCACTATATACTTTTGTTATATGGAGAATATCATATTTTGGTCATTTATGCTATGAGTAAAATCACTGGATGTGCAATGTTACAAGTGTTATCTTCTCTACAGAAGTACACTCACTTCTGTCAGTGTTAATAGTGTTCACAATTAAATTTTAGCGAAATGTTTTTGTATTATTAGGATTTTCTTGTGGGATTAGAAGCATCTTTATTTGATATGGTGATTGGTGATATTTTTATTTAATATTTATACTCGTTGTAAATAATAGTAGTCATTTTGATCATAGTCTTCTCTAAGGTTGAAGCTTTAATTATGATGATTAAATGGAATAGTTTTGTTTGTCACTCCCTACTGCGTTTCACTTGTGGGTAAAATAATTGTCTTTAGATATTGGTCATCATGATCATTGTCATCATCAATGTCACTGTGAGGTACTTAGTCGCTATGAGTGACAACCTCACATGAGCCAAATGCTCTCGAACATGGGTGTGGGCCTACAGCGCCTTTTCATGCATTGAACCTTCAGTTTGGAACTTCATGAAGGTGCTTAACATAGCTACCCGACAGTTCTGAACAAGTGCGACTTCAGTGACTTTGAGAATGTTTCATGAGATACTGCACAATGCACATATCTCATGAAACATTCTCAAAGTCACTTAAGTCGCACTTGTTCAGAACTGTCGGGTAGCTACGTTAAGCGCCTTCGTGAAGTTGTTCTAAGGCGCTATATACCAGCAAATGTCCATATACATAAATACATACATACATGAAGATACTTAGCCACTATGAGATGCTTAAGTCAATATGAGGTACTTAGTCAATATGAGATATTTTGCCACTATGAAATTCTTTCTAGACGTCGATATTATCATTGGCATCATAATCAGTCTTCATAGCTGTTACTACCAACATTGAAATGAAATAAAATAGGTAAATGGAATGGATAAAATTTGATGAGTTGTTGGTTTTTGGACATTTCGTTGCTGCATCTGTTTCGCTGTTTCTTCCGATGACATAATTTACGACGATTGAATCTTGTTTCGTGTTCGTTATTAATGCACATATGATTGATGACGATGCAGTTGATGGGTGAGGAGGTCGACGATGATGGGGAGGCAACTGGAGGAAGGGTACGTAATGGGGTGTCTGTCACTTTCATGCACGAAAGAATGCGATCACATTGAGAGCATCACGAATTGATATCGGCATGTCACGTTTGGTGTTGGACAAGTTTCACACACGTGTAGAAGCAAGACAAATTCACTTTGAGTTTAATGGAAACTTTAATTGCTGAATCGAATTTGTTGCTAATAATTATGTTATGTGTGTAGAATGGATTTGATGGAAGATGATGGTTGTTGAGTTTGGACGACTGATTTGACGATTGCAAAGACCAGACTTGTTGTTTCATCTGGATTTGCTTTAATACTCATTCAGTTGGCATGGAATACATGTAGCTCACAGAGCTCACTTGTTCAACTGGATTTAGATTTTATAGATGCGTGCTTCACTTTTATTCACTTGAGTCAAACGATTCTTTCAGAGGCAGAATTGCTCCGGTTTTTACAACACAGTTGAATTGCACAATTCCACCGTGTTCAAATGAGCTCGCCCTCCCAACCCCCAGTTGTTTAATCCATCGACTTATTGGATTGCTTGACCAAATTACAATTTGTAAGCCTTCACATATATCATAGTGTGTCTCTATACAATTCCGAACGCAGTGACAGTATCTTCACATAGCCACTCTTGAATGTTCTCACTCGATTCCATCCAGCATCCGAGTCTTTGCTTGATTCCAGACAACTCTCTTCATTGGCATTTTCCACTTTGGATGTATTGTAATATGATTTAGTAGAAGCTTATAATTATAAGCACCCTCAAGTTTGTTGCTGTCTGCAACCGAATTTGGTGTCTTGACAAGGTTCTGCACACATGTAGCGCACGTCTTTTTGGTTGTGATCCATAAATTTAACCGTGTCATGGAGTACATGCGGAATGTACTCTACTGACTTCTATTTCCACAGCTGATCGCCTTGAACAGGGTTTTTGCATTGGTCTGGTGCTGTATGAAGGATCTGGCTGGCTCCCATGCACCTGCGTGACCTCTGCTGTCCAACCTCGGATGTCCAGCGGCGATCTGCTGTCCGATTGGCTGATCAAGCTAAACTCTTAATCCCTCACTTGTGGACTACTATAATGCAGCGACGCTCTTTCTCAGTGGCTGGCCCTTGTATATACCTGGAATGTGCTCCCTGTTGTGTGCTGCCTGGTGTCTAGAGGTCATACCACTATGTTCCTTTCGAATTTACTGCCTTATTTTCTGTCGTTGAACTGGGAGCACTCCTTAGTAGATTACTTGAAGGTGCGCTATATAAAAATTCATTAATATTAATTGATCTTATTGGGGTGACTTCAATAATATAATCAGAAAACGTGTTTGAAGTTGATTCATATTGAAACTGCGACAGGAAAATTGTTCGAAGAGAAGAAATGCATCAGATGCGGAAGAAAGCAGTCATGCAATTATTGTTGCTATGTCATTACCTGTAGTTTTCTGTTGATGTTTTATTGCAAATGACTTGTTTACATGTCAGATTGGTATGATTATAAATCTTATCGTGTTTATGTTGATAGGAATTGCACAACGAGTGTTGTGATATTGTTTCGAGTGTTTTGAACATGATTGGTATTTATATTTGCCAGGTATGATAGTTTTAATCATATTTGCTGCAGCTTTCGATACAAGCTTTTTTGAAGGCTTGAAATGAGTTTTGTGTTTACAGAGGTTTTCAACGAAGATCTATAGATTATTATTACATTGCACTCTGATTAGGGTACAGCATGTGCCTCAAGGGCGGATACAGAAATTTTGGAAGGGGGACCAACATTTTCGGTCTTTGGACAGGGAAAATTGTCCGTCTTGGTCGCCGAAAAATCTAATGACTTTTTAGTCATTTGTCTTGACTTCCCAGACCTTTTTTGTCATATACGGACCTTGTGGGCATGGGAGGGGCCTATGGAACTGCTTATTGGGGGGGGGACACGTCAACTTCCCGAGCCAGAATAGCTGGTAAAAAATAAAGAAATTTCTAAATGGGGGTCATGGCCGGATTGGCCCCCCCTGGATCTGCCTCTGATGTGCCTTACAGTTGTCTGATTTTTGTGTGATCTTTGTTGACGTGCAGATGCGCAATGAAGCGACGGCCGGTGGCGTGGCTCCTGCGAGAGAAAGCATCTGGCAATACTTTGTCAACAAGTGTGCTAACAATCTGCATGTTGTTCTCGCAATGTCTCCGGTTGGGGACACACTGAGAACGCGATGCAGGAACTTCCCAGGTCAGTCCCAAACGAGGAATAAATTATTACTAATCATCATCATCATCATCATCATCATCATCATCATCATCATCATCATCATCATCATCGTTAGACTGTTTCAATTTTGGTTTTTGACAGAAAATGATAAATTAATATGTTTTGAACACATTAAATTAAAAATTTGGGAAACTTAATTTTAATGATATTTTAGATGATTTTGAAGTTTCCGTTGTTTTAGTTTGATAAATTCATTGGCTTTTTCTGAAATTTTCCACGTGCTCCTAACTTTGGACGTGAACATGACAAAACAATAAAGTTTGTGTCATTTTAAAGAGACTTTACTCTGAAATGATTTGTACCACTCAAATTGTAAGAAATCTGCTTAAGTCTGGTTTTGGTGAGATTGCGTCACATTTGTACGATGTAATGTATCAAAGTAGTCTATAATTATAGCATCATCATCATCATCGAAATCCTTGGGCTAAATGCCCGTAGGTGTCCGGCGCCACTCTCTGTCTGAGTCTGTCTCGCGTCATGTTGCCCATCTTCAACCTGTCCGGTCTATAGGTCCATACCATTAACATCTTGAACCAGCCAGACCACCTTGTCTGATGAAGAGAATATTGGGAGAGAGGCACGAAGGACAACCTGGGTCAATGCCTGTATGTGTCCCACGCTCTCTCCCCCCCCGACTCTCTCCTGACCGGCCTGTGCGGCCTGTGCATGTCTGCTTCACATCATATTGCGGACTTGATTTGATATAGCGCCGGTGAATAAGCTGGTCTCCCTGACGTGGCTTTTGTGGGCGCTGAGAAATTCTCGAAGATTTACATTACATTACATCATGACACTTTGAAGCATCTGGGTTGCTATGTCACTTGTGCCGTGGTTTTTGTGGATTTCAATGGTCTTGGTCTTTTACTGCCAGCGTATCTCCACTCATCTGGCAAACCTTCCTCATTTTATCCGGGCTTAGGACCGGCACAGGGAAGTTGCTGGTTCCCTGTGGCAGAGGATGGATGCAGTTTAACGTCGTGCCCAGGACGACAATTATAGCACCTTTCGTAAATGAGGAACCGTAATGTCAAGTCTTTCAGAAGTCTGCTGGGAATGAAATTGTGTGAATTGAATAAGACAATGGATGACAATAGTGTGTCTACTAGTGAATATTTACGTGTTGTTTAGGAATGGTGAATAACACAAGCATTGATTGGTACATGCCGTGGCCGGAGCAGGCTCTCTATGCGGTCGCTTCTGTCTCCATTTCTCCAGACGTAAGCCGATCTGCTTCTCAATTATTAGCATCCCTAATATATTAATATCAAGATAAGCTTAACAGGCAAGATAAGAAGAATATATTCTTTAATCGACCAATAATTGTTGTTATCTGCATTTTGGTGCACAGAATAATAAACGTACATCATTCATAGAGCCGATCAAATTTAAGTCTTGTTCTCTAAAATAGCGCATAAATCCTAAATCCTATATAAAGTATATTCTTATGATGGTCAAGTATTGATAAGTATGCTGCATTGTGGTTTACATGACATGTCATATTATAGTGACTTCTATAGCACCCACCGATGTCAATTGATTGCCAACTTAAAGTTAAGTAGAATTCAATATTAGAAAATAAACAGTATGTCATATATTGATTTATCCTTGTGAAGACATGGCATGTTTAGAGCAATTGAACAAAGTACAATCATCGTTTGATCGTCATCGTAGCTCGTTACAATTGTTAATAATTCTTGTATTGCATGGTAGTTTCCCGTCAATTGAACTCTCATAGTTATTGGTCTACAAGGACTTATTTTACTACTACTTTTTCTTTTTTCCTTTTTAAAAGCTTTTTCTTTTGGTTTCTTTTTATTTTCATGTATTTACCAAAATGTACAACATTCATGTTGTGTCTGTTATTAGAATCCACTAGTTCCTGAGCACCAGCGTGAGTTGGTTGTCGGCCATATTGTCATGGTCCATCAGTCTGTCGGTATATTCAGCAAGGAATTCCAGCACAAACTGCGAAGGAGCAACTACGTGACGCCAAAAAATTATCTCGATTTCATCAACACATACCTTCGCCTTCTCGACGAAAAAGACAAATATATCCTAAGCCAGGTAAGATATCTCTCTTGTTCAATCTTTTGGTGTCAGGTCGGGAGCGCCTCTGAGGAGTTCTCTTGAAGTGGCGCTATATAAATGTATGATTACAATTACAATTACAATTGTTCAAGGAAGAACTAGATGTCATACATGGGTCTCTGAAGTTGCAAAGTACTTACTACAGCCAGCCAATGTTGAATACCTGTGTAAAGTGCTACAGCAGCATTCAAATAACTTGAGTAGTAGATCAGATACGTTTACCCGATGCATTAACACGGTGTGATTGTAACACATGTGTTTGCTATTTTCAACTAACTTTCTTATCTTATCTTATCTGACAATTTATAAAGCGCTTCTCGCAGCAACAGCCTTTCAGAAGCGCTCCCAGTGCGTTCAGCCCCAAGAAAAAAGGCAAGTTTTCAGACGCGAGAAAGACGAGGATGCAGAGAGGATGGCAGAGCGAACTGATGGGGAAAGCCAATTCCATAGGGAGGGACCAATGCAGGCAAATGATCTGGATTGAGCCATGGCGGTCCTGACTCGAGGGACAAAGAGGTCAAGGCGATCAGAGGACCTAAGAGGACGCAGCGAGGTGGCAGAGAGGGGGCGAAGTATCTGATCGCACAGATACTTCGGAGCAAGACCAATTTGAGACTTAAGGACCAGAATCAGGACTTTAAATTGAATGCGGACCGAGAGAGGAAGCCAGTGAAGTTGTTCAGTCATGAATGTAGAAATGTGGGAGAATCGAGGAAGACGGGCAACTTTATTACTGACTTTCTTATTTGTTTTTATTCTTTCTCATACAGCTCTGAAGATGTTTATTATGTTTTGTAGTTTCATATTATCGACATTTAATGGCATATTATGATTATTTTTATGATGTTAATCGCTTTGATTGTTCTTATTCAATGTTCCTGCAGTGCATTTGCAGGCGGTTCAATAAAGTACTTTCTTACTTACTTATTTATCTGTTACCTCTACTTCTATGCCTCAGATGTGTCTCCACAACAGAGACCTGTGCTCAAGTGTGCAGCTGCCTGCATCGACTTCTGCTTGATCTATCAAATCGCCTTAAGTATTCCTTAGGGTATATTATAATTATTACTTCAGTATATCTTCTGATCGGTTCTTTCCATGTTCGGAGTGGAAAGGTGTCTCAATGCAGGGCTGTTTTTAAGGAATTTTTAGAACTGCACAACCCCTTCTTTTCTTTCCAATCCTCCATGGTAAATTACTCCCAATCGGAGGAAAATGGTCTTTTTCAACTAGTTTTAAATGCACAGAAGTGCTTCTAGCCTTCTACAACTGCACACATCCATTTAGAACTGCACATTTTGTGTACAACTGCACGTTAAAAAAACCCTGTCTCAATGTCTTTTCCAGTGCGAGAGATTGTCCGGTGGAATGCAGAAGTTGGTCGACGCAAGTGAACAATTGACGATTCTCAACGAGAAGCTGACGATCCAACGTGTTGCTGTGACGGAAAAGACGGAGGCGTGTGAGACGCTTCTGAAGGAGATCTCGACGGCAACACAACAAGCCGAGGAAAAGAAGAAGCTGGCGATTGACAAGGGAAAGGAAATCGAAGAGCAGAACAAGATCATCAAAACGGAAAAGGTTCCGTTGTTAATTCTTCCGCATAAAATGTCCGTCGTTCTTTGTTGTTGTATGTTGAAACAGTTTCCGTCCAACACCTTTGAACGTACTATGTAGACTGCTTTCCCATCTCATGCTTCAATGACAGAGAAATCTGTATGAGAGAGAGAGAGAGAGAGAGAGAGACAGGCAGACAGACAGACAGACAGAGACAGAGACAGAGAAACAGATAGACAGAGAGATACAAACAGACAGACCGAGATAGACAGACAGAGACACAGAGAGAAGACATATACAGGCAAACAGACAGACAGGGCGAGACAGAGACATACAGATACAGACAGACGGAGACAGACAGAGAGACAGAGAGAGAGACAGACATATAACGACAGAGACAGAGTGATCATTAAATAAATGAAGAGAAATGTGTTGGTTAACCATGATGCTTTTGTGTAATTGCCTGACCTCTGCTGCAGAACCTCTGCTCCATCTTGCCTCGCTTTGAATCGTTGCATTTCTGTATCTTCCTTCCTCAGTTGTACATCACTCTGCCATGCACTCCCCGTTGTATAGCAGAACAGTGATTTGCTTGTTCCAACAACCAACAACAATCCAGGGAAGTTTTCTGTGGTCAGCCCATCCTTCTAGACCATCTGCATAGGAACCCGTGACATGAAATTCTCAGCCTCACTTCTTCACCTCTTTTCCACAAATTATGCTCAGAGATCATTTTCTTCAGCCTTCGTTTCATTGTTGTGTTAAGTCTCTCTTTCTTATATAGATGTTGACTCACAATTATGTGTTACTGTCTGTGAGAACAGAAAGAGGCGGAGGATGTACTGACGGAAGCTCTTCCCGCCCTGGAAGCAGCTCGACTGGCTCTCGACGATCTCGATAGGGATGCTGTCACCGAAACGAGGTAACTCATATTTTCAGAATACGTTCTGTAACTGTAATTGTAAGTGATTGCTCATTTTTATAGCGTTTTAAATTGTCAACTACCTCTTTAAGACATTTCAACATCAACTCTCTGTGTAAAACTTAAGACTTTAAAGCAAAAGAGTTTCAGTTATCTTATTGAAGGCATGAGCACTCTTTGCTTCTTTCATTAGAGATTAGCAGGCTGTTCTGTGAATGCAGACCACAATTGAAAAGACTAATTGTCTGTTTTACCCTTTAACTAACGATGTTCGGAATTCAGTTTTCATCGTAAGGACATATTTGTTTACGACAGAATTGTGTTATAATAATGATGATGATGATGATGATGATGATGATGATGACGATGACGACAACAACAACAACAACAATGATAACGACAACAACAACAACAACAACAATAATAATAATAATTTTTGTTCGTTTATAAACAATGAGACAAATCCGAGTGACACATTCGCACGCAGCTACATGTCGAAGCATGAGACAAAAAATGAATGCGAACAGAACAGTGTCGTTAATTACCGGCAAAGAGGACATCAGAATAAAGTTTTTAATCGTAGAATGAATGAATGTGTCTAGGGTGTTGTAGGTTATAATGGGTTTTTGTTGGAAGTGGAAAAAGACTTTCCATGATGCATGGTTGGGTCTTTACTGAATTGCAAATGTTTTCTGTGACTGCTTAGGTCGTTTGCGAAACCTCCAAAGCCAGTGCAGACGGTCTGCGAATGCATCTTAATCGTGAAGAACTACAAGGAGATCTCATGGAAGTCAGCGAAAGCAATGATGGCAGATCCGAGTTTCCTCAGCTCGTTGAAGAAGATGGATGTCGATAGCATCACAACTAAACAGGTTACTTACTACTCAGTGAGGTCATTGTTAGCTGTTAATGAATGAATGAATGAATGAATGAATTAATTAATTGTTCATTGTTGTCTATTTGGAAAGGCTTGTCCATTCAGAGTGCTATATGGCGCTCATCCAAGATACCTAAGCAGAGGCGCCGCCAGCCTAACTAGGGTGATAAAGAGCAGTTTTTAAGTGCTTATGAAAGACGTGTGCAACACGTATTGTATTGTATTGAATAATAATGGTTGGAAAGCGAATCATTAGCACTAGTAAGTGCAAAGAAAAGCAACGATGTCAGTGTTGCATTTGAAAAGCCACATTAGACATACATGTATGAGAAGTATCTGTGACGGATGAATGAGATGCTGTTGCATAGATCTGCATTGTCTGTATTATTTTCAGGTGTCATACGTGAAAGATAAGTTGAAGGAGATGGATATATCAGTTGAGGAGATGAAAGACAAGAGCAAAGCAGCCGCTGGTCTTCTTAAGTTCGTCACAGCTGTCGTCGGTTATTGCGACGTCGCTAAAGAAGTTCGACCAAAGCGAGAAAAGGTTCAGTTTTTGATGACATCTCTACGAACATAATTATTAATAAATACCGGTTTAGCGTAATATGTGGAATTTCGTCAGCTTAATGTTGTGTGGCTAATTATTTCTGTGTTTGTACACGAAAATTCCGAAAGTACTTGGTAAATTTAAGAATATTCTTTCCTTATCTTAAGTTGTATTGCACATTTCATGGTTTTGTGCACTTCTGTACTCATTTGAATGATTCAAACCAAGTCTGAGCTAAAAGTAACCCTGTCACCTTCTCTGTTCCAAGAACACCTAGAATCATTTCTCATTTATGCTCATTCATCCATCCATTCATTCATTCATTCATTCACTTATTATGGATATTTATTTAGAACCCCTTCAACGTTACTACTCAGGAGTTGCCATAATTTTGTATTTGCTTTGGCTGAAAAGAACAGCTTTAAGACTGCAATGAAATGCATCTGAGCAAACCCTAGGCATAAGGCGTAAAGACAGTGGAAACCCATTCCATACAATGGGTTCAATAATAGAAAGCACAGTATGAGAGCAGTTTATGCTCAGGAAATATTGTGTTTATGTTGTTACGTTTATGTTGCTATGCTTATGTTGTTACGTTTACCGTATGTTATGTTTATGTTGTTACGTTTATGTTACGTTTATGTTGTTATGTTTATGTTGTTTCGTTTATGTTGTTACGTTTATGTTGTTACGTTTATGTTGTTACTTTTATGTTGTTATGTTTATGTTGTTGCATTTATGTTGTTATGTTTATGTTGTTACGTTTATGTTGTTACGTTTATGTTGTTACGTTTATATTGTTACGTTTATGTTGTTACGTTTATGTTGTTACGTTTATATTGTTACGTTTATGTTGTTATGTTTATGTTGTTGCGTTTATGTTGTTATGTTTATGTTGTTGCGTTTATGTTGTTATGTTTATGTTGTTATGTTTATGTTGTTACGTTTATGTTGTTGACACCTACAGGTGGCGAAGTTAGAGTTCAAGTTTCACCAGACGAAGCGTGAATTGGAGAAGATCAACAACGACGTACAGTCGCTTGAATCGGAACTCAAGCAACTCAGCGACAAATACGAGGCGGCCATGTTGGATCGACAGAAGCTGCAGGAGGAAGCGGAGATCATGGAACGGCGACTCATCGCTGCGGAGAAACTCATCTCGGGACTTGGATCGGAAAATGAAAGGTCTTGGAGTTTAACGATCTTCTGTTGCAAATCCAGTTCAGATCCTTGTCTTGTGCTGTCAGTGATAACGCTGGACTTTTCATCCTTCTGTAGTTTGTCTGTGGATGATTTTGCAAATCTTGAAGTAGTCCATTTTTTAATTCATTCATTCGTTCGTTCGTTCGTTCGTTCGTTCGTTCGTTCGTTCGTTCGTTCGTTCGTTCGTTCGTTCGTTCGTTCGTTCGTTCGTTCGTTCGTTCGTTCGTTCGTTCGTTCGTTCGTTCGTTCGTTCGTTCGTTCGTTCGTTCGTTCGTTCGTTCGTTCGTTCGTTCGTTCGTTCGTTCGTTCGTTCGTTCATTCATTCGTTCAATAATTTCTGTAGCGCCTCTCCAAGGGGTACCACTCACAAGTGCTTCCGACTCTAGCACGGCAGAAAAGCAATTTTGAGCTGAATAACAAATGCTTCAGTAAGAGCCCCAGATATTTCGCTTATTCAGCATTTGGCACCACTATTTTACAACACACACATTTATATATGTGTAAATTATATATAATTTATATATATATATAAATTATATATATATATATAAATTATATATATATATAATTTTTTATATATATGTATAAATTGTATATATGTATAAAAATTTTATGTAAATGTATAAATTATATATATATATATACTTATATGCTCACATAGACCGACATTTTATGTGTTTGCTGGTGTTTATGCTTGAAGGTGGACGAAGGATCTGGTTGACTTGAAGGCGCAGCGCATTCGTCTGCTCGGCGATTGTCTCGTCGGTTCTGCTTTTCTCTGCTACGTTGGAGCGTTCAACTGGGAATTGCGCAACGACATGGTTTACAAGATGTGGATCAATGACATCATCGAACGAGAAATTCCCGTCAGTCAACCGTTCAGACTCGAGAGTCTGTTGACGAACGAAGTCGAGATCAGCAAGTTAGACTCTCAATGTCGTGGATGATTCTCTGGCAGACGTATATTATAGTATTCGTTTGTTTGTATGTGCACTTGTTATAGCGCCCCTTCAAGCTCTTTACTCAGAGGCGCTCCCGACTGCAGAGCGGACACTGCATCGGAGTTTCATGCCGAAGTGCTGAGCAATTACGAGTGAAGGACTTGACCAGGGTCCATACGAGGTGACTTGAGGTGGATTCGAACCTGCAACCCTTCGGCTGCAAGGCGACGAACATACCCACTGCACCACGTGCCCCACAACATGTATGGGGGAAATTGTCATGGATGGGCTGTGGGGGCGGAAGCATGGGTGTCTGCAGTTATTTTTGCAAGACACATTGGTCATGGTTATCTTTTTAGTAAGAGCTTGACATTACAAAGCAGGAAATTAAGAACATAGATTTTTCATCCATGGATGTTTCTGAATGTAAATCTCTCAGTTTTACTTTGCAACTGTTGCATTTGTGCGTTTGTCTATCTTCGGGAACTCTTTACTTTAACTTCGGCTTGCTATGGTCACCGCTCTCTGCACATATCATCTAGAAGCGACTTTTTGGTTCCACAATCCACATGCACACACAGACATCAGACACGATTGTGGGTCCCTCTGGAATAACCTTCGCTTTGCGGCTTTGGTGTGCATTCACTTCCGAAGGACTTGTCTAACTCTTTTTGTAAACTGCTCAAGACTTTCCTCTTTGGCTAAACATGGGTCGGACTCACCTCTGAATAGTTATCTTGATGTGGCGCTATATAAATTTCTTAGATAGATAGAAATTCCTTCCGTAGATAGGTAGCAATGAACGCGCAATCGATGTTTATGCATCTGTTGTGGATGTTTTTGAGGTGGACTTCGGAGGGTCTTCCACCGGATGAGCTTTCCATTCAGAATGGAATCCTGACGACGTGTGCGAGTCGCTTTCCGCTGTGCATCGATCCTCAGCAACAAGCTTTGCACTGGATCAAGAGGAAGGAAGCAGGCAGCTCACTCAAGGTTCAATCAACCCCCATCTCATTTTCATTTCTTCTTCGTATTTTTTTATTGCTAATCAAAACAGATGTTACATGATTATTTTCCTTTTCTTCATCTACAGAACACAATAGTAGCCAGTCATTGGCAACAAAAAGGAACCCAGAAGGAACAATAGCCTCACTGGGGGAGGGGAGAGTTATGGTAATGGTAAAGATAAAGACTGAACACACAGAGGGGAAATTAATTCAATGGTATTAGGTCAAAATTAAATATGATCAAATCAGCCACACTTGCTCAACTTTAAAAAAATTGGGGAATTGTTTTTATTACTATTATTTTTTGTATCCTCACCAGACAATTCCTACATTTCCATGGGATAAGGTGACACCGACGTCACACCGTTTTGGCATTTTTTTCCCGAACCTGACAGGGCCAGTTTGTTCTTTTTATTGTTATGATTGTTATTATTATTTCATGAAGTTTTTATACGGTAGGTAGTATGCCATTGCTAAATCTGAATTCTTTTCATCATATTTGGTTGTTTAAATGTTTTTTGTTGATTTTTATTTTGTTCTTGTTCTGAATTAACTTTCACATCATTTCGTCTAACATGGTTGGGTGCACTTAAAAGGAGATATATGAAATGCCTTTGATAATTGACGTTGCTAATGATGTTATCTGTTTTAAAGGTCTGTACATTCAACGATCCGGATTTCCTGAAGCAATTGGAGTTGGCCATTAAATACGGTTTTCCGTTTCTCTTCCAAGACGTTGATGAATACATTGATCCAGTCATCAACAACGTTCTCGAGAAAGATATCAAAGGTTGACTAATGACTAGAGAATTCATCTCTCTTAGCCTTATACCATAATTTATTTTCTGCTCTTGAAACAGCAGCACATATTAATGTTTAAAGTAAAAATTTGCTTAATTTGCTTAAATTTTGTTATAGGAGAATTGTTTGAACATGCTTCAGTGTGACATGAATTCTGACATAATGCAGTGATGTCCGAAATGTTATTCTCCTGTAACAAATTATGTCATAGTAACGTCATATTTTAACATTTTGTGATGTGGTTCTTGATATATGCCTTTCCAATACAAATTTTTAGTGAGTTTTCAGTGTGTAATAATAACCATAGCCACACTTTTTATTTAAACTAAAAAGTACGTCAGCTTAACAGATTTTTGTAATAGGTTGCATCATAGACATGGCTCAAAGGAGTCATTTAAACGGGCTAAGCCGAGGGTCACCCTTGATTAAACATTTAATTGAAAATTGATAGGAGGTGATCAGGATATTATTGAAAGTTTAGGTTTGAATGCACAGATAAGAGAAGAGTTTCTACAGATCAAAAGCTTAACTAGTTAACTAGTGTTCACTTGAGGCAAACTTGACTAACCTGGGAAAGATAACCTGGGAGATAAATACAAAAGTTGAGTTTTAAACGAAAAGAAACTCGTAAAATTTTTGACCTAAAGCGAGATAATATTCGAAATTGTTTTGGTGTAATATGATTGGTTGGTTGGATGTTTCTGCAGGAATCGAAGGACGAGAGTTTGTGCTGCTTGGCGATAAGGAAGTTGACTACGACAGGAACTTCCGACTCTACCTCAACACTAAACTATCCAATCCGAAGTATTCTCCGAACGTCTTTGGAAAGTCAATGGTCATCAACTACAGTGTCACTCTTAAGGTCTCTTTTCCTGTCTCTGTCTGTGTGCGTGTCTCTCTCTTTCTCTCTCTGGCTCTCTTTGTCTCTCTCTGTCTCTGTCTGTCTCTGTCTGTTTGACTCTGTCTGTCTCTCTCTCTTTCTCTCTCTCTCTGTGTATCTCTCTCTCTCTCCTTCTCTCTCTTTGTCCCTCTCTGACTTTGTTTGACTGTCTGTCTATCTCTGTGTGTGTGTATCTCTCTCTCTCTTTCTCCCTCTGGCTCTCTCTTTGTCCCTATCTGTCTCTGTCTGTTTGACTATCTGTCTCTCTCTGTGTGTGTCTCTCTCTCTCTTTCTCAAATCTTTCATCATGTTACCATTCTGTTGTTCTTGCTCAAGTAATTTTCTCATTACCATCTCAGTTTAGGTTTGAATAAAAATTTTATTCTTAGTCTGAAGCCTTCAGCACGCTTGATGATAAAACAGACAATTTGCAAATGTAATTGCAATCGAATGACAAAATGTATTGTTATAGAAGAATTAGCCTTAGGATCGACTACGAAGAAGAAGGAGTGAAGAAGGCTATTGTGTTTTCCGTTGCGTGGGATTGGATTGGGGGGGGGGTTACGGTAATGGTAGACACTCTGGCACAAAGAGTGCACATGTAGTATGCACGATCACTTCCCGGTGCTACCCTTCCAAAGAGGTCCACTCAACCTTCCTTTCAGCAGATGGCATTGGTCAACTGAGCAGTATGACGTGATGGTTATTATTACTATTAAGAAGAAATGCTGAGTGTCATCTTTACTTCTCTCAATTTTCCCGAAGTTGTTGCTTTTTTCCGATGGTGTTGATGGTTGATTTGAATTGTTTGCGTGTCTGTTGCGTGTTCGTCAGGGTCTTGAGGACCAACTTCTCAGCGTCATCGTCAAATACGAAAGACCAGAACTTGAACAACGCAGAGAGACTCTCATCCAGGACACAAGGTCTCTCTCTGTCTCTGTCTCTCTCTGTCTCTGTCTCTCTCTCTCTGTTTGTCTCTCTGTCTGTCTCTCTCTCTCTTTCTGTCTGTCTCTCTCTGTATCTCTCTCTCTCCCTCTGTCTCTCTCTGTCTCTCTCTCTCTCCCTCTGTCTCTCTCTGTCTCACTCTGTCTCTCTCTGTCTCTCTCTGTCTCTCTCTCTCTCTGTCTCTCACTGTCTTTCTCTGTCTCTCTCTCATCTGTTCCATCTTTAGTTGTGAATATAAAACGACATGGTGGCCATTTACTATGCCATTTAGCATTGATTACTTCCATTTTTGCCTAACTTGTTATTTTTGGTTACCAGCTGAATTTATTTGTAAAGTGCTTTTAGCTGAAAGAGAAAGATTTCAGTTGTTTTTGAGGAATAAAAAATGAACTGGTGATGTGAAGTAGGAATTAGTTAATTTCTCTAATTATACGAACAACATGAAATGTCTGCTCGCGGGATGTTAACATCGCGGGATGGCTCTGTTACGGATTATTATGGGTATTGTTGTTTCATTATTATTATTATTATTATTATTATTATTATTATTATTATTATTATTAACACGCTGTTTCATCATCTTCTTTTTTTTTAGCGTCAACCGACGTCTTCTCAAGGACCTGGAGGATTCCCTTCTCCGAGAGCTCGCCCAGTCATCCGGTAACATGCTCGACAACGTCGAACTCGTTGAAACCCTTGAGGAAACAAAGGCGAAGGCTCTTGAGGTGACAGAGAAACTGAGCCTCGGTGTCATCACTGGAAAGGAAATCGAGAAACACCGAGACACGTACCGTGCGGTCGCTAGACGTGGAGCAATCCTCTACTTTGTTCTGGCCGACATGGCGACCATCAACTCCATGTACCAGTATTCGTTGGCCGCTTATCTTGAGGTCTTCGAGTTCTCGCTGAGGAAGAGTCTGCCGGACACGAACGTCGAGAAACGTCTGAAGAACATTCTCGACACGCTCACGCATAACGTCTATAACTACGGCTGCACGGGAATCTTTGAGAAGCACAAGCTGCTCTATTCGTTCCAGATCACTCTGAAGCTCGAAATGGACAACGTGAGACTGAGGCAGGAGGAGCTTGACTTCTTCATTAAGGTGCGTGTCGCAAGTTCTGTGTGCGAGGAAGAGGTGTATCTGATTATTATGCCACAGTCGGCAAAACGCTGACATTGGTATTGATTGGGAAAGAGTTGGATCATATCTTAGACTGCTATCTATAAGTAGACTGCCTCTGTGTCTGCCTCTGTCTGTCTCTCTCTCTGTCTCTGTCTGTCTCTGGCACTCTCTGCCTCTGTCTGACTCTCTCTGTCTGTCTCTGCCTCTGTCTGTCTCACTCTCTGTCTCTGCCTGTCTGTCTTTGTCTTTGTGTTGCTGTGCCATTAATTGATTGATGCCTTCTGCTTTAGACATGATATGATAGTAGTGTAGGTTACTAAATGAGAGTGTGAGGGATTCTTGACATGTATTGTGATTTTGGAATAGAATGCGATATGGAATGGAATGCAATATGGAATAGAATGCGATATGGAATGGAATACCTTCCCTCATTGACAGTGTGTGATTGTGCGGCTCTATAAGATTGCACTTGATATAGCGCCTTTTAATAGTAATTGTAGTTAACTATGTGTAGGTATGAATGTATGAAGGATGTATGTGTGTGGGGTAATAGGTGGGAGAACGTAGACTGATTATCTAGACCACGCTGACAGTTGCAGAATTCAGGCCTGATAATCTAGCCCACGCTGACGGAGGGAAAACTTTGTCCTACTTCTTTCCGTGTCTTTGCCAGTGGATGGCGTGGCATACCGACAGGGACCGCGGCACTCATTTTGGAAGGAGGCAGACGGACAAAGGGAGAAAGCAAGCAGAAACAGCCGTTTCTGCTGATGCGAATCTGGAAGTGTATAAAAGGGAGTGAAGACGAACAATCGAGGCCTTTTACGTTGAACTCGGTGGCAGAGAGGATGTGAATTGCGGCCCGCCGCGCCCTGGCGATCGATGGACCAGGACGGCGTTAAAGACTATTGGAACTGGAGTTTCGTGGAGACGTTAAAGATACGATGAGGAGCTGAGGATTTCGTGAGGGGACTTCCACGACGATGAGGATTTCGGGATTTCGTGAGAGGAATATTCCGAGAAGTTAAAGAGGCTTTTACGTTGCGCTCGGTGGCAGAGACGATGTAAAGATTCGAAGAGGAGCAGAGGATTTCGTGGATGAGCGTTCCACGACGATGAGGATTTCGCGGATTTCGTGAGAGGAAGTTGCCGCGAAGTTAAAGAAGCAGTGACGACGTCGACCTTGGATCAAAACGGATCAGGATCGGAAGCGTTACTGGAAACAGAGGATTTAGAGGATTGCCGTGAGGAGATATGCCACGAGGATTGTGATTTGTGTATTTAGAGGATTTAGAGGATTTCCGTGAGGCGACATTCCACGAGTGAAGTGAAGCAGATTATTCTGGGATCAAACGGATTGGAATCGTCTGCGAGGGTGATAGAGCGAGTTACGTAAGACTGTGCTCTTCTTTACGACGAAGGCATCGGACGAGCTACGAGGATGAGGATTGCTCAGGCCTAACTTGGAACTGTTGGAGGATCGAGTAAGCACGCGTCTATTCGGAGGATAGGACGAATGGCTGGACTCGACAAAGAGGACGAAAGGAACGGGATTGCGAAGGAACTGAAACCGAACGATGCGAGGGTATGTTGCGTGGGCTATAATAGCAAGTTAATGTTTATATATTGGGGAAAAACCCGTACATGAAATTCTCCCCCTTTATCAGCGGTTGCCATAGTTAAGCGGATGAATGAATGAGCGAGTGTGTGTTTTATTCTTTGCTATTGTTCTAGCGCCGTATTATGATTCGTGTTATTATTGTGAAATTGTGTTTAAGATACATAGCGGAAACGCTATTCAAATACTGTGTCTGGATAATTCTGTATTTAGTGACTGAGTTAGTTAACGACGGAAATGACTGGAGAACGACTGGAGAGACGGAAGAGACCCTGCAGTGTGTGACTATATATATATAGACTATATACGGGCTGAGAGGAGAGTGACTGTAGCGGAAGTTAGGGGAAGAAGGCGAGGACATTTAGGAGGACGAGGACAAAGGAGGAGGAGGTTAAACGGACCCAAGCTGTGAAAGAAAACAGTCGTAGGGCCAACGCCCTTCCGCGCCATGCTCGGTAGCACCTTGTCAATGAGTAGAGTAGTAGGGGCCCTGACCGTAGGAGCAGGGGTGGTACACCAAACTGTGGGACTTAGCACCCCCGCGGGCCATCTCTGCGACTACACCGGAGTTCAACTAGGGCCAAGCGTTCCTGTCGCTGAGCGGAAGGTCGGGAGACCGGGAAATGCTAGATCCGGGGGCAAGGGGGCTCCCTCCCGGTAGTGCCAGACCAGAAGCGCAAGCGACGAGGAGCGTCGAACTCCACATGATTAGCAATTAATAAACTGTAAAAATGGTTGGTCGCAATAAACTGATTGATTGATTGAAGACATGGTCTTGTGAGCACTGTGGTAACTCGTCGTGACATCTTACCTCGCTTCTCAGTTTATGGAATTGTTATGCTCCATGTTTCAAGTTTGATCAGAGCGTGTTTTAAGAACAAATTTCTGGATGACCAAAATGAAATGAATAGGATTTCCTACTAGTAATGCTACCTATGTATATATCTATGGAATTTATATAGAGCCGTTTTAAGTTACTATTCAAAGAAATGTTTCCAAAAGAAGAAGTTTTGCTGATGTTCAGCTAAAAAAATTAGAAGATGGCTGTTCGTAGGAGAGATGTTGGTTGGTGTGAAACGTTTTTTGTGTTTCGTGTTTCCCAGGGCAACGTGGCGTTGGAGAAGAGTAAACTGAAGAAAGTGTTTCCATGGTTACCGGATGTTGGTTGGGAGGACATCGTGCGTCTTGTCCAGGTCGCACCGGATGTTTTCGGAGGAGTCATTGAGGATATTGAGAAACACGAGAAGGAATGGAAACAGGTAGAACACACACTTACCTGCCAGATGATTGATTGACTGTTTGCGTGATTGTTTGATTAATTTATTGATTGATTATTTGATTAATTTATTGATTTGATTGTTTGATTTATTTATTTATTTATTGATTGTATGCCTCTTTGAAT
Source organism: Lumbricus terrestris (assembly GCA_949752735.1). Classification (NCBI taxonomy): domain Eukaryota; kingdom Metazoa; phylum Annelida; class Clitellata; order Crassiclitellata; family Lumbricidae; genus Lumbricus; species Lumbricus terrestris. The sequence goes on from OX457050.1 coordinate 37,586,094, forward strand.
GATTGATTATTTGAATCTTTGATCGTTAGATTGAAATCCAGATCTGTATCTTGGTATCAACTTAGTTTTGGTGAACTGATCTGCTGAACAACAAACAGATTATGGCTTTGCATAATATTTGTATTTGCCATTAGTTGCTGCATTGTACAGTTTTTTATGCAAAAGATCTTTATTTCTAATTGCTATTAATAATTATATAATGCCACCTAATTTTCTATTTATCGCATTACTTTGAACCAATTTTACATATATTTATTTCTTTTTGTTCAGTCGTATATATCTTTAGTTTCATTCAGGTTTGACCATGGGCTTAAGTGTCTTCTGCGGTTTGCTTTGCTACAATATCCTAGCATCATTACCTAATCTCTCGAGCCATGGCCTTTTTCCTCGCACTATTCTAGCCTGATTTATGGCACCATGGCCTTATTTATATTATTAAGGAGATTTTTATGTAGCTCCCCATCACGGTTACTACTCTGGAGCGCTCTCAACCCAACCTCGGCTGAAGAGAACAGTTGTAGGATGATTGTGATTTACTTCAATGGACCGTGCTTTGCTGAATATTTCTTGAGGCAACCAAGGATTGATGCATTATCAATTTTGCAGCACCATGGAAGTCTCAAAGTACGTTAGATATTTACGATGACACTGTCATAGTTTGATCTTATGATCTAAACTGCAAGCTGTGACATATCCGTGTTTCTTCATGGCAACTTAAGTTTCGAGTTCATTATATTTTTACGCTACTATTCAAGAGAAATTTATGTCTGCATTAGTTGATATTCATTCATTCATTCGGACATTTATATAGCGCTCCTTCAACAAAAAACTACTCAGAGGCGCTCCCGACTCCAGCGCGCCCAAAAAGAACAGTTTTAAGTTTAGTAAGGATGGATCCTTGTAGAGTCCCATGGTGTAGGCATAGCTCAAAAGGAAGACCATTCCAGAACACTGGGCAAACCACAGAAAAGGCTCGATTCTTCATTGTAGTAGTACGAGCAAAAGGAACTAAGAGGACTCCCTATATGATTTCTTAATGATCTGATGTTGATTCATTCACTTTTTCCAGTGGTTTGACCTTGACGCACCGGAAGCCGCTCCATTTCCACTCAAGTACGGCTCCCTGCCGACATTCCAGCGCCTCCTCCTTCTCCGCTGCTTCCGCGTCGATCGGATCTACCGTGCAATCACGGAATACGTGACGGAGACAATGGGCGAGAAATACGTGACGCCTCCAGTCATCAGCTACGAGTTGATCTACGAGCAGAGCACTCCATTGTCTCCCATTGTCTTCATTCTTAGTCCAGGATCGGATCCTGCCACGGAGCTGATGAAGCTGGCGGAGAGGAAGGACATCCCGCAGAATAAACTGAAATTCCTGTCTCTTGGTCAGGGACAAGAAAAGGTTCGAGATTTAATGGGAAATTAATTATATATATTTAATTTATAATAAATTATATGATACCTTTTTAATAATTAATATATCAATCTGTTATTCACATCTATTATTCACCAAATAATGGTAGCACAGTAGCAAGACAAAAGAAGTAATATGTATGAAAATATGAGAATATATATGAAAACTTGCGACAGTTGTAGACCTGTCTATATTATCTTAGAGAGGATTTTTTATTTCCTTTATTTGATATTTGCTCAAGGTCACTCATGTAAATCTGAGGTGGCATGAAACTATTGTGTGTGAGCATGATCTACATTCTCATTGTCATTGTGTGTGAGCATGGTCTACATTCTCATTGTCTCATTCTCATTGTCTCATTGTCATTGTTTTCTTCTCATTGTCTCATTGTCATTGTTTTCTTCTCCTTCAGTTGGCTCTTCAGCTTCTGGAGACGGCGATATCACGTGGCCAGTGGCTGATGCTGCAGAATTGTCACCTGCTCGTCAAGTGGCTCAAGGAACTGGAGAAGCAGCTGGAAAAGCTGACGAAACCTCATCCGGAATTCCGTCTCTGGCTGACAACGGAACCAATCGTCAGTTTTCCCATCGGAATTCTTCAGCGCTCTCTCAAGGTGACCTTTGTGGAACGTAGAGAAACTTTGCAGTATGCTGGAGAAATTATGGGAAACCATAAGGAAATAATGCAGTAATTATGAGAAAGAATTTAGGGAATTTAGGGAATTTGTGCGGGAATTCTGAGGAAATTAAGGAAAAATCTAGGAAACTAATTATATATAATTCTAAAATGAACTTTTAGAAAATCTAAGGAAATTATTGAAAACATTTGAGTTTATTATTTTGGATATCTGAGGAAGTATTGCAAAATATTTCTTATGGAAAAATCCAGGTGCCATGATTGTACTTTACATGTTAGGTTTGAACGGAAGAGAAGTAATGGAAAAACGGGAAAGACAAAGTAAATTGGTCTAGAAGTAAATATGAGAAGAGTGCAAGACTTGTAAAATGATATAAGAAATGAACTTGAAGAGCAATTATAAAACTTTTTCATGCCTACTGGCTGCGTCCATGTTGCTCATGATTTTGCATTAATTATGGCAATCCTGCTTTAACTACAAGTTGTCTAAGGTTTTTAACTTTTCAGCATTGCTTCATGTTTATCTTTTTCAGATTAACTTCAACTTGATTACTTTTGGCTTTGGCGACCGATAGCCACTCATTTATAAGAATTCCCGACTTCTCTCTCTGTCCTGTCCTTTTAGATTGCTTATTCGTAATAGATTGTCAGCGCAATAATCTTCAAGATCCTGCATAATTACGGTAGACAAAGTCTTTGCTATACTAAATAACGATAACTTATGCAGTGCCTAAAGTGTGGAAAAATAAGTGCCTGCACGCCCCTTACTCTTAAAAAATAAGTGTCTGGACACCCTTAGGCTACCTTTCCAGTTTGTGATCGCCAAAAAGTGGCTGGGCGGCGTTCAAATTTTAAAACAAGTGCATGGACGCCGTTCATGACCGTCCAGACACACTTTAAGCCCTGAACTTATGTATAATGATAATAATTTAGAAAAGACTAGATTACGATAGATCGATATACACTTTCTCATGGTAAAAACGGTGAATCTTTAATCTTCAGGTCGTCACTGAACCACCGAATGGTCTGAAGTTGAACATGCGCAACACCTACTTCAAGATCAACCCGACGGCGTTGACCGAATGTCCACATTCCGCTTTTCCGTCTCTCGTCTTTGCGCTCAGCTTCTTCCACGCGGTCGTCCAGGAGCGCAGGAAGTACGGAAAGATCGGTTGGAACGTGTCGTACGACTTCAACGATTCCGACTTCCAGGTCTGCATGGATATACTGCGGACTTATCTGACGAAGGCGCACAACAATGGAGATACAAAGATTCCATGGAACAGCCTCAAGTATTTGATAGGAGAGGTATCAGAATCAGAATAATTTCTTGCTTACTGGAGAATCTTAACGAGCAATCGCTTTTTGTTTTGTTTTGCTTAGATATGATAAACTTTTTTGGTTGATTGAGTACAACAGTGTTCAAACAACCTACCAGTTGTAAGCCAATCTGAAGTTGAACATGCCAATCAGTCACAGAAATATATACGTGAGACAAGCATTTTCAGGTGTGTTTTCAGGCGTGTTTTCAGGTGTGTCTTCAGGTGTGTCCAGGTGTGTTTTTAGGTGTGTTTTCAGGCGTGTTTTCAGGTGTGTTTTCAGGTGTGTTTCAGGTGTGTTTCAGGTGTGTCCAGGTGTGTTTTCAGGTGTGTCTTCAGGTGTCTTCACCATGTACATTGATTGACAGGTGATGTACGGTGGCCGAGCAATTGATGATTTTGACCGGCGTGTGCTGAAGACGTACATGGACGAATACATGGGAGACTTCATCTTTGACACTTTCCAGCCGTTTCATTTCTACCACAACGAAGAGGTCGACTACAAGATACCAGAGGATGGACCAAGAGACTCCTACATCGGTAAACACCTTCTTCAGTTTCAGCCTCATAGTCAATATACGTCTGCCATTTTCAATGCAATTTCTGTAGAGTAATTGCCAGGGCTTAAAGTGTGGCTGGACGGTGATGGACGGCGTCCATGCACTTATTTTAAACTCTGTGGCCGTCCTTGCACTTATTGGCCAGCACAACCTGGAAATGTATGGAGCGTCCAGGCACTTCCTTAGTAAGTCTATTGCTATTCAATGATAATGATAATTATGTGTCATCATAAAGATGATTTGTGTCATCCTCCTCTTTTGCCTAGGCTTGGGACTGGTAACCCAGAGTTTGGGCAAAGGGGAACTCCCATATTTTTCGTATGTGCACATTCTCTGTATGTAGCCTGTTCTAAAGCTACACGAGAGACAGCTACCAGTGATCCACATGCAAACAAGACTCTGATAAGAATGAGAGTTATCACTGGTGATCACTCTTGTCCATGCGGAGAAGCATTTTGTGTTTTCGGTTCGTTTTACAGAATTTTATTTTAAAATATGTATAAAATAATCTTTTCTTTGATTTTTGCTTTTAAAGAAGCAGTTTTAATGCTTCTTTCATATTTGATAGTTTCATTTTAATTAAGTTAATTTTAATTAATTAATTAATTTTATTTGATACCTTTTGCCTGGTACGTTGAGCTAGAAAAGAAGCTGGAGAAATAACTATTGATAATTGTGTCAGTTTGAAGCTTGATGCAAAACATTTGAAGTACTTTATGAAACAAAATATGCTGTAAAATCACCTTAATACTGGTTTTGTGTGCGGAGCGACGTATGAGTTTGTCTGCGAAGTGTTGACTCACGAAAAGTCCAGCAGGTTGTTAGCCAAAAAACAATGAGTTGAACTTCGATGACGAAAAGATTGATTGAAATTTTGTCAGCTTGTCAGCCATGTCAAGTGGCGCCACCTGTTCATCGGATGTTCTTCTGTTTCAATTGCAGAGTACATCGAATCTCTGCCGCTGTCAAACACACCGGAGGTGTTTGGTCTTCATCCGAATGCGGAGATCGGATATTATACGAATGCAGCGAAAGAAATCTGGATTCATCTCATTGAACTCCAGCCACAGACTGGTCAGTCTTCGTCATCATCATCATCGTCATCATCATCGTCATCATCATCGTCGTCGTCGTCATCATCATCAATTGTCATCTTTGTCTGAAATTAGTCATTTGAGCAGTCATCTATGATATGTATTTTCACATATATATCATCTTTTCGATGTTCCTATCACATTGCTGGGCATTCTATCTTTAGAGCTGTTCAAGTTTAGTTTATGAATAACTACTTCGTTTGAAAGTGAAGTTTTATGTGAACTGAAAACGGTGAAATGGTGTTGGCTACATGTTGAAGTGAACCTTAACTTGCATAAAAGAGATATTATTATTTTCTTTTTATTATTGTTATTATTAGACAATTAAGACTGAACATAGATGAGATAAAAGGGAAGACTTATGACCACTGAAACTTCATCTGCTGCGCTTAATCGCCCATTTCTCGACTTTCATCTTAAAAGCCACAACCGTGTCTTCTGAGCAAGCCATTCAACGAGTCTGTAACTCTTGCACAGAAGAATTTCTGACATAATGTGTCCTTAGAATTCTAAACAACGTTTACCTGTGTCCTAGAATTTGCCCTTGTTTGATGTTAATTATTAAAAAAGCTCTTCCACTTTAGTGTTTAACTACCAGTGGACATCTTGTAAACTTGAATTAGATTTCCTCTGCTCCTCCTTCTTCTTTCCAATGTTGTTTGAAATTCAAGAAAATTTGAAGATTTGAGGAAATTCGCTGATCACGTGATGCAGTGAATTCTGTATGATCGAGTGAATCGCTGAATATTGGACGTTGATCACCAGATGGCGTCGTCTGTTGTTGTTGCAGGTGAGGCTTCCTCTGGTGTGAGTCGAGAAGAATACATCGACAGAGTGGCCAACGACATTCTCGTTAAGCTTCCACCAGAGTTCGACCTTGACAAGATCCGCAAGAAGTTCGGGGTCGAGATCTCTCCGACGACGGTCGTTCTGCTGCAGGAGTTGGAGCGATTCAACATCCTCAACAACAAGATGAATCGCTCGCTCGTCACACTTCGAAAGGTCACGACCTTCGACTGTATTACTCCAATGGAAAATTTGCATCTATAGATGATCGTTTTTGCTGCCTATCTCATGAAAATCTGATTTGTTGTTCATGTGTAAACTTAAGTCGTGTGCGTTTCTCTCTAACCTTGCGTGCATACTATAGCCCAGCGGTTCCCAACCCGTGGCCCGTGGGCCAAAAGTGGCCCGACTAGCCTATAAAAATGGCCCGCAGCATTTCAATAAATTAAGAAAAATATATGTAAAAATTGACAATTTGGACATGATTGAATATATAATTCTTTTCTATTACAAATTATTGTATTTTTTATAACAGTTTTATACGCCTTTAGTTAATTAATTTTTAGCCTTGTGACCCCCTCATGTTCTTCAACTAAGAAAGTGGCCCTCGTGTCCTCCAACTTAGAAAAAGTGGCCCGACAGTCAAAAAAGGTTGGGAACCACTGCTATAGCCCTACTTTTGGTTTTCTTGATCCGTTGAATTGTGACCGTTGTCCAGCATTGTAGAGTTTAGGCTCTTACGTCAAGAACTTGTGAACTTTCTGTCAAGTCATGTAACTTGTAGTGAAAATGTCATCTGTGGATGAATGTTTGTGTCAAAACCTTTCTATGGACAGTCTAAACTGAGTTAAGGTTTGCTATTTATACGAACACTTCAGACTGCCTTTTCTTGTAGAGGAAAAGCATTTTGGGAATGATGAGATTTAACGGCGTGTGGGTCATCATGCACTTGAGAGTATATTTGTGCTTGGACATTTTGAAGAGGAGACTCCGTGAACCTGCTTGGAATGAATTCATGAGTAAAAATGATTAAATTGATGATTCTGTTCTTCTGCCTCTCGTTTAGGCGTTGGCAGGAGAGGTTGGCATGAGCAACGAGTTGGATGATGTTGCGAGGGCGCTTTACAACGGACACATTCCAGCCGTGTGGAGACGTCTTGCCCCGGCCACCCTCAAGTTGCTTGGGAATTGGATGCTCCATTTTCAACAGCGCCATCAACAATACAACTTCTGGGTAAGCTGTTGTCTAGGCCACCATTAAGTAAGTAGGTTAGTAATCTTCATGAGTACATGACTCTTCTTTCGACCTTGAGTCATTTTCTTCATTGGCTGTCTATGTGTCTTCTTGGACTCCATTCTTAACTTTCAGCGGGACTCACGCTGGAAGTGTGCGTGGACAACAGCAGCAACATCAGCAGCTATTGACTGATGCATAAAACATTCATGCTATAATAAGTTCTTGGAAGAGATGAAACAAATGCTGACATTTTGCAACAACAATGCATGGAAAGCTGAAGAAACATATCTTCCATTATCTTGCAATTGTAATGTAAACACAGTTTGCTGAGTTGGAAATGGTTTAAGTCACTCAGCCACCTATTGCTTGAATTGGTGAATTCATGTTGCACATTGTTTGTTGAGCAGGTGACGGAACATGAGCCGTCTGTCATGTGGTTGTCTGGACTGCACATCCCAGAGTCATATCTGACGGCTCTCGTCCAAGCGACATGTCGTAAGAACGCCTGGCCCCTCGACAAATCAACGCTCTACACGTGTGTCACGACCTTTGCCACTCCAGAGGACGTCAACGAAAGAGCACATCAGGGTGAGGGTCGACTTAAACCTATGTTATGGAGAACTTCCAGGCTCATCAAAAAATATCAAGCTATGTTGGTAAACACTTTGGAAGAGATTAGGCTTAGACATTAGTGAAGTTAAAGAGCTCGCAGAATGAACTGAACTTGACAATTGAATAACAGTTTCGAACCAGTTTTGAACCAGGTATTTACCGTAGTATGCTCAGGAGCCAAACACTATTCATGGCACAGAACAGTTTTTGCAAGAGGTCAGCCTTTGGAAAGAAGGAAAGTCTATTGGACTCTAGATGAAGTTGTCTAAGACGTCATAGATAAACTGTTGTTGTTGTTGTCTTCAAGGTTGTTTTGTGCATGGACTGTACTTGGAAGGCGCTGCTTGGGATCTGAAGAAGAACAGTCTGCTGAGACAGAAGCCAAAGCAACTCATCCAGGCTCTTCCAGTTCTCAAGATCATTCCCATTGAAGCGCATCGTCTCAAACTCCAGGTACGAACCACTGCCGTAGGAATTGTAATCGTAACATTTAAACTTCTAAAGCATTACTCGAAACTCAGTGTCAAGTGTAGGGCACAAGCATTGTGTCAGTTATGTGAGCCAGAGGAATAACTGAGTATGCAAACTGCTCAGGTGCAGGTATAGTAACTTGGTTGGTACTTCTATGCCTAGAAACCAGCTAAAGCTGCACAACTGCTTTCGAGGAGTTTGCATTATGCTGACGTTTAACAATAGTATTATGTGTGTAAAGCATCCTAGAAGTAGCTTGGTACGACAATAAATTGTCTTGATTACAATTGCTATTTCTGACAGCTCATTCATGGCATCTTAAAATGTCTTGGCTCCCATTTGCACAGGCAACCCTGTTACTGTGAGCAGTCATGCCAGTGTGAGAATTGTGACAAAATAACTGGGGGCGGAGTTGGACTATGATCCACATGGAATTGGGGTGTGAAAAACAGACTGTACTATGGGGCTGTAAGAAAGAATGGGGGGGGGAATTGAAACCCCCAATTCTCACCCTGGGTCATGCCCAGTGGAATTCACTAAAAAACCTTGCAGGGTCGAGGTTATAGGGTCGCCATGTAACTATTGAAAACTCTAATTAAAACACGATGTGCAATCGTATGTGTTTCTGATGTAGAATACTTTCCGAACACCGGTTTACGTGACATCACAGCGACGAAATGCAATGGGCGTCGGATTGGTGTTTGAGGCTGACCTTCACACTTCCGAACACGTCAGCCATTGGGTCCTTCAAGGCGTCTGCCTCATCCTTAACACAGACTAATAACCGAATCCAACTCATCACTTGTATAACGTTGCTGTTTGAACTGATCACCACTGTGTGAATTGTGATTCTGTGATATTTATTATTGATGTGTTTGAAGACATCTAAAATGGACACCATTCACCTTTGCAGTGTATTTCACTCCTGCAATAATTATTGGTGCATCTAATCATTTATCCGCTGTTTAGGATCAATTGTAGTTTAAGTCAACCTAGTGTTTTCAGCTCTTGATTATGTATAGGCCTACATTGTGGATGTTTCACGTTTTGAATACCAATGTATTGAAGAAGTTTCACTATACACACATTTGCCTGTGAGAAGTTGAATGGAAAGGTCTAGAAAAGAGAGGATATCAAACTGGACTCCCGTGACTGTTGAAGATTAGGGCTTATCCAGGACTTGATGTAATAATCGATTTAACATAGGACATTATTTGGAGCAATAAGTCAATGGACTATTTGAGGAAGTTTTTCAGTTTTAACATTCAGAGTGGAATGTTTTTTAGACTACACAGATTGTTGATGACAGATTGTTTTCATGGCGTAATTTTTTTTACCATGGCCTAAATTCATTCAGTATTCTGTTCTAGATTAATTTTTTTTCAGTATCTCAACCTGATGATTTCGTATAAGGAAGTTGTCAACTCTGTCTTGTAAACTTGAATCATGAAAGAAATTGTTTGCATGAAACTTTGCTTATAACAAATTGTGTTACGTAGATACAATCTTCGCGAAATGTCTAACTCAAAGAAATGTTTACAGTTTACATGCTGAAGTATTAAATTATTTATTTGTGAACAGACTTTTAGTGGATATTGTGATATAATTATTGTGTCTTCACAACATTTGTGATACATGTCAGAATATTAAATCACTTATTCAATCCCACCTTTGTTTCAGAAAAAAATCAATCAGTCAATCAATCTTTATTCAATCTTTATTGACCACCACAATAGTAATGCAAGCACACAAGCACAAGTTTGTATGCAGTTTAATAGTTTATATAATCGCCAAGATAGACCTCTTGCATAAGTAAAGGGATCATTGGCACCCTATAAAATAATACTATTATAGATGGCCTACTTGTAGCCTTAATAATAATAATAATAATTACGACAATTTATATGGCCAGTAACACAGTTACAAGGGCGCCTTGCAAAGCAGCTAAAGCCTACTTAGGTTATGATCTACAGGTAAGTGATGCCCTGCAACATGAAAATCAATATCATCACAATCACTGTCCAAGACTGACGCGTGTGATTCATGGCATCTATACTGTGGCACTGCCGTAGAGCCCTCTCGGCCCTCGGTTGCTCTGCGCTTACTATAGGCTACATCGGAAAAATAATTGCCTGCTTTCTACCACGTCCACTTGCTCTGCTCAAGACATTATTTGGAGCAATAAGTCTACACTCTTTAGCTGTGGCTGGGCCGGGAACGTCTCTGAATCTTGAAGGGGCGTTATGTATAGTTGGAATGAATGAATGAATGCATATTCATTTCTAGAAGTTCTAGATGAGCCGCATCAAAGCGAAATCGGCGCTATAACATTCACGTTTAGATTTACAATTTTGGAGCAAAAGACTAAAAAAGTAGGCCATCAGAAATTTTTTTTCGGGAAGAAAAATAGAGCAAATTTTAATCATCGGACAACTAAAAAAAGGTCGTCAGAAATTTCAAGCCGGAAAATTGGAAAAATCCATGTATTTTACAGAAAAATCGTCAATCTAGCCTTTTCTAGCATTTTTTTTGGACCGGATCTGACCTTTTTTCAAAATCCAGAGTGGCATCCCTGTCTACTATAATAAGCTGCGCAGCTGCGGTATTACAGGCCTAGCAATGACGACATCTTATAACAAAGTTCAAATTATACTTAAAGTTTCAAGGTGTGTCTTATTAAAAACACAGGCAAATGCAGCAATATGAAATAATTATTGCTATAACTAATTTCAGCCAATTGATGATGGCTGGCATTGATGTTGCACGAATCACTGATTGCTCAGTATGTCTTGGAACTTTCATAGATCCACGTGTTTTGCCTTGTGGTCATACTTTCTGCCTGGACTGCATAACGAAGCATGGAAGAACCAAAGGTTCAGATCCAGATTGCCCAAACTGTAGGACTAAGTTTCAACTTCCATCTAGTGACTTTGACGTTTTGCCAAAAAATTACTCATTAAATTCGGTTTTGTTTGAGAAAGCCAAAGTGACGAAGGGATTGTGTAAGAAGCATGATGGGGAAGAATTGGTCCTTTATTGTGTGCAATGCAACATGATTATTTGTCTCGAGTGTATGGAAGATGACCATCAGAAACATGATTATTCGAAGATAAACAGATTTGCAAAAGAGGCAAAGGCGCAACTGAAAGATTACATCGCAAGCAACAGATGTGTCTTGTCTCAAGTGAAAACTCAGAAGTCTGAGGTGGAAGATGAATCGAAGAATTTTCGTGAGCTGCTAGATATATCTGAGTTGGCAATCAATGAAGAATGTGACAGAATAATACAGCTTCTCAACAGACAAAGACATTTACTTCTGGAAGAGCTGAGTAGCGTGAAGCAAAATGTTACAAAAGACTTGAAGATGAAAACTTATGAAATTGAAGCAGAACATCTGAGACTTGCCAGTTACAACACTCGAATAGAAGAAATATTACAAGGAGCAGATGAAGCGACCCCGTTTGAAATAGTCTGCCAATATAAAGACTTCAAAGAATGCTTCAGCAGGGCAAGACACACCCACCCACAAACCATTGGGCCAGTCAGAATGGCAGACATCGTATTTATACCAGGTGCTGCTCAAGACTTCATCAGCAGACGCAACAATATAATTGGAAGACTTGCCAGTAAGAAGGAATCTGTTGGTAAGTATACATTTGTTGCTACAACTTTGCTGATCCTGCAGGCCATAATTATGTTATAAGAAGGTCTGATGTTGCTATTGATTGTGTATGAAACACAACCTTTGGAAGTTCTAGTTTTCTAGACAAAGTTTAATGGACCAGTGTTGTAGAATGCACTAGTTTCTTTTTTAGTAGGCCTACTGTTATTGACGCTGAAAGTATGTCTACAAACGATAATGTCATTGTCTGTAAATTCACAATAAGAGTGGGACGACTCAGTGAGTAGGCCTAGAACTTGTTAACTTCCCTTCTGTTGCTTTCTAAGAATTAATATGTCTGAATTTTATATAAATATTTGAAATTATCTACTGTGTGTTAATGTTCATTGATTTAAGATTCAGGAATCAGAGGCAGTCTGAATGCAACTTTAATGCAGTTATTTAATAATTTAAAGGCGAAAAATAAAACGTGTATCACAACATGCATAGGAACAATTTCACAGCAACTTCACAATTTTTCTAAAGCATTTCTTGATCTTATTGGAGCGTAGCTCTATGAGTAAATCATATATATATATATATATATATATATATATATATACATATATAATTATATATATATATGTGTGTGAAGAAATCAACAAATGGCAACTAAGAAATAGTTTCTGTTAAGTCAGAAAAACTGAATATTTTTAAGTTGAAGTAATTTTAATGAAACAGTTTGTATCCTTTCAGTTCCATGGCTGATAACTTGTTTTCAGGTTTGTGTGTGTATTTATGATAAGGTAATGTGAAAGGCATATTGCACAGTGTACTGGTATATGCTATAAGAATTTTTTCTGCACAAAATGTTTAAAAACTTTTGAAATAATCTATTAGGTAAATTCTATTAATAAAAGTGTTTGTAGTTATGACTTTAGATTAATAAATTATTATCAAAAAGAAATTTTGTTATAAAATAAGAATTTCTTTTCTGAATGTTTGCATGTTAATTTTTATGCAGTGAGACCCATAAGGAGTAGTCGGACTTTTCGAAGAGATCTTGATCCGAACAATAAGCAAGTTCATCACTCCATTTCACAGATGTTTCCTATTGATCGACTTGTCTGGTTTTACATGGAGTGGAAGCATAAGCAACAGGTAGCCAGAATTACTTGCCAGCACAGTTGCATTCCACAAGTTGTTTATGTATCTTCAAATGAAGGATTAGCACAGAGTGTAGAAGTTCTTCCTCGCCTTGGAAATGATTCCGATGAAGCCATAAAAAATGCAGAAGATGCCACAGAAGAATTCGACCAGCTCTATGAAGAGGTTGCAGAGTCAGAAATTGTCAAAGAAATCATTGAAGTTCCATTTGCATTTGATCAGTGGGTGCTTCAACAACTAATTGCTGAGCTTGAGGAAATGGGTGTCTTCTTTCTTCAAAGTGGTGGTCCATGTCTTATTGGACCTAAAGCTTGCATGCAAGAAGCCAAGCAGAAAGTTTCAGACTTTATCAGTGAACATAACAGGTCAGCACAGGAGCAACGAAATGGCAACTTCTGTCGGAGACAAACATTGCCAACAGACCGTGTTGGATCATTTATGTGTTGGACACGTGGTGGTTTGACAGTTCATGTGTCTAAAGGTTAGCATTTCATAGTTTGTGCTCAAGTTACGGTTTATGGTTTTTTGCAGTTAATGCAAGCCCTGTAAACTGTTGCTTCAGACTGGTCTTAATCGTAACTGTAGTCTCCAAATTTCTAAAGCGCTACTCGAAAGCCAAGTGCTGGGCACCAGCTTATTCATGATCGCTGCGTTGAGTCAAAAGGGTTGTCTGTAGGAGTAAGTTTTAGAAATAAATATGCTGCAAATGCAATATTTTTCATTCTAATGTAAGTATTTTTATATAATTATGCATCATTGCACTACGTTCAGGCATGATATTTGGTTTTTAACTGAACTTTATTTAAGTTCTGCTTTAGGCTGTTCATATATTGTTACATACACATTGAGGCAATTTACGTACGGCGGGGAGGGGTCAAAATGTACGTATACGCAAAATAAATTTCAATTTTAACATCCCCATTATTAGCCTATTTATAACTCATCCTATTGTGTGGCAGGGTGGTGTGGTTGGTATGTTCGTTGCCTTGCAGCCGGAGGATTGCAGGTTCGAATCCACCTCAAGCTGCTTTATAGGGATCTTGAACAACTCCTTCACTCGAAATTACTCAGCGCTTCGGCTTGAAACTCCAATTCAGTGTCCGCACTGTAGTCGGGAGCACTTCTGAGTAGTCGGGAGCGCTTCTGAGTGGAAATTTTGAATTGGCGCTATAACTAGTGCACAAGCATACATACTTGCATGCATACATACATACATACATACATACATACATACATACATACATACATACATACATACATACATACATACACACACATATACATACACACACATACATACATACATACATACATATAGTCGTCTGATGGCATTTAATTACATTATAATTAAATTCTGTTCTGATCCAAACAGTATAATCGTAACAGTTAACAAATTTTAGCTTACAGATGTGATGTGAACAAAAGTAAATTAAAGCCTGTAGCCATTAGCCCTCCTGATCTTCCGTACTCTCTCTCTCTATGACTGGGCACGTGGGTGTAGTAGGATTGGCCCTGTCTATTTAAGGAACTGTAGCGTGGGTTACTCTCTCTCTCTTGTGGTGTTTGCTGAGCGTGGTGGTCGTCTCCCGTCGAGACTGGTCGTTTGTGCTTTGCCTCGCGGTCATGCGAGTTAACCTGCGGGTTCATCTTCTACGTCGCCTTCTTCGCCCTGTTGGTGGTCTGGCTGTTCATCCGTCTTCCTTGGCTTCGTTAGCCGTGCTGTCGTGTGGGTTTTGCCGTGCTTCGACCTCTGGTCTGGTCTTCTTCGTATCTTCTGGACGGTAACGTAGTTAATTCATTGTATAACTTGCTCTATTGAATAAATCGAAGTTTATTATATCATTTCGGGCCTTATCTTTGATAGTCATCCCTTTAGACGGCCGTAGAACCCTTTACAGATGGGGGCCCGTCCTTTTGCTCGATATTGCGGGTGGTAAATTTCGGATATTTGTTAGTCCGGTTGGTTTTCGGGAAATTTTGTGAGAGCATTTGTCGATATTTGTCGAAAATTTATGCGAAGTCGCATTTCGTTTTGTGGGGGCCTGGGCTATTTATTTGTTTTGCGGCGGAGAGTTTTGCGCGTTTTGGCGTGTGCTTTCGCGACGGTCTTGAAGTGGACGGTCGTGAGAATTTTGAATTCGGGGATAATTTTGTGTCATTGGTCTGCGCAGTTAGACTGTTATGGCGTCTTCTGGGGACGGTGGTTCTCTGTAACAGACCGTCCTGTGCAGAACAACGAAGATTTTCGTTTTGGGGCGGCAATGAAATTTGTTCCTAAATTCGACCCCTCGGATATTGAACATTATTTTGCGGCATTTGAGCAAGCAATGGCTTTGCATAATGTTCCGACAGAGAAGTGGTCTTCCCTTCTGCAACCACAATTATCGGGAAAGGCGGCAAAAGTTTTTGCGTCGTTGTCTTTGGAAAATTGTGTGAATTATGATTTGGTGAAAAGTTCGCTGCTAAACGCATATGAACGGATACCTGAGTTTTATCGGAAGAAATTTAGGGGGTTGCGTAAAGAACCACGGGAGACTTATGCCAATTATGCGTACCGTCTTCAAATCCCTTTTCAGCGTTGGGTCGAGGGTACGAATTCGTGGGATGATTTGGCTAAATTTAAGGAAGTAATGCAGATGGAGCAATTTGTACAAGCGTTACCGTTAGAGGTACACAGATGGCTGTTGGACAAAAGTCCTGAAACTGTAGCGAGTGCTGCACGTTTGGCAGATGAATACGCTGTTTTGTATAAACAGGGGCCGAGTAATTATGCTGGGGGATTCCACAGGGATTTTTCTGAGCGTACAAACCGGTTCTCATCTGATGATAGTGAGAAGAAAGAGGTGTGGGAGCGTCAGGGCTCAGGGCACAGTGGAGGTGTGCGCCAAGATTCGAAATGGGGAAAACGTTCGCCTCAAAGAGGGACGTATGGGTTTAAGAAGCCTTTTCGAAAACATGATGATGAGGATGGATTTGGGGAACAGGTCACGTGCGGCTTCTGTAGAGCCCCTGGGCACGTCAAGGCCCAATGTTTTAAATTGAAACGTAAAGAGGGGGTGGAAATTGAAAACTGGCGGGGTCAGAAACCTGTTGGGTTGGTACAAACTTTGTCGGCACCTGTTAAGGAACAGAGTTTTCAGAAGCCTATTGAAACTATAGATAAAATGTATGCTCCTTTCTGTGTGACTGGGTGTGTCATTAATGAGTTGAATGAACGAAAGGAGGTGGTGGTGCTTCGAGATTCGGGTGCCCTTCAGTCAATGATTAGCGCTGAATGGTTGTCTGAATGTGATTATGTACACCTAAATCAAACACGACTTCTGCGTGGTATTTCTGGTACGATTGTGGAGTGCCCTCTTGTGAGCGTGAATCTGGAATGTGCATTTGTACAAGGTGAAATTTTGTGCTGTGTGATGAATTCTCTGCCAATGAATGCTATTTCTGTAGTGATTGGGAATGACGTTGCGTTGGCAGGAGAAATTGTTGATGTAGCTATCACGACGAGAGCTAGGGCTCGACAGTATGCAGCAGAACGCAGTGAGACAGAGACAGGGTCGGCTGTGTGCACTGAACCGACGCGCGTGGAGACGACGAGTCTGGGTCATAGTACAGAGTCGACCGACGGTGCATTATTGACCGGTGATTTAGTGGAGGCGTTAAATGACTCTGAGCTTTTAGCGACAGGTGATTTAGGCCTGGCTGATTTATTCGCTGTGAATGAATGTGTTGACACCGACTGGACAGAAATCTGTGTTCCAAGAGCTGAATTTATAATGAGGCAAAGAAACTGCGGGGATTTGGCTCCAATGTTTGCACAGGCGGAGAATAAATCGACGATCGATAGTGGTGTACAACCGTATACGTTAGTCGAGGGTGTGGTAGTGAGACGGTGGGCCGATAAATTAACGCCATATGGAATGGGTGTGTCACAAGTGGTTGTGCCCCTTCAGTTGAGAAAGAAATTGTTGCACGTTGCACATGACATTCCGGCTTCGGGTCATCTAGGAACACAGAAGACATTGGACAGATTGTTGAAACATTTTTGGTGGCCAATGGTAAATAAGGATGTACGTGAGTATTGTCGGTCGTGTGATGTGTGTCAGCGGTTGGGTAAAGGTAATCGGAATTATAGAGCGCCTATGGTCAGTGTGCCTGTTATGCAAGCAGTGTTTGACAGAATTGCGATAGATATCGTGGGTCCATTGAGTGTGTGTGATGTTACGGGGAATAGATTTATTCTGACTGTAATTGACTGGGCGTCGCATTTTCCTTTTGCGTTCCCGTTGAAGACTCATACGGCGCCGGATGTGGCTAAATGTTTGTGTGAGTTGTTTACGATGTTTGGCTTTCCGAAGGAATTACTTTCTGACTGTGGTAGTGAGTTCATGTCTGAGTTGATGCAAGTGTTTGTGCATGAATGTGGTATTGTACAACTGAAGACTAGTCCTTACAGACCACAATCTAACGGAATGTGTGAGCGTTTTCATCGTACGATGAAGGATATGTTGAAGGCCATGGCTGAAACGTATCCGGGTTCTTGGGATACCATGCTGCCTTGGATTTTGTTTGCGTACAGAGAGGTGCCTGTACAGGGTACTGGGTTTTCTGCCTTTGACTTGATGTTTGGTAGAGATGTTAGGGGCATGCTTCAATTGATGAAAGAGGCATGGTTGTCTAAAGATGTTGCAAAGGAAGTGGCTGGAAAGAATGTCATTGAGTATGTTTTGCAATTGCGTGAACGTATGCGTGTGGCGTTGAGCATGGCAGGTGAAAATGCTGTTCTGGCTAAATCTAAATCAAAGCAACACTATGATAAGAATTCGAAAGCTGTGACGTTTGAGGAAGGTGAAAAGGTACTGTTGTTGATTCCTTTGGTTGGTAAACCTTTGCAGGCTAAATATTGTGGTCCTTATGTGGTGTTGCGTCGGCTTGGTCCGGTTGATTATTTGGTGTGTACGCCGGATAGACGGAAAACGGAACGAGTGGTGCATGTGAATCTGATGAAGCGGTATGTGGATCGTGCGGATGTGTTGCATGATATACCGGATGATGTTGTTGCTTCTGTGTTGTTGGTGAATGATGTGAAGTTGCATGAGGTGACTTTGGAAGATAAAGTGTTACAATGTGATGTGTCTGCGGAATGTCGTGATGAATTGCGTGATGTTCTGAATGACTTTGCACATGTGTTTAGTACGATGCCGGGTGACACTGAGTATGGTGTTGCATCGTCAGGGATGATTGATCGTGTGTTGATACATGATTATGGTGTTGCATCGTCAGGGATGATTGATCGTGTGTTGATACATGATTATGGTGTTGGATCTTCATGGAGATTTATTCTTGTGATGTTAGGTGATCATGGTGTTGCAGGGATGTTTGATCAGCTGATGCTGTTTGATACTGTTGTGGTGTCATGGATGATGAATAACAAGAGGTTACGCCATGTTGAGGTGCCTTCCGGGAGGAGGGTTGCATACATGTTGGTGTGTACTTGTGTTGTGGCAGCAGACAACATTGTGATGAATGATCGAGTTGTTGCATCGCATGAGTGCATTGTTACCTTCAGTAGGTTACTTCAAGTTGATGTTGTGTTGTCATGGTTGATGGATTCTGTGGTGATGCAGATACGAGACACACTGATGAAGATGGTGTTTTGGCACATCAGCTGTTACTGTTTTGAGATTCGAGTTGAATGGATGGTTGTGTGGTGTCATATGGTGGTGCTATGTGTAACAGTTGCATGTTGCGTTGTGTTGTTGACACGGTATGGCTGTGCTTCGGATACTTGCAAGGTTATGGATTTCATGAAAGCTCAGACTTGTGTGCAAGTTTCTTTGCAGTGGTTCGCTGATCTGAAGTCGTGGAAGCATGGAAGCCGTCAGGTCGTGTTCCTGAGACTACTTCTGCTGACGTGTGTCGTGACGTTGATGATCGGTGACACGGTGGGCAATGATCAGGATCTGGCTGGTCGTTGGGGCTGTTGGATAGGACGTTCGTCGCTGATGACACTCGGGTGTGTTAAATGTCATACCTGGTTGTTGCGACGTGTGATCTGGGAGCAGTGGCATCGGGCTACTGGTTCTTCTTCAGTTCTTCAGAGGGACTGCGAATCGTCTCATGGAAGCGGTCGTCACGGGGTTGGGACCCTGTCGAGGCAACGTCAATGTGTCTTGGCAGTGGTTCTGACTGCGGCGTCATCAGGGCGTAACAGAGACGCTCTCTGTTGCGTTCGTCGTCTTCCAGGAACTGCGTGTCAGGATGTCAGTCGTCGGTGTTGTTGTGATGCAGTGCAGTCGTCAGTCATGTGAAATTGTCAGTAATGGAAACTTCTGTCAGTGGAAAATCTTCATTCAGTGCAAAGATTGTCATGGAACTTCTGAAATGGAAATTTTGTGCGAGGAACACTTCAGTGAGTGTCCTTCGTGCGTTGGTCAGACACTTTCCAGAAAAAGTGGTGGAATCTTCAAAGGTGTTGGGGGTTCTTGTTGGGGGTTTGGGTTTCTGCTGTTATATGAAGTCGTTTATTCTTATGTTAGTTAGTATGGCTTTGGCCAATGACCTTGTACAATTTGGATCATTTTTGATACACGTTTTGTGTCCAAATTCATTTTTTCGTATAATTGTATGAACTCTCATTTTGATTCGTATAATTGTTTGAACTTTCATTTTGATTAGTATAATTGTTTGAACTCTCAGTTATATGATGCATTAATTTAGTGTTGCGCTGCATTAGTTGTTGCGGAATTGCTGAGTACGTTAACTTGTACTGGTATAGTACTTAGTGATTCTTGCTGTGTGGACTGTTAGGTGTAGTGCTTTCTGCTATATTTCGTCATCCCCTCGGGATTCCTCATGCTGTTGGGTGGGGGATATGTAGCCATTAGCCCTCCTGATCTTCCGTACTCTCTCTCTCTATGACTGGGCACGTGGGTGTAGTAGGAGTGGCCCTGTCTATTTAAGGAACTGTAGCGTGGGTTACTCTCTCTCTCTTGTGGTGTTTGCTGAGCGTGGTGGTCGTCTCCCGTCGAGACTGGTCGTTTGTGCTTTGCCTCGCGGTCATGCGAGTTAACCTGCGGGTTCATCTTCTACGTCGCCTTCTTCGCCCTGTTGGTGGTCTGGCTGTTCATCCGTCTTCCTTGGCTTCGTTAGCCGTGCTGTCGTGTGGGTTTTGCCGTGCTTCGACCTCTGGTCTGGTCTTCTTCGTATCTTCTGGACGGTAACGTAGTTAATTCATTGTATAACTTGCTCTATTGAATAAATCGAAGTTTATTATATCATTTCGGGCCTTATCTTTGATAGTCATCCCTTTAGACGGCCGTAGAACCCTTTACAAAAGCCCACCATAAAGTGAATGTTTTATATGTGACTTTAACTAACTACTTTTGTACAAGCATAGAGAAGCTTTTTCAACGCATGAATAGGGGATCCGTAAAATGTACAAGTTGCAACAAGGGAGGGCTCAAAACACGATTTTTTCGCGTACATAATATAACTATTTATGGACCCTTAATGACCTTCATGAGATGTTGAGAATATCTTGGACAGAGAGAAGAACGAACGAATCTATAAGAAAGGAGATCTATAGGATTCGAAAACGAAGAGTCGTTAAAACCTCGTAGAGCTCTAGTGATCGTCATGACACACATTCTCCATTGTTTCCTGTTCGCAGACAAGTCCCTCAGTTATGTTGTGTATCTCGTCCATCCATTTTATCCTTGGTCTGCCGCATCTTCTCCTTCCTTCACCACAAGTCAGCAACATTTCCTTCTCCAAACCATCAGATCGCATTACATGCCCGTAGAATCTTAGCTTCAATTCTTCGGGCAGTAAAATTGAAATTTATGAGACATTAAAATGGCCATGGCTTCAATGACAGACACATTAAATGTGTATTTCAGAATTTCAGATACTTCATGAGCAGGGTATTGGAACTGAAGCTTTAATCACCACTTACTCTGATGAACAGTGAGAATGGAGAGGTAAATTGAGAGTTAAGAAATATGCCATTGATAAAAAGAACCCATAAAACTTCATGTAAAAATTCTTCTTTTAGGCCAAGATGTTGGCAAAACATCGTAGGGCATTACTTTTTATGACCCACACTTATAAACATTAGTAGTGCAGTTGCAATGGGAACACTGACTAAGCCTATCAACCACGTAGGATATTTATTTTTTGCAAATGTAAAGAGACTAAAATTCCAGGTAGGCGCCTATTTAATATTTGCACACAAGTATTTTATGAAATTTTCTGACATGCATATATTACTTTGACAACAGGTGACCTTGTGTGTCAGTCACTTGATGCCATAGTGAGCCCTACAAATGAGAATCTGTCAAACGAAGGTGGTACTGCAGGTGCAATTGCCAAAGCAGCTGGAGACTATCTTCAAAGGGAATGCAAGGAATTCATCAGAAAAAATGGGAAACTGGGGGTTGCTTGTGTGATGCACACTTCAGCTGGAAATCTTCAATCCAAGTATGTGATTCATGCAGTTGTACCCAGGAAGTGCGAGGCAGAGGATGGTGAAGAGCTGTTTCGGCTTGTAAGGCAGACTGTACTCAACTGTCTACACTATGCCAGTGGATGCCTGAATGCCCTGAAAGTTCAATCATTGGCAATTCCAGCAATCAGTCCTGGTGAGTTCACGGCCAGCAGTTATCTTATCCGACCTATCATTGTCTGAATAAAAAGAGCAACATGGTACCTTATGATAATAATACCAAAAGGATTGTGGTTTGTCATCCCAATTGATAATAGATGAATTGAATGTGTGTGCGTGTGCACCTGTGTGTTCTTCAAATGGCATTTACGCCACTCGGGAATGAGAAGTGTGAGGACTTTTCCTAGATTGAGACAGATTCAAAACTGGGACCCTCTGGTTACAAGGCACAGGACACAGTTGCAGAAATTCTTACAAGCACTTATGAATCATCGAAAAGTGCTTCTATAAATGTTAGATTATGATTGCAAGTTTTCAATGATTAAAATCTTACTGTCTCTGCTTGCTGCCTTACAAATGAAAATCTATCACATGAAGGTGCCCGTGCTTTTGCCAAAGCAGCAGGATACACTCTCCAAAAGGAAAGTGATTACACTGTACATGACAATCTGTCTGCTTTTCGAAGTCATTGGCACTGTGTTTCTCATTTATGCTGAAGGGCTTGGTAAACTTGACTATTGTTATTAGTTGGTGAAAAGCACTACATAGTCTGATATTGTCAAACTGCCATGTGTTAAGAACTGTTAGGTTCAATTTGTGATAGTACTCTGTAGATGTGGTAACAACCTTTAATAATGCTATCTTTCAAGAATTCTTCTGGCAATCAAAGTCTCTCTCAACTGATAACCTCCATACCTGATGTCATCTTCCTTCGAGTGTTGAGTCATCCATATCCTTTGCAACTAGTTACACAATGTTGGTCATCTGACTCTGGCTTTGAAACTGTGTCAGACTTGCTTTCCATGGAACAAAATTGGCCATCACGGTCTAGTACCAGCGCTTTCCAGAAGACAACAAGACTCGGATATTACAAAGTAACAAAATATGAAAATTGGTCATTAAATTTAACATAAACTGTGAGTGAGACAGCAATAAATAACGGCGGTTGTAATGATGTATTAAGTCTTTGATGTATTAAGACTTAAATATTAGCTATATGTCTTTTCTATAAATCTGTGTGTTTGATTATGCGCTGTTTACATTTATTGGAATGCTTAAGTAAATGTTGCAATAGAATTTGTTGGTAAAAACTGATTCTTGTTAATTTGAAAAAGTAAAATTTTCTAAAAAAGTAATTTCTTGCATGATTGATCTAACAAGTTCCTCTTTTGTACATTGAAGTAGCTATATGTCATAACCTTGTTGACAAGCAAATGTTGTCATTTATCATTTGTTTACATATTTTAGAAATCTCTGGTGTGCCAATAGAAATTGTTAGCAGAGCTTCATTTGAGGCTTTGAAAATGTTTGATGACCACTATGCCTCTTGCAAGAAGAAAGTCTTGAGTGAAATTCATTTCCTAAATGAGGATGAAGCAACTGTCTCCAACATGCGGGGAATATTCCAATCGTTGATGGCGTAGGAGGGCTTCATTGATCCAAAACAACCTGTCCATGTATGAGTAAAAACGTAATTTACGCATATTTCGTAATAGACTAATGGTTGGCACTTACTACAGTTACTACTAACGAGATGAAGAATAGGAACAGTTTTAACATTTGATTATGGTACGTACTTGTCCTACTTGCTGGCAACTGTTTTCTCTGCACGATGCCAAAGACAGAGTAATAGAAGGCTCTGGTTCGGTCATGTGGAGCGAATGGAAGGAAAAAGACTGCCACTCTCGGCTTTGCAAAAATCGTCCTATATTGCATGACGTCATTTATGGATGGCCACTTATTAGCAAGTAGCAGACAAGTGTCGCTTTTTAAATTAGAACTTCAAAATGACTGAATACTTTTATAGACCATGCAAGCCTGGCACACATCGGTGGAATATGGGTTTAAAGTCATCATCACTGGTATTTGTCGTTGACAGACCTGTTGCGCCTGTTTGTTTCGCATACACGTAGGCCTATGTGTTATTGTTTTCAGGACAGAAGCATTGGTTCTGTATGCTGATGCCTGTGGTCGTGAAAGAATAGAAACAACAGAGCATGACGGTTGTTTGGCAAAAGCCTTAGAAAGATTTTCAATCATAGCTAGATTCAGTTTGAAATGGAGCTGGACGAAAACAAAGACTATTATTACAAGATTTTTGGCACTAATCAAGTAGCAGGCACGCAGTGGTCATGATGTTGTTAAGAATCCAATGGAGATGCATTTGCTAATGTTTGGATTTTAATCCATCCATTCCAGGTGTATGGATAAATATAGCTGCAAATGCACTTAAAGTTAATTTTGTTTTTGTTCAAAGGAGGCCATTGAAAGAAATTTTATGCCAAGGTTAAAGTGATTGTGAAAGGAATGTGCACATTGCTTTCCATTGTTGACAATTTTGTTGTTGACTTCATCACTTTGATGTTTGGGTTAAGAAATTCAACTTACAAAATTCAAATTGTAATTAGAAATTTATTTTATATTGAAGTGCTTTTGAGAGAAAACTAATCATCTGCTCTATAGCTGTATCTTTCAGCATTAGTTTGTATTCAGTTGGCTCAGAGAAGTTATAATCTGAGGATAGGCCTTGATATTCGTTATGAAATAGTCAAAAAGTTTAGTGGTTGAGATTGATTAAATATGTATTATGTACACATTAATGCAAATAAAACTGTGGTCAAGGGACAATGCTGCAATGTTAAATACATGTAATTAAGAGAGATTTCACCAGTAAATAAAACAATGCACAGACGACTAGACGATTCACCATTGGAGTACCTGCTTGGGGCCCAACCAGCAGATACCTAGGCTACCAACTTATCCAAGGTTGACAGATAATATTATTATAGCCATGCATGTAGTTAGAATTTATGGTTCAAGCTGTGATTTTTGTGTGGAATTACTGGCGACAATGCATTGAGGGTGTCGTGGGATATTCTATCCCCATAAAGCTATTCAGGGGCTAAATAATACTAGAGACAGGGTATCCAGAAGAATAATTCATTCTATCTTCCAGCGTATAATTGGTGGCGCCACCACAGCGTTAGTAGGCCTAGGCCTAAAGTAATAAACTGATTAAAAAAGCTGCATCTAGCACAACATAATGTGAATTTTATAGACCTACGATATATTAATACCGGTAATGTACTTTTTTGTGGGTCCTGCAGGCAGAGGCGGCGCCATGATCGATTTCAGTTGGGGGGGGGGGCTGAATCTGTGCAGAGGAAATTAAAATTTCCATTTTCAGACGCAAAAATTTTTGACGCCCTTTTTTAGTTAGCCTATTTGGCCAAAATCTGGAAAAAGTTCCATTTCAGCCGTCAAAATTGTTGACGACCTTTATCTTATTTATTTGGTACTTGTGGGTTTTATTTTATACTATCCTGGGGGATAAGCCAATCCATCCGGGTTTTTTTAAATGCGCATAATAAAAACATTATGCTGCAATCAAAATTTAAAGTGACTCTAATAATCATTGTTCCAAGTGTCCTAAGCAATGTTCAGATAAAATTAAGGCAACTCGAATTTATTTAGTGACTGAGTGTTCTTAAGTGTTTTAAATGTTTTAAGTGCTCTAAAAACAGGGCAAAACAAATCATCTAGTAGGAATAAACATACCTGTTAGTGTCATTGTTCAAAACAAAACAGATGAATATTAATTTGCAAAAACAAATACACGCGGAAGCGGCTTTTTCGACTTTTTTAAATTTGGGGGATACAATTAATACGGGGGATACTCTATTTCGTGACACAGGCAGTACCGGTAGCGGCGCCAGAGGGTGGCCGATATTGGCTCAAAAAAGTCGTCAGAAATTTTGACGGCTGAAAAGGAAATTTTTCTTGAGATTTTGGCCGAATGACTAATAAATTGGTTTACCCCCCGGATAGTATAAACCGGTTAATTCTATCCGGGGGGATAGATTAATTCATCCCCCGGATAGCTTTCAGAGGGGATACTCCGTTTCGTGTCACCTGCATGTCTTGGGCCCATGCATGTGCGCTCTTTGGCTAAGAGGGAGCTTCTGGTTCCCTCGGGCCAGGCGCGGGCGCGCTCTTCGGTCAGACAGCGTTATAGGCCTAGAGCTTACTAGATTATCGGAAAACTAATTGCCTGCTTTCTACCACTCGCTCTGCTCAAAAGTCAAGACCTTTCTCTTTAGCCGTGGCTGGGCTGGAAAGTGGAAACGTCTCCGAGTAAATTTCTCGAAGGGGCGCTATATGAATTTTTGGAAAGAATGAATGCATCGGTAGATCAATCGATCGATCAATCAATCGATCAATCAATCAATCGGTCAATCACATAAACTTATATAGCGCCCCTTAAAGATCTCTACTCAGTAGATGAGCCGCATCAAAGTGAAATCAGCGCCATGAAAACAATTAACGTTTAGATTTACTAGTCTGTTTCCGAGATGAACGTGTGACTATATACAAAGTCACTTTGAGATGGAGATCGTACATGTAGACCTTGTCTGGATGAACATGGCGTTACAAGAGGGGCACATAAGAAGGAGATGAATAAATTAGTGTGGACTCGGTACATCAGGAGACAGATTTAAAAAAAAGTTATACGTGTCTGAATGGGAAGCCAGTGCAGTTCACGAATTGTGGGGGGGATGTGGACACGAGGAGTCCGGTTTTTGATAAGTTAATAGGCTAATGGAATAGCCTACAGTGGTAAGAGGTTGAAGGGTGGATGCATTACACACAACCCCAAACATGTTCTCTACCAACTCCTACCTCCTCTCCGACCCCCCTCCTCTCACCAACTAAGACCTAGAGCTCACAACCATACTCTCCCATTAAAGGACAATTCCCAATTTATCCCACGATCGTTATATAAAAATATTTACTAGCTAACTTTAAGACTAATTATCGAACTTTGAACTCTAATTATTCATTATCACTCATGTTAGCATTTCTGCGTTATTGTCAGATTGTCTTTTTCTCATTAAAACGAATATATATATAGGAAGACCATAAAGGACTGCATGGGCTGCAGTAGTCATAGAAGTCTTGACGACATTTCTATTTTCATTAGCCGTTCACGCTAAGAGCGCTTCTTAATAGTTCCGCCGTGGGAAACGCTTCAAAAATATTCCGATGAAATCAGATTAAAAAAAATTGACGCTATAAAAAATTCACGTTTAGATTTTCGAAATTACGATCGATATCGAGTCTTTGTCTTGTTTGAATGTCAGCTGATCAAAGCCGCTGACAAGATGTCCTAAAATAATACTTCCATGACGAATAGAATCGAAAGGTGCGCAGTAATGATGATTTGCAATGAATTTCAAATTATACTTCAATTGAGCTTGTAATGTAATGGTAGGAAATATTATTGTAATATTTCGATGTAAGTTTTAATGTCCCCTTTATACTTTTATAGGCTACCACAAACTCACAAACTATCGTTTGAGCGGGAAAACAAGATGCAAACGTTGACATGATATAATTATATAAATTTATTTGGAGTCGTATAATATGGTAGACACCAGCGGAACATAATTATGTCGAGCGGTCGATTTTTAAACGAATGATGCATTTAAGTTAATTGAGGACGCTATAGCCTAACGATAGATTTATTTCTGTCTGTTTAATCAATTAACCTCTCAACTTATGTACGATCTATCGTATAGGCTACTCACGCTTTTTGTAGAATATAATAGAATGAAATATTCCTGATTTAATCGGCCAATTGCAAACCGCATTTTGACTTACACAAAAGTTGGAAAATATAATTATAGGCCTATAGGCCTAGGATACAGATTTTTGCCACAGAAATGCACAAGTTGTCCCAGGAATTAATTATCTTATTTAGGAAAGATAGGCCTATGTAGAATACTTGGTTAAACCGTAGTTTAGGCTAATAAATTATTTCGACCGTAGTTTAGGTTGATAAATTATTTGGCCATTGCTAAATGTATATACAAGTAATTTCTGGATCGCCAGGTTTAATCCAGCTTCCATTTCCACTATAAAAATGCTTTTATCCAGCTTCCATTTCCACTATAAAAATGCCTTTATCCAGCTTCCATTTCAACTATAAAAATGCTTTTATCCACCTTCCATTTCAACTATAAAAATGCCTTTATCCAGCTTCCATTTCTCTTGCCTTTTTCGTCAATCCAGCTTCTATTTACGATATAAAGATACCCTCATCCAGCTTCCATTACTGAAACGTTTTTTCCTCAATCCAGCCTCCATTTCATCTGTAAAAGGTCTTCATCCAGCTTCCATTACTTAAAAGTTTTTCGTCAATCCAGCTTCTATTTCACATGTAAAAGGTCTTCATCCAGCTTCCATTTCTCAAGCGTTTTTTCGTCAATCCAGCTTCTATTTCACCTGTAAAAGGTCTTCACCCAGCTTCCATTTCTGAAGCGTTTTTTCGTCAATCTAGCTTCCATTTATATACTGCAATTTTTCTTCTCGCGTTTTCAGTTTATATTGCTACTTCCGGTTGCGAATGTTCGGAAATTGGAATAGCGCGTTGTATGGCGCGCTATATTCATGATTGGTGGTGTTTCTTAATTTATTAGCCTAAACTACTGGATATCGACAACGGAAATAATTTATCAGCCTAAACTACGGTTTAACTGAATACTTTAATAATGAAGTCTTTGCAGCGATATGAAAATAATCATTGTTAATACTGCTTTCAGCCAATTGATGATGGCTGCCATTGATGTTGCAAGAGTCGCAGACTGCCCAGTATGTCTTGGGACTTTCAAAGATCCACGTGTTTTGCCTTGTGGTCATACTTTCTGTTTGGACTGTATAACGAAACATGGAAGAACCAAAGATTCAGATCCAGATTGCCCAAACTGTAGGAGAAAGTTTCAAATTCCATCTGGTGATTTTGACGCTTTGCCAAAAAATTACTCATTAAATTCGGTTTTGTATGATAAAGCCAAAGTGATGAAGGGATTGTGTAAGAAGCATGATGGGGAAGAATTGGTCCTTTATTGTGTGCAATGCAACATGATCATTTGTCTCGAGTGTATGGAAGATGACCATCAGAAACATGATTGTTCAAAGATAAGTAGATTTGCAAAAGAGGCACAGAAGAAACTCAAGGGCTACACGAAGAGCATTGAATGCTTCTTGTCTCTACTGAAAACTCAGAAGTCTGAGGTAAAAAAGGAGTCAAAGACGTTTAGTGATCTGCTAAGTTCAACCGAGTTGGAAATCCAGGAGGAGTGGGACAACATTATTCATCTTCTGATCAAACAAAAAATGCTGCTTCTGGAAGAGCTGAGTAGTGAGAAACAAATAGTTGCAAGAGACTTTAAGAAGAAAACTGATGAAATTGAAGCAGAACATCTGAGACATACAAGTTTCAACACTCAAATAGTAGGAATGTTGCAAAGTGCAGATGAAGCAACCCCTTTTGACATAGTCTGCCAATATAAAGACTTCAAAGAAAGCTTTGACAGGTTAAAACAGACACGCACACAAGCCATCCATGGGCAAGTCAGTATTGCATGCATCGAATTTATACCAGGAGATGTTAAAGACAGAAGCAGAAGCGAAAATCTAATTGGAAGACTTCAGAGGGAATCTGAATGTAAGTATATATTGTTACTACATCTTTGCTGATCCTTGCAGTTGCAGGCCATGTCATCATGTTATATGAAATTCTGCAGTTGCATATGCTTGGGCACACCTATGAAATACAGCCTCTGGAAGGTCTAGATTTCTAGACGAAGTGTAATCTACCATTGTTGTCGAATTTTCTAGCACTGTTGCATTTAGTCGACAAGTATATATCCAAATGATAATGTCAGTGTGTAAAATGCAAAATAAAAGAGTAGGATGGCTCAGTGAGCAGATATTGTTAACTTTCCCTTCTGTTGCTTTCTAAGAATTAATATGTCTGTGTTTAATATATATTTTAAATGATATCCTTTGTGTTAAATTTGTTCATTGATTTAAGTTTCAGGAAGTAGAGGCAATATGAATGCAATTTTAATACAATTATTTAATAATATATAGGCGATAAATAAAACGTATGTATCACTTCATGCATGTGAACAATTCATAGCACCACCACAATTTCTCTAGAGCATTTTTCGCTGAAATTTGAAGCCTAGCATGATCAGTAATCAGAGATATAAAGAAGTCAACAAAAGGCAAATTATAGTTCCGAGAAATAGTTTCTGTTAAGTCAGAAATATTGAATATTTCGTAAATTGAGATATTTTTAATGAAACAGTTTTGTATTCTTTTAGTTTAATGGCTCATAACTTGTTTTTTGGGTTTGTTTGTATATCTGATAAGATAATGTGAAAGTCATTTTGCACTGTGTATGCTATTAAAAAATTTTGAAACACAAAATGTTTAATACTTTATAAACAATCTATTACATTTTATTAGTAAAAATGTTAGTAGTTTTAACTTTAGATTATATCAAATGGAAACTTTATTATCAAATAGGAATTTGATTTCTGAATGCTTCCATGTTAATTTTTCTGCAGGGAGAGCCAAAGATGAGAGTAGTTGGGTTTTTAGAAGAGTTCGTGGTCCACACCATAAGCAAGTTGGCCACTCTATTTTAGGGAGGTTTCAAATTGATCGACTTGTCTGGTATTACCTGGAGCATAAGTATAAGGACAAAGTAGCCAGTATTACTCAGCAGCACAGTTGCATTCCCCAAGTTGTTGATGAATCTTCAAATCAAGGAATGAGGGAGACTGTAGAAGTTGTTCCTTGCCTTGGAAATACTTCCGATAAAGCCAGGGAGCATGTGGAAGATGCCACAGTTGAATTCGCCCAGCTCTATCACGAGGTTGCAGAGTCAGGAATTGTCAAAGAAGTTATCATACTTCCTTCTGTATTTAATGAAAGCATTCCTCAACAGCTGCTTGCTAAGCTGGAAGAAATGGGTGTATTCTTTCTTCAAAGTGATGGTCCATGTCTTATCGGACCAAGAGCTTGCATACAAGAAGCCAAGTACAGAGTTTCAGTCTTTTACAGTCAACATTATGACAGGTCAGCTCAAAAGCCTCGGAATAGTTACTTTGGTCTGACTCAAGCATCGCAAATAGACTGTGATGGATCACTTGTGTTTAGGACTCATGGTGGTTTGACAGTTCATGTGTCTAAAGGTGAGGTTTTTCTTAATTTACAGTAGGCCTACATGGTTTTTAGTTAATGCAAGCCCTGTAATCGGTTACTTCAGACTAGATTTTAAAATAAGTATGCTGCAATTGCTATATCTTTAATTTTAATGTAATTATTTTTATATTATGCATCATTACATTACTACAGTCAGACAATTATTATTATTCATCTGGTCTTTAAATGACCTCTAATTAAATTCTGATTAATGACAGAACCTTGCTAATTAGGTGGAATGAAGAGCAACTATTTCAGTGAGTCGTGTAGTACATTTGGCGCCCTTGTAGCGGTATGACCGCGTTATCATACCGCGTTACGGCCCCATATAAATTGTCATTATTATTATTGTTATTTGATGACGTTTTCTTGAGGTGGTACGATATATTGGTGGGGAACTGGGGATGCTGTCGAGCCAAAGAATGAGCTCCTCGATTTTGGTCTTTTCCTCGAGAGTGGCCTGTTAGTGATGTTACACATCACCATAGTTATGCGAACCAGCTTCACAATACTGAGACAGCTGAGATCCGTGTCTTGGTCTCTCGCACAGGATGTGACATGCCATCTAGTGCAAAGTTTGATCATGAGCTGAATCGATTACTGCAATGTCGCCTTTGCTGGCTTTCCACAGTGCAGCATCATTCGGCTTCAGGCGGTCATCAATGCTGCATATCATCCTGCGATTGAAAAAGTTTGAACATTTCAACTGCAATCCGGGACCAGCTTCAGTGGCTCGGAATAGGCAAGTGCATCAAGTTCAAAATTTGCATCTTCATGTGCAAATGCCTCAACAACTGTGCACTACGCTACCTCGCGGACAGTATCAGGACTGTCCACATTGGTCGTGGCTCAGGTGGCTGCGATCATCCAAGACCACCGATAATTATAATATCCGGTCTTGCGACAAAAACTAAAACGGGTGATCGTGTCTTTCAGGTTGCTGGCCCATGCTCCTGAAACAGTCTTACAGCACCTATCCAGGAATCAAAACTCAATCTACTTTTAAAAACAGTTACAGCTGCTTTCAAGCTCTTTGAATTTAATGTGACTGTTCACAATATGCATGTCATTGCATGTAATGCATCCTAGAAGTAGCTTCCTACTCACGATGCTATAGAAATTGTCGTAAATACAATTCAATAAATTATTGGTATTACAGCTACACTGGGGACACTAAATCTATCAGCCACATCAGATACTTTCTTTTGGTAGGTCTCTCTGCACGGATAGACTAAAATTCCAGTTAGCAGTAGATGCCTATATGCGGAAAAGTATTTTATGGACTCATGACATGTTTACATTACTTTTGCTACAGGTGACCTTTTACGTCATTCGCTGGATGCCATAGTGAGCCCTACAGATGAGAATCTGTCAAACGCAGTTGGTGTTGCACGTGCAATTGCTGAGGCAGCAGGAGAGTCTTTTCAATGGGAATGCAACGATTTAATCAGGAAAAATGGAAAACTGTGGACTGCCCATGTGATGCACACGTCATCTGGAAAGCTTGAATCCAATGTCAAATTTGTGATTCATGCAGTTGGACCCAGGAAATCGGATGCAAAAGATGACGAAGAGCTGTTCAGGCTTGTGAAATTGACTGTGTTGAACTGTCTGCGCTATGCCAATGGATGCCTGAAAGTTCACTCATTGGGAATTCCAGCAATCGGTTCAGGTGAGTTCATGACTAGCAGTTATTTCTATGTTTCTGTTTCCCACTGACCTATTTATCAGCAGTTAAGCATGCACAAGCGTGCCATTATCTGTCCTGCATGGCATCATAAAATCAGGTCTGAACCTTTCTGATCCATCTAATTACCATCCCATCTCTTATCTTTCCTTCATTTCCAAACATGTTGAAAGTGCAGTTCACCGGCAGCTGTCAAATCAGGTTTCATCTAACCCTTTTCTGCCTCCTGTTCAATCTGGTTTACGCCACGTCCATTATACTGATGCAGCTGTTCTTAAAGTTTATAATATAATCTTAGCACTCGATTCTGGCTTCATCACTGCTCTCTGTATAAAAATTAAAAATGGGCAAAAGCGTATAAAAATTTAACACTTAATTTAACATGTTAACGGTGAGTAAAATGACAATAAATGACATTACAATAGATTGTAATCATGTGTTAAGGTTTTGGAACTTAAATCTTAGCTATATAATGGTGTTTTCACTATCTGTGCAACAGTTATGACCTGCTACTATTGTACTGTGGTATTCCAATAGAATTTGTTGGCGGATTCTTGTCAATTTGAGTTTTCAAGTAAGTTGTAAAAGTAATTTTTTGCATGATCGATCTAAAAAGTTGTCTTTTGTACCTCGACATAACTACTCTATATGTCATAGTTTTTTGCAAGCAAATATCAACATATCACTTGTGCTCTGTTTACATATTTTAGGAATCTTTGAAGTGCCAATAGAAATTGTTAGCAGAGCTTCTTTTGAGGCTTTGAAAATGTTTGATGAGCACTATGCCTCTTTTGCGAGCAGCGTCTTGTGTGAAATTTATTTCCTGAATGAAGATGAGGCAACTGTCTCCATCATGCAAGGAATATTCCAATCGTTGATGACTTAGAATGGTTTCATTGATCCAGAACAACATGTCCATGCGTGAGTAGATAAAATAAATTATGCATATTTATAACAGTTGGTATTTACCACATGTTCTAAACTAACGAGATGAAAAATAGGAACAGCTATAAAATTGATTTTACTTCATGTAGTTGGTCTTCTTGCTGAAAGATTTCTGACAACTTTACTCTGCACCATACCAAACATTGAGTTAGAGTTCAACAGATTTGAACTCATTAATTTCGTGCAGCATTATTTACTTCCTTATGTTTCCCCCTCGTGCTGATGTGGAAAAAAGAGAGGGTAATACGAGTGTAAAGCAAATTATCTGCCACTAGGCCTAGCAGAAACAAGTGTATATAGCCTATTAAGTTGCAAGTAACAGACAATCAGTGTCACTTTCTTAGTCAAAGCTTCAAAATGACTAAATTCACAACAGTGGTGAGCAATGTACAGTGTCATTGAAATTGTTTTAAAATATCCTCTTAGTGTCAGTTCTTGGGCAGGTCAACAAGGACTGCGTGCACTTTAGTTCTTGTAGTCAGCTGTATTTACTACTGAGTATTCCACCCAGTGTCAACTATGCATCACTTATTTTTAAGTTCTTGGATGTTTAGTTGTCATCCCTTCCTTCCTTTATAATAAAATACACCTCATGTTTTTTTTATTGCTCTTTCAAACTTCAGAACTGCACAGTGCACACACGACATAGAGCATCAGTATCATTGAGCATCTGTAATTCAAGAACTTGCTCAAGGCTTTTTTATCGAGAGTCGAACCCATATTCTCCTTGTTACATGCCCTATACACTCTAACCAATTGACCACCATGCGACAACTTGGGTGTGGTCGCCTTCACATGATGTATCCAAATAACTGGAGTCTGCAGTAGATGAAATCATCTCTAACTCTGAAATGTATCTAGGCCTGTGTGTATATCTTGATTGGAAGCAAAAATTTGAATAAATGGCTGTATGAAGCTTTTTCGATTGTGCAAAGTGCGTGTTCATTCATTCATTTATTCATTCATTCGTTCATTCATTCTATGGACTTGTACAGCGCCCCTTCATGAATTCAGGACCGCTTCCAGCCCAGCCACGGCAAAAGAAAAGACTTGAGAGATTTACGAAACAAAGTTTGATATGGTGGCATATCTTGTTTTATAATTATAATTATAAACCATCCTCCACTATCTGCTCGCTATCCAACTATTCCGTGGCAAACCAGTTCCATAGCAAATTCAGCTCTTTACACAATGGGATCCCTAGCATTCAGTTGCCTATATAAGAACCAACTCGCTAGCAACCAGTAAATTACACAGAGTTAGGACGAAGTGCTCTTGGGAAAGAATAAACTATGTAAGTTTCCTGGTATAATATTTATGTCGTCGACAGACCTGTTGCACCCGTTTGTGCTTGTATTATTGTTTTCAGGACAGAAGCATTGTGGTCATCAAAGAATAGAAACAACAGAGCATGACAGCTGTTTTTTTTACAAAGGCTGTTGCAATTGCCTTGCAGAAAGATTTTCAATCAAAACTGGTAATATCGAAAAACCGATGAAAACCGTTGATATTATCATCGGTTTTCTATAAAAACGTTAAGTTGATGAACTGGTTCAAACGGAACTGGTTAAGAACAAAGACTAATTTAGTCATCATTATATGTTTCACACTAATCAACAGCCAGGCGCACAGTAGGTCGTTGGCAGATGTTGTTAAGAATCCAATGGTTGTATTTGTTAGTAGTTCAAATATTGTGCAAAGAGATAAAGGGTATGATCCACGTTTATGGATAAATGTAGCTGCAAATGCACTTTAAGTTCATTTGGTTTTTGTTTGAAGGAGCAAGAAGCCGTTGAAAGAAATTTTAAGCCAAGGTTAAGTGATTGTGAAAGAACTGCGTACATTGCTTACCATTGTTGTGGACATGTCACTTTGATGCTTTGGTTAAGAAATCAGAGTTACAAATTGTAATTGGAAATGGATACAACACTGCTTTTATAGATTCTGTAACTAATGCTCTAGCTGTAATGATACTTTTACTTTGATGCTTTGGTTAAGACATCCAAGTTACAAAAATGAAGGCCTAATTAGAAATGGATACAGCACTACTTATATAGATACTGTAACTAATGATCTAGCTGTAATGATACTTTTACTTTGATGCTTTGGTTAAGAAATCGAAGTTACAAAAATGTAGGCCTAATTAGAAATGGATACAGCACTACTTATATAGATACCATAACTAATCATGCTCTAGCTGAAATCGGAGTTGCAAATTGTAATTAGAAATGGTCCAATGGATACAGCACTGCTGTTATAGATACTGTAACTAATCATGATCTAGCTGTACCGGGTAATGATACTTTTACTTTGATTCTTTGGTTAAGAAATCAGAGTTGCAAATTGTAATTAGAAATGGTCCAATGGATACAGCACTGCTGTTATAGATACTGTAACTAATCATGATCTAGCTGTACCGGGTAATGATACTTTTACTTTGATGCTTTGGTTAAGAAATCAGAGTTGCAAATTGTAATTAGAAATGGTCCAATGGATACAGCACTTGCTTTTATAGATACTGTAACTAATCATGATCTAGCTGTACCGGGTAATGATACTTTTACTTTGATGCTTTGGTTAAGAAATCAGAGTTGCAAATTGTAATTAGAAGTGGTCCAATGGATACAGCACTGCTTTTATAGATACTGTAACTAATCATGCTCTAGCTGTAATGATACTTTTACTTTGATGCTTTGGTTAAGAAATCCAAGTTGCAAATTGTAATTAGAAACGGATACAGCACTGCTTTTATAGATACTTTAGCTAATCATGTTCTAGCTGTAATGATACATTGTCAGTTCACTCAATGTTACTTTTTGTATTCAGTTTAACCAGACCTTCTTATCTAAGGATGGGTCTTGATATACATTATTGATAGTCAAAAAGTTCTGTAATTTAGATGATTAAATGTGTATTATGTACATATTATGCAAATAAAACTTGTCAATGAACAATGTTGCAATTCTAAATGCCATTAAAAGGAGAGATTTCATCAGTAAATAAAACAAAGAACCTGTAGACAACTAGAAGATAATAGATACACCATTGGAGCACCCGCAATCCCGCATATAGCTCAACCAACAGATATCTACATATAGCCAAGCTTGACAGACGTATAACCATGCATGCAGTTAGAGTTGATGGTCTAAGCAATTATTTTGTGGAATTACTGGCGACATAATGGCACTGCAATTTTACGAAAACCTGGTGTACGGTCAAAAGCGCGCAGGACAAATGCGCGCAGTAACAAAAGCTCGCAGGACAGTGGAATTACTGGCGACATAATGGCACTGCCGTTGTCACGGATATTCTGTTTCCTCTAAAGCTACCTGGGGATAAATTAGTACTGGAGATGAGTATTCGGATTCCAGAACTTCCAGAAGAATAATTCATTCTATTCCCCTCCCAGCGTATAATTATGAAAAATGCGTATAATTGAGAAATTTATGCTGCAATCAAAATTTAAATCGACTAATTGCTTTAAATGTCCTTAGCTATGTTCAGAGCAAAACAACTCGAGTCACGTCGAGTGTAGTTAGTGACTCCAAGTGTTCTAAATTTCTAAAAGTTCTAAGTGCTCTAAAACAAAGGCAAGCAGTTAGCTAGTAGGAATAAGCAAAACTGTTGGTCAATGTTCAAAACAAAGCAAATGGACGTTAATTTGAAAAAAATAAACACGCGAAATGGCATTTTTCAACTTTTCTTCATCTGGGTGGGGATACAATTATTAGGGTGATATTCTATTTTTGTGACACCGGCAGCCGGACCCTAATTTCTAGAATCTAGAAGATGATGCATGTCCAGCAATCCTAAAAGTCACTAGTGAACGTAGAAGGATTTTCTTTGTAGTCTTTTGGTCAGGGTTAGGGTTGTGCCTATTCAAAAAATAGGATTCATAAATGTTTTCTGACATAACTGGCACCCGTATGGTTTTTCTCAAGTACGCATTCTTAAATGCGTTATAATATAATATATAATATAACAGGGTTTACGGTGGTTCAGGAGACTCGTGATCTGTGTGAGAACCACCACTTTTACAATGTTTTAAAAACCTATCTGCCCTAGCTTGGCCTTGAAGTTTGTAAGTGTCTCCACCGACACTGTTTCTTCGCTCAGCTCGTTCCAGGCCTTCACTGTTCTGCTGCTAAAAAATCTTTGCTTGATGGCACCCTCGGATTTTCTGAATATTTTATATTGGTGTCCTCTTAAACCTCTAGTGTCAGCCAATTGAAAAAATCTTGAGTATGGTGTTATTTCTTTGTGTGTCATTAGCTTGTAAGTCTCAATCAAATCTCCTCTGCATCTTCGCTTTTCCAGTGTTGTCAATCCACATTTTATCAATCTTTCTTCGTATGTTAAAGTTCCATAACCTCTTATCATCTTAGTTGCTCGACGTTGCACCTTTTCGAGCACCTGCTTATCTTCTTGTGTGTATGGACTCCATGCTTGAACACAGTACTCTAAGTGAGGTCTGACTAGAGTTTTAAATAACTTCAGGATGATGTTTTTTTTCTCTGCTGACCACTGTTCTTTTTATGTGTCCCAGAACCTTGTTTGCTTTGTTCGCTGCTTCTCTGCATTGTCTTGATGGTTTTGCACTTTTGTGTATTATGACTCCAAGATCTTTTTCCTCCTCTGTTGTTCTTAATTTCCTGTCTCCCATTCCATATTCAAACCCCATGTTCTTTCTTCCCATGTGCATCACTGCACATTTATCTACATTGAACAGCATATTCTTCTTTCAAACATTATCATTCCAACTCAGAGCAAATGACTTCCAACATTGCTGACACCTGTATTGCTTTTCATCCTTATAGGTTTCCGTGTTCGCCAATCGCCATTATGCTACTAAATTAGTTAAAGGGTAACTGTTTCTTTCAAACATTGGTTCTTTGATGAGCTGCCAGCTAAAGGTTTTCCATTTTTTAGTAAGCTGCTTCCAAAATATTTTATATCTTTGTAGTTCCTTAAAGATGATTCATATGCATTGCTTCTTTAGTCACCGAATTCTAGAGAAATGTTTGGATTTGTGATAAGCTCAACTTTTGGTACACATTTAAAAGTAATTCTCTGTGAAAACGTTTCTCCAATTGTTGTCATCATTTTTCCTCCACCGGTATTGTCCAGTTTCTTGCAATGATGACAACTTCAATTCAATTTGCGATGATATGCCTACTAGAAGAGTTCATGTTACAGCAATCATTAGTAGTTATCTTTTGAATCAAGTAGAAAATTGATCACACCAACACAAACACACAACAAACTTTATGATAGAATGCTGATTATTATCCAACCGAACATGAAATATTTGACAATGGCAAAATAAATCTCAATGTTCTTGATGAAGTCAATGAGATCTGGTTCTTCTATTGCAAGTGAATTTCAAGCCTTTAAATGTACTTCGTATATTTGCTACCAAAATAACAGAAACAAGCAAATATTTAATCTGCTTCAAAATATAGAGCACAGTTTAATTGTAACTCCTAACAGGACAATTACTGTTCTCAATTGCAGACCAATGATTATTTAGCAACAAGAGTTGTTAGAGAGTCGAAATCCAGAACGACTGACTTTGCTGTGTCTTCAATAACAGTAGAAAAAGTTCATTCTGATAATCTTCAGCAATTTTAGTCCAACAATAATGTAAGTGGATGAACACACTTTAGATGATCAAAAGGAAGCACTTTTGGCTTCTCTGCATGAGAATGCATACCGTCCACGTACTCTGAACAAAGTTGTACAGTGTAACTATTTAACTATGCTGTCTCTTATTACTTCAATAAAAACGCTGCCAGTGTTTGTACTCTGAGAGTGCCAGTCCCAAACCGGTATGAAGGAGGAGGGCGACACTAATCATCTTTGTAATGGCAGTGTCATTAAATAGCAGCAAGAACTTCGATAACATCTTTATCTCAAACTACAACTGTTTTCATCGCAGATATTTGTAATCACAATTCAGCACAGGTCAGCAGCTAAGTCGTCAGGTGGAGAAAGTCGATGACTAGAGCAATGCTCTAGAAATTCTTTCTTTGTTCTGAGCAAATTGTCACATAAACCACATCCAAAAGAGTTCAACAAAGACGCTTTTCTACCCACAATCGATTTGAAGTTGCTAATATGCAGACTTTCATCATCGCTAAGTTTTGCTAAAAGATGTCGAAAGCCGCTAGAATCCGGATATATGCTGTTTGCGAAACCTTCATTTGGTTTGTCAATAGCATATGAACGTATACTAGTGTTGAAATTATCGGATTGGTCAGCAATTATTTCACTTTTGATTTGAAGATCATATGCCTGTGTTCCTTCCTCGATATTAAACTGCTTTCCTGAAGAACTGCTCTTGATATCAAGTTTATTTTCCGCATCTTGCTTCTCAGTTGCAAGAGATTTTCTGTGAATCTTTAGATTTTCAATTTGTGTAAATCCTTTATTACCAACCTCACATACGACTGGCTTTTCTACTGTGTGAGTTCTCATGTGCGATTTCAGACAACTAGAATTAGCAAATGATTTCTGACAAAACTGGGAATTCATGTGCAGTTTCATATGACAACCTTGAGTAAACGATTTCTGACATGACTGACATTTGTATGGTTTCACTCCAGTATGGGTTCTCATGTGCTTTTTTAGACTACAACCTTGAGTAAATGATTTCTCACATAACTGACATTTATATGGTTTCTCCCCAGTATGAATTCTCATATGCATTTTTAGACTACAACTTTGAGTAAATAATTTCTGACATAACTGACATTTGTATGGTTTCACTCCAGTATGGGTTCTCAGGTGCTTCTTCAGATCACTATTTCCAGTGCATGATTTCTGACAGAGCTGACATTTGTATGGCTTCTCCCCTGTATGGGTTCTGATGTGTATTTTCAGAACACCAACGTCAGCAAACGATTTCTGACATACCTGACATTTATGTGGTTTCTCTCCAGTATGAGTTCTCATATGCATTTTTAGTTTACTACATGTAGTAAAAGATTTCTGACATGACTGACATTTGTATGGTTTCTCGCCAGTATGGGTTCTGATGTGTATTTTCAGAATACCAACTTCAGCAAACGATTTTTGACATACCTGACATTTATGTGGTTTCTCCCCAGTATGAGTTCTTATATGCATTTTTAGTTTACTACATGTAGTAAAAGATTTCTGACATAACAGGCATTTGTATGGTTTCTCCCCAGTATGGGTTCTGATGTGTATTTTCAGAACACGAATTTCAGCAAACGATTTCTGACATAACAGGCATTTGTATGGTTTCTCCCCAGTATGGGTTCTGATGTGTATTTTCAGAATACGAACTTCAGCAAACGATTTCTGACATAGCTGACATTTGTATGGTTTCTCTCCAGTATGGATTCTCATGTGCCTTTTCAGGTGACCTCTAGTGAATAGTTTCTGACATAACTGACATTTGAGGGTGTTCTCCGCAGCATAGGTTTTCATGCTTGCTTTTTGATGCACGTAAATTATCTTTGACATTGCTTGCTTTTACACGGTGTTCTCCAGTATTGTTTTCAAAAAATTATGCACTGTCAACAAGCGTCTTTCAGCAAATACATCTAACATTTGCATGGTTACATTGTAGCATGTTTCCTCTTATGAGTGGTTGGAATTTCACATTGGTCCTATAATTTCCAACGAAATTAATGGTTTTTTCACCAAAATAGTTTTTTTTTCGTGATCTTCTGTAAGTTGCAAAACTGTGCAGTTGATTGTTCAAATAATTTGGATATATGAAGGTTTAGGCTTTTCTTCGTCATGGGGGTTTACTTTTGAAAGCAAATCAGTACGCATGTGCAGAAAATTTCTCTTTGGTTGATCAATGGAAGTCAAACTTTTGACATCATGCATCGATCAGTAATAATTCTTCCGAAATTTTTAACAAATGAATTTGTCATACAGAAAACAATTGTCGTTCATGTTGAAATATACAAGCCATCAAACCTTTGTAGAATGGAAGACCTCTGCTGTGTTAATTAGAAGCCATACGGATTGAAAAAGGAATAATTGATGATAGTTAAAGTTCCTGGTGAATATTATCGACTTGAATATTTTTGATGAAAATCAATGAGAGTAAGGAATTCTCAGATAATTTTCATTGAGAAGTTCTAACATAATGTTGCTTGTCATCACGCACTTGGTAAAAAGAACTTCCAGCGTCTATTAAAAAAGCAGAGCAACATTTCTGTAATAGATTTAAAACATAAAAATATCATTTAATTATTCCTCATGACAGGACGCAAATATTTGTTTTTCACATTAGGGTCAGAATGATTTCCATTTGCAGTTGAAAAGATTCAGCACTTGTATAACCGTCAGCGAAGGGCTCACAATTTCACACCACCCCTAATAAAGACTTGAGCTTCATCCCAAAATTATAATGTAATAATATGTAATACAATGGATTGTACTTGGAAAAGATGCAATTGAAAAGAGAAAAGAACTATTGAGGGGATGAATCAATAAGGAACTGAAAAAAGGAAAAAGCACAGAACAGAGAAGAATGGAGACGTCAAACATTCGAACCTGCCTAGGGGCAGAGAACGCAAAGAAAAAGAAGGAGGAGGAGGAGGAAGAAGAGGAGGAGGAGATGGAGCACCAAACTGAACCGTCGTCAATTTTTTTAATACATGACTACAGCATTCTTCCTGTTGTTTTCTGAAAATAGACGAATATACATGCACAGCTTTTGCTCACACGGTCACACCTCCACCAGGTATAGAAGCCTGCCATCTCGGTAGTAGGCTACTCGAACTGGAATGGCCTCACCATGGTGCTACATTCCGTTTACAGAACCCTTCCGATTCATCCCTCTCTCATCTTAAAACAGTTTTATTTGACCATGGCTGGATTTGTAAGACCTTAGATTAGTTCTCTTAAAGATGCGCTAAACAAATTGGTAATTGTGCAGTTTAGTGTCCCAAATTATTTTCAACATCCCAAATTATTTTAACTATTTCCATTTTACTTACTTATTTATGAGAAATGGAAGCTAGATGAAAGTTTTTACAGGTGAAATGGAGGCTGAATTGATGAAAAAGCGCAAGAGAAATGGAAGCTGGGTGATGGTTCTTTTAGAGATGAAATGGAAGCTGGATTGAAGAAAATAGGGGA
Organism: Lumbricus terrestris; assembly: GCA_949752735.1. NCBI lineage: Eukaryota > Metazoa > Annelida > Clitellata > Crassiclitellata > Lumbricidae > Lumbricus > Lumbricus terrestris. Next base: position 37,628,471 of record OX457050.1, read on the forward strand.
TAAGAAATAGGAGCTGGATGAAGTTTTTTATATCTGAAATAGATGCTGGATTCAAAGGGGAAAACGCTTAATAAATGGAAGCTGGATGAAGGTATTTTTAGATCTGAAAAAGAAGCTGGATGCATGTTCAAAGTTATCCCATTCAGGGACTTCCTTGAGGTTTTCATGCACACATTTTATGACTTCCTCAATAGAATATGTGTTTTTGTATATGAGTCTTTCAGTTATTATTGCAAAGAAATGATGAAAATAATTTGGGACGCTAAACTGCACAATTAAAATAATTTGGGGTGCTAAACTGCACAATTGCCTTAAAGTCCTTGTGACCCTTAAGAAGACAACCATTCCGAGTTTAATCCATCAGATTGTGGCAAAATTCTCTTTTAATGCAAAACCTGTGTAAATTATTAACTCATTCATTGCAGTAATTTGTTGGTAATTGGGTAGTTTAGCGTCCCAAATTATTCTGACCATTTCTTTGCAATAATAACTGAAAGACATATACAATAACACATATTTCATTGAGGAAATCATAAAATGTGTGCTTGAAAACCTCAAGGAAGTCCCAAACGGGGTAACTCTCGCGTAGGCCAGTGAGAAATGCTTCAGAAATGGAAGCTGGATGAGGATTTCTTATGGCTAAAATGGTAGCTGGATTGATGAAAAGAACGCTTCAGAGATGGAAATAGAAGCTGGATAAAAGTTTTCATAGATCTGAAGGTTATTGTGACTAACCGCTCGGTAGGAAGTAAACAGTATGGCGGTCACAGATACACGCAAAATAGAGCGGCCTCAACTCCGGCGATCGATAGCCCAATTTTCCGCTTAATAGTCAATGGTGCAATAAGACAGCAGGCAAAAATAAGTAAGTAAGTAAAAGTCCAGCTTTTCAATTGCATCAGCTGTTTTATGAATCCAACTTCTGTTTCAATAATGATTATTTTTCATCAATCCAACTCCAATTTAATCGGAAACATTTTAATCAATCCAACTCCAATTTAATCGGAAACATTTTAATCAATCCAGCTCCTATTTAATTAACAATATCCTTATCCATCCAGCTCTAATTTAATCAAGAACATTTTCATCAATCCTGCTCCAATCTAAGCTATAATATTTTTATTAACCCAGCTTCTGTTTCTCGCCTGTTATTTTCGTCAACCCAGCTTCTATTTCAAATATAAGAATACCATCATCCAGCTTCCATTACTTAAGCGTTTTTTCATCAATCCGACTTCTATTTCAGATCTAGAAATACCTTCATCACTTACTTACTTACTTCACACAACATCACTGACTGAAGCGGGACCCCAATGTTTCGCGCGGAAACATTGGGCTATCGATCGCCGGAGTTGAGGCCGCTCTATTTTGCGTGTATCTGTGACCGCCATACTGTTTACTTCCTACCGAGCGGTTAGTCACAATAACCGATCTGAAATAGAAGCTCGATTTATGAAAAGAACGATAAAGAAATGGAAGCTGGATGAAGGTTCCAGTATTGATAAAATAGAAGCTGGATTGACGAGAAATTCCAAACCTCAGCAATAACCTGAATAATTTGGGACGCTAAACTACCCAATTACCAAAACAAGAACCTAATTTGTTCATCAGTCCGAATTCTACGCTGGCATGTATTCTTTTCATCATTCCAATTTTCACTTATCGAGAATTTTTCAGCAATCACCTTTGGTCTGGAATATCATCAGGTGAGCAATCCGAAAAAACCGAGTCATACCCAGCTTTGCATCGTAAAGTGTCAGCGGACAATATGGCACAAACATATTATAAATTAAGAGCCGAACAGTTATCGTATTAAAAATTGTGCTTAAACGCAAATTATAATTTATCCCCACCTTTCGTACAAAATGGCCAGCGAATCCAGACGAATGCTTTTTTTGGCCTACAGAGGTGGATTGAGAAATATTCTTCTGCCATCTAGTGAATATTTGAAATTCGAAATTAACACACGGGATCACACGATGACCATAGGCCTTAAATGCATCGACACAATGATTTCAAGTGGCCCGCCCGAGCTAAAAAAATCTTCTCCAGTTTGTGTGCAGTTAGACCTGGGAGTCGACCCCAATAAGTCGACCCCAGTCGACTTGGTCATCCCAAGTCGGGTCGGGTCGTTTCTGCTCACCGCAACTGACCCCAAGTTGAATTTTGTAGATATAAGTCACTTGAAGTTGTTTTTACCGCAAGTCGACTTAAACGGTTCCACGACAACTGGTCTACCGACAACTCGTCTACCGACAACTCGTCTCCGGACAATTGGTCTAACGACAACTGGTCTACAAACGATCGAATAGTATTGATGAAATAGAAGCTGGATTCATTAAAATGGTTTTTTAAAGCTTAAATGAAAGCTGGATTGATGATTTATTCATGTATTTCGACATGCATCCAGCTTCTACTTCAGATCTAAAAATACCTTCATCCAGCTTCTATTACTCACCCATTATTTTCGTCAATCCAGCTTCTATTTCAGATATAATAAAATACCCTTATCCAGCTTCCATTACTTCGGCGTTTTTTCATCAATCCAGCTTCTATTTCAGATCAAGAAATACTTTCATCCAGCTTTTATTTCTCATTCGTTATTTTCGTCAATCTAGCTTCTATTTCACATGTAAAAGAGCCATCATCCAGATTCCATTTCTCGCGTTTTTTCATCAATCCAACCTCCATTTCACCCGTAAAAAGTTTCATCCAGCTTCCATTTCTCAAGCGCTGGATCAGTTGTCTGTAGACCAGTTGTCGTAGACGAATTGTCCGGAGACCACTTGTCGTTAGACGAGTTGTCGGTAGACTTGTTGTCGTGACACCACTTAAACCGACTTGAGACACAAACATAGTTAAATTTGTCACTTCAAACCAATGATTGTGACAACATTTCAACAGTTTTTGTTGAGAACTGTGTTTACAAGAATGAATGAGGCCTTTGCTAAACAGAGACTTAGGCTATAGGCTACTGAATATATTATTTTGCCGGTAGGCTATCGTGCAGACTGCCGTCTGCCGATCTAGCCTATAGACCTTTTCACGCGGGAAATATTCTTAATCTTTTCATGATATCAGGTTATGCATATTTAATTAGGTAGGGCAAAAGAAATGTGTAGGGCCGTTCGCGTATTGTTTGCGGTTGAAATTCTTTAATTTAAAATGAATTCCTACTATTTATCCTTGAATACGGAAGTCAGGGAGAGTTATTTATTCAAGCTTGATAGTGTTGGTTTGCAAGTTGACGTTGATTACCCACACATTGAGGAAATGGATGCATCGAAGTGGGTCACGACGCACGTTACTCGACCGGGTAAGAGTTGTGATCATAATGTTCTGTAAATTGTTTGTTGTTCCCATCATAAAATTATTGATGTAAGCCCAAATGTGATGCTTGGTCACCGTCTTGGTGGACAATGTAAAGATTTTGTTACAACCTACAGGATCTTTGCTCAAAATGTCAATGGTTATCAGAAAATTTTAATTTGCATTACATGCATGGTATAATAATTATAGTCAAGATCAGGGTCAGCCTTAAACACAGGCAAAACAGGCAGTTGCCTGGGGCGCAACATCTGGGGCACCATTTCCCCAAAAATATGTTTGACAGTTTTAGATTTGTAATTTCTTGCCCAGTTTTTCAATTCCATCAATTATTTTAATTTTCAAAACATTTCCAGAGTTTAGTCCACTAACAACCGTATCGTGGAATTCTAGTATCTATCAAAATATATGAATTCTGTGATAATGAGTTCCTGTAAATTGTTTGAACTGCATTATTGTTCACTGTAACCGCTTGCGGTTTTGTCAAATGGATTGTTGAATAAATTAAAGAATTATTTATTAATAAAAACAGGCCTAAGTTAATTGAGTGTAAAATGCTCTCACCATTTTTTAAAACTTTTTGTGTTGCGACGTGGGGTGGACCGTGCAGTGGGGTTCAAAAGGCTCCATATGTGTGGTTTGTCTGGGGTGCCAAATGCAAGCTTTGCCTGGAGCACCAAATGTTTGCTTTGTCTGGGTGTCATTTTGACTAGTGCTGACCTAGGTCAAGATATCTGTATAGTGATTGATTTCTTTTTCCAGACTGGGAGAGGTGTGTTCACACATTGCTGCTGTGCTGTTCAAGATTGAGACTGCCGCAATACTGAATTACAACCAGAAGTCGTGTACATCTGAGCCGTGCCAGTGGAACCAATCTTTTATCAGATGAGTACATGTAAGTCTTTGAAGTGTGATTATTTGCACGTTTGTCATAGAGCACATCTAGGTTTTGTGTCTCACCTTTTCATAAATGCTATGTCATCTTTGAGGGTCTGAGATGCTATGTGTAATTTTCAGATACATTGAAAATTTTTATTGTGTACTTGGTCACATTGGATCCTTGAGCTGTAATGCCATGGCAGCAGTCGCACAACAATTGAATGTTCCAACAAGTGGTAATTACCGATATGTTTAGTTTATTAACCAGAAATGTAGAAAGAACAAGAGAAATTTTCAGTTAAAACAGTGAGATACAAAACTAGCATGCATAAGATGATCAATTCTGTACATGTAATCTCATTAGGCACTTTTGTTCAATAGAACTGTTTACACTTAATTTGGAGGAATGCACACAGGACGAAACATTTTGATTTCGATATTATGAGCACAATCACAAAAATGTTACAATTAAAAATATTACTCTTGTACATATAGCAAGCTACTTAATGAACGATTCAAATCTTAAAATTGAAAAATACTTTATTCAGCATTGGTAGATGAAAACTGATGACCTGTCCTCTGGATTACTTATTTTCAGTTTCTTTTAATATATCTAGACTACAAAGTGTTTTGGTTTGTTTTGTCCTTAGGTTAAAAACCAAGGAAAGTATGTGACATCGACTTTGATCAACCGCATCGTGGAATTCTAACACCAGCCGTAACTCTTCGTCCAGAACACTTGCCTGGTGCACTGAAATCAGAAAAGCCAAACCGCACCTCGGCATTCCTGGCAGACTTGAAAGTCTGTGCTCCGGACGCTGTGATATTTACCGTGCTAGAACCCAAACTTTGCAGAGTATCTGCTCCTAGGTTCAGGGCTGAAAGTGGTTTGGAAAAGTTGGCGGGTCGGACTTTGGCAGACAAACTGACGCTTTTGAGCCGAATATTTTCTGACAACCTTTTTTAGTCATTTGCCGAAACTTTTCTTAAATAAGACCATTTTTACCTATTTTTTATATATCAGAGCCTTTTTTAAAAGTCGTTTGCCCACAATTTTTAAACACGCGACCCGGCTGAGACACGGCACCAGCAGGTCACGAAAATCAATGCTGAGTCGCAGACCCCGACAGACCCGGCTCACTTTTGGCCCTGCCTAGGTTTGCAGTAAACATTGGACAAATTTTGTATAATTCTAGTTATGAATTTTTTTCAGAAACAGAATTAAACATTTATGCAAAAACACATTTCAGAATTTGGTTGCAATGCAATGGGAAGCAGTGCATTGGAAGCAACCGCAAGATTGCAGTGTTAGAGTGGCCTGTGGCCTGAATGTCGAAAAGGCCGCTTAGTGCGTCTCTCTTTCACGATGCCATGCATACAAAATCCACCTAAAAGCCTCCTTCAGAAGACCATCATTGCAATTAACCAAATAACAATGCTGCTGCAAGGTATGGTCTTGAAAGTGAGAATATAGCAGCTCAGCAACATTTGGCAAAGTTTTCTGATTTAGGTGTCAATCTCAAAATTGAAACCTGTCGATTTTTAATTAATCCTATAATATTATATCCATATCCTGGTTGTACTCCAGACAGACATGTTACATGTGACTGCTATGGAATGTGGATCCTCTGCTGTTAGTTTTTTACCATTTGTGAATGCTGGCTCTATAAGATTAACACCAAGGTCAAACTTTATAGTATAACCACGGTATGCTAATAATTTATAATATCACCTGGTTAACAGATAGGAATCAATTACTATAGCACGAGCACTCACACGACCACGCAAAGAAGATGATATGCAAGTGACACTGCCAGATGGACTTGTGCCCAGTGGCGTAGGCAAGGGGGGGTTTCGGGGGTTAAAACCGCCCCCCCATTGGCTCCGAAAAAAAAGATTTTTTAAGGTTATTTTTCCATTTAAGTAAGAAAAAATAGCAAAAAACAGGGTTTCCGGCCATAACCCCCCCCCATGAAAAATTCCTGGCTACGCCACTGCTTGTGCCAATCATGCACTTGACAGTATTGTCAGTTGTGATGCTTGAAGTTAAAAATGTTGGTGCTCTTGCCTTTAATCATGATGGTATTGTATTGCATCTATAAATTTATATAGCGCTGCTCATGGTCTCTGAATGAAAAATTCAATTCATATGCAGGCCCAGTCTGGTTATATTTCGCTTGGTTTCATTTTTATTTGTCTTAAAAGTACTTTAAATGTTGAGTAATTTGGTAAGCAAGTATATTTTGTCTTGGCATCATCCATTTCAATTGAACTTACTCCAAATGTACTGTAGGACTTAAGTTTCAGCTTAAGGGTTTCATTGTGTGTGGCTAGATGTGCTTGTTCCATAGTTCCTTGCATTTAATTCTGTAGTAGCCTACTGTCGTGAAATCTTGTTGGTCAAAGAATCAATGACCCAATGAGTTTAGCAACTTTTATGCTTAAAGTCAGATGATAATAATAATACCGGTAATAATAATAATAATAATTTTCGTTTATTAACATTCAATCTGACAGACCGCAGAATGATTACAGATACAAGCTATACGAAATACGGCCACCTTCGCACGACACACAGGTCGGCTACACAATAGGCTCGGTAGCTTAACACTAATGGCCTAAGTGCTGGAACGCTGGAAATTCAGGGCATTATTTCTTTGAGATATGGAAAGCAAATCGCAGGAAGTGTAATCAGTCTGTGTGTCAATAGACTATTCGTACTATCGGTTTGACAAAAAGTGCTGGTTTCCTTGTAGCTCAGGTTAAACAGGACAGCGGCTGCTTCCAGTTCCCGTTTCTCTGTAATCTCAGTTTACACCATTTGTGTCTGTCAATAGCCTGCCTCAAACTTGACTGGCATATGGCTGTAGGCCAAACAGAAGATCATTGGAACATAATCAATGTTCAGTTTGTCATCTGCTGGTTTACCTGCTAGCAATACAACAAGCCTATAGACCCTAGTGTAATATCTGTAAATTTCCATTTTGAATCTGAAAGGTGAACCAATCGCAATAAATCTGCAATGTGCAAGTTACTACAGTACTGTCTTGTATAATTACATGTTTTCTTGAATAAAATTTTGTGTATAAAAACTTTTTGGTTGACATTTCCAACAGTTATTTTCGATGTCCTATCACTAGCCAAACCTTCCAACAACACAGTCTGCCAAAATGTCTTCTTGATGCTTTCACCATCCAACCAACCCATTCCACCAATCCCCACCTTGTAATAAATATAGCCTATCTTCAGACAGTCATATTATGAAGTGTCAACAATCAGCAGTTGATCTTATAGCGTAAGGCCCTTCACGAGATTGACAAAAGCACACTAAACGTAAACAAGCATAGACAATTCTTGTAGTGTACGAATTGTTCATGAACGTTTACGTTTAGCGTGCTTTATAAATCATGACAGGGGCCTTGAAATGAGCTGTAGTTGCCAAAATGTTAACGGCGATATCAAAGTGCGGGTATAGTTAATCATGAAAGTAGAAATAATATAATAATAGGCTATATGATCAACCCATCGAATCGGGTGCTTCGTTCCGTCGGCGGTGGCATACGTCCAATTTTTTTACAATACCGCGGTTTACACGCGTGGTATTAGTTAAAGGAAAGCGAATATGTTTTACTTTACTCCCCCTTGTACATCAATTCTGCAACTTAGTACCCAGTACAATGATGGCATATTAAAAATAACTTTTAAAGTTGTCAATAACGAACAGCAGCTTTTGCCCTACACGTAAATTTGGCGCGCAGTCCCGATGCATGATGGTATAGCTTCGCTATGGTAACAGTTCCCGCCAGAAATGGTCTATTCATATAATTTGTAATTTTATGCTTAAACGTCACGCTCACTGCTCAGGCATGCGCTTAATTCAAATGGTGAAACAGAATGTTACTAAAATATTAGCACGTGTGTTTATCAAGTAATCAGTGAACTTCTAGTGGTCGGTGAATTCGTCGCAAAGAAAGCTGGATCTACAGGGCCTATAATAAATCGATAGTTTGGCGCTACTTTGGAGCGCTGCATCTGGAGTTGTCTGCAGACGGCAAAACTATTGTAGGACCAATAATTATTGGACAATAAAAGACTTTACTGTCAGTGAGTAGGCCTAGTAGCTGTAGTAGCCTACTGTAGGATGATGCACTTGCAATGCTAGGTTATATGCTAAATTGCGAAATGATGTTAGTGGCCAAATAATTATGAAAACAGATTTACAAATTAGACCTATCATAACACGCCATTCAGTGCAGCCATGCAGCCCGCATATACCCGATTCCCAAGCCGTATAGCATGGTGAAATTATTTAAAACATGTTTTAGTCATTTTTTCATCGCTCATCCAACTTCTAGTTCTACTATATCACAGTTCCGTTATTCATCCAACTTCTACTTCAACTAAAAATATTCTGATCGTTCATCCAGCCTCTAGTTTTACGGTTACAATTTAGCATAAAACCATGATTTCGTCGCTCATTCAACTTCTACTTCTGCTAATCAATATGCTCATCCAGCTTCTATATATAATGATACTGCAATGCGTCAGCAGTAATATCATGCTTTCATCGTTCGTTCAACTTCCAGTTTACGGAAATGAAATATCTCTGAAGTGCTATAAGGCTTGGGATTCGGGTATATGCATGCAGCCCGCGGTCCGCTATTTTATCTTAGACCTTGCGCTCTTTACAAATTTATTTAATATCAATATTACAAAATAATAATAATGAGTGTAATCTGATCGAATAATCACAGACAATTATGGACAAGCAAAAATTCATAGGCCTATTAATTTGCCGTCGCATTGTCTAGGTTACTAGATGGCATCACAAAACTAGTCAAACAGAAACACAAACAGCTTGAAATGGGCTTAATAACACTTTTACAAATTCATGCATCAATTAAGTGTTGAGGACTCATTACCCATTTGTAGGCCTAAATGAAATTAATGCTAGCATTAAAATTGGCTTGATTTCCTGCATTAGTAGCCGTACGTAGACCTAGGCTAATGGCTAGTACCATGCCAGAAGTCGACTTCAAGCCAGAAGTAGGTTGTTTTTCTGCCAAGTCGGGTCAAATCGTTTTGACGCCGAGAAGTCGACTTCAAGTCGACCTCAAGTCACTTTAGGGTCAAATGCATGGGGTCGGATTAACTGACCAAAGTCACTCCCAGGTCTATGTGCAGTGAAGTAACGGAAAAGTGAAAAAGTCAGTAGTCGACTTGAACGCTTATTGTTATAATGTAGGCTAATGTAAATCTTCAAGAGTTTCTCAAGGCCGACAAGTCACGTCAGGAGATAGCTTATCACCGGAGTAAAGGTTTCAGATTACCCCTCCTAAACAGTATACCCCTCTGAAAACTGTAAATTGCATCATTAATCGGATTTATTGAACTAAAAGAAATCGGAAAAATCATCTCGCTTTTTGTTTTGGTCTGAAGATTTTCATCCGTCATCCCACTTCGTGGTTTGTTATCAATATTTTAAATTTTTCATCTGTAACTAAAATACTAATCGTCGCTGAAGTTACAATGGAGAAAATGGCTTCGAGGCTATTATTTTTTTTGGATCAAAATATTGATAACAAAACACGAAGTGGGATGACGGATGATATTCTTCAGACCAAAACAAGAAGCGGGATGATTTTTCTGATTTTTTGTGTGCAGTAAATGCGATGATTGATGCAAATTTAGTTTCCGGGGGTAATTTGAAACCGGTTTTAAGTTACCGGGGGGTAATGTTTAGGAGGGGTAATTTGAAACCTTTACACCGGTGTAAAGGTTTCAGAATACCCCCTCCTAAACATTATCCCCCCCGCCCCTCCCCCCCCCCGGTAACTTGAAACCGGTTTAAGATTACCCCCGGAAACTAGATTTGCATCAATCATCGCATTTATTGCACTAAAAAATCAGACAAATCATCCCGCTTCTTGTTTTGGTCTGAAGAATATCATCCGTCATCCCACTTCGTGTTTTGTTATCAATATTTTCATCCGAAAAAAATAATAGCCTCGAAGCCATTTTCTCCATTGTAACTTCAGCGACGATTAGTATTTTAGTTTCAGATGAAAATATCAAGAAAATCTGGATCGGAGAGTGGGAAAAAATTGGAAATTTGGCTGATTTGGCACGGAATGACCCTAATAATATGTAGAGATTTTAGTGCCATAGGCTAAGTAGGCCTATAATTTATCTGCATCTTGAAGACCGTTAATTCTGCCACACTATGAGCGCTTCTGAATAGTTCTGCCGTGAGCAGCGCTGAATAAATATTCCAATGAAAATTAATTAGATTAAAATATCGGCGCTATAAAACATTCACGTTTAGATTTACTTAGTCTCGTTTGATGTCAGCTGATCAAAGCCGCTGGCAGAACGTCGTGACTTCCATGACGAATCGAAAGCTGCACAATTGCGGTATTAATGATGATTTACAACGAATTTCAACGTATAGGCCTACTTTAATTGTGCTTTAATGTAGTGGTAGGAAATATTGTTGTAATATATCGTTTTAAGTTTTAAGTTTTTAACGTCTCTTATTATAGGCTGCCACAAGCTATCGCGTGAGCGGGAAAACTTGATTCAAACATTGACATGATATTGTAGGGCCTATATGGATCGTTCGCTCCAGACCTTCGTTTATTTAATCGAGAACGCTCTAACGATAGATTTTGTTACCGGTCTGCCTAGTCAAATGACCTCTCGATCTCAATCGTAGGACTGCTCACACGGCTTTATAGAATAGAATGAAATGTTACTTATTTGATCGACCAATATTATTGCAAACCGCATTCTGGCTTACACAGAAGTTCAAAAATATAGGATAGTAATTTTTGCGCCAAAATACACAATTTGTCCCAGGAGTTAAGATAGGCTAGTTTTCATAGTTTCAGGGTTTGTTTTATTCGGGAACGATAAGCCTATGTAGGCTAAGTATTTAATAATGAAGTCTTTTCAGCATTATGAAAATAATTAATATTATAACTGATTTCAGCCTATTGATGATGGCTGGCATTGATGTTGCACGAATCACTGATTGCTCAGTATGTCTTGGATCTTTCAAAGATCCACGTGTTTTGCCTTGTGGTCATACTTTCTGCCTGGACTGTATAACGAAGCATGGAAAAACCAAAGGTTCAGATCCAGATTGCCCAAACTGTAGGAGGCAGTTTCAACCTCCATATAGTGACTTTGACGCTTTGCCAAAAAATTACTCATTAAATTCGCTTTTGTATGAAAAAGCCAAAGTGACGAAGGGATTGTGTAAGAAGCATGATGGGGAAGAATTGGTCCTTTATTGTGTGCAATGCAACATGATAATTTGTCTCGAGTGTATGGAAGATGACCATCAGAAACATGACTGTTCAAAGATAAGTAGATTTGCAAAAGAGGCAAAGACGCAACTGAACGGTTTCATCAAGAGCATCGAATGCTTCTTGTCTCAAGTGACAGCTCAGATATGTGAGGTAGATGAAGAGTCGAAAACGTTTTGTGATTTGCTATGTAAAACTGAGTTGGCAATCAATGAAGAATGTGATAGCATAATACAGCTTGTGAACAGACAAAGAAGTTTGCTTCTGGAAGAGCTGAGCAGTGAGAAACAAAAAGTTACAAAAGACTTGAAGCTGAAAACTGAAGAAATTAAAAAAGAACTTCTCAGACATGACAGTTTCAACTCTCGACTAGAGGAAATGTTACAAGGAGCAGATGAAGCAACCCCTTTTGACATAGTCTGCAAGTATAAAGACTTCAAAGAAAGCTTTGACAGGTTGAAACACACACACACACAGTCACAAGTAATGGGGCAAGTCAGTATTGCAGGCATGAACTTTATACCAGGTGATGTTAAAGACTTCATCAGCAGAAAAGAAAATATAGTTGGACGACTTACGAGGGAATCTGATTGTAAGTCATACATTTGTTACTACTTTGCTTCTGATCCTGCAGGCCATGTCCTAATGTTAAATTCCGTGCTTGTATTGGTTGTGTATGAAAAACAGCCGTTAGAAGTTCTTGATTCCTAGACTAAGTTTAATGGACCAGTGCTGTAGAATGTATTAGTTTCGTCTCTAACACTGGTGCTTTTACGCAAGAAGTATGTCTCCAAACGATAATATGGGTGTATGTAAATGCACGATAAAAAAATAGGCGGTTTCAGTGAGAAGAACTTGTTAACCATCCCTTCTTTCGCTGTGTAGGAATTAATGTCTGAATTTAATATAATATTTGAATTTATCTGCTACAGTGTGTTATTGTTCATTGATTTAAGTTTCAGGAGGAAGAGACCAGCTGAATGCAATTTTGCTAAAGTTATTTCATAATACAGGCGACAAATGTAATGTGTGTTTCACAACATGCATTTGAACAATTGCATAGCACCTTCACAATTTTCCAAAGTATTTCTCGTTCATGTTGGAGCATGCTTGATGAATAAATCAGAAAACAGCTTCTATCCTTTCAGTTTCGTGGCTGAAAACTTTTTTAGGGTTTGTGTGTGTATATCTGATAAGATAATGTGAAAGTCATGATGCACTGTGCATGCTATAACAGAGCCCTGCGCCGACTTGAGTGTGTCGGCGGCGGCGCGCCGGTCATTTTTAGTCGGCGGCGGCGCGCCGACCAACAAAAATCGACGGCGGCGGCGCCCTTGAAATGTCGGCGTCGGCGGCGCGGCGTCGTGGGATTAGTGCTCCAGCGCCGCATACGTGTTTTAGAAGTTGTTACACAACCTATGTTATTAAGATATGCCTGTTCAGCAATAAATTTTGACAATTATCTGGTCTTAAAATGATATTCATGAGAAACAATTATTCTCAGAACAGACGTTCAATTACGAAACTTTACAAAGTCTTGACTATCAAACCACATGACGTTTTCAAATTCCGGCCTCCAGCTTACGTGACCTACTAATAGAAGCTAAAGGACTGTTTGCGCAGTGGCAGCGCTGCCTGCCTATTTCACTCTTGACCTGCCACAAAATTGGACTTACTGTGAATGAATACAAAGTCACGTAATCTTGTCACCAGATGAGGGTGCTTGTAGTTCTTTAATTTTCCCTTGACACTGAGTAGTAAACTTGGTCAGAATTCACCACCTTTCCTGATTTAACGGCCAATTTTTCGAACGACTTCCACGCGAAACTCTTAGCATCTTTTTAAAACCTAATTGCTGAGCACAATTCTTTCGATTTAAACAAGTCAAGTCACAATAAGTCAGACTTCTTTTATGCGAAAAATGTGTTTTTTCTTAATCGGATCCCACTTGTGAGACGTTACTCAAATTGCTGGCAAAATGTGCGATCTACAGAATTTGTATTTACTTTTCAAACTGGACAACTTTGGTACTGGATCTTTTGTCCTCTGTCGGACCGTCATCATGGAGTACTGTTGATCCTAGTTTATTCCGGCCATGATCATTTTAACTGGACGTAGGCCTCTATCGGAACCAAACTAAATAAATACTTTTTGAAATCTGCTTCACGGGCTTCCCACAATATAAATTCGTCTGAAAACATGGAAATTAACTGCACTCCGTTATCTATTACTCTCTTATGTATATTAACTGCATTTCATTTCATTCTACCACACCTGCAAACCAAAATACGGTTAGCAATTGGTGAATTAAAGAATATTTATATCTGAAATAGGATCTATTGGCCAATTGCCTAACATTGCTCCATTGTTCATATAGACAGGTCTATTAATGCTCGAAAGCTGAATCACCAATTTCACATAGGTCACGTACTGCGGAGAAAATTGGAATTAGGTAGTAACTGGCCGGCAATGGAGAATCACAAGCCTGCAGACCCGACCAATCACCTAAATAAAATTGCAGCGCTCGAACCCTTTGGAACGTGATAGTAACGTATACCCTAATACTAGGGGCAGACGATTCTGTTCCATCCTAGCGCATGGTCGAACGATCAAGAAAGAAGGCACACACGGCATAACAATTTACTTAGGCTTCCTGGAGTTCTTTTTACCTTCGCTGCTGCCATAACTCAAATCGAATCACAAAATCCACAGAGGTTTAAACGTTAAGTGCACTGTTCCAAAAGTCAAAACGAATAGGTGGCTTCATAGCATTCACGCAACAACGGTGTTGCCAGGAAAATTTAAGTAGATAAGAATCTTCTCTCTTCTTTAGGTTCTCTGCCCTTCGGCAGGTTCCAACCTCCAATGACGCCACTCCTCTCTGTGCTGTGCCTTTTCCTTCAGTTTGCTGTATCCATTGACCATAATCCCTCCGAGCATCATTTGCCGCGGTCTTCCTCTCCCTCTCTTTCCTTCCATTCTCCCTTCTATGATTCCTTTCAGGAGGGAGTCTCCTCTTAACACGTGCCCAACCCAGTTCTTTTGTCTTTCTCTTATTGTTGTTATTAGCGATCGCTTTTCACCAACCATTTGTAGTACCTCCTCATTCGTTATATGCTCCGTCCAGCTCCCCTTCTCCATCCTTCTCCAAATCCACATCTCGAAAGTCTCTAATTTCTGAATATCCTTCTTGATAGTCCAGGTCTCCGACCCATACAGTGCCACACTCCATACCAGTGTTTTGACCAGTCTTTTCTTTAAGCCTTTGTTTAATCCTCCTCTCAACAATTCTCCTCTTTTCGTGAATGCATCCTTTCCCATTGCTATTCTTCGTTTCATATCGCTTTGGTACCTTGCATCTGCTGTTATCATGCTTCCCAAGTAACAGAAGCTCTTGACCTGTTCCACCTCCTCGCCGTTGATTTTTATTTTCTCTGTTACTTCCTCCTCTTCTCGACTTATCCTCATACTCTTTGTCTTTCCAATGTTTAAGATAAGAATAAGTTTAAGATAAGAATAAGAGTAATTTAATACTGACGTAACAATTTTTTCGCGAAATCGTGTAAGAGATGAAAAATGCAAGAAAAAGAAATAAACTAATCAACGTGGCATCGGCGGCGCGCCGGCAAATTTTCGGCGGCGGCGGCGCGCCGACCCCAAAAAATCGGCGGAGGCGCGGCCGGCGCATATCTCTGTGCTATAAGGAATTTTTCAGCACAAAATGTTTGATGCTTTAGAAATGATCTCTTACATTTTATTGGTAAAAATGTGCAAAGTTCTGATTTTAGATTATATCAAATAAAAAGTTTACTATCAAATACAAATTTTATTCAGGTATTCTTGCATGTTAATTTTTATGCAGCGATACCCGAAGCTGGGAGTAGTCGGGCTTTTCGAAGAGATCTTGGTCCGAGCAATAAGCGAATTCATCACTCCACTTCATGGAGGTTTCCAATTGATGAACTTCTGTGGTTTTACATAGAGGGTAGGCATAAGAACAAGGTAGCCAGTATTACTCACCGGCACGGTTGCATTCCACAAGTTGCTTTTGATTATTCAAATGAAGGAATAGTACATAGTGTAGAAGTTGTTCCTCGCTTTCGAAATGATTCTGATGAAGTCAGGAAGCAAGTTAAAGATGCTGCGGCGGAATTCGCCCAACTGTATCAAAATGTTATACAGTCACGAGTTGTGAAGGAAAGAATTACACTTCCCTTTGCATTTAAACGACGCATGCCTCAACAGCTAATTGCTGAGCTGGAGAAAATGGGTGTTCTCTTTCATAGAACAAGTGAAGGTTCATTTCTTGTTGGACGAAGAGCTTGCATGCAAGAAGCCAAGCAGAGAGTTTCAGACTTTATCAGTGAACATAATAACAGGTCAGCACAAGAGCAACGATATGATAACTTCGGTCTGACACATTCATGGTCAATCGATCGTGCTGGATTGCTTATGTTTACAACAAATGGTGGTTTGACAGTTCATGTGTCTAAAGGTTAGCATTTCCTTGTTTACGCCTAAGTTATGGTTTATGGTTTTGAGCAGAGCTCACGCAAGTCCTATAAACGGTTGCTTCATTCAGACTGGTCTCAGAAATAAATATGCTGCAAATGCAATATTTTTCATTCTAATTGTAAGTATTTTTTTATATAATTATGCATCATTGCATTATGTTCAGGCATGATATTTGGTTTCTAGGTTTGAACTTTATTTAAGTTCTGCTTTAGGCTGTGCATATATTACATACACATTTATGGGAGGCAGAGGTCACCGGATTTAGGAGATTTGCTTACGGCGGGGGTCACGACAAAATGTACGTATATGGGCAAAATAAATGTCTAATTATGTCCACTTTAGCCTATCTTTATTATTCTATTATCATATAATTATAGTCGCCCAATGGCATCGTATCTCAACAGTAAACCATAGCAGTTAAACATCACTTTTGCTAGTTAAAATTTGTTAACAAATTAATCTGTAGCCTACCATAAAATAAATGTTTTATATATGACTTTAGCTAATAGACATCTGTAGGGGGGATAGAAAAGCTTGTTTGCGTACACATACATGTAGGAGTCCAGAAAATTTGTGATTTGCAACAAGGGTTCGAAAATGCTATTTTTGTGCGTTCATAATACTATTTATACGGATAGCCCTTTATGACAGGACCTTCTAATTATGCTTGAATGCAGAGAAACTATATTAGGAAGTTGTCTAACTACGTGATCAGGTACATCTGATCAAGTTCTCCTGAGGTGGTGAGGTATATTAGTATTACTGTTACAATGAGAACACTAAACCTATCAACGGCGTTGGATTTTTTGTTGTTTTTCTGCACAAAGAGACTAAATTCCAGTTAAATGTCTATTTGCAAATTAGTATTTTATGATATTTTCTGACATGCACATATTACTTTGGCTGCAGGTGATCTTCTGCGTCAGTCACTGGATGCCATAGTGAGCCCTACAGACGAAAATCTGTCAAATGAAGTTGGTGCTGCACGTGCAATCGCTGAGGCAGCCGGAGAGTCTCTTCAATGGGAATGCAGGGATTTCATCAGGAAATATGGAAAACTGGGGACTGCTCTTGTGATGCACACTTCAGCTGGAAATCTTCAACCCAGGATCAAGTATGTGATTCATACAGTTGGACCCAAGAACTGCGATGCAAAGGATAGTGAAGACCTCTTTCGTCTTGTCAGATTTAATGTCCTCAACTGTTTACACTATGCCAATGACGAAATGCAAATCCATTCCATTGCAATTCCAGCAATCAGCTCTGGTAAGCTCACGGCCAGCAGTTAGTTATCTTTATGTTTTTGCTCCTCCACTGACCTATTATTTTATCAATAAAAGAAGGAACATGGTTATTATGATGATGCCCGAAAGGGTTGTGGTTTGTCATCCCAATTGATAATATTTAGATGAAGATAATGTTCATTGGATTTATGCCACTCGGAGATGAGAAGAGTGAGGACTTTTCCTTTTGTCTTTCTCACAGACAGTTGTGGTGAGGAACTTGTCCAAAGGTGCCTGGCTTAAGACTGATTCAACCTGAGACCTCCCGGTTGCAAGGCACAGAAGATGGACGTGATTTTTTTGTGGAATTACTGGTGACCTTTTTTTAATACATCGTACATGCATTTTTCTAAGGGGGAAAAAATGTTACTTGCAGCGTGTTTTCGGGGGGAGGGAATGGTACATAAATTCATATGAGTGGCAGCTCAAGTTTTTTGGGAAGGAGGGAAGAAATGTCATTCCGGGTGGCGGGGACTCCCCGAGAGACGTCTAGATTAAAACACTGACCATCATGGTCTGGTACCAGAACTTTCCAGAAGGCAGCAAGACTTGGATATATTACAAAAGTAACAAAATCTAAATATTAACATGCACTGTGAGTGAGACAGCAATAAATAACGGCGGTTGTAAGGATGTGTTAAGACTTTGGAGCTTAAATACTATAGCCATGTGCCTTTTCTATAAATCTGTGTGTTTGGTTATGCGCTCTTTACATGTATTAAGATGCTTCGGTATGGAATTTGTTGGCAGAACACTGATTCTTGTAGTAAGTATATAGTATAGTATTATTTGACAAAGTAATTTCTGAAAAACTAATTTCTTGAATAATTGATCTTTCTTGAAGGGGCTCTATATGAATTTATGTAATTGACTGATTGATTGAACACTACAATTGTCTTTTGTACATCGAAATAGCTGTATGTCGTGATTTTGTTTAACAAGCAAATATTGTCATATATCTATTGTAATCTGTTTACATATTATTTTAGGAATCTTTGGTGTGCCAATAGATATTGTTAGTGGAGCTTCATTTGAGGCTTTGAAAACGTTTGATGACCACTATGCCTCTTGTAAGAAGAAAGTCTTGAGTGAAATTCATTTCCTAAATGAGGATGAATCAACTGTCTCCAACATGCGGGGAATATTCCATCCTTTGATGGCGTAGGAGGGCTTCATTGATCCAGAACAGCCTGCAGTCCATGTCCATGTGTGAGTAGATTACGTAAATTATGCATATTTCGTAATAGACTAAATTAATGGTTGGTACTATATAGCCTACTTACTACTTGCTACTAACGAAATGAAGAATAGGAACAGTTATAACATTTGAATTGATTTGATTACGGTACATAATATACATAGTCATTACATTACATTAGTTGGTCTTTGTCACTACCATCAAAATCTAGGGTTTTAAATCTAGTTTTAATAGGGAACTTTATGCTCAGAGGCTTTTGGGTGATCAATATTAGAATGAGCTAGGACCTAAAACAAATGTAGCTGAGATTCGTTTAAAGATTATATTATAAGAAACAATATCAAACAGTGAAATACATTATCAATAATCTTATCTACTTATTTGTGGCGTATTATTTAAGATATATTATAGCTTGTTTCTTAACTTCCACGTTGGACTTCTCCAGCGTAGATGTAGAAGTTCTTCAGTTCGTATGGATTGGAATGAAGATTCGAAGAGGAAGGAAGGTCACCTTCTTCTTGCTTGCCGTCGTTCCCAATTCTCTTCTGTAGCTGTGTAGACGGAGAATGCTGTAGCTGGGCACAGCACTCGGTAGTTTCGTCCGCCTCGTTGAATCTTCACAAGCAACGGTAACTTCTTGTCGCTTGCACGTCTTTTCAACCTCGTCTTGTTGTCGTTTCGCCCCTTTCTTCTGCCGTCGAAATCCAATCGCAATTGTAATTTCGAATTCGACCGTCTCCCGATGTCGATCACAGTTCACTCGCCAAGTGTCACATCAAACTTTCGTTCGACACGCCCTGGTATCTCAATTCCCAAGGTCTTATAGTCTCTAGTGGGACAGGCCGACAGCGTGTCGCCTTCCACACCCAATTCCACCGTCAGATCTTCTGAATTACCGACGAGGAACGCCACATTTGTCAATGGCCGCCCTCGCTCAGAAATCTCGTCTTCTTCCTCCACTCGCTCCTCGCTGACTAACTTTCTTCGTCTGCTGTGTTATCGTCTGCTGACGTTTGACGCTGCTTTCCGCCCTCCGTTGTATATCAAGAATTGTTGTATTCGTTATTATTATTTATTAACTTAAGCCACAAGTAATATTAATTATCATTTACAATACGCCACATATTGTCTAGCTTAATTCTTACCTATATCTAATACTTATACAATGCATCATTTAATAGGTTTGTTTGATAAGAAGCATTCTACCGCTACAGTCTTTTTGCAGCATTTTGCTGAAAGATTTCTGGCAACTGTTTACTCGGCACCATGCCAAAGACTTAGTTCAACAGATTTGAACTCATTAATTCAAACAACATTATTTACTTCGGTATGATTTGCCCTTGTACTGATGTAGAGACATTAGAGGCAAATATGAGTGTAAAACAAATTTATCCCAGTAGCAGACGCAATTGTACTAGTCTATTGTAGCCTATTTATCAGCAAGTAGCAGACGATCAGTGTCACTTTCTTAATCAGAGCTTCAAAATGGCTATGAATACAGTGTTGATCTATGTGTGGAGTGTCATTGTCATCACTCAGCTTTAGCTTAAAACTTATTCTCTTAGTGTCTTGTACTTCTTAGGCAGGTGAACTTTAGTTCTAGTATTGCTACTGAGTATTCCACCCTGTGTCAACTATGCATCACTTATTTTTAAGTTCTTGAATTGTCATTCCTTCCTTCCTTTATAATACAACACACTTCAAGTATTTTTTTATTACTCTTCTTCCAAACTTCAGAACTGCACACACGACTGTACGACAGAGCATCGGCATCATTGAGCATCTGTGATTGACGAACTTGCTCAAGGCTCTCTTGAACAAGACTCGAATCCCATACTCTCCTTGTTACAGGCCGAGATTCTAACCAATTGGCCACCATGCTACAACTTGGTTGTGGTTGCCTTCAGGGCGCATGATGTGTTCAAACAGTAGATTAAATCATCTCAAACACTGAAATGCATGTCGTGTATATCATGGTTACAAGCAGAAATTTGGAATAAATGGATTGCATGTATACGTTGGCTTCTCACGGTTGTACAAAGTGCATATAGTGGCATACCTCTTTTACTTGCACACCAGCCTCCTCCCTCAGCTCCCTAGCCAACTCTTCCCTCGTATTTGTTGCTAGGCAATTGGTTCCATAGCAACCAATTGCCTAGCAACTCCTTGCCCAAAGGGATCCCTAGCTTCCATTGCTCTCACAACCAGCTTGCTAGCAACCAGCAAATTACACAGAGTTAGAGCTAAGTGCTCTTGGGAACGAACAAAGGTCGAAACTTGGCAGGTTTTTGTGACTTAGTCTTAAACACCGTGGAAGCTTTGCACACATCGGTGATATATTTGTAGTCGACAGACCTGTAGGCTGTTGCGCCCGTTTAAGTAAGTAAGTAATTTTTTTTATTAATCCAACTGCATAACCGCACTTTTTAAAAAAGAAATTAGTCATCATAAATTCATAAGGGATTCTCATTAAAAACGTTTTTCTCTTTAAGTTGTCTGCCCGTGGGACAATTTGGTTGTGTGGCCTGGCCTGGGACGCTTGGAATAGGGGAGTGTCCTTATTGGAGGGTGGAGCGGGTTTAGAACATGTCCAGATTCCGTCAAGGCATCGGTGAAGATTGTTTAGCATATAAAATTATGTGTTATTGCTTTCAGGACAGAGACTTCGGATCCTGTATGCCGATATATGTATGGTCTTGAAAGAATAGAAACAACAAAGCAAAACAGTTGTTTGTAAAAACCGCAGAAAGATTTTCAATCAAAGCTGGATTCATGTACCGTTGATGAACTTTTCAAACGGAGCGGAACAACAACAAAGACTATTATTACAAGATGTTCGCACTGTACGCCTGACTCTTGTTAAGAATCCATTGACTGCATTTGCTAGAAATGTTTTAAAAATTCTGCATTTGGAGATAAAGGGTTTGATCCAGGTGTATGAATAATTGTAAAAATGCAAAAGCACTTCAGTTAAAGTTCATTTTGTTCTTGTTCAAAGAAGCAAGAGGCCACTGAAAGAAATTTTATACCAAGGTTAATTTTACTGGAACGCATAATTATAGTTTCAGGTTTCCATAAATGGTGAGCTGTGTGAAGTTGGGAATGCATGGAAGGAATATCAGTGGGATTCCCACGCGTATCCTCCCACTTCAAACCCTGGTCGAGATGCCCGTGGGTTTACACAACCTGCACACACGATAGCTACGCCCGTGAACCTGACCTACTGAGTAATTAGCTCGACTACGCTTAGCCTACATCCTCGTAGGGCCTATACAGTGAAACGGGAAGGGGTGTTGAAAGATCGTCAGATAAGCAGGACCAATGCTATAATATTAGTCTATGCTGATGATGTCCAGGCTTCTGCTTGGGCATGTATGGCTCAGACTCGCCATACTCTTCTCCTGTCCGCAATCTTGGAATCATTTTCGATAAAAACCTTACTTTTTCTGACCAGCTATCCCGCACCTGCTACATGCACATCCGCGATCTTGGTCGATTGCGCCCAATTCTCAATTATAAGACCGCCTGCACAATAGCCACTTCAATAGTTCACTCCAAACTCGACTACTGTAATTCGCTCTTTCATAACATCGATTCTCTTCAAATTAAACGCCTGCAAACTATCCAGAATGCTCTTGCCCGTGCTGCTCTTACAAACATTTTAAAAAGAATTCAAACATTGAATTGATGACAGCAAACAGACTTAGCCTTTGCCCTTCAAAGACTCGATCGACCTAGTTCGAATCAAGCAAAAGGTACAAATGCTTGGACTTCAATTGCTGCAGGCCTCGATCATTATTCCCAGACTTCGCCTTGTCCTCCAGTGGGTGCTACAGTAATTTAATAGTCTTTTGACGTTTACTGAACTCTACTGACCCACTAGTAGGGCCTACTCCAGGGCCTACTACATATATATATATATATATATATATATATATATATATATATATATATATATGTGTGTGTGTTTTATCTCCGCGCGAATTGACTATAGTAGCCTAACTATAGATCCTACCAATTAATAATAATATTTATTTTCTTTATTGAACAATCCGGTGTTTACGACCATTGTAGGGCTCAATATATTTATTATAGATTATAATAATTATTATATGACCAGCATCGATCTTTTTCTGTTGTTGGTAAGACACACCGGAACCGGTTAGGCCTACAGTGTATACGCTACAGTTATGCGATTGAAAGAATTCACAAGAACGCAAGTGACAGAATAGAAGACATAGGTCTAAATTCTAATTATATAAACAGAACAGTCAGCCTGCAATACGTATTTATTGAACTACAGATTTATATAAGGATCGCCTGTCATGTGTGCGATTATGCGATAAATTAGCCTATAGGCTATGTCTTACAATGCTGTGGCTAGACTTAGGCTATTGCTCGACTTCCTCGATACTCATGCACACTTAGGCTACATGATTCATGACTTTCACTGGCTCCCGATCTCGGCGCGAATCAGATATAGGTATACAGATCATACAAGGACTTGCTCTTATAGCTACCAAGTCCACAGGCAACAAGGCATAACCTATACTATAGAATTCTGGTAACGATTAGCGCCAATAACCTAAGCTTAGGCCTATCTTCCACAGTGCTACATAGAAGCTTTGCTATGGTTGGTCCGTCTTTCTGGAATAATTAAGTTACCTATTAGTCTCCGTAATGAACTTCTTTGTCTTTCTTTGCCCCTTTTCCGCAAGCGTTTGAAAACCATTCTCTTTGATTGTGGGTTGGTGTCAGGTCGGGAGCGCCTCTGAGGAGTTCTCTTGAAGTGGCGCTATATAAATGTACAATTACAACAAATACAAATTACAATTACCTCTGTGACTTGATGGCAGGCCCGCTCTCTGCGCTCGATCTCTTCGTTCTGTTGACCGCTTTCACCTAGTACTTGTATACCTCGGTCACGAACCTCATTATAACCAGTATCGATCTTCCTCTATTGTGGGTCCCACAATGTGGATAGACCTTCCTCTGCAATCCGTAGGAGGATTCTAGTAGGGAATTCACATGCATCTTGATGACCTTTCTATTTTCATGGGCCTGTCGCGCTAAGAGCGCTTTTGGATAGCGCAGATCTGCCGTGAGAAACGCTTTATAAATAATTATTCCGATTAGATCTGATTTAAAATATCGGCGCTATAAAAACATTCACATTGAGATTTAAGAGTCATGTTTGATGTCAGCTGATTAATATAAATTTAAGCCGCTGAAAACTGCGCAGCTGCGGTAAGCTTGGTTATGATGATTTACAAGGATTTTCGAATTTATACTTCAATTGAACTTTAATGTAATGGTAGGAAATATTATTGTAATCTATCGATGTAAGTTTTAACGTCTCCTTTATATTTTTAGGCCTATAGGCTGTCGCAAACTATCGTTTGAGCGGTAAAACAAGATTCAAACGTTGACATGATATTAAAAAGTGTATTTTAGCGTATTTAATTATTGGCTGCAGCATTATTATTCTTAATCAATCCAACTTCTAGTTTGACAAGAATCATATTCATCGCTTAATCTTATATAGGCAAGCATTCGGCATGAATTCGTTTCAATCCCGTTTCTTTTGGAATTATTTTTTCATCAAGATCACTTCTTTGTGATTAAAAATTATTGGTCTTCAATTCAGTTTCGATTTCAGCGAGGTTGTTTTAATAAATCCCAATTCGATTTCAGTAAAAATTATTTTTATTAATCCGACTTCTACTTTGCAAGAATTCTTTTCGTCAATCCGACTTGTATCTGATAAAACACTGAAATCCATGCAATAGGGCTGCCAACCGTCCCGGATTCGCCGGGACAGTCCCGGAATCGACCCTGTGCGTCCCGTGTCCCGGATTGATCTCAAATTGTCCCGGAATTTGATCCAGATCAAGATCCACGTAGCACAATTATTGTTCCTATTAATTTTTGCTTAGCCTACTAAACTCAGCCATGTGTGCGATGATTTTTATGTTCTGCTCTCTATCAGACCTAAGCTTAGGCGCCTATACATTACATTAATTGTTGGCTGAACATCGGGAGTTAAGGTCTTCAAAACTTTACAAATCACTGATACTCGGTTTTCGGTTTGGCATATTATAGTGTCCAGTTTTAATGCTTTTTGCGAGAGAACGTTCAGCATTATGAACGATCTGTTATCTAGTAATCGCAATTACCCAAGCACCAAGAGTTCACCGGCTTATAAAAGCACAACTGTTAGTAAGACATGTGCTGATTTCTGCGACTTTGTGCCCAGTGTTCTGGAACTGCACATAAAAATAGGCCCTATAATATATTAGTATAGGCCCTAAGTTTAATATAAATTCTGCTCTCCGGTCGAAGAACTTTCCTCAATTTGGGCTCATGCATATGTCTTACTCTGATAAGACTGGAAATGCTTCTTCTTGAGGTTGATTCTTGTCTTAAATTCAGGCTATAAAATTATGTCTTTTGATGATTTGTCTGAAATTATTAAGGACTTTTTTTATACTAGATTGTAGATGTATTCTATACTAGGCTGATACGACTTTTGTTACATTATGCGCTTCTGTAGGTCTAGAATAATAGATTGTGTAAATTGGTAATGGCACATCGAGTGGCTGAAGGCGTCCCGGAATGGCAAAATCAAAAGTTGGCAGCCCTACCATGCAATGGCGATTAATTAAATACGCTAAAATTCACTTTTACCTGGTCACCGTATATATATATATATATATATATATATATATATATATATGATATGGTAGGCACCAGACCTCTCTAAATTGTGGAACATTATTATGTCGAAGTTCGAACGGTCGGTTTTTAAACGAATAATGCATTTAAGTTAATTGAGGACGCTATAACGATAGATTTTTTTACCTGTCTGTCCATGCAATCAAAATAATAACCACTCGACTTATACGCTTAATCGTACTCATACACGCTTTTTATAGAATAGAATAGAATTAAATATTCCTTTTTTAATAATTAATTAATTATTAATTATATGCATTTATATAGCGCCTCTTCAAGGGGCTACTCAGAGGCGCTCCCAACCCCAGCGCGGCCAAATAAAACTGTTTTAACCTGAGAGAGGAAAGCCCGAGAAGCGGCTGAGAAGGATTTTTACAAAGAGAGCGGAGGGTCAGAGGAAGACCATTCCAGGTTGAGAACCCTACCAACGAGAAAGCACGGTTCTGCATAGTGGAAGTTCAAGCAAAAGGGACTGAGAGCAGACTTTGTTCAGTCGAACGAAGGGGGTGAAATGGTGAGAACTAAGAGTAGTGCTACAGAGCTCGCAAAGGTAAGCAGGAGCAAGGCCTAGCATTCAGCGCCAGACTCAATTTGCTGCTTGAGTGGAAGCAAGTGGATAACGTCACGCATATAGCTGGAGATGTGGCTGAATTTGGGTATGCGGCCAATAAGGCGGGCTGCACAGCTCAGGAAGTGATCAAGGCAACTCAGACGGGCAATTGGTAGGACAGCATAGCATTTGCTAATTGCAAACCGAAACGAAGTACACAAAAGTTGCAAAATATAGGCTACTAATTTTTGCCCCAGAAATGCATGTAAGTAGTCCCAGGAATTATGATAGTTTTCCTAACAATTTCAGGGCATCTTATTTATGTTATAAATTATATAGACTACCTTAATAATGAAATTTTTGCAGCATATGAAAATAATCATTGTTAATAGGCTTTGTGCTTTCAGCCAATTGATGATGGCTGACATTGATGTTGCAAGAGTTGCAGACTGTCCAGTATGTCTCGGAACTTTCATAGATCCACGTGTTTTGCCTTGTGGTCATACTTTCTGCCTGGACTGCATAACGAAGCATGGAAGAACCAAAGGTTCAAATCCAGATTGCCCAAACTGTAGGACAAAGTTTCAAATTCCATCTAGTGACTTTGACGCTTTGCCAAAAAATTACTCATTAAATTCGGTTTTGTTTGAGAAAGCCAGAGTGACGAAGGGATTGTGTAAGAAGCATGATGGGGAAGAATTGGTGCTTTATTGTGTGCAATGCAACATGATCATATGTCTCGAGTGTATGGAAGATGACCATCAGAAACATGATTGTTCGAAGATAAGTAGCTTTGCAAATGAGGCACAGGAGCAACTCAAGGCTTATGCCAATAGCATCAACTGCATTTTATTTCTAGTGGAAGCTCAGATTTCTGAGGTAAAAGAGAAGACGAAGAAGTTTTGTGATCTGCTGAGTAAAACCAAGCTTGCAATCAATGAAGAATGTGATAGCATAATACAGCTTGTGGACAGACAAAGATGTTTGCTTCTGGAAGAGCTGAGTAGTGAGAAACAAAAAGTTAAAAAAGACTCAAAGATGAAAACTGAAGAAATTAAAAAAGAGCTTCTCAGACATGAAAGTTTCAACACTCGAATAGAGGAAATGTTACAAAATGCAGATGAAGCAACCCCTTTTGACACAGTCTGCCAATATAAAAACTTCAAAAAAAGTTTTGACAGGTTAAAGCAGACACAAACACAAGACATTGGGCAAGTCAGTATTGCAGGCATCACATTTATACCAGGTGATGTTAAAGACTTCATCAGCAGAAGCGAGAATATAATTGGAAGACTTCAGAGGGAATCTGATTGTAAGTGCACATTTGTTACTACATCTTTGCTGATCCTGCAGGCCATGTCATCATGTTATGTGAAATTCTGCAGTTGTGTAAGAAACGCAGTCTTTGGAAGTTCTAGATTTCTAGACCAAGTTTAATGGACCAGTTTTGTTGAATGCATTAGTTAATTTTCTAGCTTTGTTGCATTTAGCAGGGAGTATGTCTCCAAACGATAAGTATATGTCAGTGTCTGTAGATGCTCAATGAAGGAGTAGAAGGGTTAAGTGAGCAAAACTTGTTAACTATATTTCTTTCGTTTTGTGAGAATTAATATGTCTGAATTTGATATATTTGAAGTTATCTGCTGTGTGTTAATATTAATGAGTTTCAGGAGGCAGAGGCCAGCTGAATGCCATTTTAATACAGTTATATAGGCCACAAATGTAACGTGTGTTTCACAAAATGTATTTGAACATTTGCATTGCACCTTCAAAATTTCTCCAAAGTATTTCTTGCTCATGTTGGAGCCTGGCTTGATGAGTAAATCGGAGACATAAAGAAATCCACAAAAGGCAATTGATAATTAGTTTAGCACTGTTACGTCAGAACTATTGAATATTTCCTAAGTTAAAGTATTATTTATAAGACCTTTTGTATCTCTTCAGTTTCATGGCTGATAACTTGTTTTGTGTAAGATAATGTAAGATAAGATAATGTGAAAGTCACGATACTCTGTGTATGCTATAAAAAAATTTTTACACAAAATTGATAATGCTTTAGAAATTGTATTTCTGAACTCTTGCTCGTTAATTTTTATGCAGCAACACCCAAAGCTGAGAATAGTTGGGCTTTTCAAAAAGATGTTGGTCAGAGCAAGAAAAAAGTTGACCGCTTCCATTCACAGAGGTTTCCAATTGATCAAATTGTCTGGTTTTACATGGAGCGCAAGCATAAACACAAGGTATCCAGTATCACTCACCAGCACAGTTGCATTGCTCGTACTGTTTATGAATCTTCAAATGAAGGCATGGCACAGAGTGTAGAACTTGTTTCTTGCCTTGGAAATGATTCCGATGAAGCCAGGAAGCATGCTGAAGATGCCACAGAAGAACTCGACCAGCTCTATCAAGAAGTTGCAGAGTTAGGAATTGTCAGAGAAATCATTGAAGTTCCATTTGCATTTAATCAGCTTCATCAACTAATTGCTGAGCTGGAGGAAATGGGTGTCTTCTTTCTTCAAAGTGGTGGGCCATGTCTTATTGGACCTAGAGCTTGCATGCAAGGAGCAAAGCAGAGAAGTTCAGATTTTATCTGTGAAGTTTATTCCAGGTCAGCACAAGAGCAACGAAATGGTAACTTCTGTCTGAGAGAAACATTGCCAACAGATTGTGTTGGATCATTTATATATAGGACATGTGGTGGTTTGACAGTTCATGTGTCTAAAGGTTAGCATTTCTTATTTTATGCCTAGGTTATGGTTTATGGTTTTGAGCAAAGCTATGCAAGCCCTATGAACTGTTACTTCATTCCGGTTGGCTTCAGAAATAAATATGCTGCAATTGCAATATTTTTCATTCTAATTGTAAGTAATTTTATATAATTATGCATCGTTGCATTACGCTCAGGCATGATATTTGGATTCTAACTGAACTTTATTTAAGTTCTGCTTTAGGCTGTTCATAATAAACACTGAAGAGAGGGAGGAGTCACCGGATTTTGGCGATTTGCTTATGGCGGGGGTCGCGACAAAATGTACATATACGCAAAATAAATGTCTAGTTATGTCCACTTTAGTCTATCTTTATTAGGCCTACTCTATTATCATAATAATTATATAGTCACCTGATGGCATCATATCTCAACAGTAAACCATAGCAGTTAAACATCACATTTGCTAGTTAAAATTTGTGAACAAATAATTTGTAGCCCAACATAAAATAAATTTTTGATATATATAATGTAATGTAATTAGTAATTTCTATAGCGCCGCTCACAACCAAGGCCATTCAGTAGCGCTCCCAGTGCGATAACCTCTAGAGAAAAAATAGGTCTTAAGAAGAGAGAGATATGTAGATAATGATCCTGAAAGTAGAGTCCCACGCAGAGTGGAGGGAAGAGAATTCCACAAGGAGGGCCCAATGATGGTGAAGGATCGAGTTTGAGCAATAGTTGCCCTAGCTCGTGGAACAAACAAGTCATCCCTGTCCAGAGAACGGATATTATTATTATTTATGACTTTAGCTTATAGACATCTGTACGGGGGGGGGGGATAGAGAAGCTTTTTGCGTACACATAGGACTCCACAAAATTTATGATTTGTAACTAGGGTTCGAAAATGCTATTTTTGTGCATACATAATACTATTATATAGATAGCCCTTTATGATAGAAGCTTCTAATTATGCTTGAATGCAGAGAAACTATATTAAGGAACGTGTAACTACTAACCATGATGTAACAAATATTTTTACATCATGCTACTAACTACGTGATCAGGTACATCTGATCAAGTTCGCCTGGGGTGGTATGGTATATTAGTATTACTGTTACAATGGGAACACTAAATCTATCAGCGGCATAGGATTTTTTGTAGTTTTTCTGCATAAAGAGACTAAATTCCAGTTACATGTCTATTTGCATATTAGCATTTAATGATATTTTCTGACATGCATAATACTTTGGCTTCAGGTGATCTTCTAGGTCAGTCACTGGATGCCATAGTGAGCCCTACAGACGAGAATCTGTCAAATAAAGTTGGTGCTGCACGTGCAATCGCTGAGGCAGCCGGAGAGTCTCTTCAACGGGAATGCAGGGATTTCATCAGGAAATATGGAAAGCTGGGGATTGCTCTTGTGATGCACACTTCAGCTGGAAATCTTCAACCCAGGATCAAGTATGTGATTCATACAGTTGGACCCAAGAACTGCGATGCAAAGGATAGTGAAGAGCTCGTTCGTCTTGTCAGATTTAATGTCCTCAACTGTCTACACTATGCCAATGACGAAATGCAAATCCATTCCATTGCAATTCCAGCAATCAGCTCAGGTAAGCTCACGGCCAGCAGATAGTTGTTTTTATGTTTTTCTTTCTCTACTGACTTTTTATTTAATCAATGAAAGAAGGAACATGATAATTATGATGATGCCCGAAAGGGTTGTGGTTTGTCATCCCAACAGAATAATAGATGAAGATAATATTCATTGGCATTTATGCCACTCGGAGACGAGAAGAGTGTGGACTTTTCCTATTGCCTTCCTCACAGACAGTTGTGGTGAGCAACTTGTCAATAGGTGTCTGACTTGAGATAGATTCAACTTGAGACCCTTCGGTTGCAAGGCACTGAACACGGACGTGTTTTTTTGTGGAATTACTGGCGAATTTTTTTAATACATCATGCATACATTTTTCTGAGGGTGGAAATGTTACATGCATCGTTTTTTAGGAGGATGGGAATGGTTATAAATTCATATGAGCAACAGCTCAAGTTGTTCCTGGGGAAATATGTCATTCTGGGAGCGGGACTCCACCCGAGATGTCTAGATTAAACAATGACCATCACGGTCTAGTACCAGTACTTTCCAGAAGGCAGCCAGACTTGGATGTTACAAAAGTAACAAAATCTAAATATTAACATGCACTGTGAGTGAGACAACAATAAATAACGCTGTTGTAAGGATGTGTTAAGTCTTTGGAACTTAAATATTAGCTATGTGCCTTTCCGCAAAACCACGACACAAGTGACATAGCGACCCAGATGCTTCTATGTGTCATGATGTGGAGCAGACATGCACAGGCTGGTCAGGACAGACCGGTGGAGAGAGTCCGAGGAGAGAGCGTGGGACACATACGGGCATTGACAATTAGTTTATGTTGACCCAGGTTGTCCTTCATGCTTCTCTCTCAATATTCTCTTCAATCAGACAAGGTGGTCTAGTGCAGTGGTTCTCAGAGTGGTGGTCCGCGGACCGGCGCCGGTCCGCGGAGACCTGATCACCGGTCCGTGAAAAAATCCAAGAGTGAAAATAAATTATAAATATTAATTCATAATTATATGTTTCAAATTGTGAAATTATTTGAATTGTTATTCAAAATTTATTCAAACTTCTTCCTCGAATTTATTGTTTTAACTTGCCAACTGGCTTCTTAAACAATTTGTATTTTTTTAAAATTAATTATCTACGTCTATTACTGCAGTCAGTTTCGTTTTACTTCTGTAGATTCTTTGGTGTGCGATGGTCAAGTACGGTAAACGCTGATCATTGTGATCAATCATTTATTAAGTTTTTTTTTCTGGATGTAGGTCTTTTTATTTTATAACACGATATAACATTATAAATATAAACAAATGTGTTTGTGTGATTTTACACAATTGGCAAACTATAAACAAGCCTGTCTGGGCTTTTTTTGCAAAGTGAAATAACATTGCTAGAGCGTGACCGCTCACACGCTGACCGCATGAAATGATAATTCTGAACTGGTTTCCTATGCGAACATCCAAGCTAAAAAGGAATCGCCGCCCATTCACACGAAAATATTATCGACTATATTTAAAATGTGGTGATATTCTGATTTCTGTGTTTTATTTCGAGCAGGTGTTTCAATCATTAGCGCAAAATCTTAGTAATGTGTCATCTATTTCTGCAGATCCTCTTATAGGCTAACATTAACAAACTCCTAATCTTGTTTGAAACTGAGTCAAAATTTTTAAAAATGCAATTAAATGACAATTAAATTGAGCAATGACTGAAATGCTATTAGGAATATGTTCTAATTAATTAAACAAATCCCTAATTACGAATAACCGTGTAATAGTCTGTTTATAATATAGTTCGTTTTTGTTTGCGCATGCCATTAAAGTTAGTGGTCCGCGAGTTTCCAACAAAATTATTGCCGGTCCGTGGCCTGCGGAAGTTTGAGAACCACTGGTCTAGTGGATGTTAATGGTATGGAGCAGACCTGCTGACAGGACCGGTTGAAGCTGGGCAACATGACGCTATACAGACTCAGACACAGAGTGCCATGGCGTTGGACATATATATATATATATATATATATATATATATATATATATATATATATATATATATATACGGGTATTGAGCCCAAGGATATTCATTGATTGATTGATGTGCCTTTTCTATAAGTCTGTGTGCTTCAGTGCTTGGATAGGCACTCTTTTACATTATTTAGGATGCTTCGGTATTCATATAGAATTTGTTGGCAGAACACTGATCCTTGTTATTTTGATAAAGTAATTTCTAAAAAGTAATTTCTTTTATGATTTATCTATCTTAAAGGGCGCTATATAAATTTATGTAATTGATTGATTGAACACTACAATTGTCTTTTGTACATCAAAATAGCTATCGGTCGTGATTTGTTTAAAAAGCAAATATTGTCGTATTATTATTGTACTCTGTTTACATATTATTTTAGGAATCTTTGGTGTGCCAATAGATGTTGTTAGCGGAGCTTCATTTGAGGCTTTGAAAATGTTTGATGTCCACTACGCCTCTTGTAAGAAGAAAAGTTTGCATGAAATTCATTTCCTAGATGAGGGAGAAGCAGCTGTCTCCATCATGCAGGGAATATTCCAATCTTTGATGGATTAGGAGGAATTCATTGATCCATAACAGCCTGTCCATGTGTGAGTAGATAACGTAAATTATGCACATTTCAAAACGGTTTGTAGTTACTACATTTACTATACTAATGAGATGAAGAGTTGGAACGGTTATAACATTTGATTACGGTGCGTACCGTAGTTGGTCTTCATCCTGAATCTCTTGTTGATTTCTGGCAATTGTTTACTCTGCGCCATACCAAAGACTGAGTTAAACAGATTTGAAGTAATTTATTCACACAGTATTATCTACTTCAATATGATTTGCCCTTGTACTGATGTAGAGACAGCGGCGCCCGCAGGCGTACGCACTTACGCAAGTGCGTACAGCGCTGAAAGGCTAAAAAAATAACGGCTGATGACTAAAAAAAGGTCATCAGTTTTTCCCGCGGATGGAAAAGGTATGTTTTTGGGAAATTTGAAACTGATGACTAAAAAAAGTCATCAGTTTTTTGTCGACACTGACGAAAAAATTTCCCTGTTGGCCCCCCATCGACAAAATTTCTGTATCCGCCCTTGGCTGTGCGTACAAGAAAAAAATCCTGGGGGCGCCGCTGTGTAGAGACATTAGAGGGCAGCTATGAGTGTAAAACAAATATCTACCAGTAGCAGACATAGTTGTTAAGTAAGTAAGTAAGTATTTTCTTTATTACTCCACTTGCAAACGCACAATGGGACACAGAACATCATTATAATACATAGAAGTAATAATAGGTAATAAAAATGTGCAAATTATAATCAAAAGTTAAATATAATATAATTACTAAACTATCATCGACAAACAAGCTGTTGCCTATTTAGTAGCAATCAGTGCCACTTTTTAAATAAGAGCTTCAAATTTGCTATGAATACCAGTGATGAGCTATGTGTAGAGTCATTGCAATCACTTAACCTTGGCTTAAAACTTCCTCATAGTGTCTTGTACTTCTTAAGTGGGTGAGCAAGAACTACATGCGCCTTAGTTCTTTTAGTCAGCTGCAGAATAATTGCACACACGACTGTACGACAGGGCATCAGCATCATTGGGCATCTGTGATTGAGAAACTTGCTCAAGGCCCCTGCACCTTGACTTCCATGGGCAAGGCTTGAACCCATACTTTCTTTGTTAGACTCCATGCAATTTGCCATCATGCTATAGTATACAACTTGTTTGTGGTCGCCATCACAGCGCAGGATGAGTCAAAACAGTGGATTAAATCATATAAAACACTGAAATGCATGTATATTATGGTTGCAAGTAGAATTGGAATAAATGGGTTGCTTGTTGCTTATTCAGTTGTAGAAAGTGCATATTATAGTGGCATGCCTCTTTTTATGTAAATTAGCTCCTCCCTCAGCCCCTTAGCCCACTTTTCGCTGGTGACCAGTTCCATAGCAGCCAATTCCCTAGCAACTAGCTTGCCCAATGGGATCCATAGCTTCCATTACCCTCGCACCAGCTTCCAGCTTGCTAGCAACCAGAAAATTGATTGCCATCATGCTGCAACTTGCAACACAGTTAGGGCTAAGTGCCATTGGGAGGGAACACAGGTTGGAAGTTTTCGTGACTTAGTCTTAAAGACCGTGGAAACTTTGCACACATTGGTTATATATTTGTCGTCGACAGACCTGTTGCGCCTGTTTGTTTCGCATATAATAATGTTATACATATTACGTGTTATTGTTTTCAGGACAGAGGCTTTGGAGTTTGGATACACCTGTATGCGGATGTGTGTGGTCGTGAAAGAAAAGAAACAACAGAGCATGACGGTTGTTTGGCAAAAGAAAGATTTTCAATAAAAGCTGGATTCATTTACAGTTGAACTGTTTCAAAAGTATAGCTGGACAGTAACAAAGACTCTTATTGGAAGATTTCTGGCACTAACCAAGAGCCAGGCGCACAGTGGTCGTGGGCGGATGTTGTTAAGAATCCAATGACTGCATTTGCTAGTAATGTTTTAGACAACCTGCAATTGGAGATAATTGCAGAATTGGAATAAATGGGTTGCTTGTTGCTTATTCAGTTGTAGAAAGTGCATATTATAGTGGCATGCCTCTTTTTATGTAAATTAGCTCCTCCCTCAGCCCCTTAGCCCACTTTTCGCTGGTTTGATCCAGGTGTATGGATAATTGTAAAAATGCAAAAGCACTTCAGTTAAAGTTCATTTTGTTCTTGTTCAAAGGAGCAAGAGGCCATTGAAATAAATTTTATACCAAGGTTGATTTATTGTGAAAACTGTGTACATTGCTTGAAAAGTGATCATCTTTTCTTAGTCATTCCCTGAAATAATTATACATGAAATTATACATGTCGCCAGGACCTGCCAAATATTTTCTGGGTGGGGGAGATTTGCTACACGTTTCATTTTTCTGGGGTGGATGGGTGAAATGGTACACATAATATATGCATGTACGCAACACCGTGACTTTGGGGGGGGGGTTGAGGTGGGAATCGCATTCCTGGGGAAGAAACGTCTACATTACTCACTGCTGAATGGGTGGGCATGCAGTGGGAACGCCGAAGAAGAGTTTTACTGGAACGCATATATAGTTTCAGGTTTCCATGAAGCTGTGTGAAGTTGGGAAAGTACGGAAGGAATATCAGTGGGATTCCCACGCGTACCCACCCACTTTAAACCCTGGTCGAGGTGCCAATGGGTTTACACACCCAGCGCACACGATAGCTACGCCCCTGGGCCCGTATGCACATAAGGGTTTAACTCTTGTATAATTATGGCTTAAATCTGGCCTAATCGGGAATACTGGGTTATTTCCGTATGCACGGCTCGAGATTAGCGAATTAAACTAGGTATAACGTTATTCCAATTCCGAGGAAGGAGTAAACCGGCTACTCCCATTGTGAACAATAGACGGCCGACGTTAGCTGGACAGCGCGAACAATAGGCAGCCGTCGACATTTCCCTAGGGCCGTCTTTAGGTCTGAATCTGTTTATCCCACGCTGGCACCGACCGCATATAAATATCTTTCACGCATGCGCGCTCAGTTATAACCTATTGAATTGGGGGGGGGGAAGAGCAAGCGTCATGCATCGTCGGGTGCAAGGAATGTGTAGATTAGTTATTCTCGTTGCTATTTTTTCTTGTGCATACGGATACATTCCAATGGCTATATCGGGAATTGCTAAGTCGAGTTTAGGCACTATATGTGATTACCTTATGCCGTGTCCTGTGCATAGCCTGACCTACTGAGTAATTAGCTCGACTACGCTTACATCCTCCGAGGTCCTATACAGTGAAACGGGCAGGGTGTTGAAAGATCATCATCGTCAGATGAGCAGGATCAATGCTACAATATTAGTCTATGCTGATGATGTCCAGGCTTCTGCTTGTGCATGTATGGCTCAGGCTCACCATACTCTTCTCCTGTCCGCAATCTTGGAATCATTTTCTATACAAACCTTACTTTTTCTGACCAGATATATCCTGCACCTGCTACAATGTGCTACATGGACATCCGCGACCTTCGTCGATTGCGCCCAATTCTCAATTATAAGACCGCCTGCACAATAGCCACTTCAATAGTTCACTCCAAACTCGACTACTGTAATTCGCTCTTTCATAACATCGATTCTCTTCAAATTAAACGCCTGCAAACTATCCAGAATGCTTTTGTCCGCGCTGCTCATCCAAACATTTTTAAAAGAATTCAAACATTGATGACAGCAAACAGACCTAGCCTTAATTAGTCCTTCAAAGACTCAATCGACCTAGTTCGAATCAAGCAAAAGGTACAAATGCTTGAACTTCAATTGCTGCAGACCTCGTTATTCCCAGACTTCGCCGTTTCCTCCAGTGTTTGTGACCTGGGTGCTACGGTAATTTAATAGTCTTTTGACGTTTACT
Organism: Lumbricus terrestris; assembly: GCA_949752735.1. Taxonomy (NCBI): domain Eukaryota; kingdom Metazoa; phylum Annelida; class Clitellata; order Crassiclitellata; family Lumbricidae; genus Lumbricus; species Lumbricus terrestris. The sequence continues at coordinate 37,665,012 of OX457050.1, forward strand.
GAACTCTACTGACCCACTCCTGTTACTATACCAAATAAAACGATTCAGTGCAATTCTATAGGAGATCGGTTAATTGCCTTCAAGATGTTTACGACCATAAATTTATATATATTCGTTTTATTAAAAGAATAACAGCATCGATCTTTTTCTATTGTTGGTAAGACACATCGCAACCGGTTACAGTCTAGGCTATACGCTACAGTTATGCGATTGAAAGAATTCAAAAGAACGCGTGACAGAAGACATAGGTCTAAATTTTAATTATATAAACAGAACAATCAGCCTGCAATAGGCTACGTATTTCTGGAACTATAGATTTATATATGGATCGCCTGTCATCTGTGCGATAAATTATGTCTTAAAATGCTGTGACTATATGCTAAACTCGGGGCGCCCGCAGGCGTACGCACTTACGCAAGTGCGTACAGCAGCGGCGCCCGCAGATGTACGCACATTGGTAAGTGCGTACAGCGCGATGACCCAAAAGGTATGTTTTTGGGAAATTCTAGGTTGATGACTAAAAAAAAAAAAAAAAAAAAAGGTCATCAGTTTTTTCGGCGGATAGAAAAGGTATGTTTTGGGAAAATTTTTGGTTGATGACTAAAAAAAAAAGGCGAATAGAAAAGGTATGTTTTGGGGAAATTCTAGGTTGATCAGTTTTTTCGGCGGCCTAACGAAAATTTTTCCCTGTTCGCCCCTCCATCGAAAATTTCTGTGCGTACAAGAAAAAAATCCTGCGGGCGCCGCTGGCTAAACTTATTGCTCAACTTCATGGGCGCCCGCAGAAATTTTCGCAGGGGGGGGGCAAAATTTTTACGATAGTCACGATTAAATTTTGTAGTGGCAAGAGCTTGAAAATGCAATGCTGCGTGGAAATTAGGAATACGGGTATTTTTCAATAAGGTTTCTTATGCAAATTTCTCAGTTTCATTTTGTGCATAATTTTTAATATGAATAGTTTCCTTAGAAATTTGTTACAAATCAAATAGCAGATCTATGTTAAAAAGTAGTTTCCTAAAGGTGCGCTATATAATTCCATAGAATGAACGAATGACTAAATGAGCGAAAAAGGTGTCCGTTTGCAAGGGGCAAGTGCTCCTTAAGCTGCTTCTAAAGCGCCACTCGAAAACCAATCGCAGGGCACCAGCAGTTTCACATGTTCTGCATCGAGTCAGAAGCCTATTCCCAAGAGTAGTCAGAAAGAGGTCCGAGTCTGGTAGCCAGAGGGAAAGAGTAACTGTTAATGCGGGTGTCGTTTAGGAAAGTGGAGGATCTGAGGATCAGATGAGTGTGGGTATCAATTCTTTTTAACAGATCTCTTTGTCAGTTTTGGGTGTAAATCCTGAGGCGTGACAACCAGAGCCAAGTTTATCTACAGTTTGACCTCCCTGGATTCTGTACTGGCAGCTTGCTAATTGGACAAAATGGAGCCTGGCTTATAGCGGACTTGGTTTATATAATTACAATGCTGGTGAATAAGCAGATCTCCCTGATGAAATTTCAGTGTACTTTGAGAAATTTTCAAATTTTTGCGTTAGTATTTAATTTTTTGCAGTTGTGATTAATTGCATTACAGCTGGATTACACTTAAGTAGGCCATAATCGATAGGCCTGCTGTTTGCACGGGTGCCCACAGGAAGGTTGAAAGCCTATGGTCATTGTAAGAGTTTTTTTTTAGAAAGAGCTTGAACATGCAAGGCAGAAAGTTTTAAAAGATGTTTATTTCTATAAAGATCTCTAAATGTAGATTTCTGACTTTAATTGTCTGTATCATTCGTATCATTGGTGCATTAATGCAAAGAAATTTGTTAAAAACCCAAAAGTAGTAGTTTAAAAATAGGTTTCAATTTTCCAGGGGGGGCAAGTGCCCCCCCTTGCCCCTATGTGCGGGCGCCCATGCTCAACTTCCTCGATACTCGTGCACACTTAGGCTACATGATTCATGACTTTCACTGGCTCCCGATCTCAGCGCGAATCAGATAGGCTACAGATCATACAAGGACTTGCTCTTAGCAAGTCCACTGAGTGGCACAAACCACAGAATAGAATATCCTAAAGCATAGGCTAGACTATATATATATATATATATATATATATATATATATATATATATATATATACATATATATATACATATATATTCGTTTTATTAAAAGAATAACCGGTAGAGTAGTGGTTAACACGCTGGCCAAGAGTGCGAGAGGTAGTGAGTTCGAGCCCCCGTTGGGCGGATTTGCTTTGTAGGCTGCCATTGGCGCCGTGTAATTACAAAGCTGTCTTTTCAGTTAGTAGTTAAGTTTAATTAAGATTACTGCATAACTTGTAAATGTAAAGCGCAGTGCGTCTTGCAGGCGTTTAATTAAAGAAAATATATTATTATTATTATTATTATTGTATTTACCAGGACGTCTATAAGAGAAAAATTTATGAAGAACATGATCCTTGTCTTTAGGGGAAGGTTGCCAAAGATGGACCACGTAAGGATGATCGTCCGTTTTCGCCACAAATTATGAGAAAATAATTATGCAACACGGTCGTTACATAGATTAGGTATAGATACACCATTGGATGCAATAAAATTTTCATTTAAATATATAGAATAAAAAATAAATAAAAAATAAAAAATCGTTTAAGTGGTCCATCTTAGGAGCATGGGCGCCAAAGATGGACCATGAAAAAAATGTATTGTTAAAGGCAGAAAAACAGTCTTAATTCATCAAACATTTCTGCTAAAATGAACTTTCATTAAACAATACATATTATGCAATTTTTCAATAAATAATAAAAAGAGAAAAATATGAAATTGTCAATTTTTTTAATTAAACTTTTTTTAAATTAATAAATATAAACAAAGAATTTTCAAATTTTTCTCAAACTTCAGCATTGTCCACATCACTGTCTATAATAAATTACAAATACTAGCTTAGTAGAATATATTTCAATAAATAATAAAAAAAAGAAAAATATTAAATTGTCAATTTTTTTAATTAAAAACTTTTTTTAATTAAAAAATATAAACAGAGAATTTTCAAATTTTTCTCACAGTTCAGCATTGTCCACATCACTGTCTATAATAAATTACAAATACTAGCTTAGTAGAATTTATTTCAATAAATAATAAAAAAGAAAAATATTAAATTGTCAATTTTTTTAATTAAAAAAACTTTTTTAAAATTAAAAAATATAAACAAAGAATTTTCAAATTTTTATCACAGTTCAACATTGACCACATCACTGTCTATAATAAATTACAAATACTAGCTTAGTAGAATATATATAGCAGTTAATTGCATTAGTAATAATGGGCATCAATGATGATTGTACCGTGTTCATGCATAGTCGCCTAACATGGACCACACGTGGTTCATCTTAGGCAACTTGCACACACCCACTTCCAACCCATATAACTTTTTAAGCAGTTTTGATATTGAATTTTCTGGCATGGTATCTTGTAAAGAATTGAAAAACTTAGTTCATAGACGAATTCCAAACTTTTCAGCAGGTCCGGCCTCGATTTTCTATTCATTTTACCCCCAAGCTATTATTAGATCAAGCAGTGTCAATTGACGTTTTGTCTGTTTTCTCGAAGGTTTTTCAGTATAGCGGATGTCTAATTATTTCATTCAATCTATCTTGTGACCTGCTAGATACGACAGCATCAAATTTCAATACAGTTTCAATCCTTGTGGCCAATCACGGAGTGGTCCATCTTAGGCGCTGGTCCATCTTTGGCAACCTTCCCCCTAACTAGAACTCGGGCAACGCTTAGCGCCTAATAGGCCTAACCTAGGTTTACCATTGTGACTTGATGGGCAGGCCGCTCTCTGCGCTCTCTTTGTTCTGCTGACCGCTTTCATCTATATATAGTTGTATACCTCGGTCACGAAAATCGTTAACCAGCATCGATCTTTTTCTCTTTAAAAAAACCCGAAAAACATTGGGTCCCACAATGTGGATAGACCTTCCTCTGCAATCCGTAGGAGGATTCTGGTAGGGGAAGTCACATGCATCTTGCTGACCTTTCTATTTCCAAGGGCCTGTCGCGCTAGGAGCGCTTTTGGATAGCGCAGATCTGCCGTGAGAAACGCTTTATAAATATTCCGATTAGATCTTATTTAAAATATCGGCGCTATAAAAACATTCACATTGAGATTTAAGAGTCTTGTTTGAAATCAGCTGATCAAAGCCGCTGACAAGACGTCGTCAGGGATGCCACTTCTAGCTTTTTCCACCTAGATCTAGGTATTTTCGATCTTGTCTATGTTTCTAGGTTTTTTTGGTCTGGATCTAGCCTTTTTTTCTCACGGCGGTTTTTTCTACTTTTTACATACAAATTTATTATTTTAAAACTGAAAATGCATAAAAGACGTGAAAAAATCGAAATTTTTTTGAAGTTGGACCAAAAATTGAAAATTTTGGAGCGAAAGACTAAAAAAGAAGGTCATCAGAAACTTTTCGGGAAGGCAAATAGAGCAAATTTTAGTCATCGGACGACTAAAAAAAGGTCGTCAGAAATTTCAAGCCGGAGAATTGGAAAAATCTATGTATTTTACAGCAAAATCGTTAATCTAGCCTTTTCTAGCCTTTTTTCCAACCGGATCTGATTTTTTCAAAATCCAGAGTGGCATCCCTGGACGTCGTAACTTCCATGACGAATAGAATCGAAACATGCCGTATAGTAATGATTATTTACAAGGATTTTCAAATTTATACTTCAATTGAACTTTAATTTATACTTCAATTGAACTTTAATGTAATGGTAGGAAATATTATTGTAATCTACCGCTGTAAGTTTTAACGTCTCCTTTATACTTTTATAAGCTGTCGCAAACTATCGTTTGAGCGGTAAAACAAGATTCAAACGTTGACATGATATTAAAAAGTGTATTTTAGCGTATACATTTAATTATTGGCTGCAACATTTTATTCTTAATCAATCCAACTTCTAGTTTGTGTAGACTTTGTTCAGTCGAGCGAGTGAAAATGGTGAGAACTAAGAGTAGTGCTACAGAGCTCACAAGGGTAGGCAGAAGCAAGGCCTAGCATGCAGCGCCAGACTAGAGTGGATATCCTATACTCAATTCGTTGCTTGAGTGGAAGCCGGTGTAAAGGTTTCAAATTACCCCCTCCTAAACATTACCCCCCTGCAAACTGTATTTTGCATCAATCATCGCATCTATTGCACTAAAAATATCAGAAAAATCATCCCGCTTCTTGTTTAAAAAAAGATTTTCATCCGTCATCCAACTTCGTGGTTTGTTATCAATATTTTCATCTGTAACTAAAATACTAATCGCCGCTGAAGTTACAATGGATAAATGGCTTCGAGGCTATTATTTTTTTTCGATCAAAAAATTGATAAAATACCACGAAGTGGGATGACGGATGAAATTCTTCAGACCAAAACAAGAAGCGGGATGATTTTTCTGATTTTTTAGTGCAATAAATGCGATGATTGATGCAAATCTAGTTTCCGGGGGTAATCTGAAACCGGTTTCAAGTTACCGGGGGTAATATCTAGGAGGGGGTAATTTGAAACCTTTACACCGGTGGAGAACGTCCCGCATATAGCTGGAGATGTGGCTGAACTTGGGTATGCGACCAGTAAGGCGGGCTGCAGAGCGCAGGACGTGATTAAAACAACTCCGACGTGCATTTGGTAGGCCAGCATAGCATTTGCTAATTGCAAACCAAAACGACTTACACAAAAGCTGTAAAGTATAGGCTTCTAATTTTTGCCCCAGAAATGCACAAGTTGTCCCATTAGTTAAGATAGTTTTCATTATAATTTCAGGGTTATTTAGGAAAGATAAACCTATGTAGACTACTTTAATAATGAAGTCTTTGTAGCGTTATGAAAATAATCATTGTTAATAGGCCTACTGCTTTTCAGCCAATTGATGATGGCTGGCATTGATGTTGCACGAATCACTGATTGCTCAGTATGTCTTGAGACTTTCAAAGATCCACGTGTTTTGCCTTGTGGTCATACTTTCTGCCTGGACTGCATAACGAAGCATGGAAGAAGCAAAGATTCAGATCCGGATTGCCCAAACTGTAGGACAAAGTTTCAAATTCCATCTAGCGATTTTGACGCTTTGCCAAAAAATTATTCTTTAAATTTGGTTTTGTATGAAAAAACCAAAGTGACGAAGAGATCGTGTAAGAAGCATGATGAGGAAGAATTGGTGCTTTATTGTGTACAATGCAACATGATTATTTGTCTCGATTGTTTGGAAGATGACCATCAGAAACATGATTGTTCGAAGATAAGCAGATTTGCAAAAGAGGCACATGAGCACTTTAAGGAAAACTTAAACAGCATCAAATGCTTTTTGTTTCAATTGAAAACTCATATATCTGAGGTAAAAGAGGAGACGAAGAAGTTTTGTGATCTGGTAAGTAAAACCCAGCTGGCAATCAATCAGGAATGTGACAGCATAATACAGCTTGTGAACAGACAAAGACATTTGCTTCTGGAAGAGCTGAGTGATGAGAAACAAAAAGTTACAGAAGATCTGAATATGAGAACTGATGAAATTAATACAGAGCTTCTCAGACTTGATATTTCCAACACTCGAATAGAAGAAATGTTGATAACGCCTGGAAGTGAAGCAACAACGTTTGATATTGTCTGCCAATATAAAGACTTCAAAGAATGCTGTGACAGCTTAAAGCAGATACAAACACAATCCATGGGGAAAGGCAGTATTGCAGGCATCGAATTTATACCAGGTGATGTTAAAGACTTCATCAGCAGAAGCGAAAATATAATTGGAAGACTTAAGAAGGAATCTGATTGTAAGTACACATTTGTTACTGCATATTTGCTGATCCTTGCAGGCCATGTCATTGTGTTATTTGAATTTTGCAGTTGCATTGGTTGTGTAGGAAACGCAGCCTTTGGAAATTCTAGATTTATCATCATCATCATCATCATCGAAATCCTTGGGCTAAACGCCCGTAGGTGTCCGGCACCACTCTCTGTTTGAGTATGTCTCGCGTCATGTTGCCCATCTTCAACCTAGATTTATAGACCAAGTTTAATGGACCAGTGTTGTAGAATGTATTAGTTTCGTTTCTAGCGCTGTTGCGTTTACGCAGGAAGTATGTCTCCAAACGATAATATCGGTGTCTGTAAATGCACGATAAAAAAAGTAGAAGGTTTCAGTGAGCAGAACTTGTTAACTATCCCTTCTTTTTCTGTGTAAGAATTAATATGTCCGAATTTAGTATAATATTTGAAATTATCTGCTTTGTGTTAATGTTCATTGATTTAAGTTTCAGTGGGAAGAGGCCAGCTGAATGCAATTTTGCTAAAGTTATTTCATAATACAGGCCACAAATGTAATGTGTGTTTCAAAACATGCATTTGAACAATTGCATAGCACCTTCACAATTTCTCCAAAGTTTTTCTCGCCGATGTTGGAGCCTAGCTTGATGAGTAAATCAGAGACATAGAGAAATCAACAAAAGGCAATTGACAATTAGTTTCTAATCAGTCAGAAATATTGAAAATTTCTTAAATTAAAATATTAATAAATCAGTTTGTATCATTTCAGTTTCATGGCTGATAACTTGTTTTTAGGGTTTGTGTGTACATATCTGATAAGATAATGTGAAAGTCATGATGAACTGTATATGACCAAACTTCCATTGCTTTAGAAATAATCTGTTACATTTTATTGGTTGAAATGAGCACAGTTCTGACTTTAGATTACATCAGTAAAAAGTTTATTGTCAAATACAAATTTTATTTACGAATTCTTGCATGTTAATTTTCAAGCAGCGATACACAAAGCTGAGAGTAGTCGGGCGTTTCCAAAAGGTGGTGGTCGGAGCATTAAGAAAGCTGACCACTCCATTTCACAGAGGTTTCCAATTGATCAACTTGTTTGGCTTTACACAGTGTGTAAGCATAAGGAGAAGGTAGCCAGTATTTCTCACCAGCACAGCTGCATTCCGCAAGCTGTTTATGAACCTCCAAATGATGGTGAACCTCCAAATGATGGAATAGCAAACAGTGTAGTAGTTGTTCATTGCTTTGGAAATGATTCCGATGAAGCCAGGAAGCATGCGGAAGATGCCACAGAAGAACTCGACCAGCTCTATCAAGAGGTTGCAGAGTCAGGAATTGCCAAAGAAATCCTTGAAGTTCCATTTGTATTTAAACAAGACATGCCTCAACAGCTAATTGCTGAGCTGGAAGAAATCGGCATTCTCTTTCATAGAACATGTGAAGGTTCGTGTCTTATTGGACCTAGAGCTTGCATGCAAGAAGCCAAGCAGAGAGTTTCAGACTTTATCAGTAATCCTAGGAACACATCAGCACAAAAACATCGAAATGGTCTGACACAAGCATTGCCAACAGACCCTATTGGATCGCTTATGTTTACGACACGTGGTGGTTTGACAGTTCATGTGTCTAGAGGTTAGCATTTCTTAGTTTGTGCCTCTTATGGTTTATCGTTTTCAGCAGTTAATGCAGTTTCAGCATTTCTTAAAGTCCTTATTAACTGTTACTTCAGATTGGTCTTCGAAATAAATATGCTGTTTTTGCAATATATATTTAATTCTAGTGTATTTTTATTTGATTTATTTCCGGAATCAACAACATAATACATTTATGGCAGTGAACATAATATTGAACATAATTTGGTTGTCAAGGGTCTCCCCTTGACAACCAATGGACAATCCTGCTAATAGGACACCCAGTAATCATGTAAAATAAAAATAAAACAATAGCACATGACAACCAGTTCATACAATTACAGTCTTTTACAGGAACACAAAGGTCATCAGGAAAAAGCGCATTAAAAATGCATAAAAATGCATCATTACAAGACTAAAATCTGACATAATACCCGTTTTTAAATTTAACTCTAATTAAGTTCTTCATAATAATAGGACCTTGTTAATTGGGCTTAAATGCAGAGCAACTATCTTAGAGAGTCGTGTATTGTATTGTATTGTATTTATAAATTTATAAAGCGCCTCTCACAGTGCACACCAATCAGAGGCGCTCCCAGTACGTTAGACCAAGAGAGAAAAAGTAGTCTTGAGACACCGAAAAGAGGCATTAGGCCCACCAGTTAATATGGAGGAACGAGTTGAAGGAGGAAGCTGGTTCTACAATGCCGGGCCAATGAGAGCAAAGGCACGATTTTTAGCTAAGGCAGTCCTAGCTCGCGGGACGAAGAGATCATGTATGAACATGAGATGGTATACTCTTCAGATCTTCTATCTTCTCTTCCGTCATCGATATGACGATGAGGCCTTTATGAAATGTCTCCAGACTTCTCTGTTCCTGATTGTTTCTCTGATTTCAGCTAAGCTGGTTCCCTTCTCTCTCAGGTCTTCTTTGATGTTGTCCATCCAGGTCTTCCTCTGTCTCCCTCTGCTTCTCTCTCCCTCAACATGTCCATGGAGTGCAGCATTTGGCAGTCTTTGTTCCGCCATTCTTCTCGCATGACCGAACCACCTGAGTTACTCTTCAGATAGTATATACGATATATTTGTATTGCAGTTACATTGGGAACAATAAATCTATCAGCCACATAGGATATTTTCTTTTTGTAGGTCTTTTTGCATGAATGGAATAAAATTTCATTTAGATGCCTATGAACTTTTCTGACATGCTTAGTAATTGCTTACATTGCTTTGGCTACAGGCGATCTTCTATGTCAGTCACTGGATGCCATAGTGAGCCCAGCAAGTGAGTATTTGTCAATTGAAGGTGGTTTTGCACGAGCAGTCGCCAGAGCAGCAGGATACACTCTCCAAAGAGAATGTGATGAATACATCAGAAAAAATGGAAAACTGGATGTTGGCCATGTGATGCACACTTCAGCTGGGAATCTTCAACCCAGGATCAAGTATGTGATTCATACAATGGGACACAGGAAGTATGGTGCAAAGGATGATGAAGAGCTGTTTAATCTTGTTAGACTTACTGTGCTCAACTGTCTACACTATGCCAATAGGGGCCTGAAAGTTCACTCCATGGGAATTCCAGCAATCGGTTCAGGTGAGTTCACGGCCAGCCGTTATCTTTGTTTTTGTTCCTCTGTTGACCCATTATTTTATGAATAAAGAGCAACATGGTACCTATGATGGTAATGCCCAAAAGGGTTGTGATTTGTCATCCCAATTGATAATTGATGAAGAATTGAAGATATATATATTTTTTCATTGGTTTTTATGCCACACGGGGATGAGAAGAGTGAGAATTTTCCTGTTGTCTTCCTCGCAGACAATTGTGCCAAGCAACTTGTCCAAGGGCACCTGGCTTGAGATAGCTTTAAACCTGAGACACACCGTTTTTCAAGGTGCAGAACACAGTTACCGGTGGTGCACAAATTCTTAAAAGTGCTTATGAATCAATGTGTCTATAAATGTTTGATTATAATTACAAGTTTTTAATGAATAATATCTTACTGTCTTTGCTGTTCTGCAAATGAGAATCTGTTTAATGAAGGTGCTTGTGCAATTGCCAAAGCAGTAAGAACCAAAAAGAATGTGATGAGAATCTGCTGAAGACACGACACCCATAGTGACTGGGGGTTTGGGGAGCGTCGTAAGATTTGGGAACTTGAATAGTACTAGCTTTAATGCTATATTTTAAACCAAACTCTGGTGTATCGGTTATGCACTGTTTGCATATATTAGGAATTTAGGATGCTTTGCTATTCCAATAGAATGGCAGAGCACTGATTCGTGTTAGTCTGAAAAAGTAATTTCTAAAACTTTAGGTAATTTCTTACACGATTGATCTAAAAAGTTGTCTTTTGTACCTCAAAATAAGTATATGCCATAATTTTGTTTTAGAACTAGCAAATTGTACCGTCTTATCTCAAGATTGTATTCTGTTTACGTATTTTAGGATTCTATGGTGTGCCAATAGAAATTGTAAGCAGAGCGTCATTTGAGGCTTTGAAAATGTTTGATGACCAATATACCTGTTCTACGAACAAAGTCTTGCGTGAAGTTCATTTCCTAAATAGGGAAGAAGCAACTATCTCCATCATGCGGGGAATATTCAAATCTTTGATGACTTACGAGTGCTTCGTTGATCCAGAACAACATGTCCATGCGTGAGTACATAACATAAATTATGCGTATTTTATATTACAGTTGGTACTTGCCACAGTTACTACCAACGAGATGAAGAATAGGAGCAGTTATTAAATTTGATTACGGTACGTAGTGCATTTGCACTGGCTGGCTTGACTGAATGGAATATTATATAGACATTATTCACAAATGATTTTCTTTAACGCTCTTCCAGAAAAGCCTTAACACATTGACCGCGGCAATTATTTTCCCCGGGGCGCGGCGGCCCTGTGCGCACGGCAACCAGCAACGCAATTATCGGAAATTCTGATAAGACTGGATTACAAAGACAAATAGCATTTATTATTGATGTTAGTAAATATGAAATGTAAATAACAACAAGGCAAATAAACAGTTACTTCTGAACTTCTCTGTCATACTTTACTTTACAGTAGGCCTAAAACTGTGCATCGAAATGGTAATCCTTGAAACAGGGAACAACGCAAAGCGCAGGCTTAGAAACGCATGTGCTGCAAATGTACCGCGTTTCTTTGCGTATTCCACGCTTATGGCAAACGACGCATCTGGTACATGGTGCCTGTTTGCGTTCAGTGGGAGGAAGTACGTCCATATAGTGCTGCCCTGAGAGCCGTGACAGGTCCGACGCCTTATTATGATGCAATCCTCTTAGCACAACGGAAGCCGCGGCCGGTCGATCTTGCGTATTCATTAGAGAGCTTACGACTGAAGAGCGAAACCATATCTGCCGACGATTCCCTCCACTTCTCTTGTACATCAAGAAGGCATTGCTCATGGCCATGTCGATCGTCTGTAGGACAACCTTCCTGTACCACTTGAGGGTCTTCCGCAGTGGCGAGTAGTAGGAAAGCAGCTGGTCCAGCCGATCTACACCGCACATTCGAACGTTGTAATCGAGCACGCAGTCCGGTTTCTTGATAAGTTCTCCACGTCTGTTCCGTTTGCCACCCTCAAAAATTCTGCCTGCATGAATAGTGGACAACATCATAACGTCTCTCTTATCCTTCCACTTCGAAACCATGATTTCTCGGCTTCTCAGAGCAACGACATCGTTCTTTTTCAACTTCGCTGAGACCACTTTTTCCGGCAAATGCTTCCGATTTTTACGCAGCGTTCCACAGAGGTAGGTCTTCCTGTCCAGAAGCTGTTGCGCAAGTGGAACACTCGTGTAGAAGTTATCAGTATACAGGACATGTCCTCTGTCCAGTATACCGTCCATCAACTTCAGAACAACAGTCTCTGCATGGCCAAATCCTGATATCGCATCCATCTTGCCACAGTATACAAGCATGTTGTATATGTAGCCACTCGGCTCACACAACAAATATAGCTTCACGCCATATTTGTGTCTCTTCCCGGGAATGAACTGTCTGAATGTGAGTCGTCCACGCCACAGTACCATTGACTCGTCAATAGATACGTCACGTTCCATGGTGTAGACAGCTTGGAAGCGTGCAACTAGGAGATCGCAAATATGGCGCAGCTTGAAGAGCCGATCGTTCTCTGGCGACTCTTCATTGTTAGAATAATGCCAAAATTTCAGTAAGATTTCGAATCTATCTCGAGGCATAGTTTGATTGAATATAGGAGTGGCAATATTCGGGTCCGTGCTCCAATAATCCTCAATCTTTGCCTTGTGCACATACCCCATGAGAAAGATGAGTCCCAAAAACCGACCCATTTCTGATGCTGTTGTGGGTTCCCAGTTATGGGCCCTTGCTTTTCGTTTCAAGGCGGTCTTTTGAAGAAACTGGTCCGCAAATCGGTTGGACTCATTCACCATCAACATCAACACATCGTCCGTCAAGAATAACTTGAAAAATTCTATCGGACTCGACTCAGCAGTGAGATTTATAGAACTGTTCAGTCCCGCAGTGTGATGATATTGAAACTCTACATTTGGCGTGTAGTTGCCATCAACAACTTGCCAAACACGAGGTGTAAATGCAGATGTCGATGCCGAGGCATTAGTTTGTTCCGTAGCAGAAGCAGCAGCAACAAAGGACTCGACATCGGAATCTGGGTCATCCGATCTGCCTATGCCTGCCTCGTCAACCGTAGGGAGATCGTATGCCTCTGTAGCATCGCTATCTCCATCACTATCTACGACATCAGCTAGGCCTACAATGTCACTGTCCCTATCACTGTCATTGTCATCAAAATTCTCGTCTTCTGACATATCTATCATCCTCAAAATTTCTTCGGTACTAAACCTCTTACGAGTCGCCATTATCACACTTTCTCGCTAACGCAGACAAGAAGGCAGAAGCCTGTGTCACGTGCTCTAAACACCAGGTATAGCAGCAGCTGTAATAAAAATTTAGGCATGATTATTCACTAGATGGCTATAGAAACCTTAGCAGTAATCTACACGCGGCTACATTTGTTAACAGGGCGCTGAAGATGTCTTTATAATGCTTAAACTAGATTACGTGTTAACACGCTCACCGCGCCTGCTAATAGAAAATCAATTACGTGTTTACACGTAAACCGCGGCCAACGTGTTAAGGCTTATTTTGTTTAAGATTTAATGATTTGCCATGAATTGGTTTTCTGTTACATGCTTTCCTGCAAGATTCTTTTTGTTCAGGCACATTGTAAATGACAATTTAATAATAATGATTGTAGTAGTTAGTCTACTTGCTTAAAGATTAGTGACAACTGTTTTTACACTGCACCATGCATGCCAAAGGCTGAGTTAAACAGATTTGAACTCATAAATTCATGCCGCGTTATTTTACTTAGGATTTTCCCTTGTGCTGATGTAGGGACGAAAGCATGACATTAGAGGGAAAATATGAGTGCAAAACAAATTATCTTACCACTAGCAGACACAGGTGTAGCCTATTCTGTAGCAAGTAGCTGACAACCAGTGTCACTTTCTTAATCAGAGCTTCAAAAATGACTAGATATATTCAAAACAGTTATCAGCGATGTGCACGTTGTACAGTGTGTTATTGGAATCACTTAACGGTATCTCTAACACCGGAATGTATGTTTGTACTGTTTGTTTGTTTGTATGTGCACTTGTTATAGCGCCCCTTTAAGCATTCTACTCAGAGGCGCTCCCGACTGCAGAGCGGACACTGCATCGGAGTTTCATGCCGAAGCGCTGAGCAATTGCGAGTGAAGGACTTGCCCAAGGTCCCTACGCGACGACTTGAGGTGGATTCGAACCTCGTACCTTCCTGCTTCAACGCAACGACGCCACCACTTCACCACCGTGCCCCACAATGTATGTGTATATCATGGCTGCAAGCAGAAATTTAGAATAAATGGATTGCATGTATACATTGGCTTCCTCGGTTGTGCATAGTACAAATTGTGGCATACCTCTTTTGCTTATAAACCAACCTCCTCCCTCTGCACACTTACCAACTTTTCATTCCTAACCAGTTCCATAGCAGTCAATTGCGTAGCAAATAGCTTATTAAAATTTAGCTCCTTAACCAATGGAATACATGACATCCTTGCGGTTCTCTGACAACCAGCTTGCTAGCAACCAGCAAATTACATAGAGTTAGGGTTGAAACCTGACTGGTTTTGTTGACTTAGTCTTTTAGACCATGGAAGACTTGCACACATCGGTGGAATATGGGTCTCAACTCTCAAGTCATCATCACTGGTATTTGTCTTTGACAGACATGTTGCGCCCGTTTGTTTCACATACATGTATTTGTTATTGTTTTCAGGACAGAAGCATTGGGTCCTGTGTGCTGATGCTTGTGGTCGTGAAAGAATAGAAATAACAGAGCATGACGGTTGTTTGGCAAAAGCTGTAGAAAGATTTTCAATCATAGCTAGATTCAGTTGATGAACTTATTGAAATGGAGCTGGACTAAAACAAAAGCTATTTCTACAAGATTTTTATCACTAGCCAAGAGCACAGGCGTACAGTGGTCATGGGTGGATGTTGCTAAGAATACAACTGCTGCATTTGTAATGTTTTGAAAATCTTGCGGTTGGAGATAAAGGTATGATCGAGGTGTATGGATAAATGTAGCTGCTTATGCACTTAAAGTTCATTTTGTTCTTGTTCAGAGGAGCAAGAGTCCATTGCAAGAAATTTAAAGCCAAGGCTAAGCGACTGTGTACACATAGCTTACAATTGTTGTGGACTTGATCACTTTGATGTTCTGGTTAAGAAATCCAACTTAGAAATTGTAAATAGAAATTTTTATTGGATTGTTTTTGAGAGAAAACTAATCATCTGCTTTAGCTATAATAATACTTTTAAGGTTACTTTGTTTTCAGTTGGCCCAGAGAGGTTATCTATGGAGAGGCCTTAATATACTTTAGAATTTAGATCATCAAATATGTGTTATGTAGGCTACATATTTATACTGTGCAAATAAAATTAGTCAAGGGACAATGTTGCAATGTTAAACCCAGTCAACCAATCATCCTCCAAACAAGCGGTCAACCACCCACCCACTCAACCAACCGTCCGCCGAACCAACCTCCAGTGAACCTACCATCCACGAACCAACCGGTCAACCACCCACCCACCCACCCAACCAAACGTCTTTCATAAATAATTGCCAGGTGCGTCGCACGGTGTCGCCCTCAGTCTATCAGAGATGGAAGAATTAATAAGGCCATCTATCAGTCGCAATGGTCCTTACTGCTGCCTCCAACACCGTTAAATATTCATGCGACGGGCGGGCGGACGAACGGAGCGCCGGGCAAGGGACCGGGGAGGGGACTCTGCCCTCCCTGCCGCGCATACCGAGGAAGGTCGGTGTTTTATGGTCGGAATGGACAACCCTCTGATTCATTATCGGTGCATGAAGTCCAATTTTTCAAAGGAATTAGTTCCATTGTTCATTTCCGCTGGCGTCGTCTCCACCAGACGGCGATTAATCCCGCGACCGGAAATCGGAAGATGACCGACCGGGGATCGACGTCGTCGTCGTCGTCGCATGCCATCCCGACCTCTGCCCACGGCCTCACATCGCCCCGCAGTCCCCCGGTCGCATGCCACTTCGGCCTCTGCCTCACCTCGCCCCACCGTCCCCCGGTCGCTCCCTCGGCCACCGATAGATGCAAGTCGGATGGACGGCGCAGGTGAATCGATGGCTGCGTGCAGGGGAGGAGATGGGGCATCGTTAGGACGGTATACGAGGTCGGTGCAGACAGGCGGAGGTCAGAGGCTACGGTCCCTCATTCCATTCAGTCCACCCCACAACAAATAGAACGGAATTGGGGGAGAGGAGGAACGACGGAAGAAGGATCGTCCGATGACCCTTGCAGTGGCTTCCGGGTTCGTGACCTCAGGTCAGTGCAGACTCTACTAATCGATGTGTGACCCTGGCCGTCGTATACGTCTCAATGACTCTGTCTCTCTGTCTCTTCCTCCTTCTCTATGTCTCCTCCATAATCAAGAGTTCCCCTTCTCCTCATCAGCTCATAATCGGTGGATGCTTCCAGTTGAAATGTATTGGCTTCACTGGACGAATTATAATCTCCAATGATTTCACTCCGCCACTGGTTGCACTCTGCCAGTGACAATGCCAAGAATGGATAAAGGATGAGGACGTCGCTAATGATCTTTATTATCACAAAGTGACGTTAAACTGCGACCACTATAGGCCTGCTAATTTCCGATCAACAATTTAGCAAATTCAGGCTGAGGATAAATCTAACCAAATCAGCCAAAGTGACTGCTGCTCAATGAGCAACGACCGTAATAATTATTTGAAAGAACTATCCGTCCATCAATGTGATTGATTAAGCTCCGAGTAGCCTATATACTCCCAAGTTCAGCTATAGTTACTGCAGAGGCAGATTAAGATGTCTTTAAAATGGTCAACCCTCCCACACACACTTTAGGGACCACACACGTAAAAAAGAAAAAAACTTCTGCAGCTTTTAATTATTGTTATTTGTTAGGCCCAGGGGCGGATACATGGGAATCCGGTCATGCACCCCCTATTTACACATTTACACACAACGTGCATAAATTATGATAGCGTTCCCCTATCCATTACTACATGTAGATAACCTTGAAGGAACGCCATATTAAACTACCCGTAAATACTGAATGAATGTGTCGTATGAAAGAAGGGAGGTTATTGGCAATGCATGGTCATATAATTACTTCTTTAGTAATCGAGGTTTGAAATTATTCAAGTTCTAAGAAATTCAAGAAATTGAAGTTATTCTGAAGCAGAGAAAAAAAGGTTCATAGAAGAGTAGCGAATTCACAATCGGAATTGATAGGCCTATAGGCTATGGTTTTTTTTGGGGGGGGAATCTATAGTATAGAAAGACTAAAAAGGTCATCAGATTTTGAAGTGCTCGCGAGTTGGCACGTTTTTCGGAAATTTATGGAGACAGACTAAAAATGGTCGTCAGAAAAATGTCCAGTCATGAAGAGAGTGTCGTCGGCGTCTCATTTGGACCTCCCCCTTCCATGCAGTCTTTCTGGATCGTCACTGGTTAATTAAATTTAAGCCTAATCGTAAAATGGGTAAAAACGCAGAACAAATTATTCGAAGCCAATGATTTTTGTGTATATAAATTATATGGCCAACACAACTTTCACGTGTGTCGGGTTGCTATTTGGGTTCCATTATCAGGCAGAATCGTCTAAAAAGAGCCCGAAAATCTAGCGATACCTATTTTTGCGTACGGTATTTAAACGCTTAGGCTTATATATAGGCCTACTTACTATGCTATACCATGTCTGATTTGCAACGCATATTATAAAATTACTCACTTTCCTTGTGTGCACTGTGTAGCAGAGGTGCACGGGAAACATAATAATATAGGTTCGCGTGTCTTTTACCCGTTTTTTTTACATATTTGTATAAGACAGTTAGGCAGTTAGGCTTCGCAATTAATCAAATGTCCATGCATCCCAACAAATTCAACGGCATGTCTATGAACAAAGTCAATGACGTAACAATACTTCCTGTAAAACAGGAAAGGTCGTCACAATATACGGGACTAGCCATCGTCCTAACATCGTAAAACTATATATATATATATATATATATATATATATATATACTCTTATACCGTGCCGTTATGCCAGACCGCATGGGCATATCACCCGCATAAACCCGACCAATTAGGGTATGCCAGACCGGCTTTCGGTCGGGATTATCCAATAGGGCTCAAATGCCTTAGAATGTCTTGAAACGTGTGCAAAAGCACTTTCGATAACCCCGACATCTCGAGTAGGAAGGTCACATGCGTCATCCCGACCACTCCAACCCCCCTAAAATAACCCATTTTTCGAGGCCAATTTCACCTCAAGTCGGGGATGCTCGACACAGATATTCTGTATGTTTAGCCCTCTTGCGACAGAATTTCCGATTTTCTGATTGGCTGATGACGTTGTCCATGTTTCATCATAGCGTATTATGTATCATTGAAAGGTGAGTAAAAGCCGTTAATAATAATTATAAATCTCGTGTAATTTAATATAATTCAACAATCTCAATTAATTTATAAATATTATAGATTGTTTGCATAAGAATTAATAGTGAAGCGCAAACGCGATACGATCTACAGGGCTATTTTATTGACCGCTGCGTGACTAAATAAAACATGGCGGCGTTGAATTTCGGAAAATAATTTAATCACCATCATTTCGATCTAGGGCCTACATTAACAAATTTACAGCAATATTGTTGCACGGAAAAGTTCGAAAACACGGATTTAATTTATTTCCCGGCATACGAAATTAATTGCAAACATTGAACACCGCAGTATAATGCATGTAAGTAGTTTATTCCATCCAGCACATGTGGATGCATTATAGAATAAATTTATATATACAAGCTTTGTAGGATATTCACGATGGCGTGCCAGACATAATAAGTTAAGGACCAGCTGAAGCCAGACCAAGACGGATGACTGGAACAGAATAGGCTAGAGCATACTTCTGAATTAAAAAGTGCACATTATTAACCTAAGTAGTGTAAGTACTTTTTCTAGACAGTCTAAATTACTGATTAATTTTGTTACTCATTTTGTATAATTATTTTCTTTGATGCATACTGAAATATCTGATGACATTGCATTTGGAATGATGGTCTGGTTTTACCTTGGTGGTGTTGGCAATAATAATAATAATAATAATAATAATAATAATATTAATAATAATAATAGGGCACCTTGTCTGGATTACCCGGGGCCATGGACCGGCCACCCGAAACAAACTAAAATTGTTCTGTAAAAACTGAATCGAATTCTAAACCTAACATTCCAGTTATAATAATAATAATAATAATAATAATAATAATAATAATAATAATAATAATAATAATAATAATAATAATAATAATAATAATAATAATAATAATAATATAAATAATAATACTAATAATTTAATAATAACATCTGGAAACCCACTCGAAACCACGCATCTTTTCCAACGCCTCTCAATTTGTACGTTATTTGCTAACTAGAGAACAAAGAACTTCTCGTGCTGTTTCTTGTAAAAAAATGTCCGTTTAATAAATTATTGATAATAAAAAAAAATTTAAAAGATAAATAATAATATTAATAACAGTTTTCAGTCTGCATCCAACGATTCAATACTGTTTCCTGCAGAGTCACAGCTATCAGATTGACTACTGATTTCATAGTCTTTATCATTATTATTTTATTAGTTAAAATATATTGGAGCCTGTCTGCTCAGTTAGTACAGTTAAGATTTGTGTATTCTGTGATCTCCGTTCTTGTGAATTATTTAAACTGCATAATTGTGCATTGTAACCGGTTGCGGTGTATCAACCGGATTGCTAATAAAGAGATTATTATTATTATTATTATTATTTTTTTTTTTTTTTTTTTTTACCCGAGGTACCTAGGATCCCTCGGGATCATCATCAATTTGTGTGCTGTAATTTATTATTATTATTATTATTATTATTATTATTATTATTATTATTATTATTATTATTAACAGTTTTCAGTCTGCATCCAACGATTCAATGTTGTTTCCTGCAGAGGCACAGCTATCAGATTGACTACTGATTTCATAGTCTTTATTATTATTATTTTATTAGTTAAAATATATTGCAGGCTGTCTGCTCAGTTAGTATAGTTAAGATTTGTGTATTCTATGCTCTCCGTTCTTGTGAATTGTTTAAACTGCATAATTGTACATTGTAATCGGTTGCGGTGTGTCAACCGGATTGTTAATAAAGATAATAATAATATTATTATTATTAATAACAGTTTTCAGTCTGCATCGAACGATTCAATGCTGTTTCCTGCAGAGGCACAGCTATCAGATTGATTACTGATTTCATAGTCTTTGTTATTATTATTTTATTAGTTAAAATATATTGCAGGCTGTCTGCTCAGTTAGTATAGTTAAGATTGGTGTATTCTGTGCTCTCCGTTCTTGTGAATTGTTTAAACTGCATAATTGTACATTGTAACCGGTTTGTTAATAAAGAGAATATTATTATTATTATTATTATTAACAGTTTTCAGTCTGCATCCAAGGATTCAATGTACCGTTTCAGTTGTTGTTTTGCAGAAAAATTGTTGGTACAACTCTGTTCCAGACCTCTACCTATTTCGTTCATTTTTTTGCAAAATGACAATTTTCTAAACAATAAACCAGACTTTGCATTTCTACACAATGTTTTCACGAGGCAAACTGATGGGTAAACCTGGTAATGGCGGTCCCAAATTATTGCAGGTTAGCTGATTGATGTATCGTTTCAGTTGTTGTTTTGAACTGTGACCTTGGCGCTGATGTAGACCTACTTGTGATTCCATCAGTATAGGCCTAATCAATTAATGCCCAGTACCTCTTCTGAAGGCGCTACCGTTCTGAGGTTCAAAAACCAGATTTTTATTACCTGAAGGTTCTGTCACTGTTTTTGTGATTTTTTTTAAAATTTCGGCTTCAGATGAATGGAGAGACGAATGGGATCCGTTACACTCCGACCGCCCAACAGATGATGACGCAAGCCTGCTTCCGAGATGCAACAACAACGAGCACGACTACCACTGAGCACTCTGCCAATCCTCCTCCTCATGATGACGGGGGTCTGGTCGATGTAAAGTCAGAGCTGGCTGACCAACTCAATCTCTTCAGCATCACTCGGAGGTCAACGAAGAAACCACCGAGTACATATCTGTGCCATCTGTGCTTCCAGAAGGAACACTTCATCAAGGACTGCCCCATGGTAAGACATTTCGAGCGATGATGATGATGATGATGATGGTGGTGGTGGTGGTGATGATGATGATGATGATGATGATGATGATGATGATGATAACATAAGGTTACATATATTATTATTATTATTATTATTATTATTTTTTTTGCCCCGAGGTACTTATGATCCCTCAGGGACTTACACCCTAATGCTAAGATAAAAACATCTGGAACGGCACCTAGTCGTCGTTGAAATCCAGTGCGGGAAACGAGCCGCGGAATGCTACCGCATTGAATCGCTGGATTATTATTATTATTATTATTATTATTATTATTATTAACAGTTTTCAGTCTGCATCCAACGATTCAATGCTGTTACCTGCAGGGGCACAGCTATCAGATTGACTACTGATTTCATAGTCTTTATTATTATTATTTTATTAGTTAAAATATATTGCAGGCTGTCTGCTCAGTTAGTAGTTAAGATTTGTGTATTCTGTGATCTTCATTCTTGTGAATTGTTTAAACTGCATAATTGTGCATTGTAACCGGTTGCGGTCTGTCAACCGGATTGTTAATAAAGAGAATATTATTATTATTAGTTATTGTTAATAAAGAGAATATTATTATTAGTATTATTATTATTAACAGTTTTCAGTCTGCATCCAACGATTCAATGCTGTTACCTGCAGGGGCACAGCTATCAGATTGACTACTGATTTCATAGTCTTTATTATTATTATTTCATTAGTTAAAATATATTGCAGGCTGTCTGCTCAGTTAGTATAGTTAAGGTTTGTGTATTCTGTGATCTCCATTCTTGTGAATTGTTTAAACTGCATAATTGTACATTGTAACCGGTTGCCGTGTGTCAACCGGATTGTTAATCAAGAGAATATTATTATTATTATTATTTATATACACTTTACGTTGTCTTATTTGCCTTTTTTGTGTTATGTTTTTGGCTTCAGATGAATGGAGAGACGAGCGGGATCGCTTACAATCCCGTCGTCCAACAGGTGATGCTTTCTTCCAGGATGTAACAACGACAAACACGACCACCACTGACTCCCGTGCCACTCCTCAAGACGACGGGTGTTTGGTTGATTTGCTGCTGGTGCAGGCTGAGCAACTGAACCTCTCCAGCACATCTCGGATGTCCTCAAAGAGACCACCAAGCACATACCTGTGTCATCTCTGCTTCAATAAAAGTCACTTCATTATGGACTGTCCAATGGTAAGACATTTCTTGTACGAACACTCTCTATGTGTGTCTAGTAATTAGCAGAGATATAAGTCTTTGCAATCAAAGTTGGGCTAGTTCACAGTTAAACATTGGGGGGACATTGGACAGATCGCCAGAGACGTGGACTACATAAAAAGTCAATAATAATAATAACAACAACAACAACAACAATAATAATATTGGTCTGCAAAGACAAGCCATTTAGCAGCATGATTACGAATAAATTATAATTTTTACAGCATGGGTGCGCTATATCCTAGATATGAATTATTTCTCCTCTGATATCTTCCATTCCCCAGTTATATAAGCACCACCTGACTGGCTCTTGGAACTCTCATAATTATATCTAACCTCACGTAATTAATTTTATGTACTGATTGGAAAGATTCTCAAAAAAGCACAACTAGCTTATTAATTGTTAGCCTAGCGCCTCCCATCAATTAGCTATTGTTCCCTCGACTTACCTTTCTTGAACGCTGAAGTTGAAATGTTGAATCTGTGAAGATTTATGAGTTGCAGTGTGTGTTTATTATATAGTGCCCTCTTGAGAAGAACGTCGACTTTGAAGTTGGTGAGAAGAGCAAAGTTCATCCGCAGCATCTGTGCGAGAAGAGCAAGATACTGGGCTTCTACTGTCGACGCATCAACTGAACAGCACAGTTGCTTAATAAGTTTGAATTTTATTTTACTGAAATGTGTCTAGCTTTATAGCTTTAACTTGTCAGAGAATAAAACAACAGCCACCCATCACTTGGCGTGGTCCAGGCTACACTTCATTTAAGCTGTATTTATTTGAAGCTGCTCAACTAGCAGGTACATTAAGAGTTTTTTTTCTAGAGGAATGGTCTTCGTACCAAAGATGACTTTGATTAAACAAGTTTTTATGGTCATGTAATAAAATGTGCGAATACGTGATCATACATTAATTTTTTCAGTTAGAATTTAAGTGTTATCCTTTGTGATTTTATACTGATTCAAAACCGAGTGTGGATAAGAAATGTAATCTAATTACTTAAATCTCCTTTTTTGCTTGCAAGACAGATGTGATATGGCTGAAAAGTCCAAGTTTATAAGTTAATCAAGGCAGAGTTTTTTTGCATTGTCACAGATTGTGTAGCAAATGGCTCGTTTCTAATGTTGAACAGCTCTCGTTATCAGATTCAATTCGTGGCAACTTTGTACCTCATTCACCTGGTGCTTGCTAGCTTTTAAGCACATGTATACCATTCGTAAATATGAATATCAAGCTTTAGATGTCTAGGCATCTGATACAAAAATACTTTGCATATTTTACAGGGCAGTTTTCTGCCTCGTTCCATTGTTTGCTCTGAATACGTGATGCATAGAATTAATTAGTTTGAATTTTATTTTACTGCGGCTTTGTCATTATTGTTTTTGCATCTGATAAGTTTCGTTGGTCAACGTTTGACATGCGCACAACTAGATACAGAAATATTTCACAGCTGTTGACTAGGCGATATTCTGTCATGAAATGTGTCTAGCTATATGGACAATGAATTGTTGCAAATGTTGACAGGAAATAGAAAGTTTTGCAGTTATGATGCTGCATTGTCTTTAGTTAGGAATGGTATTGCTTGCTCCTGAAAGTGTTAGCTTTAGCTTGTCAAAGAATTAAGCGACAGAGACTCATTGCTAGGCTACACTTCAGTCAAGCTGTATTTATTTGAAGCTTCTCAAAAGCCACAGTTTTGAATTATTTTAGATATAACGTGTTGAATAGAAAACGAGCGGATGGCACTCAAATCCCCACATTCGACAAATTGGCAGTTATTTTTGTTTATACTGATTGCGAGCAGGTGCGTTTCAGAACTGTTTCAGGAAGTTGCTGGTACATTGCCAGGCTTATGTTTACATGATTACAGTTTCTGATATTCTACTGTTTTGAAGTTGATGATTTGAAGTGAGTCATACATTGGTCTAATACCGAGTTAATGATTAATCGTTGATTTTTAAAATCAATCATCTGTTCTAGAAAATATCTATTCCAATTCCACTTTCATCTGCACACTCCAACCAACAGCATGCGACTGTCAAGCTGAAGTGCATGTGATACATGTTTCCGATTTGTCCTTGAATATACATTTTGTACCGTGTCTCCACAGTTCATCTCGTAGGAAAAAAAGAAAGCAGAGCTGGCAGGGTAAATAATCCTTCACATAATGTTGGAGATATGAGCTTCTTCCAAATGTAAATTTTGTTACTTACATCACAGATGTGTTAGGGTTGAAAATCCAGGATTTATAAGTTTTCTAAACTTGCTGTCGTTACCGGGTTTGGTCAAAAGTGCATCAACTTCAGGGTGATCACTGTGATGTCGATTTATTTAGATGTCTAGGCATCTGATAGAAAAATACTTTGCATATTTTACAGGGCAGTTTTCTATTATCGTTTGCAGTTTGTTTTCTGCCTCACTCCATTGTTTACTTTGAATACATGATGCATAGAATTAATTAGTTTGACTTTCATTTTACTGCGGCTTTGTCATTAATTGTTTTTGCATATGATAAGTAGCTGGATGTAGAAATATTCACTGGTGCTGGATTGGTGCTATATGGACAATGAATTGTAAATTTTGCTGCTAGAATAAGGATTTTGTCAGATTATTGAGCTTGTATGTCAAATCTTCATGGCAGTTCTGTTGCAAGTTAGTTTGCTTTCTGATTTGCAGAAAGAACCAATTATTTGGAGTGAGAACGAGCTATAGATCACTGGGCATTCCTGTTTTAAAAATCACACTGCAGCTCATATTGAAACTTGTGTTTTAGTTCTTGTACTGAATAAATAATTGTTTTTGCATCTGATAAGTAACTGGATGTAGAAATATTTAACATGACTTATAATGCAACAAGTTCTTATGGTCAATTGGTCGTGTAATAAAAGATGTGAAACTGTGATTATACATTAATTTCAGTTAGAATTTAAGTGCTATCTTTTTTGTGATTTTATACTACATAACATTAGGACACTCATGGATGATTACTTCAAGTAAACTTGTAATTAAAGTATACTACATAACATTAGGACACTCGTGGATGATTACTTCAGGTAAACTTGTAATTAAAGTATACTACATAACATTAGGACACTCATGGATGATTACTTCAAGTAAACTTGTAATTAAAGTATACTACATAACATTAGGACACTCATGGATGATTACTTCAAGTAAACTTGTAATTAAAGAGAAGCCAGATTAAAATCCGATATCTCAAAGAAGTCACTTGATTCTGAATCATTAGACAGGAGAGAGAAGGTCAGAAATGAAAAAAACAAGAGAAAAACTAGTAATCGATGAAACAATAATAGAAAAAATCAAGAAGAGAAGACTCAGATGGTTCGGTCAGGGATGAAAAGCAGAGGGAGACAGCGGTCGAAGACCTGGGTGGATAACATCAAAGAGGACCTGAGAGAGAAGGGCACCAGGTTAGCCGAGATCGGAGAAACAATTAGGAGCAGAGAAGTTTGGAGAAATTTCATAAAGGCCTCAACGTCATATTGATGATGAAGGGAATATAGAAGAAGATACAGTACCGGTGCGTTCTTGGGTACAGCTCGTCGCTACCTCTGTGATCTTATTAGGCGACCTGTCTCAAGTATACCACTGCCTCTCCGCTCTTTAGACCGTCATGACCTTCTTGTACCACGGTCTCGGACTGCTAAAGCCCAGCATCGTGTCTTTGCTTCTGTCGGTCCTTCGCTTTGGGATGCCTTCCCTACTATAATCCGTAGG
Organism: Lumbricus terrestris; assembly: GCA_949752735.1. Lineage (NCBI taxonomy): Eukaryota > Metazoa > Annelida > Clitellata > Crassiclitellata > Lumbricidae > Lumbricus > Lumbricus terrestris. The sequence continues at coordinate 37,691,232 of OX457050.1, forward strand.
CTACTCAGATCTTATCTGGAAGCACTGCTGTTTGTGCGCGTTTCCTTACAACTTTTCTTTTTCCAAGAGGATTTCGCACTGGGAGCGCCTCTGATTAGGTTGTACTGTGAGAGGCGCTTTATAAAAATCCAAAAATAGTATAGCATAGTACGTGTAAAGCACCCTTGCAATTAAACCCTTCCTTTCGATGAGCCGTGACGTCTCCTTTCGATGAGCCGTGACGTCACTATAGTGAGAAAGTGAAATTAGACCTAAAGAGTATAAAATGTACATGTCTGGCATACCGCTGTGCCCATCATACACTATGTCTGGCATACCGCTGTGTCCATCATAAACTGTATATGTCTGGCATACCGCTGTGTCCATCATGAACTGTATATGTCTGGCATACCGCTGTGTCCTTCATAAACTGTACATGTCTTGCATACCACTGTGACAGACCCATATTGGACATATAATTCGGACTCCATAAAATGAATTTAGCGTGTATTTAACGTATACTATAGGCCGGACGTACGCTCGAGAATTTGTGCGCGATTTCTGTGAAAACTCGCGATGTCTGGCTAAACCACGTTGACAACGCGGTCTGGGTAAACGGCCTCGTATGGGTATATATATATATCCAATGACGTAACAACAGCGTCGAATAGTGAGAAGATGTCGTCACAATAATAGTATAGAGCTATTGTCATAGCAGCAACACTGCTAACAAACGAACTTATAGTGACGCATCAATATTGCATAACAAAGAGAAGTCGTCACAATGTATATGAAGTCCATGGAATATATTAATAAACTGTCATTTTCGTGTCCTATTTTGTCGATAGACAAATTAGTGACGTAATAGCAGTGTTTTGGAAAAAGAGATGCCACCCCAATAGAATGTCTGTAGCATGAAGTTGAATGATTAATGTCGGCTAAGTTATAATTTTTTTATTGATTGATGTTTAGGTATTTGTTAATTCGGCCCTCATGCTAGTTAGACTTACTGCTCACTGCTTGCTCACATGCCTCTGTTGTTCGTCCATGCAAGTGTCGTAAACTTAGCATAAGCTTATAAATTTTTTTATTAGGGTAAGATGCCCCAGCCGGGTCGTGAATGGTAAGCTCCTTTGATATACGAGCTAAGAAGACAATTATGGGTGAGCAACTTGTCCAACGACGCCATACAGTAACTATAGGCCTAGGCCTATAGGTGAATTCGAACTTGCGAGTTGCGACCATCCGGTCACAGGGCACCGAACATAGTAGGCTAGGTTAACCTAACCCGCGTTCCATAGCAGTTCAACTTAATGTTGCTGAGTAAATGTGAGTAAAGCACAGCTGTATACGCCTCTATAGGTTTCAAAGTCTTATAAGGAGGATCGAAACTACATGGCAACTATAATATAGGTATGGAGGATATTGTTTGAGGCGCGAATGGAAGGAAAAAGGTTTAAATTATCTAAAAACTAGTTGTATAATAAAGGTCGCAATATTATTATAATTATCATCATATGAACCACTATATTAACACCGCTGATATAATTTTTTCTAATAAATATAATTGGATTTATTATCCACTGGAATTCCAGATAAACGCTCAAAATACACCATAGATCATTATTTTGAAATGTACATACAATAGCCCTACACGTACGTCACAGCCGAGTTTCCTTTGTGACGTCGCGTCTGCAAGACCTAATAATAATAATAATAATAATAATAATATTTGTGCCCATTGCTATTGAAACGCTGGGCCCCATCAATCGCGCTGGTCGAGAGTTTTTGCTTGAGTTAGGCCGCCGTAGTGCCACTGTTTCCGGCGATCCAAGGGAGATTGTCTACCTCTTCCAGAGGATATCAATTTGCACACAGCGGTTCAACGCCGTTGCTTTCAGAGGAACATTTGCACCACACCCCGGGGACGAGAACAATGCACTCTATGCTTGAACACATTTCTGTTTTTGAGTTTTGTTTTAATCTTGAGTGGTGTTTTAATAAAGGATGAAATAATAAAAAAAAAAAAAAAAATAATAATAATAATAATAATAATAATAATAATAGACTCGATTCTATACTGTTGGGCGTTTAAGCGTCATAGGCCCAACCGATCTCAATTATTATCAACTTCTAAATTTCCTGTGGTGTCTATGATTCGACCGACGATGACTCTCAAAAGAACGAATTCGTTCATCGTCATCATATGGCGTTTCAGTTTGGAACAATTATTTTACTTCGGTTAAGATGCGATGCGCATTAGATAAAGTGAGACATTCGCCGAATTATGTTTCAAATTTTCGATCATATCTCACGAATTCTGGACTCTGTATCTTTACATACGTTTTCTGTATATTATAGTTAATGCGTATACCTGTTCAGGCAGACGTTATAATATTATACGTAAAATAGAAATAGGGCCGTTCATGACGGCTCATGTATCAGGGGTTCCGACAAGCGCTTAATAAATCCCAGATACAGACATCAAACAGTCCAGACTGGCGTCGAAAATACACAGAAAAGACAACTTCTTTAATAATTGATTAAATGACGAGAGTCCGGTGTACATAATTATACACAAAACTTTTGAATTATGAAGTATTGAGTACATATCATGTCGACAGTCATTCTGAAAAGTAATGAGCCTGAATAGGAAAATGATACCAGCTTAAGTAAGATCTGTTATTTTCGCGCAGAACCATTGAATACTTCACAGTTCTTTACAAGTCAGTTATTGAATGAGTCGCACGAAAAGAACAGAATGCGTTAAATAAAACACTTGGTTCCCATATCTAGCCAATGATGATGACGATGACGATGATGAATGGTTTGGTCTGATTATAGTTTTGCGATCACCACAATGAGAAGCTGTGTCGGTGTTGATTATAATCACACTGATGCCTAAACTGATAAAAAATATTCTCTTGTCATCAGAACAATGATGATGTGGATTAGATTTGATTACAACGATGATTATGATGATGTTAACAATGATATCATTTATGATAACAGTGACAAGAACAACAATAGTGATGAAAATGCGATATTCTATTTTAAAGTCTAGACATGTACAATAGCTGCATGAGCTGCAGTGCATGTTGAACCATTTCAGGTTTTGCAGGTCATAGAAATCTTTGCTGCACTGCCTGGTGGTCAAAATATGTTGTTCCGTTTGCACTTACAATGGCAATGCACTTTTACAGAATAGCTGGTCCATCCACATGCTTGGAATGGTCTCCCGTTGACTCCGCGTATACACATTCAACAAACTCTTGGAAACGGTTCCTTTCTGCTGGGAGCGGCTCTGTGTAGTTACCATGGAAAGGCGCTACATAAATGTTTGGATTGAGTGAAAGAATGAATGAATGAAGTATAATTAATTAATTAATCATAGTCTGTCATGGTCATCTCTCTCTTTTGTCGGTCACAATTGCGTCTTCGACTCATCAAAGTCATGTATCACGAGTATTCAAATGCGCTCATGAGTGCGATTCATGAGTGCGATCTATGAGCGAGTGCTCAACAACATCATGATTCATCTGCTCATGATCATGATATAAATATATATATATTTGTAGCATGATCATGAGCAATTGCTCAGAGCTTCGGCGTGCAACTCCGACGCAGTGTCCGTTCTGTAGTCGGGAGCGCCTCTGGGTAGAGAGCTTGAAGGGGCGCTATATCAATTGCACATAGAAACAAATGAGCAGATGAATGACTCTGTCACGACGACTCCAATTCCGCCTGCATGACAGACACGACTCAAGAGTCACTCGATGAAATTGCACTGACGAATATATCGAGACTCGAATTTTCAAGAAAACTGGAAATGTTTGGCTCCATCGTCTTCTTCTTTTCCACAGGACTGCAATCACAGTCCCAGCCAACACCGACGACGATGTCATGGTAACCGGGCCACTGCTGCCCCTGCCGCATGACCCGTCATCGGCAGTGGTGGAGAGAGGATGGAGCGACGGAGGATGGGGAGGAGGAAGTTAGATTCTCCGCGGATGCTGAGCAAAGAGAACACCTTGGTACATCATTCCGTTTATCTCCATGCTTACGACCATTGAACTGTCGTATTCAAGACGACCGTTACCTATAGTCACACAAAAACATCACCAGCATCATCATAAAATTATCTACTAAATTTACTATTGAGAATACTTAATTTAATACTAAGATTACTAAATTTTCAACTGAAATTACTAAATTTACTGTATACTGAGATTACTAAATTGACTACTGAGATTACTAAATTGACTACTGAGATTACTAAATTGACCACTGAGGTAACTAAATTTATCTAAGTACTGAGATTTCTAAATTATCTACTACGATTAATAAATTTACCACTAAGAATACTAAAATTTACTGCTGGTATTATTAAATTTACAACTGAGATTACTAAATTTACTACTGGGGTTACAAAATTTACCACTGAGATAACTAAATTTACTACTGGATTACTAAATTATCTACTATAATTACTAAATTTACTACTGAGATTAATAAATTTACTACTGAGATTAATAATTTACTACTGAGATTAATAAATTTACTACTGAGATTACTAAATTTACAACAGACTAATAAATTTACTACTCAGATAACGAAATTTACCATTGAGATTACTAAATTTACTACTGAGATCACTAAATTTACTACTGAGATTAATAAATTTACTACTGAGATTAATAAATTTACTACTGAGATTAATAAATTTACTACTGAGATGACTAAATTTAATACTGATATTACTAAATTTACTAAATATAATATTTGTCTACTATGATTACTAAATTTACTACTACAGTAACTAAATGTATGACTATGATTTTAAATTCACTACTATAAAAAGATTACTAAATGTAATACTAAAATCACTGAATTTCCTAATAAGATACCTTAATTTATTAGTATACAAAGACAGTTAAATTTACTACTACATTCGTTAAATTCACTTCTAAGATTATCTAAATTTACTACTAATTTACTACTACTATATCTATCACAAAAACAACTAAATTTACCACTTCATTTACTAAATTTACTACTAGGATTACTGAATTCACTCTCACGTTACTAAATTTACTAATAACATTACTGAAGTTACTACTGAGATTACTAAATTTACTAATAGCATTACTGATGGCAATAATAGCAATAAGGAAAGTGATTGGCTGGAAGCAACGTTGGGCAAACAAGTGGTCAAGAGGCCTCAAGGAAAATAACTGGACAGCAGCAGATTAACTGGATGAATGGCGGCCCATCCTCCTCTCTCCATCGGATGATTTGGAAATGACTTAATAAAAGACTGTAGCGTCTGGTGCCATCAGGCATCATCATCATCCATCTCTCAACAACAGTTACCTCGGCCACCTGAGGTCAACGAGAGGTCATCGACCGACCAATCGAAAATGACCAATGTTCAGGTGAACGACGAAGAACAAAGACCGGACATCTGTTTGATGATATGGCGCCCACTTCAGTCCATCCCTACCCTCAGGTACTGGAGTGTGTGTGGTGGGGCAGGGGAGGGCAGCAGGCACGGTACCATGCAAACAGGTGTCGGCTAATAACTCAAAAGGGCCTCTCTTTGACTCCACAATGGGACACACTTATAAGATGATTATCTGCCCATTATAAAAAGTAGGGAGAGGCCAAAGGTCAAGTCACCGACCTAGGTAAGTATCTATGTATTGTATATATTGTGTAGCATGCATGAAGTATGGATGCGTGTAAGTATGTATTTAATACTTTTGGGAGCGATGCATTCAAGTATGACTTGTATATAATTTTACGTGTGTACGTATGCATGCATCATAACATTTAAAGTATCACCATTTAAGTATTGTATGTATGTATGTATGTATGTATAATGTATGTATGTATGTATGTGTGTGTGTATGTATGTGTGTGTGTATATGTATGTATGTATGTATGTATGTACGTATGTATGTATGCATGCATGTATTCATGTATGTATGTATGCATGTATGTACGTATGTATGCATGCATGTATTTATGTATATATGTATGTATGTATGTATGTATGCATGTATGTACGTATGTATGCATGCATGTATTTATGTATGTATATATGTATGTATGTATGTATGTATGCATGTATGTACGTATGTATGTATGCATGCATGTATTTATGTATGTATATATGTATGTATGTATGTATGTATGTATGTATGTATTTATGTATGTATGTATGTATGTATGTATGTATGTATGCATGTATGTATGCTTGTTGAGTTTGATGCTAAAAGTTGACCTTTCGAAACTTGCATTTTGCTGTGACATGGACTCACTATTGCTCTTCACTGAAGAGTTGATGTTACAAGTTGAATTACCACATGTATGACTGTTGAACATGTTGTGAAAACTTCAGTTTATTTGTATCTAACATTGACAATAATAGAGTTGATGTGGTGTTGATACGTGTAATTCTTACTTCGACTGTTGAGTTTGATGTGAGTGCTGTGCATTCCCATGTGAGCTAGAAATCGTTCGTCATCGAACATCGCTGGTCGTTTACACGGTGGCATATCGTCGAACTTGTTGGCCCCCGCATTGATGGAGGCGGCGCTCAATCCCCCGCCTCCGCCCCCACCTCCACCTCCGCCTCCACCTCCGCCTCCGCCCGTCGTCAAGACATTGGAGGCAATGGCCGCCCGTGACACTTCCTCCATCCGTTTGTTGACGAGGTCTTCCATGGCTCTCGTCGCAACCTCCATCGCTCGAGCGTCGTGCTCGGCGAGAGATCGCACGACGTGGTTGTTGTGACTCATTTGCAGCATCGACCGCTCGTCGTCTGAAATATAAAAGCCTAAAAACTAATCGAAAGACGTCTACAGTAGTATGCACTCATTCATTCACTTCGACAATTTATATAGCGACTTTTTTTCAAGAGATCTACTCAGAGGCGCTCCCAGCCCAGTCACAACTGAAAAGCAGGATTTGAGCGACTCATAAAAAGCATGCAAGTGAATAATTATTGCCTAGGCATAAGTCGCAGGGTTAGTGCATTCCAGATAGCGGGATCCATAATAGAAAAGGCTCGACGCTGCATCATAGAAGTGCGAGTTCGAGGAACCAAAAGCTCCCCGTTACCACAGAGCAAAGAGCTCAATGGGCTGCAAGGTCGGATACAGGTCAAACAAAGACTAGACAAGTAGGCTATGATAGAGACGGCATCGCCAAACAAGTGCAGCAACTCGGTTGTGTACCAGTACCATTACCCTAATTAGTGCGCCCCTCAGCGGATCACCCTAGCCTAAAGCAGAGGCGCTTTATAAATGTTTAATACAACACAGTAAAGCCAAATAACCAATGCAGTATTTAAGCCAGTCCTCTGCCTAGGGAGTGAGGATTCAGGTTTCGGGGGTGCATGGTTGTGGGACAAACTGTCTTTCGGGCGGGCGGCAACTGCTGCATGAGGCGGACGTATACAGTACCGACACCCTTTACCCAAAACCTTTTTCTGATGACCTTTTTAAAAGCGAAATCTGTCTTAGAATTCTAATAAAAAATTTACTAAATATATACAAATCCAGATAGTGAATATATACCGATCTTTGAAACCAGATGACCTTTTTCAGCAATTGACATTTATTGTTTGTTGCAGTACTACAATAATATTAGGTGCCTTTGGTTCCATCACATAATTTTATTTTATATGTGGTTGCATTGCATTCCTTGAATCAATTGTAATCTTAATTTAGAATCTCAACTCGTGTTCCTATCACATAGACAGTAGTTTACTTATAGCCATTTTAGGAAATTAGTCGCCATTTTGTCCGCCATTTTGTTTTCCCACGCAACCGCTAAAAATCAAGCTTGTTAACCGAGATTTTCGTTTTCAACAGAGTCACATCGTGTCTGTGTGTGTGTGAGTGTGCCTGCGCCTCTGTATCTCTCTGCATCTCTGTCCCTCTGTGTGTCTTTGTCTCTGTCTGTGCCTCTCTGTGTCTTTGTCAGATACACAGTGGCGTAACTACGGGGGGGGCAAGGGGGGCAGCCGCCCCCCAAATGAAAGGGCTGCCCCCCAGCTGCCCCCCCAATCCCTGCGTTTGTTTAACTTTTTACTTTTACGAGTGATAAAGAATAAAAGAATGTTATATAATTTCTGACTTATTTTATTTTTTATACAACTTCCTGTACAACTTCTTATAGGGTGGGTGATGGGAAAGTGGGACAGGCCACTATAGTGCACTGTGGGACAGACAAGCTAGTGAGGCTTGCATGCGTATTATGTCCAATACTGTAATACATCCAAAATCTAAAAATACATAGTCTATGGCAATATACCGATACCAACGGTAGCCACCCCATCATTTTCAGCTGCCACCCCACTGCCCCCCATGAAAAAATAACTGGTTACGCCACTGCAGATACACCATAAAATGTTAAAGCAAACCACGTCGACAGAACCTCATGTTAGCAAATCGTTACATGATTTGCTTCTAACAGTGATTTCTAGTTTGCTTTTAAAATTCTAAGCCTATTACTTAAGCTTTGTATGATTGGCTTACGTATGTAGCCTTATGCATTTTGAGTTCGAGAGGCGTAGACATGGATGTATATTCTACACAGGTATTGGAGCACATGCACAAGCACGTTGTAGTGACTGGTTAGCGAGGCAAGTGGGAACAGGTGTGGCCATTCAGGACTTCTTTCTTCATCCAGGGTTGCCAACTGGAGGCTGCATGGGCTTCCTCCACTTGGCCCATCATCTCTTAGCTTCTGCAGCAGCAGCAGCCTTCTTCCGCTGGTTATTCTTAGCCAACTCCGCCCTCCCTCCCTCCCTCCCTCCCTCCCTTGCCTCGTCCTTAACCCAGATGGATGTGTTCACCTCACAACACGCATAGAATTAAAACAGATTTTTGAAATCAGTTCTGACAAACGGTTCTGCTGGAGAAGTGGAGAGTATACTATAGCTTCCGATTCCTTCGAAACAAGTTCCAGGGCTTTTTTAACGTGCAGTTGTACACAAAATGTGCAATGGTTCTAAACGGATTTGTGCAGCTGTAGAAGCAGGGATGTCACAAGTTCTGTGCAGTTAAAACTAGCAAAAAGGTCATTGTCATCCGATTGGAAGTAATTTACCATGGAGGATGGGAAGGAAAAGAAAGGGTTGTGCAGTTCTAAAAATTCCTTAAAAACAGCCCTGGAAACAACTACATTTACATATGCGGCAATTATTGATAAGATATGACCGTGATTACCGATCATAATATAGAGGTCTCGGTTACGCATGCGGCACCCATGCAGAAGCTTTGCAGCTCAATAAATAACGATGAACAGAAGTATAATAAGCATGCACGTGTCACAATGTTTCACCGCATCTCTCTCTCTGTCTCTACGTCTGTCTTTCAGTCTGTTTGCCTGCCTCTGTATCTCTCTGTGCGCCTCTGTCTGTCTATCTCTCTCTCTGTGTCTTTCTCTCTGTCTCTGCCTGTCTCTGTCTATGTATCTCTCTGTGTCTTTCTCTCTCTGTCTCTGCCTGTCTCTGTCTGTCTGTGTTTCTCTGTGTCTTTCTCTCTGTCTCTGTCTGTCTGTGTTTCTCTGTGTCTTTCTTTATGTCTCTGCCTGCCTCTGTCTGTGTGTCTCTGTCTGTGTGTCTTTGTCAGATGCACCATATGTTAAATGAAACAGCTTCGACAGAATGATGAACGATCGCTGTATTTAATGATTCGACCATCTTTTTGGACCAGCACAAACAGAACAGAGAAGACAAGAATAGGGAAGACGTCAGCGGCCGCTCTGATAGATCATGCTCTCGAGATCATCTCGAGCGAACGAAAGACCGGAATTCGTATCACCGCCATAGACGGATGATATAAAACCCGAAATCATCGGAATATGATTGCCAACCCATCAAACAGGAACAGACAATAAACAGCACCACTTCAACATATATAACTCGATCTACAAATGCCGCAAAAATATCACCGACAGCATTATACTACTTTATGGACGAAACAGATGCAGGACGTATGTATATACGCAGGGCGCACGACGTCGCGTGTTATATAAGAAGTGCGTCTTATATAAGATTAAAAAGAAGCACACGGCAAGTTGGTTCTCACCCCGATGTATATCTCCCCGCGTGCAGACGTCGCCGCCGACAAATCTAAGCCGGGTTATATTTTGGCATGCTGCTAAAATTACTACCATCCACCAGACCAAAGGAAGAGCGGTCATTAAATGATAAGCGCTCGTTTTTCGTCGGCAGCGGCGGCGCTGCCTTGCGTTAGAAGCCCCCGAGGCAGAAACATAACCAAATGTTCTTCCACTGTCCGGTTGATAACTATGTACGATGTCGACGCCAAAGCCATCTGTGCTATAATACTACACGTATTGGACGCAAATGTTGTTTACGGCTGCTGCCTGCTATATAGTATACGCAGCAGACACACAGAGAAGGAGACAGACAGAGAGAAAGAGAGAGGGGGGAGAGAGAGGGAGAAGCCTGGGTAATGTGGGTATGTATAATACGCAATGTCATTCTGAACCGGGCGAAAAAGATCAATGGATGAAAGAAACATTTTCGTCTTCAGAGAAAGAGAGACAGAAAGACATACAGAGACATACACATGCACACAGACAAAGACAGAGAAGAGAGAGACACACACAGACAGACAGAAACAGACGGACAAACAAGCAAAGATAGAGACATGCAGACAAACAAACAGAGATAGAGAGTTATATGAATGGAACGGGGGATCAGTCGCATCTGAGAAAACTTGTCTTAAATTGGAAAGTTGTGTCTTTGATATTCTGGTTCAGTAGTATTCCAGACAACAAGAAGATCGGACTTTTTCCTCTGTATATTATAACGGCAGAGAATATGGGATGAAAGAAATCGCAATTAAAGGTCTGCACATGAAATCCAAGTCACACCTATCACCTCCAATTTATCGCTTCAACAATCAAACGTCAACTCCCAGAACTGCATGCATGGTCGTCGGACTTACATAGATTTTTCATCTTCTGCATCTTTAAAATGAGTGATTTCACAATGCTCCACCAAAACTACATTATCTTATCGAATGTAGAGATTTATATCGCGCCTCTCATATAGAATGAGTATTCGGAGGCGCTCCCAAGAAGGAAACTGCGGGAGAAAAGAAGTGCGTTGAAAGAATGAGACTGATGAGGGAAAACGGAGTCTTAGCCCTTGTAGTGGTGGAGGAAGGTAATTCCAAACGTAGAGACCAGCCAAATCAAACGCCCGATGCTGAGCAAGAGAAGTCCTATGCAGTCCTGCATGGGAACAAAAAGATCAAGACGATCTGCAGAACACATTAAAGAGATGAAGATGCGAATAACACCTTTTGCAATCACATCATTTCAGAGGGAGCATTTCCCATGCAGCTACATGTGCTTCAGAGACCAGAAGAGGGTCTTTGCATACATAGTGCATGTATGCGTGTAGTGATAATAGTTGCAGCCAGTGCAAACTTCAAGCATATAATACTAATAATATGTATTTTATATATAATGCGCAAGGCATATGATTTTACCCTGCTGTCCAAGAGGCTCAGAAGTGTGCACACGATGATGGCCGTATACATACAACAGAACCTCTATGGCGCAACTGCATGTGTGTGAAGGTCTTGAGAGTCTACAGTTCCTTAGACAGTGACCGCTTCAGGCCATAGAAGCTCCCGTCGCATCACTACAGGCAGAACACTGCAGGATACCATTCAGTCATTACGAGGATTTATATAGCGCCCCTTGAACGTTACTACTCAGGAGCACTCCCGACCCAACCTCGGCTAAAGAGGACAGTTTTAAGATTGCGATGGAAAGTGTCAGAGGACTTGGCAGCAGACACAGGCATACTATGGATTTCAGAATATATATGGCCAACAACAGAAAGCTCCATGGTATATAGGCATAATGGCATATACATGTAAGTACGTGCATAGGGGACAAGCGGTTCGCCCTGTGCAGAGGAGCAAATGGAACGGCGGGCCTGTATAACTTGAGTGGAATGGCAAAACTCCTTGAGATAGGCAGGGGGCCGTGGAGGCAACGCCACATGTACCAACAGTATAGGCCTACCGAAACTCCATAAGTATAAACAATTCGTTGCGAGAGATGTATACTTTAATTATACACAATTCTGGTATACACTACAGCTATGCACGTCACATCTTACAACCATGTCATGCTTAGACCATGCAATCCATGATCATCTTCGGATCAATGTTGGCGTTATCAAGGATCCCAAGGAACATTTCGATCATCTTTTGAGGCAGTACTCCTTTAAAACAATAATAATCACAATAATAGCAGTAATAACAATAATAATTTATATGGCGCCGTAACACGGCTATGCCGTTACTCCAGGGCGCTGGTCACACCTATAGTTCCATAATAATTGCTGCCCTGTATTGATGTCCTGAAGTGGAAGATAAAGAAGGAAGAGCAGAAGACGTACACTCTGATTGGCTGCTGGAGGAGAGGAAGAGGCAGTGATGAAGATGGGAAGCATCCAAGCAACATACAGTATAAGGAATGGCATTCATCATCAGATCATCCCGATGCATGCCATGGAAAAGGAGCAGAAGGAGGAGCAGTCTGATAAGTCAGCCGCTGGATATAGCAGGGCGAGTAGAGTGGCTGCAGCTGACTTCAACGGCTGAGTTGCAGCGTAGAAAGGTTGCGTCGCATTGCGACGGTCAGCAGTGATAGAATGTGCGAGTGCATGCATGCATGGAGGAGTATAGTATATATAATAGTAGTTCGTATACGAGGCCGAATTGTTATCATCAGTTCATCATCATCTTTTTCATCCTGCTGTTAGTTCTATGTGAGACGTCCTTTAACGACATGGTTGTGTTACGGCGCAATATAAATTGTCATTGTTCTGCTTATTATTTTTATTTATTTATTGTATATATATTTTTATTTATTATTATTATTATTATTATTATTATTATTATTATTATTATTATTATTATTATTATAATTATTATTATTATTATTATTATTATTATTATTATTATAACCATCCTAATGTCTAGGCTATTATCGACATATTAATGTGCCACACAGTCTCATCTGCTGCAGGTCGCTTCCTTCTGTCGTTCCACGGCTCGTTTTGCCGGATTGTAAATTTCCTTCTCGTGTCGATCGGGGAGCGGTGGCAATATTATTATTATTATTATTATTATTATTATTATTATTATTATTATTATTATTATTATTAATTATTATTAAGATCCTGACACCAGCCATTTGGTGTCGATGGGTACGAATACATGACCTCTATAATTGTCCTGATCATCTGCCAATTCCATTGCTCCCCTCTGCAGTGTTGTCCCATGGAGCGGTCAATCCCCCTCGTTTATATAATATGTATACAGATCTAGAGTATATATAATAGCCTCGTCCTCGTCTCTCTTTGTTTCGTTTTCTTTCGAATGTGTATATATAGACGTATACGTGACGAGCATTGTGTGGGATTCTCTCAAAATGTTCTAGAGGAAAGGGAGGCGAGTGGGAAGAGGAGAGGGGAGAAAAGTAGGCTACGGAGGAAAGAGGAAGAGCGGAGGATGATAAGTAGTATTATATATAGGCGGAGTGTGGGATGAGCAGAAACAAGAAATAACGGGGACAGGTTCTCTTTCAAGTTACCTAGGAGATGTTTTAAGATGCAGCAGCTGCAAAGTGAGACAGAGACAGACAGACAGACAGACAGACAGACAGACAGACAGCGTTCCGAAGCAATTGTTGTGTTCCTCCCCCACAAATCCATCATGAATTTAATGTCTGTAGGCTCGTACACAAAGGGCTCATTGCCGTCCGTCCGTCTGTCTGTGTGTCTCAGTCTGAGTACATGATATCTATCGGTCTTTAATTCTTTGTGGGTCTGTGTTTAGAAGCGTGTCTATTCGCAACATCTCAAAACAGCTTCTGCATGGGCGGCCCTCCATCCACCCATCCATCCATCCATTACTCTTTTCCAACCATGATCATCCATCCATCTGCTCTGCAGTCCTCTTCGATCTTCACAGAGTATATAACACTCCGAAAAGTATACAGCAGTAACAGCATCAAATACCTTCAGTAATGCAATATAGCATCATGCTCTCTCAGCCTCCCCCTCTCTCTCATACCTAAGGGAGGTTATAGGGGTGATTGATGTTCGCACAAACAGCAGATACTTGTGCGTCTAGAAAGCTCTAGTAGCAATTAAGCACTTTCAGCATTGCGCATTTATGCGGCGTACCCAAACAGTTTTGGATACAACCTATATGGTATATATAGGCCTACAATGAATATCAGATAAGTAAATGGTCGCTTAATATTAGAGGACACTATATAGTCCAGAAGGTATAGCCAAAAAAATACGTGATCGCCACAACCTATAGCTATACATGTGTAATAATAATAATAATAATAATAATAATAATAATAATAATAATAATAATAATAATAATAAGGGGTTTATTAAATTAACAGAAAACAGTTCTTTTCCGGATTTATCAATCAGTTCTAGATCAAATGCTTTGACAAGTCCGCTTAAAAAATACAAACGATAAGAACAAAACTAGACGAAAACAGAAACAAGACTGAATTTTATTTTGTGTTCGTTATTCGATCGTCATCTCTCGATTTGTGTTTTTGATTGAAACGCGAGAAATGATTTTCCGATGAGTTATATTCCGACAGAGAGAGAGAAACATTGATATAATATATCAAGATATCATCTGTTCGTCTGTTTCAATGGGATGACGAAACGTTTCACTTTCGCAACAATAAACAATTATTGCGGTTGAAAGGAAAATCAAATTGAAATTATTAGGTTCAGCAACGAAACTGAAGTGAAGTTGAAATGAGTCGACAGAACTTGACAATCGATCGAGCTGTGTTTAATCTAGACGTCTGGGAGGGGAGGGGTAGAGGGGAGGTACCCCCTAGGAATGGCATTCCCTCAGAAATTTTCTTATGTCCTGTTCACATGTATATCTACCACCCCACCCCCGAAAAAGCGTCGTATGTAACTTTCCCCACCAGAAAAATTTATAGAAACTTTCCGCGTTAGAATAATTCGACAGCGAATTAAGGGTCGATGTAAATAGCTATACTAAAAAGTGATCAGATATAAAAGCAACGAATTTACAACCGGAATTGGTATGTTTTGTGGAAAATTTGGGACAAACCCTAAAAACTAAAAAAGCTCATCAGATTTTAGAGCACCGGAATTATTATGTTTTTCGGAAATTGTGAAAGAAAGGCTAAAAACACGTCAGAAAATATCCGATCAAAGGGTGGGGTCATCGGTGTCTGGGCTCAGGGTGGGGTGTCTCTGATGCCTGTCGTCTGCCAAAAACGCCCGTTTTTCCGCTCCCAAAAACCTGATCCACCCCCCCCCCAAGCAGAAGGACTCGATTAAACACCGCAATCGAGATATGTAAGAGAAAAACAGGTGCAACTGTGAGAGCAATTTATATACCGCCACACCGTCAGAAGATCACTGTTCAAGGTAGTTGGTATACAGACAGTTTAGACATGCAGTCCAATATGCAGAAATTGGGGTTTAGAGGAAGTGACAGGAAGGCTAGACTGCAGCAAAGTGAAAATAATAATGTAAATAATAATTTGAAGTTTATGATTGCACGCAGCTCTTGTAGTCGTAAACTCCAAATTTCTACACCACAATATATAGACTGTAAACTTGGCACTATAGACCGCTAGAGTAACTACTGTCTAGACACCCAACATCTAGTCGTACCCAATACCCTCCATGACATCAGAAACTGATGATGATACTCTAAAGCGAAGGGCAGGGCACCAACTTATTCACGAGCGCTGTGTGCGTCGTCGTCATTTAAGAGAGGCTATCCAATTAGAGATCTCAACTAAAATCCGAATCCGTTTGACAACAGAACTTGTTTCATCGGAAAAGCCACCCACTTAAGGTTGAGTGGTCAAAAAACTTCCAGCAGGCAGGGCTTAAAGTGTGCCTGGACGGCCATGGACGGCGTCCAGGCACTTATTTTAAAATCTGAACGCCGTACGTCGAGCCACTTATTGGCGAGTACAGACTGGAAAGGTAAGGGGCGTCCAGGCATTTCTTCTGGAGAGGTAATTATTTTTCCACACTTTAGGCACTGCCAGCAGGACTTGTGAATCTGGAGACCTATTGATAATTATTAGTGGCGCACATATTGACAACACAGTTCATAACGACATCTTACAACGCCTGCATCATCCTGCGGGATGCAGTCTGTCTCGGCTGCTGCTGCTGCTGCTGCTGTATG
Source organism: Lumbricus terrestris (assembly GCA_949752735.1). Classification (NCBI taxonomy): domain Eukaryota; kingdom Metazoa; phylum Annelida; class Clitellata; order Crassiclitellata; family Lumbricidae; genus Lumbricus; species Lumbricus terrestris. Next base: position 37,707,503 of record OX457050.1, read on the forward strand.
TAACAATTGGCGCCAACCGTTTGCAAAGCATCCTACTGACGCATTTCCACCAAATAAGATTATTTACTGCGTTTGTTTTGACAGCGGAATCTGTGTCGGGTTGGATCAAAGTGATAGCCGCCGATCTCTTTCGATCATCAGCCGACGAAACTCTTTCGCTCACGGAAACATTAATCAGACACTTTAGTCGTCGTCGTTGTCGTGTTTAACAATCAGACAGAATAGATCTAACTATAGACATGTAAATGTGCAGTTATATTTATAAATAGTCGGGGCGGCGGCAGTGGCGTCCGCCAGGGAAGAGGCAAGCACGGGGATGGGGAGCGAGGGGAGAGGAGAAGGAGTGGGGATGAGGTAAGGGGAGGTCTGGGAAATGATGAGAGTCCAGGTCCTGTAGACATGATAGTTTCTCTGATCGAAGGCCATTAAGAATCGCTTGAATCGAGTCAGACAGTTGTTCGCAACACGCGACAGTTGGATCGGAGGAAGAAGAGGCCCTGATGGTGGTGGTGGTGGTGGTGGTGGAGGAGCGTGTGGGCGCGGAGTGAGACAAGAAAAGCAGGATGCATGGGGAGGTGGAGGAAGAGGAATAAGAAGAACGGGAGGAGGGAGAGATGCGAGGAGGAGGGAAAAGAAGACGACGAAGAGCAATGTGAGTAGGATGAAGAGGAAAAGAAGGAGGAGGAGGAGGAGGAGGAGGAGGAGAAGGGCGAGGAGGAGAGGGGGGAAGTGGAGGAGAAAGCATGGGAGGACGAGTAATAGAAGAAAGAGACGTAAGGAGTATGAGAAGAGGAAATATGGAGGAGCTATATAGAGCTCAGGAAATGAGAAACAGGAGGATTATATAGGAATATGAGGGCGTAGTATATTTGCAGACACGCAGACCATAGATCTTACGTCTTCTCGTCAATTATAATTATATGCTGTCTCAAATCGTTAAAGAAGAACGAAAACCAAACAGCGCGGCACCACTACCATCACCACCATCACCGTCACCACCACCACGACATCACCGACAGCAGACACACGCTCTGCATATAACACCAAACAGCTGAACATGACGACCAGCATCACCTCCCTCCCTCCCTCCCTCTCTCACTCCCTTCCAACTTCCCTCCCCCGCAGCTCCTTCCTCTCACCCTTAACCCTAAGAAACTAGTTCTGAAAGAGAGAGATGTTGCATAAATTTCCTGGCGAAAACACGAAAGCATTCTGCACAGACATCCTAACAAGTAACGTCCGTTCGCAAGAGCAACTATATATATATATATATATATATATATATATACACATATAATATATATATATGCCTATAAATATATATTCCTATATGCAATGATCACTGAAGAATTGAACATGCGCACATTAAAGCCATCCCCAAGAGGGAGCTATGGATGTGAAATGTTAGCGACTTCAATTACTTGGCCTTGGCATTAGTATGAGAATTGTAGAAAAATAACTCTGGCGTTTCAACATCCAGTCTTTCTCATGATCCCACAGAAATCTCTGCCGTGCATATACTTAACTCCAACTGAATCAAAGTCTAACTCCAGGCTATTTTCGCCACAATGCTCATATAATGGTGGCCCCATAGTTGTAAAAAGGTTTTTTCGTTTGTGTTCTTCTCTGAAAAAACCAGTTTACTTGACATTTTTGTTAGTTTTCGTCTTTCCCCCCCGTTGTTTCGTTTATAATTTTTTGGTACGTGACCATATTCATTTATGTATTGGCTGTAATTAGTTTTCCTTAATTGCATACTTGTAAACATAATTAAACGTCTGATATCCCTCAAGCTGTCTCCGTACTTTTCAAGGATTTCGAAAATTCACTATTCTGACAGTTGTTTTTAACTTAGTGTCTACTGATAAAGTTGTGCTATTCGCTTGCTGATAAAATTAAGTTGCGCAAACGAAGCTTTTAATTTTAAACTGTAATACAAGATGCAGCAAAATCCAATATATATTTATCGTCTTCTATTTTTCTAATTTTTTGTTCTTATTATTAATTTTTAATACTACGACGTTTTATTTCGTTTTCATTCTGTTTCTGTCGTTCTAAACATCTATGGTGCATGGCCCACAAACCTTTAAACGCTGAAAAATTCTGGTCTTTTAGCGTAAAAACCCAAATGTTATTTTAGTTATTTCTCGCACTTGCCGTACCACGTAACCCTGTATTGCTGCTGGTTCTCGTCTGCAGTGGTTAAAGTGGTTTGGGTGAGCAGTGGGAACGCTCAATGTGAGCAGTGAGAACGCTGATGAAGAATTTTATTGAAATGCATGTGTTTTAGAGTTCCATCATGATGAGCATACAGTGGGAGCGCAAGCCAAGAATTTTGAGAGCAGTGGAAACGCCGTTCCCACGTGTTCCCATGGCACCCACTTTAAGCCCTGCCCGTTTGGCCTCAGGGTTTAAAGTGGGTGAAAACGCGTGGGAACGGCGTTCCCACTGCTCTCGAAATTCTTTGTTTGCGTTCCCACTGCTCACCTGCATGGAACGTTGGAAGCACATGCATTCCAATAAAACTCTTCTTTGGCGTTCCCATGCACTGCTGAGCCCTGGGAGCGCCAAAGAAGAGTTTTCGCGTTTCCAACTTCCCATGCACTGCTCACCGAAAACCACGTTAGCCATGCACTGCGTATTACATCCCGGTTGGCCTTATAAGGCCTACATCAGTTCTGAATTCCAATTTCACAACCGAAAATAAAACTCGAAACCCGTGTATATATGCGCTAAATAGTCTTGCACACGGAGAAATTTTTATAATTCAGTATAGTGGCACGTTACCTCCACCATAAAGAAACTAACTTCATTAAATAATAGCCTATTATATGCGCTCGTGTTGTGACGTCATTAAACAATCAATGTCATCGGCAATAAACGTTGTGTAATAGCGGAAGCATTTTGTCCGTTTTGTCGCTTTAATAAGTCGGTCATAACATATCAATGAAACATAACATATCAATGAAACTGTCCTCAATTATTATTGCGAGCATCATATCAGTTGAGGTGGTAAAGCGAAATGTCAGAACAGTCGCGTATTCAAATCAGAACTTGGAACAGAAAGCGAAACAAAAGGTATTGTCTGTTTGTCTATTATATATTGTGCGGCTTACATGCGTCCATTGTGAAAACTAAACTATCGATGAAAATAATTATCAGATGTTTAAGCATCATGTATTAAGCTACATGTACGAATGGCGTATACACAGCAGTTTTTTTTTATATTCAAGTGAATATTTACATTGAAAATTTGCAGAATTCCGTGTAACACGATTCTGCTTTGCTACTTGAGGAGCTTTCTCTTAGTTTTGACATATTCCATGGAAAATATTCATGTAATAAGAACAGGTGCGTCATGAGACGCCGGGAGTTACACAAAATAACTTGTTTGGCCCATGCATGCTTCAAGAAATGTTTTGTAACCGTTGGTCTACTTGCTGCTGCTTAAAACATATATTATCAAGGATGGTTAATTTTGTGTCGCCCTGCTATTTTCTACAGGCCTGGGACTGGAACTTCCAAAGCACGAGTATAGTGGCGGAGTAGTCACCGCTACTGTCCGCTAGTCTAAAAGACTTGAGAAACCTGTGTAAAAGTGTGTATACGCTATACTAGTATACTCCTTACAGGCGAGTTAGACAGGTAAAATCGTCCACGATATATCCAGTGGCGGCGCCAGGGGGCTAAGCCCACTCTAAAAAAGGTCATCCGGGGCAAAGCCCCCCTAAAAATGAAATACATCCATGAGATTTCGACCAAATGACTAAAAAAGGTAGTCTGAAATTTTGGCGGATAAAAATGGATAATTTCCTCCGCGAGGATTCAGCCAACCCCAAAACTGAAATCCTGGCACCGCCATTGAATATATCTCGTCCTTAAGATCTCAACGTATACCCATTTCTATGGCGCATTTTCTGAAGCTATTATAAAGGCGCTGCGCATCTAAGTATCATCTAAGTATATCAGACAAGTATTTCAGTATTATCATTGTTGACTAGATGGTCAGTGTTTATTACTATAGAGAGCATCGTCTTCATCGTAGACATGTTGCGGTTGGGAGAAACATATCACGACGGTAGTATAACAGCTGCACGAAGGAGTGGTGCAGTGCAGAGGGATTTGACCGGCAGAAAGACAGACAGAATGAGACCGGGAGAGAGAAGTTGGGATGTATACGCTAAGGTATATGATGTGGCCGTGTGTGTATACCTACCAATATTATACCAATATATTATAATTATGCGTGGCGAACTGCAGTCTTCGATGCCCTCTTCTTTGGCGCATACCTGTCGAGATTTATAGCAACACATGGCACACTTAATTACAGCGTCTATCCATCCCTCTCTTTCTATGTCTCGCTGTCTGTCTGTCCGTCTCTGTGCGTGTCGTTGTCTGAATGAGTGTATAGGTGGGCTGTGAATCTATTGGTGGCCGAAACAGCCGAACAACCGCAGAAGATGATGATGGCAGCACACATTCGACGTCGAATCTCCCCTTAAGAAATCCACTTCTACAGTGTATAACTAAGTAATGAATCTAACGACAGTGTCAGCTTCATTAAATGCACAGTATAATATTTTCTACAATAGGCCGGGAATAGGCTATCTCTGCTCAGCTAGGATGCTCAACCATGTTCGTATTATACCATTTTGAGGGGTTCCTAAATTGCGCTTATTACAGTCCAGATAGACACGCACAGTCGCACGCAAATTACCATTTGAAGCATAATGTAATTCTTTGAGAATACTTTAACGCCCACAAAAGTCATGTCTGCATGAGAGACCAGATATACACCGTAACCCCGGCGTTTAGATGAAAGCAAGAGCAGATATTATACATAATGTCAATGATGAATCTGCAGTGCGCCTGTTACTCGATGTCTAATGTCCGGCAGAGTTGGAACCACTTGTGTCCAGTCGCTTCTGACCAGCTGACCACTAAATTCCTTTGCATGCATGGGGAGGGGTGGTGAGATGGACAAGGGATGGTTAATGTGATTCCGTTTTCCCCTGCCTCCATTATTAACCCTCTGGATACTGTTTAACCCCATCGGCCACACCGTAAACGGACAACTGGCGGCTACCCCTTCTTCGTGTATTGAGGATTTCTTTCAAGAGCTATTAATTAATGAGGGCAGAAGGTCGGAGATCAAAGGTTGAACAGCGGGTCAGTCTGCTAACAGCAGGGTCGATCTAAACACCGCTCTCACCTCCTCTTACCACAAAGGTCGTTGGTATAAGCCACAACTGTATAACATATCGCGGCTTAACAAAATATGTTAAGCCGTGATATGTTATACATATGTTATATGTTATGCAGCATATAACAAACAATAATATTTACTAATTTAGTCAGAAATTTCATGATGTTGATGATGCTGACAATACTCAAATGAGTGCTGACAATACTGATTGAAAATTCTATTCTTGAAGTGTTTCAGAAGCAGCAGTCTGTACTGGCACACTGCAGTAGGCCTAATTAGGTCTTATCAGTGGCGCTATTATCCCTGTTGTATTTTACAGTGTGTTTTAATGTGCCCTGCATGAAGTATATAGGCTCAATCAAACAGGGATTATTATTATTATTATTATTTTAATATTATTATTATAATTATTGTTATTGTCATTGTTATTGTTATTGCTATTATGTTACCACCACCACCACCACCACCACCACCACCACCACCACCACCATCATCATTGTTTTTGATCAATGAATAATATACAAAGAAATCGATAGACTAAACGTTGTAATTTAGTCTGACATTAAATATCTCATTCTTTCTCTGTGTATCATACTACAAAATTTCTAGTTCAATAACTGAATATGTGTAGGCCTAATAAAGTTGACGATATTAATTATTTGAGATGGAATGAATAAGCAAATAAGCAATAAATAACTTATTTCTGCATTTAACTATACATGTAGTTGGATGCAGATTATTTCTGGTGTATATGAGTGAGCAAGTAAGAGTGAAGAACCAAATGACTGTGAGTGAGTGAATGAGCAATTGAGCAAGAGTGAGTGAGCAATTGAACAAGAGTGAGTGAGCAATTGAGCAAGAGTCAAGTGTAAGTGAGTAAGTGAACAAGCAAGTGAGCACTGAGCAAGCAAGAGTGAACGAGTGAGCAAGTGAGTTGACTACCTTTCGGTGATAGACCGGTCGGTGGTCTGGAGTTGGCGAGTGGATGCAGCCCTGGTCCATTGAGATGTGGAGTTGGTGGAGTGGAGAGCATCGTTGGAATGGGAGAGAAGTCGTATCCGTATCCGGGTCGACGTCCCTCTCTCCGGTTCCCATCAATGGCCGACTGAAGTTCCGCCAACGTACTCAACTTCAGCTTATCACACTCGTATGGATAGAGGTACTTCATGTATCTGCATATGCACAACAGTTCAACATTATACTCTATATAAATATATATATATATAAAATATATAAAATTATATAATATGTATAATATATATAGCACCCTGACTTATGTAGAAGATTCTTAGCCATGCATTCAGCAATTCCATGAGCTAGGGATCATAAAAATGTTGAATATCTGGGAAATATTTTAAAATTAAACAATAATTATATCTAAAACGAGGCCAAATAAAATGAAAAAGATATGCACATGAGTTCATTCTTTGTATATATTCTATAGCCATAATTATACCTCTTTTCCATCATCATCATCATCAATGTCCATGGTTCATCGCCCGTAGGTGCTTGATGCTCTTTTGATCATCTTCTTCCATTTGTCTCTTTCCCATGCAGCTATAGCCTATACCCTGCATGCTTCTTTCACCCCAGTCAATTGGCTCATACATGCATATAGTTGTTACCGCCACTGTTTCCTAAACATTCGCTCAACACAATTCTTCCTCATTGTCTTTTACTTATTCTTTCCTTTGCCTATTCATCCTCCATTGTCTCCACTTCCTCCTCCTTCTCCTTTCCTTCAATCCCTCTTTCTGCGATATATATATATATATATATATATATATATACAGTCCTTCGCTGTTGTTATTTCTTCGCAACGATCATGCATCTTCGCGAGCATATTGTCAGTTGTCAGACGAAATATTGCGTCATTATTTCCGTTTCCGGTCTAAGGAATGCATCCGTGAATAACGGAAAAACTGTCCATCGGTCTCTCTTTCTGTCGGTCCTGTGTCTGTCTGTATCTCTGTATCTCTGTCGGTGTCTCTGTCTGTCTGTCTGTCTGTCCGTCTGTCTGTTTCTCAACGTATCGGATTCCGGTACTCATGCAGAGTTTATTCATAATAACTCGCAGTGCGTATATAACACTGTATAGTGTATAATAGTATACCAAGGATTTAAGTTTCTACAGCTATATACCGGTAACCAAAAGCTATAGCACAGAGAACTCCTTATTCGCTGCGTCATTTCAGAAGTGCTCAGCGTTTAATCCAATCCCCATGGTTTTTAGGAGGGGGGGACTGGGTTTCAGAGGGGTAGATAAAGTCCGTTTAGGGCGGAAGGCAACCGGCCGCTGAGCCACCGACGACGACATCACGTGATCAGCCATTTCTTCCTGACGACCTTTTTTTGTATTTCAGTGAAATCTAAGAAAAACATATCATTCTCGCTACTGAAAAAACTGATGACCTTTTTAGTCTTTCGTCACCTTTACTAAAACTGAACGCACACAAAAACCTGTCGATTATTCTGGGGTGGGGAGGGGTGGGAATTGTTACACATTTAGTTTTCTGGGAGGAAAATGCTACTTATTTCCATGTATACAACACCTAGCGATTTTTTCTGGAGAGGGGAATTCATTCCTTGGGGAACTTCCCCATATATCTCTAGATTACACTGTTTCAGAAGGGTTGTCCGGAGACGGTATATATATATATGTACTGTATTGTATTGCATATAAGCATTCATAAAGCGCCTCTTACAGACTAGCTATTCAGAAGCGCTCTCAGCGTGACAGCCCAGAGGAAATAAAAAAGACTTCAAGTAACGAAGAGCTGAAGATGACACCCCCAATAATATCTTACTACGGATAGTAGGAGGGAGGTCATTCCACATAGAGGGGCCTACAATGGCAAAGGCACAGTGTTAGGCAGGGCTTAAAGTGTGCCTGGACGGTCATGGACGGCGTCCATGCACTTGTTTTAAAATCTGAACGCCGTCCAGCCACTCATTGGCGAGCACAGACTAGAAAGGTAAGGGGCGTCCAGGCACTTCTTTTGGAGAGATAAGGGGCGTCCAGGCACTTGTTTTTCTACACTTTTGGCACTGGTGTTAGGCCATGGCAGTCCTTGCCCTTGGAACCAAGAGATCAGTCGATCAGCAGACCGGAGAGGGCGGGAAGAGACGGGTTTATGCATCAAGTCACAAAGGTATGTATGAGGTATAATCCAGGTTTCCTGAGAAAAGCGATTCAAATCAGTAACGGTCATGTTACAAGTTCACATCGTCATCATTTGCAAAGCTTCTTCCACATTATATGCAGAGTTGTTCTTCTGGGTAAACAGCGGGTAAACATCTGAGCAAGCGATCTGTCTCTAAAAGGCAAAAAGGACTCTGTTTGCTTCCGATAAAGCCTGCATTTGACTTCAGGAATTAGAAGCTTAAAGCAATGAAGACACACGACCAATACGTCATAATCACCGTACATACAGCTGCTGCCATCTATTGTTCGCCGACGGGTGGGAGGAGGACGTATACCACGCCCCAATCGACTGCAGCATATCCCACTATTATACATAGCAACCCCGTGTCGTCGTCGTCCGTCGCATTAACCCCAAAAACATTGGCCAGCTTAACCGGGGGCTTAGCATCAAGATTATTGCAGCGAAGCCGGAGAGGACTTGGGACGATGAACTTAGTCACTCGAAGCAATGAAGTCTTCACTCGGTCGCCGAGATACGAGATGACATCTACGGATGATCATCTGCCTCTGCCTCCTCCTTCCTCGTCGGGGGTGGGGGTGGGAATGGGGGTGGGTGGGGGTCCGCCGGTCATTGCGAGATGAAAGTCTAAATCCCACCACAGTCGAACGACGTCATCTGATCGACGATTTATGGCACCGATTACTCAATCGCTGGACGCAACGACGGCGACCAATGGCAGCGTCCCGTCGGAGATTATGCGGACCTAGGGCAGAGATTAGCGACCAATCAGAGGCCGATGATGTATCGTTCGTAGATGACACACAACGGGAGAAGGGGGGGAATGGTGGATGAGTTGGAGCGTCATTGAAGATCGCATCTAATCCCACAATTGAGATTAATTACACCTCATTGATCAACGACGACGATGTCGTCTTCTTCTTCTTATTCTTATTCTGACATCAGGAGGAGACTCCGAGGAGTTCATTGTTTGCGATGTTCTCGATCGTTTCGCAAAACGTAACATCCTTCCACTCAGGCAGTGCTTAATCTGGTCCTCTGTTGGTTTTTTTTGGGGGGGGCTTGTTAAATGGCCGTTCGGGCGGACGACAGCCCTCGACCTGAGACGGACCCTGACGACATTTTTCACAGTCATTTATCTGATGACTGTTTTAAATTTTATTTTTTATTTTCTGAATCCTTGTCTTCAAAATACAAATCTCGGTAAAACATCAGTAAAAATTTGAGTCCTCAAAATCTGATGACCTTTTCTTAGTACAGTCTATTTCTTTATTCTATAGATTGGCCAATAGCACTTCGTCAGATACTAGGAAATAGTAACACGATATCGCACTTTATTAAAACATTTTATGCAATGCAATATTATAGATGTAAAAAATCTCTTAAATTTTCATGGGCGGGATGTCATTCCTGGGGAACTTCCCTGCCCCAGACGCCTATCGATTAAACACTGACTCCTCCAGGCGAATATCTCGACACCACTGCTATAAATTTCTACCTTCTATAATGACAACTGTATTTAATAATATTGTCTGCCATCCAAACTCAGTAGGTGAGTATCTAGAGCATAATTTTATATGCGACCGTATATATACGACAACATCTGGTGGCGAATAGATATTGTGCGTGAATGACTTTAATAATAATAATAATTCGTAATAATAGTAATAATAATGAATTTTAAAATATAAATAATACTAGTTTAATTTCAAACTGACAACGATTCATAGCACGTATACACGTGAACAGCAATTCAAGATGTTTGGGGGCGGAAATGACATTCCTGGAGGGTGGAATTTCCCCCCCACCATGCAGAGACGTATCTGCGGGTGGCTCGGTCGCAATATAAACGTGGAGTAGCGGTGGTGAAGGATATCACCCTCAGGGTCGAAGCCATAACACAGCCGCTATATAAATTTGCGATTACATTTACATTACATTTATAGATTAAACACTGCGCTAGTCCACCCACGCACCCATCTACCCACGCACCCCACCCACCCACTGCCCGGTGAGTATAATAAATCCGCTTACTGAGTGCGCAGCGTGAATGCTGCGCTCGTGATAGACGATGGTAGGTTGAGTCCCTTCGTTATCTCTCTCCATAGTTTCTTGTTGATCACCTCAACCAATCCTCCTTTCGAGACGACCAATCGAAACAGTTCGTACAGGTCGAGTGTCTGCTTCGCCATGATTGGTATCCGATTGACCGGGGTCCCTGCAATCCACAACCAACACAATTATAATAACATCCATCCGAATACAATACAATACATTCTTGGAAGCACCAAGTTATTGCACACAAACTAAACTAGACAATCTTGGGTAGGCCAAAATGAACACGAATGCTCTATTAGTTGCCACCCCCACTCCCCAATACAGCAATCAGATCAGTCCCAAGCCTGGATAAAGGAGGAGGGCGACACTAATCAAGCCAAGCTTCGACCAAGGGCACACGATAGATTTCTCCCGGAGGCAGAAGATCGAAAAGCGACGAACGTTTCTTTTTATAAATTTCGAATGCTATACATAATATTCTGATTATTCTTGTCTTTGAATGTACATCTGCTGATGTGTAATGTCGTTTGTAACTCAGAATGCGATCTGCAACTGAGAATAAAACAAATTCTAACTTACTTACTTACTTACTATGCATAATATATCTGCTATACGTTATTGAATAGTTTGAGAAACCATCAGGCAACGTATAGAGACAAATTTCTGTACATGAGGCTTTTTGCTGTTTATAAGAACACTGTGTCATATCAAAGATGATCAGTGTCGCCCTCCTCCTTTATCCAGCCTTGGGACTGGCGTTGTCAGAGACGAATAGTGGCGAAGTTTTGTACATCATGAATTTATCCACTAGACACTATAAGTAGTGGTTCATATTCTCAGAAGTTGTAGTTATTATTATGAAACTGGATGCCGCATGGGCGTAATTATAGCATCTCCTGCAATCACTCTAATTGCTCTTTTTGCAGAAGCACAAGACATTCTGGCTTAATTTGATGCCCATAGAATACTACCATACTAAAAACAGGGTTAATTGGGGTACAAGTTCTTGCAAATGTGGGCATCAATTATACTTATAAAAAATATAAAAATATGCATAAAAATATCAATAGATAAGCTTGATATATATTGTGGGGCATGGTTGTGCAGTGGCGGGGTTCGATGCCTTGGAGCCAGAGGGTTCCAGTTAAAATCCACCTCAAGCCACCGTGTAGGGACCTTCAATCGAGCAAATTGCTCGTGAGCTTTGGCATGAAACTCTGATGCAGTGTGTTCCTTGTAGTCGTGGGACGCCTCTTAGTAGTGAGTTTGTAGGGGCGCTATAACACAATGCGAGAAATAAATAAAATAAAGATATTGATATTCTCACTAATATACCAATATACTGAAATATACTAATACACCGGGGTACGGTGGTGTAGTGGTGGCGTCGTTGCCTTGAAGCCGGAAGGTTCGAGGTTCGAATCCACCTCACGTAGCCGCGTATGGACCTTGGGCAAGTCCTTCACTCGCAATTGCTCAGCACTTCGGCGTGAAACTCCGCTGCCGTGTCCGCTCTGCAGTCGGAAGCGCCTCTGAGTAGAGAGAGAGAGCTTGAAGGGGCGCTATAATAAGTGCACATACATACAAACCTGGCTATAATACTGATATGTTAAGTGAACTTCAGTCCAGGTCGTCAGACATTTATTACAATTCCACAAAATATATGGCACAACCAGTTTGTGTTGGGCAATTCCATCAACTGACAAAACTCATGATTAATGGTCTTGGATTCGCCTGTTTATGGAATGGAATATTATAAAGCCTGATTATTTACATTAAGGGAAAGTTTATTGATCCTAAACCAGTCTGTTATAGACTTATAGCTTAGTTAAATTGGATATGTGATATCAACAAGTCTGGACAAAGAATCACAAGAACAGAAGGCATTTGTATCATCAGCAAATAAAATAAATTTAATGACAGCAGAAACATTTGAAAGATTAATATAGACAGGAAGATTAATATAGAGTATAGTACCAAAAGAGTACAGAGGATGGAACCAGTTGTGTAACAACAACTCTTATAGGTTTTAGAGCAGACAGGATAGCCACATAGCATCTGTTGGTAAGCCTATACACATGTTACAAGTAACTTTTTAACGATAAGTTTGGTATTCCTTAACGTCATAATTTCAAGCTTTCGCTTTAGACATTATGGTCGACTGTGCCTTTACTAAGTTCAGGAATACACTAATCGTCGGATATTTATTAGTTTCTGTTGCCTTAGAAATGAGGTTTTGCATGATAATTATAGACATAAAGATCAGCTTAATGACAAAAGCAGAAGTCATGCAGTATAAGGGATAAACTATAATTATTCATCATAATTATGTAATCATTTAATCTCAGACACATTGCCTTCTCCAAAGCTATTTGCTAAAGTAGGGCAATAATAGATGTTGGACGATAATCAGGCATTTCCTGTTTGTCATCCTGTTTAAAAGCTGCTGTTGTTTTTGCAATTTTTTATATCTGCAGGAGAAGTATAAGTTGTCCAGAATTCAGCTTTCTGCTGGAACCATTTAAACATATCAGGTTACTTCCTACAAGGATCTGATGCACACCACTACTCCACTAGGAACTCTTCCCACTATCGTGCAATATCCACTCGTGTAAACTCACGAAGATTCCATATTAAATTCACTGGGCCATTTGCATGGAACTCAATTCCTATTCATATCCAACAGGTGTCCAGTGTGCAAAGGGCTTAATCACTGCTACACGACTAGGCTACTTAATTCATGAATATGAATAAATTTAACGTATATGCACTGATCTGTTTTGTTTGTTTTGGGTTGATTAGCTACTTAGAGGTCACTTCAAGATTTGTCTTTTCATGTTGTTTATATAGCCTACTGTTCAATTCATGTTGTTAACCGTTTAGCCAATAGTTAAAAATAGTACAAGTAAATATATGTGTCCCTGTTAGCGGGATATTCATCCCTTAGGGCCTTCTTTGTTGCCATCCTATTATATGATGCATGTTATACTTTGACTAATTGTTTTGTGGTTGATGGTTACAATGAATTGAACAAAATTGAATTGAATTTCAAAACTTCTCTAGAATTCTAACCTTTGAAAAGCATTCCTTTACACTTTAAAACTTCAACCGTTTGAGAAACTGTTCCTTGGAAGTTAGTATTTGGATAATAGAAGCCTATTCATATTTTAACCCCTTCAAATGTCTTCCTTTAGCCGTTAGCATTTGAAAGACGATTTTTCATCGTTTACACGTTAGCTATGAATCTGCTTAACCTTCTTCCGAAATCTCTGCGCTATAAAACTATAACTTGACGTTCTCGGATAAACCGGAATGAGATAACAAATGAGGTCATCAATAATTCCCCGTCTGACTTCACCGTCCGTAGTAGTTGCGTATCGTCTAAAGGACAATTCCTATAATTCCGGTCATTAGCCGTCAATGCCAAACCAGATTTAATAGAGCTGCTGACTTGGGCGACCGACGGAACGCACGGCCCAGCCCGACCGACCGACCGGGTCTGCTACTGCTACAGGAGGCCTCCTCCTCATAAACCCGGTAATTGCGAGATCTTAAGCTCAACCGCCCAACCCATCAGAGACAAATAACTTACAATAAGTCAGGAGGTCGGAGCGAGGCTGCAGCCCCGTCGGGATTCTGCCGGACCCGCCCTCGCCACCGACTCCAAGAAATTGACTCCTAGTCCCAATGAATAAAACAGAGATAAAACAAAATTAAATGGAAGCTCTTGTCAACCCGCGCTCAATACTGATCCAGTGGACACGTATAGGAGGCGCCGCCGTCCGATTGGGCTTCATTTGTGCTTTAGTACGGCGCCCGTCGCCAGCGGTCCGTCTCTCGCCCTCTTAGGCAACGCTCTAATTGGCCGCCATGATCCTGTTACGTACGGACAAACATTAATGCGCCAATGGCGCATAAATTTGTTTAGACGTATTATTGTGTGAAAGGATTATCCAGTCGGACTGGGTTGCTAAAATAGCCGTTCGAATGAGAAATAATTCTCCCCGAGAAACCATAAGACTGAGGAAGATGGAGGTGATTTAGATCTCATGCATACAAATCGTGGCAATCCCCCCAATGTGATGAACAGACCGACCGACGAATCGCCAGATGGGCCGAAACGACCGACATTAACACCGCACAACACGACCGAAGCCAAAAGCGGGACGTAAAAGATCAGACACACACACACACACAACGTATACGCAGTGCTATAATACAGTAGCACTGTATGTTCCTATAACATCACAGTCGTAATGCTAACTTATGGAGATCGCATCCACAGCCAACGAAGACTTTCAACTCGCTACAAAGTCGCCGAACGACACACATTCACACACACACACACACGCACGCACACACACACACAAGAACTAGCGTGCAATGAGTTATTCTTAACTTATTATTATTATTATTAGTCCGACTTATTTAATTGAAAAAAGGTTGAATTAGCAAAGATATAACTGAAGAAACCCGAAGCAAAAGAACACTGACAGCTGCTGTGTGTGTGTGTGTGTATGCGTAATAAATTAAGATTACGTTACAATAATCGACAGTAATGTGCGTTTATTGTATAAGTTACGACGAGAATTGGTCGAGTTTGCAAATATCGGTAAATGGAGAAGTTCTGAATGCAGAAACATTGTGACAAGAGATTTAGTATCCGATAACAGATATACGCCACAATGACTGCATGTTACACGTGCAGTGACAAAGTTACAAATTGTATCAATCATGACAACCCACATGACATACAGAGTCAGACTACCAATGACAGACAGCTGGTAACACATGCACAACCGACAGCACAAATAAGTCAGGGCCTACTCTACAAAGTTCTCGTCAAACTACCAAACATACAATCGCATGGGTGCACAATGGACAATTTTGTCAAAAGATTTCTTTTGGGCAATTATCATGATGTCCACTACAATCGAGCACCTGCAGATGTTGCAAGACAAAAAACAACTGTCACGGTTAATTTGTTTAGCAAGAGCTTGAATAATGCATGGCATGCAGGAAATTAAGAAGATAGACTTTTTTATAGAAAGGTTTCTATTTATGTGAAATTTCTCAGTTTTACTTTGTGTCTAATTAGAATAATTGATGCTTTAGTTCTAAAAAATTACCAGCGCATCAAGTATTTTCAGCTAATTGAAATGTGTACAATAACATAAACATGATACAGTATCGTTTACCTACAGGGGTAAATACACACTGTAGAGCAGTGCTGTCCAACCTTTTTGACACCATGCATGGGCCACCAAAGAACTTTTCATGAAGTCAAGGGCGTCACCGGTGAACTCAAACGGCAACAACTATGATTCTAATGTAAATTGTTTAAGTATAATAAAATTCACTATATGCAACAATCATACCGTATGCGCCGTGGGAACTTGATTTTGTATTCACATTATTGTCAAATGAAATGATAACACAACAGCTTAGACTATAGCCATTAGTTGGACTGCGATTTATCGTTTTCATTATCACAAAATTTTGAAACAAATTCACTAGCTTGGGCGGGCCACTGGGTCGCAGGTTGGACAACACTGCTGTAGAGTTTAGTGGTGCAGAGCTATTTGTCATAGCAAATTAGGAAATATCCACACAACAGGCCTTGCCGTTTAAAATCCATCTTAATATAAAAGTTAACAAAACATTGGATTCAACTCATGCGGTGTATACATATTATCTCTGTTCCGTAATTAGCAGGATATGTATTGGCCTCATGTCAACAAACAATATGTTATATGGGTTTTCACTGTCCTTTGATCAAAAACAGGGTTTTGCTCTCCTCAGCATTATATACCCAACGCATGGTCAGAGGTTTTCGAAGTCACTGCAGGTCCTGTTTTGTGTGTATACTGTCAGTTCTCGAAAGTCATTCAGAATAAAACTTAAAACGCATCTGTTTCAACCTGTTTCTTTTTACATATCAGACTTTGACTTCGGTTCTAGGTACCTTTTTATAGTGAACAACTATTTCTACTGCAATTTGGTTAAAGTGACATGACTGAAAATAAATCATAAGTCATTAGACTGAAATGAAATGAAGTCACGACCTCGCAGTACAATAATTATTCAGACCACGAAAATGTCGTCGTCTTTGCACCTGCAGTATACACATTTCATCGCTTATCATTCATTCTCCAAAAACGACCTGATCTGAAGATTGGTAAAAGGTGCTATAAAAATGCCTGTATGTTCCCAACTGCGCACAGAGTCTGAGACTTCTTCACGTGGGGCAGATATGAAAGAGGAAAAGACAGAAAAAAGACCAAACGACACTCAACTCTTCTATCTGGTTCACTGCATATTTACTCTTTGATGACTTCATTTAAATCTCACCGCTTATATATATACACACATATATATATATTATACTATATTATATATATATTTTATATATATATATATATATATAAGTCTTAGGGTGGCGACCGGATCAGCCGCCTGCAGCTCACATCATCACATGACGTATCCCACAGTTCACCGGGGAGTGGTGTGTGGGGTGGTGGGTCAGCCTTAATTCATTCCAATGACCTGGCGTCAAAAAATGAAACGGGTCTTGACATATTCGTATTATTTCATCTGTACAGGAAGTAATTTATTGAGTCTGCAGATGAAAGAAGCTGCCGTTCTAACTCCCCATCGTATACAACCTCGCCCGTTATCAACCCAACCAAATCAACCCAGTCGCACGCACTAACGCAAAGGCAGAGGGGCAAAGGCAGATGGACAACGGCAGAGTGGCAAAGGTAGAGGGGCAAAGGCAGAGGGGCAAAGGCAGATTGTGCAAAGGTAGAGGGGCAAAGGCAGGTACGTATAGCGCGACAGACACACTTCAGATCGAGGCATGCACACGAGAGAAGAGACAGCGAAGAGTGATTCCAATCATCCGGATTGTTTATTCGTAACTCATGAATATTCAAATGTTTTTGTTGAAACAGGTTGGTTGATGGCAGCGACCAACGACCGGGACCTCTTTCATTCGTTCCTCTTTCTGTCTTCTTTCCATCTTCTGCACATACGAGGTCTGTCTGGCCATTGGACTCCTCCTCCTCCTCCTCCTCCTCCTCCTCCTCCTCCTCCTCCTCCTCCTCCTCCTCCTCCTCCTCCTCCTCCTCCTCCTCCTCCTCTGCCTCAGGACCCATGGACTGTGTCCTCCAGGAATATGGGAAGAACGCACCTTGTCTGGGGACATTCAAAACGCAGCTCACGACATAATGATATAGACCCCTCTACCTGCTTAATATTTTATCACTGTCATTGATTTTTATAATTCATATATATAGAGCAACATTGGTTTAAGAAACGCGCGGTGCCGTTAAACCGTCAAACCAGGTGGAGTAGGTTTTGGTGGAGTAGGGTTTAGTGGAGTAGGCTTTGGTGGAGTAGGCTTTGTTGGAGAAGGCCCTGGTGGAGTAGGCTTTTTAGCAAAACATTCATTCGTTATTGGTCCCAAATAATTGCACACAAGATAACAGTTGAAAACAACAAATGCGATAAGATCGATCAGTGATAAACGTAGTGCACGGAGACAATGGATGTACCCCTGAAGGGAGGAACTATATAGGTGGAATAAAAATCGGTGAAGAGGACCTGTAGTGTGTGTGTGTGTGTATGTGTACAGTGTGTTGATATATCAGTGTGTGTGTGTGTGTGTGTGTGTGTGTGTGTGTGCGTGACTGTGTGTGTGTGTGTGTGCTCGTGAGGTAGGCCGGGCCTTGTGGGCCTTCATGGATCGACTGTTGCCAATTGCCAACCAGCAGCATCGCTTCTTCGTCCTTAGCATATAACTGCGGCCGCCGCTGCAGCAGACGTCGATCAGAGGAACATCGGTCTCGGCTGCAGTGGATCGGTCGGTCGGATGGCATCTGGTGCCGATTAGAACGGATTCCAAAGATTACACTCGATATTCAAGCTCACCATCACCAGCACCAACACCAGCAGCAGCAGCATCTTCAGCAGCAGCATCTTCAGCAGCATAAGAGGCGAACAGACGCCGGCTGTGATCTGATTGAATGAGCGACGCATCAATTGGTACCAGGTGAGAAGAGCAGAGCCAGACGGAGCGACACAAGCAGAAAGACAGACAGACAGAGACGGAGCAGTAGACAGAGGCACACGGTCACCGGTCGGTTGGTAGTCTCCTCTGCCACCGCCTCACCCGTCTTCGCCTCCTCCTCCTCCTTCACCTCATCCTCCTTCTCTTTCACCTCCTCTTCCACCTCCTCGTCCTCCTCATCTTCCTCCTCCTCCTCGTCCTTTTTCTCGTCCGTCGGCCAATCAGCTGCTGACAAGGCGACTGCATGAAAAGTGGATTTTTTCAAATGTTACACCTGATCATCGCATGCAGCCAATCGTTCGTTCGTTCGCGGTGGCATACACGTAATTGAAAGAGTCCCATCGACCGACCAACGCACGGCGGATATCATGTATATATATATATATATATATATATATATATGCACACATATTTTACATTTATATGTATATATATGCACAGACGATATATATATATATATGTATACATGCACACATATTATATATATATATATATATATATATATATATACGAACAGACAAATGGACGAGACGAGCGCCAAAGCAAATCCGTCTGATTAAGACCGGAAACGACGAAGAGCAACGGATGCTGCCTGGAAGAAAGAAGAAAGAAGAAGGAAGAAAGGTCATTGGAAGTTGGAAATTATGTTTAGGACACAACGTCATCACGTGGATATCACACACGTGTCTGAATCGAAAAGTGGAAAAGCATGAACAATTGAACTAGCAGTCCACCATTAAACTAACCGCATGCAGAGGCTGCAGTCATTGGAAAAAGGTGTGTGCGCCTTCGCTTTCTTACCCTCGGCATATGAGGGTGGGGCGAGGCGGGTGGTCAGTCCTCTCCTTCACTGTCTGATCTTCACATCAACTTTAGCACTGAGATGAGTTGGTTAGAGAAGCAAGCGGAACAGAAATCTCAAGACAACTGTTACCATCCCCACATCAGTGCACACACATGCGCGCACACAAACATGCACGCGCGCACACACACATGCGCACGTGCAGACACACCCGCATGCGCGTACAGACACACAAACACATGCAATCACACACAAACACACATATCACTCACACATATAATCACATGCACACGCGCACACACACACGCAATTAATCACACACACACACACACACACACTTGCGATTCAAAAGTACCCGGTAGCCAAATGGATTCTTGAGACGCTACAGGCCTAACGGATGCTATAATTAATATTGTTACATTAAAATGGTTTTGCGTATAATTATATAAACACAACGAGATATAAATAATTATAGACTTTCTCCGGCTACACAACAAAAGCATCAGCGGAAGATGCAAGAAAACGATCCGTCAACGATCATTTCTTTACAACTTCTTTAACCTCAGCCAGCTATAGGCCTAGGTTGGAGAAATTTCCGATAACCACGGGCATGCATTACACACATAATATGTGTGAAAATGTAAATACAGACAGATATAGTATACATGCATGCATGCAAAATCATAATTATATAAGCATGGCTTCATCTGTCAGAACTATACTCAATGGTAAGTGAATCGTTTAACCGCTGTTGGACATGTAGGACCATTTGACACCTCAGCATGAGACAGTAGGGGAAACCGGGGTATAGTATATACGTATACGTCAACAGTAGACTTGCCGGACATCGTAGTAATAAAAACCCGTGTGAAATTGAGGCCACCCAAAAGCCGCAGCAGTAGCACTGCACGTGATAATTACAAATCAATTTGCGACCGTACTATAATTAGACGTAATGAATGCGGCGACCAAGAACCTCTTGCAGACAATAATAATCTAATAAATATATATATAATAATATAATATATAAGATAATATAATATAATATATAATATATAGTGCTCGATTGGTTTGTTTGATATCGAAATGAATTCTGAGTGTATCCACTGTGGATTACAACCAAACGTTGATTTCGTTGAATCAGAGTATAATATAATACAATATAATAGAGATTATTCACAATTGCGGAAACGCCGTATTATCAGCACTCACAAGTCTTACACGCGGCAAATAAATGCTCGTCTTCCAGCTTCATAATAAAAACTGCACATCACTCGATGTTGCTCAATAATAATTACGAGCAAATGTTTCGCTGGAGATAATAGCGCCGCCGCCGCCGCCGCGACATATATTAGCTACAGAACTCGCAAAATACAATGTCTCGTTTGAACAAAGAACAATCAATGTCCTCAACCGCAAGACAGCTTTGTCTGATTGCACAACTTCCACAAGCATTTAGTTACTGGGATTCTATCGCCTGTAGGCTACCTTACTAAATTTGACATGCTGACCTCAAACCAGAAAAAACATTTTCGTCTATGAATCTCCTTTTTTAGGTTGTAAGATTTCGGATATATATTATGGGCTTTTGTAACTTAGCAAGTAACACCCAACTGGATTGTCGAATACCTATATTACTAAATAAATAATTAAATAACTTTCGTTGCAGCCAAATTAATACATAAATGACTACAAATGTAAAATATAAGAAATGTATTGGCAACAAAGGGAGGTCCAACAGGTATGGAGATCCCACTACCGCCTATGGAGCCTAGAGTCACCCAAATACAAATATGAACCAAAGTAACAGATTATGAATCACACGTCTGCACATTTGTATAAGTGCACTGGCTTTTGTGCAGCAGTTTATAGAATTATTATAGTAATGATGGAAATGAAAATTAGTCACTTTAATCCATTGATCAGCTTTCTGCTCTTATAACAACTTGAAAAATGAAAATTATTTAAGCAAAACTTAGTCAGATACTTTCAAGCATCTAGATACAAACGCAGCCACATCAATGATCAATATAAACCATATTTATATGAGTACATTCACCATACACAACCTTATAATAACATATAATAAACAAATACATCTATACGAACAAATACATGTGTTACTAAATCTGACGTATACAATATACATGTACATCAACAGATACTACACTTCCACCGACACTACGACAAATATCTGATCCACCATACACACTCACCAAAACTCCACTTCTTGCTGTATTTCCGGTGTCCGGACAATTCGTCCCCGGACAATTCGTCCCGGACAATTCGTCCCGGACAATTCGTCCCGGACAATTCGTCCCGGACAATTCGTCCCCGGACAATTCGGACCGGACAATTCGGACCCGGACAATTCGGACCGGACAATTCGGACCCGGACAATTCGGACCGGCTATAGCCTACTTTAACCTCAGTCTATATATGCGTGACTTGTCCATTCTGGAGTAGGCCAACCTATTGCTTTCCAAATATACCTTTAATGTCATAGCCAAGTGAGGTAACGTGTTATATTATGTTTAGGCCTACATTTGCTTTGAGAACAATGAAATAATTTTCAATTTCGAATTGAATTTTAATGCGCAGCAGTATCTCCGGTCAACATCTGTATACGGTAATGGTGTCCGGGACGAATTGTCCGGGGACGAATTGTCCGGGACGAATTGTCCGGGGACGAATTGTCCGGGACGAATTGTCCGGTCCGAATTGTCCGGGGACGAATTGTCCGGGACGAATTGTCCGGGACGAATTGTCCGGGGACGAATTGTCCGGGAACCGTATTTCCGCAGGTCTTTCACTCGAAACTGAAAACGTTTTTCACAGATCCTATCCTGATTCACTGCCTTTTCACAGATCCTATCCGGATCACTCCAGTACACTGCTACCTCCCACGCCATTTCAACTCTAAACATCATCCATCATTGACGTCTGACTACCTGCCTGACTATCCTGATCCATGGAGTGCCTGTTAACTTTGTTTTGATTGAGAGCATATGAATAAGCTTGTTCCTACGACTATGCTCTTGTGGGCACTGTAGAAGTTCAGAGTTTACGATTAAGACATGATTTTAAGTAACACATCTATACAAACACAGGACTTGATGAAAAGAAACAAAAACAGACCAACGCCAAAGAAATATTTATAATAAAAGGCTATATATATGAATCTGAAGAATACGATTAGGAATATGAACATAACACACACACGCACACACACAAATTCAAACAATCCATCTCTATATTGAAGGCAGGCACTGTTTCTTCCGAACACATAAAAATCTGTTATAGTTTGATTTAAGGGGACGGAATGACCTTTCCCAATTCCCACACAGAGATGTAACCAGATATAAGATGATATTGAAGAACATTTTGATCTTGTAGAACCATTAAAAGCTTAGATTACAATCGCTTCTGCTCATCAAACATGAAATATATATTCTTTATATATATTTTATATATAATATATTCTGATATATACAATTATATATATGAAATAGTTGTAATACATATAAGAACAAAGTTATAGAGTCCCTTTTTGCCGTTTGATATGTGAAAATTGACCACACATGCATGCATATCAAAGAATTGTCAACTGAAGGATCAACTGTATATATGGCTATATATACTGTGTATTATGTTATCAATTAAACAACGTCAGCTCTTGACTACAGTCTTCTCAAGTGTTTGTAGGAAACAATCATCTTCACTGTTGAATTGATATAATGGTGGATGAAGTTCAAGTCCACGTCTCAGTTCAAACAGTTCTTTCCAAACTCTAGATCTTTTCATTCTTCATTTCCGCCCTCAAATCTGATCGCCTTTATGTTTCTGTTTATTTGAAATCTATGCTATAGCGGCATATAAATCCCAATGTAACAATGCTACAGCATCATAACCTGTGCTATCGTAGGGTATAGTAGCTTAAATGCATGCACCGATAATTATGTATCTATGCATAAATTTACTGTACATATACAATATACAATATATACATAATTACATGAAAGGATGTATAAATAATTATTGTATATGCCATTATCTGATAATAATGTCCAATTCAAAGTCATATTTGAAAGTTTCATCTTTCAAAAGAATTAACTTTATGAAATCAGAATCGCTTTGTTCGATTATGCAGAGCCACAATACAACATATTATATTCTTATAAATATTCTTATCTTATCTTAACAACAGTCTGTAAAAAGTTAATTAAGAAGTGTGAACTGTTCCATGTAATTATAAGATGTGGCTTTCGGATGCAGCCTGTGCAAAATACCATTTACATAAATCTTGCTTTTAAATCTGATGTGAAAAACCTTCACTAAAGGAGATACACGCAGTTCACTCTTTCAGTTTCTGCCTCTTTTTCCTCATCCTTTCCTTCTTCTACCTCCTACACCTCTTCCTCCTCCACTCCTCTCTTCTTGTTCTTGTTCCTGTTCTTCTTCCTCTTCTTCTTCATCATCACCTTCTTCTTCTCCTCCTCCTTCTCCTTCTCCTCCTCCTCCCTCTTCTTTTTCTTCTTCTCCCGCGTCCTGTACAGTTGATTGTTCCCCACAATTTCAATCAATCATTCGTCAATGCTCGGTGCCGAGGAGCGAATCCGAAGGAAAATGGTGTGAACCCGGTTGGTTGGTGGTTGTGGAAGGGGGAGAAAGGGTAGATGGGGAAAGCGTGGGTGAATGATTTCGGTGAGTCTGGCGGATGGCAGTATGCCTCAATCACTCTTTGCTTTTGTCACCTCTCGTTCGCCCGACAGACGACGGACCGTATACTTCATGACAACGAGGAGCCGCAGCAACCCTCCTCCTTCTGCAGACATGCTGGATGCAGCCGGCGACTTCCATATTCCTCAATCATTATACAATATTCACACCATGCGATTGCAGTGGGAGTCGATTGCGCATCTTGCCAGAAATGAATAATAATATATCCGTGGCGCCGTATAAGAACGCGTCGTCGGCCATAGCAGTCCTGCAGTCTCAACCTGTTAGGACATTTCCCCGATCCATAAATTTACGGAGTGCCACAGTCGAGACGACATTATGAATACGTTATAACGACGCTCTCTGTCTTCTGCTGCTGCGGGCTAATAAAGTCCGACACCGCGCGGAATAATAAGGAAGAAACGGAGAAGAAGTTACGCTAACAAGAAGAAGAGTTTAGAATAAAAGGCATCGGATTATTCCCAAAGTAAAGCCATCACTTCGCATCAGAAGAAGGACAAAACGCTGTCGGGGCTGGAAAGAAGAATGTGTCGCATTACGGGGCGTCGAGCATTAGCAAAATGGCACAGCTTCCTGCGGTATATAATTCATGCTGGGCTGTATACAGATGTCTGAACATTATGGCCTGCTGGACGGCAAGACATCGGATTAGCAAACTGAAAAAATAATTATTAATAATTAATTTTAAAAATCATCATTTTTATTAGGAAAAATTTAAGGTGCATATGGGTGATAAGGGTGCTGCAGTACTCGGACCCAGTTTTGACGTTGAGGGTCCGCAGTTATAAATAGCCTGTGTGCGTGGGAGGACCGGCGGGGGCATTGGAGAACTATAGGGCCCGCATTAATGCGTCCCATGTTTTCATGCACATGCAAATCTCTGTGTATTGACAAAATTTGACCATTCACTTAAATTAGGCAATCATAAATCTGATGACTTCGTTTGTATGTAGGCCTACAGGCGAGTGCACTGAAACCAGTGAAACGAGACGGAACAGCAACTACGGTAATCCCTTCTATTTATTTAAATTATTATGGTCAAATATCACCATTATTACTTTTTGCCCATAGAGTATGTATGCATAGCCTACATGCAAAAAAACACAACTGTCCGGCACTCCGGAATTTCAGTTGATTGACTGATCAATGTGTTAACAATGACTTCAGCAGCAGCATCAATTTATTCATTGTTCCCAGTCACATGTGAAGCCGCAGCAGCAGCAGCAGCAGCCAGAATAGATCTATCGCCATTTATAGTCGGACACAATTTCCGTCCGACCCGCCGCTGCATAATTGCATTTCAGACCAGCTGTCCGTTCCTGGTGAAAAACGCTTATTTCATAAAGTGTCATGGCGTCCGTCGTCGTCGACCATTGACCAAGATTCGTCGGAACGCGAGCGACCGTCTGCTTGTGATAGCCCCTCCTCGTTCGACTGGTTCCCTGTCAGCCGAACGACCGAATATTCGGTCGGAATTATTCCCACTTGCCGCCTGCGCACATGGTGGCCGGTCTGTTTTCGAGAGCAATTATTGTCGAATTTGAGTTAATCAAGGTTAAAAATTTATACTTATGTTCTCTAACCGAATTACGGAGTGTAGTACAAGTGATTTGTGGGTAATTTGGGTCAGCGCCTTTGGGACCATTCAGCAGAGTAATGGAGCCTTATGGTCCCAATGTTATGACTAATTCCAGCTAATACGCTGCGATACACTCAACAAAAGCGCTTGTTATAAAAATCCATAGAGTGAGATGAGGAATGGGACCAACCATTTTGACGCATTGATCAACTTTCCCCCATACATGTAGAAGTTATGCTAATGTTTTGAAGCATGCAGCTTACCTAATTATATAGTTCAGAAAACTTCTCAATTCAAAAACGTTTATCAAGACACATTACAAGTTTAACATGAAGAATTCAGATTTTTGGGAATATAAAGCTGCACTGTGTTGAAATTCTTCCTCTATGAACATAATTATGTTTATTTCAAATCAAATAAAAAAAATACATATATGAGATGGAAAAGATTTATCAATGGTAGAAGAGAATTTCAAAACAGAATTTATTATAATGTTTTAAAAAACGTCGTCAGTTGGTCATTGGACTGTGAAATTAATAACATGTCAAAGGAGGCTAAAGCATAAAAGCAATTTTTACTTATTACCATGACAATATTCAGAAATCAAGCACTAAAGCCAATAATTATACCATGGACGTAATTAGGAGCCATTTGGTTCAACCCCCTCCCGAAATAAATTACTGCTACTAAAAGATAAAAATGTAGAACAATACAACCGTTGCTATAGTTGGTAGTTGGAAGCCAATGCCCCCCCCTAAAGTAAACTTTTAAATTGTTTCCTGGCCCTGCTCCTGAATACGTCCCCTGGCCACTAAGGCTTGCCTCTTCATAGGTGACATAATTATATCATGGTCATAGGCGAAAAACTGCCAGAGTATCAATCATTAGGGGAATTTATGTCACAGATTATGTGTCTAAAACACTGACTTTTGAGCATTTAATAAAAAGAACGCTTGCAGATGATGATCTAACTGATGTTCTTCTTTCCCCCTCCCCCCATCCATCAGATGGAGGGTGCGGGGGTGTGAGGGATATTTCCATTTGCACAGTTGGTTGGTCCGTCCGCTGGGAGCGCTGCTAACCCTAAACTGGCCGATGTCAGTTGGTCAATTGAAGTATTGGATTAAATGTCAACCTAACAAAGTTAGCTATGATCGATCTGTCAGCGAATGTGCTCCCGGTCAAACAGACGACGCTGCTCCTCTCCAACTCGATATATTATATCATCACATGGGACCATTGCATGGAATTATACACAGCATATTATTCATCCAAGGCTCTTTCGCGATGTCCTTAGGCAACAAAGTCAACCTATGACCAACACAGCAAAAGGTGCACCAACCTCTGACTCATGGTTAAATAACCCGCTGGCTGTGTAGGAAGGCTCCGAACTCCATTGCAGTCTGAGTAGGGAACATATTAACACTTTCATCTATCACTTCACGTTTGCACTTTATAATGTGTACAATGTGTAAAAAGTGTCTGGTTGCATAAAACAATCATAAAATAAAAGGACAATATGAGATAAATAAACAAAGAAAAGAAACAAATAATCACCCAAAATAATTATAGAAAAATTACAGAACCTAGAGGTTAATGGTAAAATTACAGATGCATCGAATCTAATTAAATATGATTATACTCTAATCTGATACAATTCATACAGGGCCATTTCGGACTGGTTTTATAGCAGTATAGTTAATAGTGAAATTCCTGAGGGACCCTATATACCTTGGGCAGAAAAAATAAAAACAATATCTAATCTAAATCTAATCTAATAAATTCTATACCACCATTGTAATAATGTTCAGGTACCACTGGGGCAAACCAAGAATGACAGCTTTTGCTGAGCGGATGGAACTGGTGATAATGCAAAAACATCTGGAAATCTCAAGAAGTGAGAATTTGTTTGTTATGTAATGATGCACCAACATTGCCTCACAGGAAACCAAGTCACTAGTAGAAAAACTTATGTTTGTCGTCTTGTCGTCAAGCAAAAGATGTCAGTTTAATGGCTCATATAGAATCCTTCAACAGAGACAAAGTTGATGGTCTTTGTTAACACACAGTGACGTTAAACTGCAAATACCACCACCCAGACAGAGTTGAAAACCGTTGGCTGCAGCGGCTTATAAGTCAACACTGAATAATCCTCAGCCATGCATGCTTCATGCTGATGAAAATTCTGATCAGCATCAGATTCGGTTCTAAACGACGTCAAGAGATTTCCTTCTAAACGTCCAAATCCTCCTCGGCTTTCCCGCATCATCGATCGTTAGCTCCTCAGACGTCTGATGTTCTTCCCGAGAAACAAGCAGCGATATTTCCCGCTTAAGCTTCCATTAAAATGGATTTATCTGTAGCTCCTCACACTTCGTCTGCTGTCACTCGAGCACAGATTTTCATTTCACAAGTCGAGCATACACGACCTAATTCCATCTGATCAACATCCAAGCAGCATCCAATACCTTTCGAATAACAGATTAGCCTAACGTCAGAAAAACTTAAGAGAAGCCGACAGACAGCACAAATTATTCGATACTCTTGTCATTTGCCACATTATTTTAAAATAAATATTGTTTTGAAGCTAGCATCTAGAGATGTTATCAACACATCTTCAAAGAACTTGTCTATAATTCAAAATAAAATCGCCTAAAAAAATTAAGCGCCATAATAAAAGCTCAAATAACATCATTTTATGTAAATAGAGTTCAGTAAAATAAGATTTTCTTTAATTGCCTATAATTAGAGTAAATTGTTCCAACTTTGGCCAACACCATCATTACTCCCAAACCGCAAGGCACAGCTATAATTAGCATCCCACTAAACTACACAAACGTCAAATGCACCTCTGAACATTATTTATGATGGTCTGAAAAGACTCTTCATAAATATCCAGATGCTGCAGACATTTGATCTTGTACCGTATTGTATCATACTCAAGGATGAACTGATAGACTGCACAGTAACTGAAGCAACACACAATGGCATATAATCAACATCTTCACCAAGAAGCTCGTATGGTAAATCTTTCAAGTATACAGTGGCAGATGGTGTCTCAGCAAACATACATATATACATACATTATATATATATACACTATTTGTTTGAGCAAGTGTATATATAATGCACTATAAAATATATATATATATATGTATATATGTGTATATATATGTATATAGTAGAGAGAGTGGAGAACATGGCATGCTGCTGGTATCCCAGGAGAGCCAACACTTTCGTCTCCCAGCAGAGACATTCATCGGACACCGATGAAATTGTGTCCATAAGATAGCTGTTAATGTAGCTGCTGCAGACCCGTCAACTTCATAGATATTGGCGAATCAGCAGCAGCAGCAACAACGAAGCCATCTCCCACTCCATCCTCCCCCTCCCACTCCTTCCTGGAAGCCTTCACCAGCAGCAGCAGCAGCAGCAGCAGCAGCAGGTCTGGTCCCCTCTGCGGTCAGTCACACCTTCCCAGTTGATGACTGATCGTGGCACGTCATGCAACATTTCGGCCACTTATTTACAGCCTATCACTGATAGCTGTCACGGTCCATCGTATAACTATAGTCGGCCGCCTTCTCATTCGGCTTCGATGGCCTCCTAGCGACCGGAGAGAGGAGATCCACCATGCAGACGCCCACGAACTTCCAAAATTCATATCGCGAATCATCATCACTTGAAAGGACGAGAAATGATAAGGATCAAGTTCACTGTTCAGTTGCATCAAAAGTCCGCAAATAAAGGTGGACCCACAGAGGAGGCTACATCATTTGCTACGGTACCCCACACAAATAATCAGATGCATGGTCGATCCAGTCGTCTGATTTCGGCATGGTGCACGCCAATGAGACCGTTTGAAAAAGGGCTTTGGAGAAAAGATAAGAAGCCAGAAAAGTCGATAAGGTAGCAGATACATGAGCAATAAGTCATGCATGAAAAAGTGGTCACTCGTAATGTACAGTTGAATTGCTCGGATTCTCTCTCCACTTTCTGTCCAACTCACGATCTGCTTTTGAGGCGTTTCTTTCGTGTAGATCAACAGCCGTCTTCACTTTAAATATAATCTCAGTAATCGCAACCCTGAGATCTCTATACCATTTAAAACCAACTATAGCGGAACCAGCTTCTTCGTAGGCCAGATCCATATATAGAGTGAAAACAAATCAACGGATGGTATTTATTGGGTAAGGTCAAAACCGATTCCCGGTCAAAATTCTTGAATCTGACAAGTGGGAAGAATATGTCACTGTGAATGGGATAATTGGGATATAGTAGTCGGAAATTCAGCTGCAAGGGAAGCAGTGCGAAAAGAGTAATAAGGATAGGATTTGCGAAAAATTGGAGTTGCCTCTGCAAAGTCTGCATAGTCATGGTTTAAAATGGGTGGGAACGCGTGCGAACGGCGTTCCCACTGTTCTCGAAATTATGGGCTTGCGTTCCCACTCCTCACCTGATTGGAACGCTAGAAACACACGCATTCTAATAAAACTCTTCATCAGCGTTCCCACTGCTAACCCAAACCACTTTAAGCACTGCTGGCAGTGCATACTATATATTTTCTTAGACTAGATTGCGTGTGATGTAGTATGCGGGAGGATGGGTGCGATAACTCAGGTGATTCTGTCGATAGTTTCCATCAGTTTGAAGACATAATTTGACATTTGAGGATTTGATCCAAGAGTTCCGCCATGCACTAACAGGAATCGAATTTTCATCTGTTGTTGTTCATCTCTTTGCAATTGGAAGTTGTCTTTCATCACGACATTTGGGAAAGTCCAATTACGCTTGGAAAACAAACAGACTGCATGTGATGATGAGGCACCGGCGGTTATTAAGAAATACTATGTAAATGATATTTAATTACGGAGTAAGGAGAAGCGCTTTAAAAAGCAATCGCGAAAAAATGAAAGCTTTCCAACATCTGTCTTGCATCGCGACTCAATGAGTTCCTCTTTCAAGCGGAATATGAAATCCAGATTCTCCAGGTCTGATTTACACAGCATCATCCGAGACAATTACCTTTCCAGAGCAAGGCCAGACACGCAGACACGTCGAGACAACGGCACGGACAGACAGACAGACGAAGAGACGGACGAAAACAGACAAGGAGTAGAATTGAATAGTATACTGTCATAGTAACTAATGATAGGTGATTGGTGCATCTATTAGACACATCATTAAGCACTGCTTCCGATATCATCATGCCATGGCCTCACTCCCTCCATCTCCCTCCTTCTCCCTCCCTTCCTCTCTCTTTCTCCCCCTCTTCTGACTAGACTGGAACATCAAAGCCAAACTATTCCATCGCGCGGCACACCTGTTCGGCATTTAAAGTCTGTCAATCAAACGCATCATTTACATTTACCTTACATTATCTAACTGCTCCTCCAGTCTCTGCGGCCGTCCACCCCTCCCCCACCCCGATGCATTTACAACATAAAACTACGGCAGACGACGCCACGACCGGGGAATAATCCCCTCCCATAATTTTCACCGTAGTCCCCAACCCCAAACATCAACAGACTGCCGACTCCGTGGAATATATTTTTGCCAACTCGACGCGAATCAATCTGCAATTGGCTGCGATTGAACTGCAGTCTACAGCGCCCGCCGCTCCCTCCCTATCCCTACCTCCCTCCCCATCCCCTCGACTCCTCTGCAGGTAGCCAGGTGCCTCGCAACTTGATATCCAATCCAACTACCTTAATAGAAACACACGGACGCGCGAATTACGACCAACATCAGCATCAGCAACAGCAGCAGCATCAGCACACGATGGATGCACGGGGTCGGTTCGACTCGGTTGCGTTCTACGTCTGCACCGAGCATGCTCCGAGTGTGCACCGAAGAATCGCTTTAAAATAATTCACAGAGTTCAGCAGTAGACAGACCAAGAAATATTTCCAATCTATCTTTTTTTTAGATCGGTTAGACATGTTCTTTGGTTGTTCTTTTGGGTTAGGCAAGTTCTGTAGAAATTCCAGTAACATATATGTGCATACTTCATATCAGGCACTAACAAGAGTGCATAAATACATGTACATACATACAGTACATACATACATACATACATACATACATACATACATACATACATACATACATACATACATACATATACATACATACATACATACATACATACATACATACATACATACATACATACATACATACATACATACATCAATCAATCAATTAGAATTTATAGAGTGCCTCTTCAAGATTCCTATTTAGCGGGGGCGCTCCCGGCTCAGGCCAAGTGAAAAAAGCGGTCTTCAATAGTTGGTGAAACTGAGAAGAAGTCAAGGAAAGCCTGTCACAGGTTGAAGGACCAACGACAGAGAAAGAATGGCTCTGCATTGTCTACATGGCCTTCAGTATTTCGAGACACACACCTTTATACATTTATACCAGGTGAACACATTCACATATTCAAAGATACATACTAGTAACACATACATAAATTGCAACAAAACTTGGGTAGGCCTACATGTATACATGTACAAATAGGCCTACAAACTGGGTATGCATACACATGCATAAGGTACACACTTGGTATGCATACGTACATACATGCACAGATACATACTATAGGTACACAGTTTTGCTTGATGCTGAGAAACAGATGCTACAATCCCATCGCATATTCAGAGCTTAAACAGTCAACGTTCAACTAAAAATGACTACTGTCAAGATAGAAGAGCAGCACAAGTACTACTCAGGATATCTATAAAAAAACACAAAAATGTCA
This sequence comes from Lumbricus terrestris, assembly GCA_949752735.1. Lineage (NCBI taxonomy): Eukaryota > Metazoa > Annelida > Clitellata > Crassiclitellata > Lumbricidae > Lumbricus > Lumbricus terrestris. Next base: position 37,739,883 of record OX457050.1, read on the forward strand.
ATTAGTATGGATTGGTTTACTATCCACATGAAAGTGCGTGACATATAATATTCAACCATGATGACCGTAATTTAGACAAACTGTAAACATGAAACTTATCTCACTTAATTTAGAAAACAATTTTCGCATTGCAAATAATTGAACATCAATTATTGCTCGCAAAACAACAGCTGTTTCAGATTCAATAACCTTTTGCACACAATAAGCACGATAAACCAGTCAATGAAATCTAATATATAATACAATATAAAGGACATAAATTTCAGAAAAGTAGGACTACGAAAGGCAATAAAAACCAACTTTCATATTTTGTCTGAAATTTATTGCCTGACAGACGATATATAGACGAGGGAAGCCACATAACTCAGTTTTAACATCAACAGATCAACTCCTCCTGTTCACAATTACACGACCTCTCTCTCCCTCTATCTACTCCTCGCTTCTGTTCCGCATCGAAAGCAGGCACAGACCGAGTAAACTCCGAGCATGGTCGGTACAGATAGAGCTGCTGCATGGATTCGTATAAAACAGCTCCATCTAGTTGTCGATTGAGAAGTCGACGCGTCTGCAGTAAAGACGAACATTTGTCGCTCAACGCCTCTGCCACGGATCGTCTGCCAAACGTCAGACTGAATCAGCTTATATCACTAGCATTTGAATTTATAAGCCTCACTTCGTCGGACCTCAGTCGGTCTTTGGCGTCGGGGGAGAGAGACGAGGATGCATGGTAGGAGAGGGTAGTAACATCAACACCAAGTGTACAGCGGTCGCTTAATTGAACTAAATGTATCGAAGCAGATGTTGGAGGAAGAGCCATGTACTCGGGAAGACCCAGGGATTCTGGAAGAGCCAGGGATTCGGGACGGCGGGTGGAAATGTCAAAAGGTAACGGTGGCGGCATGCAGCGTCGACAATGAAGATAATAATATGGAAGGATGGGAAAATCCCGACCAACGAACCCACTGGAATTGCATCTGTATACATTGTACAGTATACCTATATATTTTAGAGCGCCTCTGAGTAGATTCTTGAAAAGGCGCTATATAAATACTCGGAATGAATGAATGAATGAATGAATGATTATTAGACTCAAACTCAAATGTCAACATTTCAACACGTTTTTTGTCAAAAAATGTATAACACACAATGTGAACTATATGTTTTTTTTTGTTTTACACTGCATGATTATTCATGTGCAGAGTTTGTGATGTCACTTAGTACTTGGTGCTGCAGGCTCCTTTCGACTTCAAGAGGGCTTTTTTGTGTAATACATTTTCTGACAAAAAACGTGTTGAAATGTCAACATTTGAGTTTGAGTCTAATAATATGGGTAATTGGGTATATGTACTGTATATTATACTTGAACGATTCACGGAAATAATATAGGAAAAACATAATATGGTCTATGTAGAAATTAATCAAGGTAAGATGTAATAATATTGAGAAATGAAGGCAAAGGAAGCGCCAATGGTAGATAGATGGAAGGACTTAATCAGAAAAATCATCTGGATGCTCAAAGATATAGAGGTGACTAGTTTGACTAATATTTTAGTAATTTTATTCAACTTGTGATTTAATCTGTATATACGGTTTATTACTAATTAAGACATCGGTGTATTATAACATTGATGTTTTATGTCCCATTGTGCATTGCAACACGGAGTAATAAAGCAAATACTTACTTACTTATATGGAGCTGACGGTGTTGATGGCAATGGCGGCGACAGTAATAATGCACATGAAATTGATGACGAAAACGATGAAAAAATGATGATGATGAAAAAAATGATGCTGAAATTGATGATGATGATGATTAAAAGATGATGAAATTTATGATGATGATGATGAAAATGATGATGAAAATGTTGACGAAAATGATGATGATAATGATGATGATGAAAATGATGCTGATGAAAATGATGATGAATTGATAAAAATGATGACGAAAATGCTGCTGCTGCTGATGATCATGAAAATGATGCTGATGAAAATGATGAGTGTGATGATAATGATGATCATGAAAATGATGATCATGAAAATGATAATCATGAAAATGATGATCATGAAAATGATGAGTGTGATGATAATGATGATGACGATGATGCTAATGATGACCTTAGTTCAGATTACGATGATGATTGACCATTTGCTGTGTAAGAGATAATAATGATGCACTGCAGCGTCCTCTTCGAGATCGATTCTCAATGTTGCTTGGGACTTGCACCACATACATAGGCTTAGAGTCTATACACTATATAAGCATCGGAATTCGACGATGCTGATGACCTCCAGGGTCTTCTTAAGGCCTTCTTCGATTGGAGGAGGTTCACCTGCCTCCTCAACTGCAGCAGCTGCACGACTGCTGCCACTGCTGCTGCCACTGCTGCTGTTGATGCTGCTGCTGCTACTGCTGCTGTTGCTGCCGACGAAATCTTTTATGACCGGATGTGCCATTTGGAGGCGATCATGCGCCGCTGCCGCCGTCTTCACCGCTAAGACCTTTCAACCACTGGCGTGACCTCTGACCTCCTGCCCCTCCCTCCCCTCCCTCCCCCCATAGACACAAGTGGAAGCATGCAGTTGTCGTCGGCCACTCCGCATCTTCTTCTCTCTTCCAAACAAACCAGAGACGAAGCCGCGGTTCGATTTCGAGAGAATGCATGCAACGGCGGTAATGCTTGTTCTCCCTGTAGCATGGTCGATATATATATATATAATATATAATATATATATATAATATATATATATATAATATATACCATTGATCATCAACTCATCTTAAACGGAGGGATTTGATCTGTGCTCAGTCTGTTCAGTCGCTTATGCCATTTCGTTAGCGACTCTCGAGCGCCTTCTTGAAGGGACGCTATATCAATTTTCTGAATTAATTAATTAATTAATTAATGGCTTTCAAATTGCGTATCTCCATGGGAGGTGGCAATTGGTAAACCTCCTAATGAGGTTCCCTGTTTTATAATTTTTTTTTTTATCTAGTTAGGCCTATTGACTTGATTAGAAATTCGCTGCAGGCTTTAGCGTGACATCAGTTGCGTTGACGCCTTGCGAAAATAACAGAGTACGACTAATCGTAATCTGCAGACCACTAGAGCGCCACTCGAAAGCCAAGCGTCAGGCAACAGTTTATTCACGAGCGCTGCGCTAAAATGATTGTCCTTAAGAGCAGTCCAAAGGAGGTCAAGTCAGGGAACAATTGAAGTTAAATTGAAAAAACCCTTAAAAGCCAATAAATACCTCAACTCAATAATCAAGAACCAGCGTTGCATATAGGCATCTACACCAACAATTCGGAGCTTCAATTTTCTTAGCACTCGCATATAATGACGGCAGGTGGCCACTCATATACCTCGCCGTCTGATCCTCACCATGCACTCCGTCACTTAATCGTTGAGCTCGCCAGCAGAGGTGCAATTGGTGCAGAAATTTTGCAACACTCTTCTCCTAAATCAGCCTCCCCCACCTCTTGGTTGACTCTCACCCACTCCAATAGACTACCAGGGACCGCGTGGAATCTCCGAAACAAGTGTGGAGCCGACCAAGCCAGTGGTATAAGATTGAATCGCTTATATAGAAAATGGAATCGCTCGTCGCGTCCTATTTACTGGGAAAATACGCCGATCAAACGAACCCACATCATGCTGCATTCGTATTTAATGAATCTGACGGCGGCTTCGGCGCCATCCATGCAAATCATCGCATCTGCCAAGTAATTGAAGACAAATGGACTAATCACGATCAGAACTGAAGAGGCGATTTTTAAGCCCCTCCCAACCCTCTCTCTCTCTCTCTCTCTCTCTCTCTCTCTCTCTCTCTCTCTCTCTCTCTCTCTCTCTCTCTCTCTCTCTCTCTCTCTCTCTCTCTCTCTCTCGTCTTATATCGCCGGCCCCTTGCAGCCGGTGATACGTAACACGTGTAGATATCGGATGATGACGATGATTGGGAATTTACTGCGCAATATCAATTGGACCGATCGAGATGCTTGGTTCGGAGTGACGGGAGGCAATCAGATGAGATTGCGAGATACATGTTATACGGTTTATTGGTGGAGAAATCTGTCGGCAATCTTGTCGAAAACACGATTTCGATTGATGAAGACATTCATTTCAATCTCCTATATATGTATAGGACAGCTGCAGATGAATGCAATATCGCCTCGAATTGCAGTTGAATGCAATAATTATCGCCTCCGACTTGTCCACTTCTGTTTGATAAAGCATAGGATATACACTTTGATACACATTCTTGAATTGTATGAAGCTAAACTTCTTCCTTCATGAAACGTTTGCATGCGCACTTGTTATAGCGCCTCTTCCAGCACTCAACCGCTACTCAGAGGCGCTCCCGACTACAGCGCAGACACTGCATCGGAGTTTCACGCCGAAGCGCTGAGCAATTGCGAGTGAAGGACTTGCCCAAGGTCCCTACGCGGCGACTTGAGGTGGATTCGAACCTCGAACCTTCCGGCTTCAAGGCAACGACGCCACCACTACATTGTATTCACCGCGCCCCACGTCACACGTTTGAATAAGCCATCGGACATCTAAATGACCTATATAGATGTAGGTCGGCTACCGGAAGTGTAGTTGTTCCATTAGACCCCCAAACAGAATATATAGTTAATGGTTTAGAACTTTAGAACTGGACACGTTTAAAGCGTTAACGTTGACGCATTAAGAAAATCTGCCCGAATCGTGGATTAAAAATTATGCAATGTAAAAAGAAAAAGAGTTAACGGCACCCATAGATGGCCGCCTATAGTGACTCGGCGCGCACAATATATATATATATATATCAGATTTGCTTATTTATACAACTGGACAAGTGGACATGTTAACTATCTTCATAATTGCAATACGAGACACTGCAACCAAACACCATTAGGAGTCTAGGACCTACCATATTGTCAAATATTTTGTGGAAATAATTTCTGGGGAGCTTCTCCATCTGGGCATCAGATAAGCACTGCTTGACCTGTTAACTTGCATCATTGTCGAAGATTTCTGCATAATTATAGCCTACTTACTTACTTGCTTCAGTTGCTTGGATATTTGGAATAAGTTACTGCCGCAAATTCCGTTCAATGCGAGAGAGAGAGAGAGAGAGAGAGAGAGAGAGAGAGAGAGAGAGAGAGAGAGAGAGAGAGAGAGAGAGAGAGAGAGAGAGAGAGAGAGAGAGAGAGAGAGAGAGAGAGAGAGAGAGAGAGAGAGAGAGAGAGAGAGAGAGAGGAGAGAGAGAGGAGAGAGATGGAGAGAGAGAGAGAGAGAGGAGAGAGAGGAGAGAAGAGAGAGAGAGAGAGAGAGATGAGAGAGGAGAGAGAGAGAGAGAGAGTGAGAGAGAGAGAGAGAGAACCAAGTCTCCAATTTCCTATCGTTTGATGTCGAACGGTGGTCGTCCAATCGCCGCCTAGCACGGAGACATTAAACTTGCTGGTAGCCTTCATCTCAATGATAATTCTAAGTCATCCGGTGGATTCTCTCTGGGAAAGTATATAAGGAGTGGGGGCGACCCTATATTCGCCCGGGCGGGCGTTCGGCTCCGTTTTCCAAATGATGTCATAATAATAATCGGAAGAGCATAAATCGAGGTCGGTCTTTGAAGGATCCATCGAGAGTGAGAGAGGAAGAGGGAGAAGGAAGGGAGAGAGACTAAAGGAAAAACATGGCAGCGTCTGCATTTAAGTTCTCAGGAAATCATTTATTTTGTCAGGCTTTTTCCGACTTTCTGGGTCAGTGCAGGTCACGTTGGGTAATTAGAGCGAACCCAGTTTCAAAGGCCGATCGCGGTTCGGTTGGGTTGAATGATAAATCACCCAACTGGAGAAGGAGGGTGAGGAGGAGGAGGTTGAAGAAGAGGCGTGTGTATACACAAAAACAGCTGAAGGGACATTGACTTCCTTCAAGGCTCGTTCGGGTCTCTCGATTTCTGCTTACTTACTGAAGGTGAAGATCAGTGATTGGCCAGTGATTGACCAGAGGTCCACTTGCCCAGTTAGCTATAGATTATGTAAGAGCGCTGGTCACGCGTCTATACGCGACTCTGAAAGAGAGCGTGCACATGCGGACTGCGGTTCGCTTTCCGAAGGTGGCTATTTCAGAGATTCAAAGTCTCGGGCTATAGCACGGTCCGTCCACGAGGACATAAATGGCGTAGACAGGAAATTGTGTCAATTACTTCGAAGTCTTATTAGCAAAAAGCTATATATATCGGAATGAAAGTATTTCAAATGCATCTGCTTTTATTAATCATGAGCATAATTTAGGCCTACTGATAATTATAGGCATGCATATTTGAACAAATACTATCTTTTTCAACCAAATGGCTTCTCTGAGTGTTATCTTTCACATTTCAAAATGTCAATTTTTTTTGTTTGTTCCTTGAACATTTAGTAAAACAGCATCATTACTAGGCCACATCGCTTCCCAATGTTGGTATAGTTTGGAAGTTCTTGCCTGGTTTGTCTGCAATTTGTAGCAATTTCTGCTAATCATGTATTTGTCAGCAATTCAGGACCGTCTTGAACAAGAGGGATAAGCTGATTCCAGTGCAACAAAGTAAATAATTATACTCGTGTCTGCAGTTATTCATTATAAAAGTCCAGCAGCAGCAGAACTGAGTTTAAATTAATACATAAATAAATTATTAATATTCTAATTACAATTATATTTATTGAAATCTGAAACCACTCTTTTATCAGCACTGAAATAGTAGAGTAATTTTGTTATGATGACATTAGCCTATACAGTGTGAAAACTCAAGAAGAAATTATAATATTAATATTGTAAGTATATTGAAGTCTTAGACCATGCACTCTTATAAGTACTTATTGAAATAGTAGAGCAATATTTGTTAAGATGACAGCTTAATATGCTACCACTGCCATGTGGAACTTCAAAGAAATTCTTTTATATTATTATATATACGTGTGCAGTCCTATATAATATATATATATATATATATTATGCATAATTGCATATGCATATGTATGAACATATGTAATTATCAGAGAGTACTTGCATTTCAGAGAGGCTGTGTTTGACCATAATGTATATATAATAATTATATTTGTGTGGACGTGCATGTGCATGAATCAATTATGTCCAGCGACCATCAATGCCAGTCTTCAGCCATGCAGGCAAGAAGAGGTCTTGATAAATGGCCAACTGTTGGATCCTTGCATCACCAACCAACGGTATACATTACCGTCAGACATCACATATAGCCACGGTGGAAATAGACTTAACTATCGGACGGTATAGCCTACGCACCGGTGGTAAATGATTTTCCGAGAGGGTCAGCAATAGATGCAGACATTTCAACGCTGCAGCAGGCCAGAATAATATTTCATATAAGGAGAAAATTAATTTCCTTCTTGCCGACGGACGTATGTTGTGAATGGCAGCCGGCCGCTGACATCGACATGACCACAAAAGAATAATGACCGACCAGATTCCAGGGATCATCTGCAAATGATGATGATTGGGACCAGGTGATGAGGGAGGTCAAGCCACAAACTGACCATGGGTCAAATGGTCAGGCCCTGGTTCATTTGAACGTATACCCTCCCTTCTGCCCCGCTCTCATACCTAATAGTGCCAGTGTTTAGAAAGTAATTATTTCTGTCCATTTGCTAATGGAATGCTGTATTTAATCTGGGTTCGAGTGGGCGTTTGGTTCCCTCTATCCGTACCAGGTCACGTGGTCAGACGATAAGTATGTATGAGCCACATAGAAGATTCATGGATTAGGAGGAGGGGAAAGGGAAGAAGGGGATAAAGATACAGGAAGAGGAGGGGTAGGAAAGAACAGAAGGAGGTGTCGATATCATCCGTTAAAACTCATTTAAAAACTGAACACTGAATAATTGGAAAAATCAAATTTAACCTCTTGACACCATTTGAAAATAATCTGCTGACTCAATTGCTGTGGTAGTCTGTCAGTTTGAGAAGTAGAGATAAATCAGGCAAAACTTGTCAATAGATCTTTATGATAATGAATATAATAATTATAGAGGGCAGTGGTCCTCATCACGGACGAATACAGTCACAGTAATACATCATCCTTCAACTGAGTTTCAATTCAACCACACCCAGAATTTTTGGACACACAACTCATACCACTCATCTCTTTAAATCATCACAATCCCCATGCAATTCTTAACTTTTCTTCGGCCTCAACTCGAGCTATATGTTAATAGTCCCATTACAATTTTTCCATTTATTATTTCAAATTTTACATCTGCTGCAAGTTAGTGTGTGAGTGAGTAAGTAAATCTATGCTTCGTTAACCAATTGTTTGTCACGCTTTACTGCACAGACACATAAGATCATCTATATGAAGTATTGGTATAATTTGAAGTATTGATATAATTTTATGTCTAGGTTAGTGACATTATCTTTCAAAATTATCGCAATGGACATTATTATTTTTTCCGAATTTCGCTACATCATATTTATTTATGATTATTATTTCTTGACAGTTGATTTAATCTTCAAGTAAAGAAATGTCTATTTTGCATAGGGCGGTCGTTCTTGGACCGGGCAGCCCCCGACATGGTGCCCTGCATGGCAGTCAAATTGATTATTATTCTCAAATTTATTATTAATTTATTAAAATTATCAGTGGTAGAATAGCAGAATTATAGTAGGTTAGTAGTAGTAGGTTAGTAGTAGTAGTAATGTTTAACTACCATTGCAACGTTTTTTAATGTAAAAACCATGACCCAATGCTGAAGGAAAATCAAGTCACACATTGAGGTCAACAACATCTAGATGATCACTGATCAGTCCCATAGTTTTATTATTAACAGCTTCCATATGTGTGTGTGTGTGTATGTGTGCGTGTGTGTGTGTGTGTGTGTGTGTGTGTGTGTGTGCAAACCTTTCAGAACTCGGTGACAGCGCCATAAAAATCCATGCATGCATGTGAGAAGATCACTCTGCATTCAAGTGCATTGGCTGCAGCTATATACGTACAATAATTCGTGCTTATATTTCAAAGGTTTGTTTGAACTGAATGACTGGGAGTTTAGATGAGAGGCGCCCAGGCGGCGGGTGTGGACGTACCATATGCATACACGGACGAAACGCCATAAACATCCCGATTACTAATAAACACAATATTATTAATTGCTGTTTGTTGAGATTGGTTTTGATGTAAAAAAAAGATCAAGTGCATCAGTTGTTCTCACCCATCAGTCACCGCCATCATCATCATCATCATAATCGTCGTCATCATCATCACCATCAAATAAAACAAGTCGTTACGACATATCCTGCAGCCCCGTCCTATATGTAAATAGCTGAGCGGATGAAGCAATAATTAGTCACAATTATTAGTGTTTGATAAGGAAAGAGTTGTTGATGAGAGTATATGTCGGTTGAAAAAGAAGTCAAACAAATTGGATATAAAAACATTACCCAACAAATCGGTCATCATCAGGTCTTTCATTCTATATCTAACAACCGATTACAAAGCTCATCTGAAATACAGATTTCGATATAAATTACGTGTATTTAGGTATATAATTATGCGTCGCACATTATTCGCCATTGCCCGCCTTTCTGCATTGGTTGAATACAAGCTGACGAATAGAATTTTAGCTATAGATTATAGAATAATAGAAGTCAGACTTATTAAAAGAATTTTTTACATAAATAGAAGTTGGATGTAGGAAAATAATCTCGCTGAAATCGAAGCTGGATTGGCAAACAATAATTTTAAACTAAATATAAGTTGTATTGGTGAAAAAATTGCAGGATTAATTAAACGAATTCTTGCCTAAACAGAGGCTGGATCGATAAAAGGATTATTGCCAAACTAGAAATTGGATTGATTAAAATTAATAAAGCTGCGGCAACCAGCGAATAATTGACAATGCTAAAAAACACGTTTACCCAGATTTCACCACAACAAAACTGCATGGAGCTCTGGATGTCAATCATGTCATGCATATTCATCGAGTCCATAGCTTATATAAGGTACGCGTATCATACGTGCGTACCTTTCAAAGAATAAAATACGCGTACCATACGCGTATTTTATTTCTGAGTATTATTATATGTCAGTGTTTTGACGCTTCACCGATATTAAATTACTTACTTATTGGCACATGCAAACAAAGTGACGTTACCAATAAGTTGAGTACTTGACAAGTGACCAAAGTAGTGTTAAGTAGTTTTTTTGTACATTTTAATAAAAACTTCGTGATAGCACCATATGTAATGTTTCATGCACAAATGCACAATGACTTATAGCATGTGCCACGTTTAAGTGTTGTACCGTACCTTTTACGTACCCTTCAATAAGGTACGTTAAAATACGTACGTACCTTTCAAAAAATAAAATACGTACCATACGTACCCTCGAGCTATGATCGAGTCCATATAATTATATATATATATGTGTGTGTGTGTGTGTGTGTGTGTGTGTGTGTGTGTGTGTGTGTGTGTGTGTGTGTGTGTGTGTGTGTGTGTGTGTGTGTGTGTGTGTGTGTGTGTGTGTGTGTGTGTGTGTGTGTGTGTGTACCCTAATTATGGAGAGTAATAAACAGGAGCGCATGCGATATTCGACGACTGCAGCTAGGGAAGGACGAGCGGTTGCAGAGGGAAGAGCGGTTACAGAGGGAAGAGCGGCTGCAGGGGAAGAGCGGTTACAGAGGGAAGATCGGTTACAGAGGGAAGAGCGGTTAGAGGGGAAAGATGGCTCGAGTGATGGGAACCCTCGTCGTGACCCGTTGACCCGGATCTGATCGGACGACATTGCGGTCGTCGTCGGTCTTCTTCGCATCTGTCTTTGGATTTTCAGTCATTTCGTGCGGAGAGACACAGAACTATACGACGACCATTAATAACGCAAACAAGGTCGGACGGACGGACGGACGGACGGGGCTTGGTGGGAAAAGTCTGAAGGAGAAAGTTTATATGGTTATATGAGATTGTTGAGGACGATGTGTTGTCGTTTTCACATCAACAGATGTCGTCAGAGTCATAAGTCTCCTCCGTCTTCACAGATATAATTATATATATATATATATAATTATATATATATATATATATAATATACAATAATAATTATATATATAATAATAATTATATATAATATATATATAATATAAATATATAAAATAACATAACCAAATCCAAGATCCAGAAGAACAGGTCACGACACAGCCAGGCAGGGTCAGCTTAGTATAGGCAGGCAGACTGAAGGCGGGCGGACGGACGGGCAAGCAGGCAGGCTGAGACAGCCAGGCATGCAAGTGGGTAGGCAGGCGGACCATATGGACATAATTAAGCCACGGAAGAACAACGAATAGAAAGCATGAAAAAGAGGGATTAATAATCATAAGAAGAGTGAGCGAAAGATATGTTTAGTGGAAACTAGGAAAGAAAACCAGAGAAGAAATGAATTGGAAGAAGCATAGGCCAGGTCTACCACATGGGCAATGGAACTATATATAGTTTATCATACATCATATTTTTCCACATAATTCTCTTAGACATGAATTATAATTATTAGCTTTGTGTTAGATCCGACCTGGTGGCAGACCGGTAACGCGTCCGCTTACGGAGCGGGTTCGACCCCGGGTAACGACCTTGGGCAAGTTGTTCACCCACACGTGCTTCTGTCACCAAGCAGTATAATTTGGTACCGGCGTAAGCTGGGAAGTAAACAGCAAGTCCTGCGATACACTGGCCTCGTGTCCAGGACCTTGGGATTCGTCCATTGCTGGCTCAGGGCCATGGAAAAGGAGATGAGCGCCTCCCTGTGCTTCACATGTAACTGGATGGACTTTACTTTACATTAGATCCAAGTTCAGATATGCCACCGTACATCATCTTACAATGACTGTTGCTTGCATAGATACTTCACCAGTAATTTAAATTATTATTAATTATTGCCCTATACACACTCCTCTTGGAAAGTGGAATCTATTGCCAGATTGTACATCGAATATAAAGAATGTATAGTTCCTACAAGGATGCAGTCTTTGCCAGAACTTAAAATTCCCTCTTTCTGTCCGTTTTACACCACCTTACAAACACCAGCAGTTATAAAAAATCAACCCTTTTGAAAGAAACAACCTTACTTACTCACTGATCAGTTGAACATACAGGTCAAAGGTCGCTAGAGTCAAGGCATGAAGCTAAACAGCCGTGATCCACTATACGCTCGTCATCTATCTATCTACATCTATCTATCTGTCTATCTATCTGTGATAATTTAATTATGATACAAATGGAGTCTTGCGATAATTTGACGTACATCGCCGTCTGCTGGGAAATCAGACGGAAAGGCAATGAGTGACCGAAACGGCGGCCTCTTCGGATTACGATACGGCCAAATATATATATATCATATATATAGATCATATATATATAATATAGAATATATATATAATCATAATTATAGGAATTGAAGAAGTATTCCTCGCTTATTTTGTCTCTTTTGACGGACGAAAGAACAAATGGATCTTATAATAAGAGCGATAACGATATATATCAACGAATAATATGCCAGACAGAATTGATTTGACCCTATATATATAATCATCGGTTGTTTGTGTAATGTATACGCGCATTAGTTTAGTGCATACAGATCTATCGTCAAACCAATAATTATTGGTTCGAGATCCAACCTCATAATCCGAGTTACACATAGTGATGCAATTTCATCATGACATGCATCGCATACTGAAGTCGGGATTAAAAAACTCAAAAAACCATAGAGACTTATTGACCGAATGACCAACTTATTGACCGAATGACCAACTTATTGACCGAATGACCAACTTATTGACCGAATGACCAACTTATTGACCGAATGACCAACTTATTGACCGAATGACCAAATTATTGACCGAATGACCGACCGTAGCATACCGACCAAGTAACCGATTAACCGACCGAATTATACCGACTGACCAACTGGTTAACCGACTCACTGACCGAATAACCGACGCAATGACCGACCGATTAACCGACTGAATGATTGATTTACCGAATTACCGACCGATTAACCAATTCACCGACCGAATGACCGAATTACCGACCGAATTACCGAACAACCGCTGTGACCGAATAGAAGGCGATGATGTCCTGTCAGGTCGCAATCATTAGGTGATACTTCTTCGCGTGATATCCGTTGGTATTTCGTCGAATCCCTCGGGTATTCCTTACGTATTCCGTTCTACGACGGTCAATAGATTGATGATTCGCATGAAACGGTCCTGACAAAGTGTTCACTTTGCCAAAGGACTGAATGAAGTCACTGAACACAGGAGGAGGAGGAGGAGGAAGAGGAGGAGGAGGAGGAGGAGGAGGAGGAGGAGGAGGAGGAGGAGGAGGAGGAGGAGGGGGAGAGGAAAAAGAGGAAAAGGAGGAGGAGGAAAAGGAGGAGGAGGAGGAGAAGGAGGAGAAGGAGGAGGAAAAGGAGGAGGAGGAGGAAAAGGAGGAGGGGGAGAGGAAAAGGAGGAAGAGGAGGAGGAGGAAAAGGAGGAGGAGGAAGATCAGGAGGAAGAGGAGGAGAAGGAGGAGAAAAAGGAGGAGGGGAGAGGAAAAGGAGGAAAAGGAGGAGGAGGAAAAGGAGGAGGAGGAAAAGGAGGAGAAGGAGGAGGAAAAGGAGGAGGGGGAGAGGAAAAGGAGGAAGAGGAGGAGGAAGAAAAGGAGGAGGAGGAAGATCAGGAGGAAGAGGAGGAGTAGGGCGTCAATTGCATCATCATCAACATAATCAGATGGACAGAAGGACGGACGACCATCAGGACCAACAGCAACGGTCAGCAGCTGCTCGAATGACGGCGGCTCTCGACCTGTCTTGCCCCCGGGCGGTTCATGGACAATACTTATAAGCCAATCCCAACTCATCACCACCATTAGACAGTGCAGAGTCAAGTCTTTCAAAGGCCATGACAACTGATGGGATTCCTTCTGCGATGCCCGCACTGTGGCAATGCCAGTCCAAAGCCTCGGTAATGGAGGAGGGCGTCTGTAGATTGTTTTCATTTGATTTGCCAGCGGGGCGTTTGCAAGCGGTTCAATAAAGTATTTGCTTACTTAATTACAGAAACTTCATTTCTTAATCATTAACATTCACAACAATGCGAACAATAGCCGGCAATACGTATGCGAACAAATGGTGAACAGGAATAATTGATTGCGTGTTAAATAGCTTGCATGTCATATACTCGAAAATATTTCACTATTGACGCTCTCTAGAATAGCAACTGACTCACTGGTAGAAGCAGCTTATCTTGTCGCCCCATATTATACACTGTGTCCGTAAAAATTCCAATCGCTTAGTATATGGATAAAGTAACTATAGTAGATAAAATGAATTGTAGAATATCACAAAACCATTTTGATCCTGATAGAATTACGAAAAAATGTCTTTTATCATTCGGGGAATAGTGCAGGAGAAAGTATGCACGACAAAGGTCAGAAACATTGATGACACGTTAGAGAATTGCTAACTATTGGGATGAATTCAAACAACTGGCTCATAGATGCTGCTGTTAGTCAGTGGCATGCATGTGTTGAAGCTGGTGTTGAACCAAATGGCTGAAATTTTTAACACAAATTATAGGTCAATAATGTCTCGAGATAAAAAAATTAATTTTAAAAATTGAATACCATTTACTAGTTTTTTTTAATCATTATGCAATGGCTGGTATTTTTCCGGACACAGTGCAGTTACCCATCACAAAGATTCGTAAACAAAATTTACTAAGATAATATGGGGCTAGGACACTCATCCAGTTTGAAACTAACAAATACATAAGTCATGGTCTAAGGACGTTCATTAACTTGCTTGTCGGGATATGATACAGATAGAAAGACGAGAGAAAAGCCACTTGCGTGCGTGCGGATCGATTTCTAAGCAAACACCACCACATCGCACTCAACAACAGAGACGAATAGGACACATTGGAACTGCAGCTCACCATCTATCACAACACTTCTACTGCAGCAGAAGCATGCTCATCTTTTAAGAATCACTCACAGGGTGCTGCACAGTCAAGGCTACCCAAACAGGTGTGACTTACGATCGATAGAGGAAATGTATCCACTGAATGGAGTAAGAGTAACAATCATCACTGGTGTCGTTTTCAAAGTGCTTAGAATCGGTTGAGTAATAGGTTCATTAGGAAAATATTTCCATAGGATAATGCATTTGTAACATAACGTGTGTGTGTGTGTGTGTTTGTGTGCGTGTTGGTGCGCATGGTGCGAATGTGTGAGCGTGTGTGTATGGATATAACAGTGTGTCTGCATGTATCAGTATGTGTACGTGTGTGTGTGTGTGTTTGTGTGTGTGTGGGCGCTTGTATCGAGTACAGACTGAACCAGCATGCAGTGGATGCAGGATTTTAAGTTAAATATCAACATGTAATGCTCATGTTGCCCAAATAGATACAATGCACTCTCTGCTGGCTGAACAAATAATTAATTACAAAGTCTTCCTGTATACAATTCATAAGTATCATATATTTTAAATAGCCGACCTAACTCTATTCTAAATCAGCCACTGTTCGATTCCCCAAGCAGGCACTGTACACACGATAAATGATACACTAACTCTTTATAAGCCATGCAACTGAAAAGTGTGGGTCTCTATAATAGACTATAAATCAGGCAGATAGATGAGCTAGTCTTCCCTCAAATTCAGTGAGAAGCAAGGTTTGCATTTGCCGCTACAAACTACCCACGCTTGACACAAACGGTAAATATTGCACCATGCATTAAGCTGTTCTTTAAAGGTGCAATAAGTTGGTTCTTTAGAGAATTCACGTTAGTACAGACAAGTGTTGTGGTATACACTGGCATATAAACTTACAAACAATGCGACATCAAAATGAGGCATACACTAAACTTGACACAGAAATGATCAGTGAACTTTCGAAGTCCAGAGGTGCTTTGAAAGTTTCACCTAAATGTCCAATGACCTAAATGCATGCTCTGTGTAGACTAGTGTAGTTGGGACAAGACCTCATCATGGAGGGGGAGGGAGAGAAAATGATAGGAGAAAGACAGAAGAAGAAGACACAAACCTCGTTTCTGCATGAACGTAAACAAGTCGTCGAGGAATTCTTTTCTCTTTGGTTCTGGAGACATCTCGTACAACTGAAAACAAACACAAATAAAAAAATACACTGACCCCGAATTCTCAATAGCTCTGTCTGTCTGTCTTGCCCCTCTCTGTCTGTCTGTCTCTCTGTCATGTCTAAAAAACTGCATAGTTTCACCAGCGTTTTCTACACTTTTGCTACACAGATCACCTTGTGCTTTCAGCTCTCTGAGCTCTAGCGACCGACGCGATCCATTTTCTCCATTGCTTTCTTTCTGATGTTGCCTCCCTTAGTTCTTCCAATTTCATTCCTGTTGTTTCGTGAACCTCATCCATCCACCTTTTCCTTGGCTGCCCTTGTTTTCTTCTTGCTACACATATAGTTCTCTGTAAATTGCATGACCCTTTCCAGGCTTTACTGATCGCAGTGCTTGTGGCCGCTTAACAACACTAGCACTGTTCATGTATCAAGGATGATTATTGTTGCCCTCCTCATTTCTGCAGGCTTGGGACTGGCACTGCCAAAGTACTACGAGCAGTGGTCACAGTCCACAGGACTTTCCATTTATAGGAGTCCATCCATGGACTCTACTGTGGTCCTCGTTAAAAGAGAAGTTCGTGCGACAAGATTGTATACAAGAGCAATTTGCAATGTCAAAATACAGAACATGGATGAAATGAAAAGTCACTCCAGGTCACATGTGCTACCCAAAGCACAAGTGTATCAAGGCTATATGTGTAGCAAGAAGAAAACAAGGGCAGCCAAGGAAAAGGAGTCTATAGCACAACCAAAATATGTCTCTGCCGAAAAAAGCAAGACGAGACAATTTATAGCATAGGGAAAGAGATCAAATTACAAAGGCACCCTCATCTTTCTTTGTAATATATAGTACACCCTTGATTTTGCACACTATATTGCAATATATTTCTTTTCTTCAAAGGCAATAACATTATGTCAGTTAATATTCTTTACAATTCCCTAAACACCGTGTCAATTTTCTTTCACTTTTAACCATCGTTTGTTACTCGGTTTCAACCATCATTCATTAGTTTCAACCATCATTTTCAGGATTCACAGCATTTGCTGCATATATAGAAAAGAACCCAAGAAACTGAACGTCAACGAGTATTTGTGAGATTGTAAACACTGCGAAGGCAACATTATTTTAGTCGATCGCAGGGCTATAATAAAAACAACAGATGAAGTTACATGCAAGTTCTGTTTTCATTGAGACAAAGTACGACAGCGGAACGAATGAACTTCCGCATCCAAGAACTCGGACAGGAAGTAGAGAAATGAGACCAGAGTCGCCTATAGGGTGTGCCATGGGTACAGAAGGGGCAAATGACCAGGGTCACGGCGACTTTTAAGGACCCGGATTCTGTAGCTTTAAATGGAAAAGTGTATGATTAATGTTTTTTTTAAATATAATTTATTATATTGCAGACAATTAACTATATACGATCAGTTTAAACTTAAATTAGCTACCGAATAAAGACATATTTTATGTAGAAATACAAAATTGTATCCTCGCTTTTATCACTTCAATTTGCTTCTAAAAAATTGTTTCTTATAAACCCTCTTAATTAAGATAATTTAGGGGCCCGTTACAGCTCTACTTATGCCCTCCCCCGGAATTTCTCTTGTCAGCTCTGCAGACACCAACAGAGTATATGCTATTCAATGTTTTCCAAAAGTTCATGGTTAAATATGATGGTTGAAACTGAGGAATAATGGGGTATAAACGCACCTAATTATTCAAGTATTGTAGCACTATTATTTTTTCATCAATCCAACTTCTATAATTTGACAAGAATCCTTTCATCAAGATCTATTTAAGCAGGAAATAGCTTTCATCAGTGCAACTTCCATTTAATTAAAAGTTTTGTTTTCGTCAATCCAGCTTCTATTATATTTAAGCAAGATTCTTTTCATGAGTGTCCCACTTCTATTAAAAGCAAAAATTATCTTCATCAATCCGACTTCCATTTAGGAAGGATTCTTATCGCCGTTCCAACTTGTATCGGACCAACGTTGAAATCCATGCAATGACAAACAATTAAAGCCGCTCATGGTATACACATGCAATTATCTGATTATGTTGAACAACCGTTGGTCCCAACCAAAGCGAACAAATTAAAGGAAACATATTTTCCCTCGCATTCATATAATTCACGCGGTGGGTCACATGCGCCCATAACATTCGTCGCCACGCTGATTGCACGACGACAAAACGAGCAATAACACAATTAAAACGTCATTAATAACTGCGGCTGGAGCAACCAGGAACCATGTGACACATCGAAATCACCGAGATACAGGGATCCTTCATTGCGGCGGCGGCAACCGGCTGCTGCCCCGGGGATCATTCATTGCGCTGAGAGATCGCCGATCAGATGACGATACCATAAACAATAGTACGGTACAGCTGTTCTCCGATTTACAATCTGCCCCGCCACCACACTCGGGTCAGGATACGACTACGACTCTAACGGTGACGTCTCTCTGCTTGTACGTCTCCGTGTCTCTGCTTGCACGTCTGCGTGTCTGCGTGCGTCTGTGCGTGTGTGGCGTTGACGGCCAACAGCAAATGTGTGTGTTTGTATAAATAGGAATCCGAAATCAGGGCCGTTTATGGCTTAGATATCAGGACGATAGCAATTATGACTTCATCATCATCACCACACATGCACATCACGACTATCTCCCCCGCCCCGCCCTTCGCTACGGCACCATGCATTCGCTTTTTATCACTGAGTCATTCATCAGATATGTGTGTGTGTGCGGTTCCGAAGCTGTGGGAAAGAACCACTACACCACATGCGACTATCTCTCTCTCTCTGTCTGTCTGCCTGTCTGTATCCGTCTGTACGTGTATTTTCCATCGTCAGAAGACAATGTCATTGGACCTCGTCTCCTTAACAAAACACGAACAGGCATCGAGGTCTAGGTCTACAGTTCAACCTTCATAACACGAACATCTCTCAATATACAGGCGGCTTACAGAGGAGTCCGCTAAACTCAGGTTCTTGTCCTTATAGGGAGCCTCAAGATCCTCGATTAAAAGGAAAAGATTCATAAAGGTGATTTTAAAAAAAGTGAGGCGATTGGACAAAAATCAGGCTTTAATACGTCGTATAAATACATTAGTGAGATAATGGTCGATTTTTTGTGAAGAATTTATGAAGTCATTAGGTCTATATTGTCAATTTCATTTGTTTGGATCTTCACATATAGTTAACATAACATTTAACATAACAAGGGTTTTAAATGGCTCACAAGACACTGTGATGTGCCAGAACCATTACAAATTTACCTGTAACATTTAATAGCCAAATTTATACTAGCTTCCTCTTAAATGCTGTGACTGTGCCACTGTGTTCACCAAGGCAGTGCTGTCATCCAAACCATTCCACCACTTGTCTACAACTCTAGCACTGAAGAATTTCTGTCCTAATGTTCCTTTCAGTTTCTTGACCAATTTGAACCAGTACCCAACGTTACTTTGTTTATTGCTTATAATTAAAAAAACCTCCCCCCCAGTGTAGTGCTTCCTTTCCAGTGATCATCTTAAATGCTTCAATTCACTCATTACATGATCTACAAGTTTACTCACTAAATGTTACATCTAGAATCAGTCCAGAAATATTTCATTAATTTTATTAGTCAATATTGGTTCTTCGACATTATAGTCTGATTTAGTCAGATTGCATATACCAGCACATCCTTGTTTATTATTAATTTAGATGACAAACTGCAACTCGTTAAATTGCAAACAATGCGATCACATTTCATACAATCAAAAGGAAAGTTAGATTTTTTTATAGTAGGCTGATTGCTATTGTATTATTGGTTAGCAGCCTGCTATACTTAATTGTGATTGTGATAAAATCCTCCGTCACAACAATTTCTATATATAGTGTCAAAATGCATTATTGTCCATAATTATATGGCCAGCTGTTTTTGTCTGGTACCGTTAAAGTTAAATGACACACAAATGTTTGGCTAGAAGTAACAGTGTCGTTGCCTTACCGATTAATTAAAAAGACAAAGCATGTGGGTAACTGGGTATATATATAGGTGCATCGAATTAATCATAGGGTGGACAACCTATAGTTAATGACGAAATCATTCTTAACATCCTTGTTAAGAATGATTTCGTTTTATCTGATTTTAAATGTCATGTAAACCAAAGTGCAGTTTAAAATAGTTGGTCATCAATAATATTATCAGAACAGAGTTACATTGGATGTGGATTATGCAAGTTGTTACATTGGATGTGGATTATGCATGTTGTTACATTGGATGTGGATTATGCAAGTTGTTACATTGGATGTGGATTATGCATGTTGTTACATTGGATGTGGATTATGCATGTAGTTACATTGGATGTGGATTATGCATGTTGTTACATTGGATGTGGATTATGCATGTTGTTACATTGGATGTGGATTATGCATGTTGTTACATTGGATGTGGATTATGCAAGTTGTTACATTGGATGTGGATTATGCAAGTTGTTACATTGGATGTGGATTATGCATGTTGTTACATTGGATGTGGATTATGCATGTTGTTACATTGGATGTGGATTATGCATGTTGTTACATTGGATGTGGATTATGCATGTTGTTACATTGGATGTGGATTATGCATGTTGTTACATTGGATGTGGATTATGCATGTTGTTACATTGGATGTGGATTATGCATGTTATTACAAAACATTTTGACTTCTCATTTGCTCTATTGATAATTTGCGTTTAGCGTACCATGTCTATTATCTGTACACCAAAAAATGCGGATAGCAATTTTTGAATTAAAGAATAATATCATCTTCTTATGCTAGAATGTGTTCATAAGAATACGTGTGTGCGTGTGTGCATGTGTGTGTTGCATAAGTGTGAAGTATGTGTGTGTGCGTGGAAGCAGATGGTATACACAGTTGGTGTGTTGACTAGAATGGTTTTTCTGTATAGAGTCGGAGTAGCCCTCCCTTTCTCTCTCTCTCCCTCTCTCTGTCCCTCCCTCCCTGCCTCCTTCTTCCGACTGGTGGCTAATCAGTTGCATGTGACTTCCAAACGTCAACACCCAAAACCGAAATCTGCCGGCAATTCGGATTTTAATTAGTCACTACGATTACTAAATAACGAAATTAATAAATCATAATAAACAACTAAACTACAACCAACAGCTGCAGCATTAGCACAGGAACTGTCTGTCTGTCTGTCTCTTTCTTTCTTTCTCTGTCTCTCTCTTTCCCTCTGTCTCTGTTTCTAAGGTCATGTGGCATCATTAAGTCATTGAGTAATATTTGTGCCAAAAATAAGAACGTGACTCATTCGTTTGAAATCAAGTAAAACCTGAATGAAATTATCTTCAAAGCTTTCAGTAGAAACCATTTAAAAGCCAAAGTTGATTTGTATTCTGCAAATTTGCGTAATTTGATCGCAAACCCACATGTCAAGTTAATTCCAATGGAGCAGTTTTCATGGCTTTCAGAAAAAAAACTCCACGAAAAGTCAGATGTTGACTTCCTAACTTCAACACCATTCTTACACTGCAGCTATTAGGAATGCTAGACAGTGTCTAATCTAGTGTCTCTATAGAGGGGAGGGTCTACCCTAAGAAATGACTTCCCCAAAGAAAATTTTTACGAAATTATAATAATTCGGAGTCAAGGTTTACAATATAAATATATATACCGGTAAGCCTAATATTATATGAACTGCTATAATAATATAATTGTAATGCTGACACTTTATTGCAATTCCATGTTAAGGTCAATTCTGAAAAGAAAGGCTTACATGGGAGGGGCTTCAATGCCAAGTCCCTCTTGCGGTCATGTTTGGGAGGAGAGGGCCATGGACTCAACAACATGGTCCTCTAATGCCAGTTTTCAGAGAATGGTGCATTCCAGAACTTAGCAACATTCCCGCACAAGCACAAACATTCAACCCAACAATAACTTTCATTGTGCCGTCAGGTCACATGACCACACACTTAACCTATAGTGGACGATGATTACCTTAGGGCAAAATCACATCAAAAGGTCATAGTCGAATGGACGAAACATATGGAAATGGGATGTTTGTCTGAAAAACCAGTCTCTCCGCATTGTTGCATGGTAAATGCCAATTGAATTAAATGAGTGCCCTGCCTAAAGTTTAACCGTATTGTATGATTTGTATAGATAGATTTTTATCTATGGGGTCTCTCATATATATATATATATATATATATATATATATATATATATATATAGACTATTCAGAGGTGCTCTCAACACGGAAACTAGGAAAGTAAGAAAGGAAACTCATGGAGAAAAGAAACGCCTTTTGGGAATGAGAGAATGAAAGCGATTAACTAGTTTACCCCTTAGAGTGGAGGAGGGGAAGTCATTTTAAATGGAGGGACCAATCACAACAAAAGCCTGATGTTAGGCAGTCCTAGTATTATGATCAGAAAGACCACCAGGACGATCAACAGAAGGCACTTGAGCAAGATGAACTTGTCTAAATAAAGACTAAATTGCATATACAGGGCGCGGTCGAAAAAACACCCCATTACGGAAATTGCGATTTCTCGAAAACCGCTGAATATTTTGTTATAAAACTTCGCCAGTATATTTGACACATATCTATCTACAACTTGGCTAAATCTAATGAAATTCGATTCATGAACAACAAAATGGTGCAACTCTGAATCGAAACAATGTTATTTTCGTTTCAACAGACATTTAGTGACAGCAATAAGTAACAAAGTAGCGACGCAAACAGAAATGTAACAAAGTTCAAGGTTACTTTTTGTTATTGACAAGATTAGGCCAAACTGTTAAGTTTTGTGCAATGGATGTTCAAAGTGAACACCGTTTGCTTTTACGCAAGCTTGCAGACGTTTTTCGAGAGCCCAGAATAGGCTTCTGAATGGTCTCAATTGACATTTGTGCATGTATGTATGTATTATGTATGTATGTATGTATGTATGTATGTATGTATTATGTATGTATGTATGTATGTATGTATGTATGTATGTATGTATGTATGTATGTATGTATGTATGTATGTATGTATGTATGTATGTATGTATGTATGTATGTATGTATGTATGTATATGACCATTTATATAGCGCCTTAACAAGAATCCCACGAAGGCGCTTAATGTAGCTACCCAACAGATAAAGTCATTCCAGATGATTTGTATACATATTTTTCAGTTCAGAAATGTTCTTCGGCCTTGTGGTAAATTTGCTGTAAGTCTCAAGCATTGCACCTCAGACAGCATAGTCGAGTGGGTTCATATCTGGGGAATTTGGCGGCCACGAATCCTTGTCGATGAAGTCAAGACAGTGACTTGTTAACCAATCTTGGGCCAGCTTGGCGCCGTGCACGCGTGAGCGGGCACTCCATCTTGCTGAAAAGTGAACTGATTTCCCAAGACAATGTGACAGTTAACAAGCTTAGGAAAAAGATTCTCCACGTAGTACTTAACATTTACTTTGTAAGCGTCCTTTACCCTCATAGCTGACTTCTGCAGAAACCATGAGGTGAGGAGAGAACTTGGCTCTCTCGACCAACAGACGGCTTGGATGTATATATCGGCTTTTTTCTTCTTCGCCCAGACACTGTTGTTTTGATTATTAATGGGGGGATTGACGTAAAAGATCATTTCATCGGTGAAGAACACGGTCCGCAAAGTGGAAATGACGTAGTTATGGCACACCGCAGGCTACTTTACGTAAAAATATGATTTCTTATTTCGTGAATGCCTTGTTCAGTTGAAAAAATGCACTTCTTTCTTCTGCCTGATGTCATGATCACAAATATAAAGATACTGACGTAAAATTTTCAGAAAATATGTAAAAATATATTTTACGAATAAGAATGAAAATATTTTAAACAAAATATTCAGCGGTTTTCGAGAAAACGCAATTTTGTCGTAATGGTGTATTTTTTCGGCCGCACCCTGTAGTTTGAGAAGTAACTGCATGGGGGCATTTCCCAGTCATGCTTTGAAGACCAGCAAAAAAAATTTTTAACGAACCAGCAAAGCAGCAATCTGTGTGATTTGAACCTCCGAGACTTTCAGAGCTAACATTCCATCAAGCTAACCACTATAGACTATATTATAATTATAACGCACCCCAAATGAGACAGAAAGATTTCATTGATCTCTAGACACATGCAGCAACTAGATGAAAGCCGAAGGTCTAAACAACTCAACCGCCCGAGGGGAGACCTCCTTTGCACGACAGCTGCTATCAATAAGAGCAAAGGAAAAAATTCTCTCGCAAAACAGTAACAGAACGCAAATGAAATGTTAATTGCACGGAAACTAATGCACGGAGAAAAAAATGTTTCAGAATATCCGAACAAGAATTTGATGAGAAGAAAAATAAAGATAAAAGGAAAAACATGATCATGAGAAGAACTATCGAAGCAAAACAATGATCATGATGAGAAAGAAAACAACGTAGAAATCCTGAAGAAATGATCATTGTATGTAAAATGTTACCATGATATAGAACACAATTATAATTATGGAGAAAGATCATGAGAAAGATAGGGTTCATGGAGAAATATGATCATGAGAAAAACAAGATCAAAGGAAAATACAAATATACGAAAACACATAATCACAGAGAGCATAACATGATCATACAAAAACATGATAAAATGAGCACATATTTATATGACATGCATGATCAAAGAAAGAAAATGAAAACAAGATTATCAAAAAACATGAGTGTTAGAAACCTTAATCAAAGGGGAGAATATGATCATAAGAAAAACCTGATCCAAAAAAGACAATCTTAAAACTTCAACGTCATTTTCATGGAAAAGAAGATCACAAGAGAAGCATGATCAAAGGAAAATCAAACATAAGAGAAACGAACTTATAAAATATGAACGCAATATACGAAAAGTGATCACAGGAAAACAATCAGAAGAAAAAAACAGTGGCACCAGGGCTTAAAGTGTGCCTGGACGGTCGTGGACGGCGTCCATGCACTTATTTTAAAATCTGAACGCCGTCCTGCCACTTATTGGCCAGCACTGACTGGAAAGGTAAGGGGCGTCCAGGCATTTCTTTTGGAAAGGTAAGGAGCGTCCAGGAACTTCTTTTTCCACACTTTTAGCACTGAGTGGCACAGTGGCGCAGCGAGGTTTTTGGGGGTCATTGTGCAGGGCTTCGGTGGTGGGCCCCTTCATTACTTGAACCTCCTTGATTTCAAACAAAAAGGCTGTGCAAAAACGCCTTTCGATAGACTTTATTTGCATTATTTCGAACCCGAAATGAAATAAAAATTAACTCATTTCAATTTTCATTATTTTCTCTCGTTAGTCTTTATAATTATTTTCTATTTCTTTAGGCTATACCAGAGAAAATTCAATTAGAGTACTTGACAAAATTTATCCACAAAAATGCTTCATCTGTTGAAGAAGGCTATGAATTATCATCATCCTTGCTTAAATTCGGTCAAACAGTTGGGTTAGTTGACTAAAAAAGAAACAATATAATAAATTGATATAATTTGAAGTGACTCAAAGTCTAAAACAAGACACCAAAAATTCCGAAATGTAAAAATGTTCACTTGGGCGAATTCCATTGCGCAAAGAATAATTGAGATGCCTTCGTTCCTGAATCATTTGGTAATGCAGCTGGCGTATACCACCATAGTTTCCCAAGCGCTTCTCTGCTCGGTGTCAATATCCACCACCACCTCAGGACTGATCAGTACTGATCACTGCAGTACATTTAGACTTGATTACATTCTGAATATTCTGAATTTAGAAACTTGACTCTGACCACCAGGGGCCCCTATATAGTCAGGCTGTACAATCCATTGCAACGCCACCGCCGAACATGTAGATTAGACACATTCTGAATAGTTCTTAAAATTAAAAAAATTAACTCTGACCGCCGGGGGGCCCTCAACAGCCGGGGGCCCTTGTGCACTGCACAAGCTGCACCACCTATTGCTACGCCACTGCAGTGGCATGAAAATATAAAGAGAAGAAATGAGTGAGAAACCATTAACCGAAGTTGGCAGTTGCAATTGTTAAGAGATAATTTATATAGCTAATCTTCAAGAAACTCATTAAAAGTGCTCCTCATTTGACCATGCATGCAAGACCATCAACAAACAGACAAGTCTTCAAGAAAACAGGCAAACAGAAAGCAGAAGAAGCTCATCATGCTCATGTCGAATATTGCATGCATGGAAGCCAGTTCCACGAGTTCAACAACAAGTTACTGTCAAGGTCAGTTCTCGGAGAATGGTCCCAGGACTTAGTGACATATTGGCGCAAGCATTTATAAGCAATCAACCCAACAATAACTTTCAATGTGACAACAACACACTTTGTACGTATACTCTAATGTCAAAGACATCAGTGCATGGAAGCTGCTTACATTAAAAAGTCATAGTCTTCTGTTAATATAGAAATGGAGATGAG
This sequence comes from Lumbricus terrestris, assembly GCA_949752735.1. Taxonomy (NCBI): domain Eukaryota; kingdom Metazoa; phylum Annelida; class Clitellata; order Crassiclitellata; family Lumbricidae; genus Lumbricus; species Lumbricus terrestris. Next base: position 37,766,423 of record OX457050.1, read on the forward strand.
CTGACCTGTTTGAACTGTTCCTCGAAGGTCCAGTGGTGACCGGATGGTGTTGAAGGTCCCTTGTTCGGGTCAAGGCCGGTCGGAGAGGCCAGCGGAGGTGGAGACGGCATGAAGCGCCGATCCATCAGCGACATGTGTCCGCTGAAGTCCAACCCAGCCAGGCTCTCCTTATCACCGCCGCGATCAACCAGGTCGTGCCTCTCACGATGATCCAGCTCTCCATCGTTCTCCACCACCAACTTGCGCTCCTTCTGCTCCCCCCACTCGTGGCGATGATGATGATGCTCGAGCTCCACATCGTGCTCACCGCCGGCAAACTGGAGCGACTGAACGCTGTGAGTCTTCGCCATCGTTGACGACGACGATGACTTCATCGTGAGTCCGTGCTGAGCGAGCAGTCCGAGAGGTCGCTGGACCTTGATCTCCGTCTGCATCGTCACCTCGTCCTCAAGGTCATCGGCAGATCCAGCGTCTGCCTTTTCGTAGCGATCGCTGCTCTCGACGCTCTCTCTGTGGCGCTTGTGGGACGATGAAGAGATCAGTCGAGGGTTTGGCAGAGCGTCCTTTGAATGTTTGTCGCTTGACTCTGTTGTCTCCTCACGCTCTTCCTGTACCTGTCTCTTCAGCTTTGCAAGCATGTCACGATGTGACAGATCCAGTTTCTCGGAGTCGATGTCATCATCGTCGTTTTCGCTGATGATGTCGGAGTCCATCTCGCTTTCGTTTATCTCTTCAGTCGACTAAAAACAACAATTTTTGGTAAACGTGTAGATTTTAGTGGCGTAAATTGTTCACTCGTTGCAGTATTTTTTACTTTTAATCAATCCAGCTTCAAGTTTGGCGAGAATCGTTCTCATTAGGCTTCTAGTTTTTGGCAAGAATTCGTTTAATCAGTCCCACTTCTATTCAAGCAACAATTATTTTTTGTCAAAATAACTTCCATTTAATTTAAGATGATTCTTCATCAATCGAGCTTTGATGTCAGCAAGATAGTTTTCACTTCAATAAATCAACTTCTATGTAAGCAAAAATTATTTTCAACAACACGACTTATAAATAGAAAGAATTCCGGCGTGTTCTCGACCAACGCTGAGCAATGAAACATATACCGAATGATTGACAACTCTGAAATACATGTTTACCACAATTTTGACCAATTATTATTGACCAGATCTTAATAAGATGGTAAAAATCACATCACTTCAATTGGGACATCAGCCTGCGAGCCACATGTTTGGCAGCATGGTAATTGACTATCTCACACCTTAACTTTCATTACAAACAAATATGAACCTATGGGAATTAAGGTTGGAGCTTGAAAACAAGATTCTAATCAATAACATAATCGAGCACCTCTGAGTAGGTATATAGGGGTGCTATATAAATTACGATTGATCGATAGACCCTAATCGATGATTTTCAGTGGATCAGAGTATAGTATAAGAGTACATATAGATCTACTATACTATAGAAACAGGAAAAACGTTCTTAGCTTAACTCTATTCAAGAAGCAACCATGGACATATAATGCATTAATAGCAACATTTTTTCTTATATCCTTTTTCTGATATGAGGGCGAATGGTCATTGCTATCTCTCAGCACCAAAACTTCGCATGCACTGATATATTGTGGTCTGCCAATATAGGGCATTTACTCATTGCAGACGAGTAGAAACGTTAGTGAAGGTGAAATCTGAAAAAACATTTTCTCTTTAGGGGATTGGATCCACAGTTTAATATTATAGGACCTATTATTTTACTATCATCATCAATTCATCATCACATGTGCCTTTAAGACATTTCTATATACAAACATAATATACAACCAACACATAACCGCTGATTAAGGGAGTCTTCTTAGTTCCTTTTGCTCCTTCGATACTATACCCTGCATGAAGAATTGAGCCTTTTCTGTGGTTGGCCGAGTGCATGCATGGTCTGGAATAGCCTTCCTTTTGAGCTATGCCTACACCCTGGGATTCTTCCTTACTAAACTTAAAACTTTTCTTTTTGGGCGCGATGGAGTCGGGAGCGCCTCTGAGTAGTTTTTTGAAGGAGCGCTATATACAGTACCTATACGGTTATACCCATATTATTAGACTCAAACTCAAATGTCGACATTTCAACACGTTTTTTGTCAAAAATGTACATGTATAACACACAATGTGAACTATGAACATTTTTGTTTCACACTGCATGATTATTCATGCACAGAGTTTGTGATGTCACTTAGTACTTTGGTGCTGGCTCCTTTCGACTTCAAGAGGGTTTTTGTGTGTTACCGGTACACATTTTTTGACAAAAAACGTGTTGAAATGTCAACATTTGAGTTTGAGTCTAATAATATGTTTGTATGTATGTGCACTTGTTATAGCGCCTCTTAAAGCTCTCTCTACTCAGAGGCGCTCCCGAATGCAGAGCGGACACTGCATCGGAGTTTGGTATACGTACTGTAAATGTCGGAATGAATGAATGGATAATGACTTTCTCATGATTACGTTACAATTTCATGATTAAAAAGATTCAAAACTGCCATCCATAATTAATCATATATAAAATACTTGCAATGAAACCATGCAGTGCTTATTAAAAACTCAGATTAAATTGTCAAATGCATGATATCTCCATCAAACAGTTTTTACTTGTGCTGGAAAAGAAGTGCTCAAAGCCTAAGGTATTAGCATGAAATCATGTGAACTTATGAGCTGATCTGTAAAACATTGTATACGAGTTAATCATTAAAAATTGACAAGAGCTAATTTTTAAAATTGGACCCAAACTAATTTTTAAAAATTGACATAGAGCCTATCTTCAAAAATTGACATTTAAAACTGACTTCAGCTAAGTTTTAAAAAGTAACCTCAGCTAATTTCTAACATCCAATTTGAGGTAATTGTCAAAATTGGCTTCAGCTAATTTTTAAACATTAACTTCAGCTAATTTAAAAAAACTGACTTCAGCTTATCTTCAAAAATTGAATTTAGATAATCATTAAAAATTGACGTGAGCTCATTTTCAAAAATTGACATGATCTAACTTTTATAAATTGACTAATTTTTTTAATTGACTTGAGCTTATCTTCAAAAATTGACAAGCTATGATCTTTAAAACTGACTGCGGCTCAGTTTAAAAATTTGACTTCAGCTAATCATTAAAAGCTGACTGACTTGAGCTTATCTTTAAAATCTGACTTCGGCTAATCTTCAAAAATTGTCTAGAGTCAATCTCTAAAAAAATTGACTTGAGACAATATCTAAAAAATGACCCGAGCTAATCCTTAAAAATTGACTTGAGACAACCTTTAAAAATTGAATTTAGCTAATTTAAAAAAAATTACTTGAGCTAATCCTTAAAAATTGACTTTCAAGAGCTAATCTGTAAAAATTGACTTGATGTAATCTTTCAAAACTGACTTTCATGAGCTAATCTTTAAAAATTGACATGAGCTAATTTCTAACATTGACCTGAGCTAATGACTTCTTCTATCCTTTAAAAAATTGACTTGAGCCAATCTTTAAAACTGACTTGAGTTAATCCTTAAAAATTGACATTCAAGAGATAATCTGTAAAAATTGACTTGAGGTAATCTTTCAAAACTGATAGGAGCTAATCTTTCAAAACTGACTTGAGCCGTATTATGTGAAAAACTGATAATTTAAATGCTAAACCAACAAAATCCATGAACTATATAATTGGTTGTGTGAACTTACCCCTGGAGGCAGCAGAGGGGTCGGTCCGCAGAGGTTTGGACTCGATCCCTGGGTGTTGTTTCCATGAAGGCCACGCATGAGCGCCGCGCGGCCGCCTGGAGTGTCATGGAGACCTGGAAACGGCGGCTGGAAGGGGAGACGCTGGACCCCAGAGGCGGCAGCCGCCGCAGCCACTGCAGCCGCTTGCAACTGATGGGGGTTGGAGTAGTAGGACTGCATTCTCCAAGCCCCTAAGTACCACAATGGCCACGGGAGAGCCAGTGTCAACAGACAACTATGACCACGCACGACTCACACTCGCAACACTACACCAAACCTTTCTTCCTCTGAGCCAACAACTACTCACTCTGCACACTTGTTCGATCAATTCAACTCATACACTTTGACGACAATTGCAACTTCAGTATCCGTAAAATTCAAATCGCTAAAACTATCCGGAGAGATATCGCACTTTGACGAGCAAACAGCTAGGTCACTTTTATCCTATTATCCAGAAGATTTCAAACACTGTACGACAGCCCAGAATCCATGAACGGGGGGGCCTACAAAAAGATTGGTTTGACTGAAAAAACCATGCCACCCCTCAATTCAGAACTTGATAAATTCAATCGAAACTGAGATCCGTTGCTACGATACGCATCAGAAGGCTGCTATCAGCTATCTGCATCAGCAGCTCTGTCATCCACCTCGAACAGGAATTGGACACTGCAGTCGCACTTTAGGAATCGGCGTCTCAAGGACTGTAACGAGACCAACCGAATAGATGCGATTCCATCAAAGGATAGCGCCGAATCATTAAGCCGAAGCGCAATGCATCCAGGGCAGGTGCCAATCAACGCCCTCGCTCCGCCCACCCCGTCCAGTCGGCCAAACAGGCGCAGGGTCCCTCCGAGGAGGCTGAAGCAGGCGCCTTCCATAGACAGATGCACGATGCTGGTTTGATTGTCAGGAGCATCAAGATGATTATGAGGAATAGGAGGAGGATGGGAGGAGGACGCGGCGGCAATAAGACGCAGGAAAAACGAACACATGCGCCTTTGCAATCAAAAATCTGTTGCATGGCATTTAACGACTTGCGCAAAAAGAACGCTTTAATCTACGCCAGATAAGGGAATAAAATGGTAATTTAAAAACACAGAGATAGATTCTAAGCTATTCATACCTGAAATAATTATGATAAATTGCATTATTTCGAAAAATCTGTTTACATTGAACGAACAGTAAGCGTGCGCGAAATCCGGAAGTCGTTTGATTCGTTTCATAGGAAAGAACAGATTTATTGGTTCACACATTCAATGACGTCATTCTTTCAATTAAGAACATTTAACTTCTCGAAATTTCGATTTAATTAATTCATATCAGATTTTGGTGGATAAGATTCATTCATTCATTCATTCATTCATTCATTCATTCATTCATTCATTCATTCATTTATTCATTTATTCATTTATTCATTTATTCATTCGGACATTTATATAGCGCTCCTTCAAGAAAAACTACTAAGAGGCGCTCCCGACTCCAGCGCGCTCTAAAAGAACGGTGTTAAGTTTATATACGGAAGGATCCTGGTAGAGTCTCAGGGTATAGGCGTAGCTCAAAAGGAATACCACTGGACCAACCACAGAAAAGACTCGATTCTCCATGGTAGTAGGCCTATAGTACAAGCAAAAGGAACTAAGAGAACTCCCTTATCAGCGGAACGTAGCTGACGACGTCCTTGCCTCCTTGGATACCCAATGTATAAGCCTGCATAGCTCTTGGAGGTAAATTGGGGCCATGACAACATCGCCATACCAAAGACCTTATCTTTGGCCATACCAATGCAGCTGTATACCCTGAACTCAATATACGCTGACTGATGTGACGTCACTCATGCAGCCCGTATATATGGTTTTCCACAAACATATTTTAAATGCATCCATTCATGCATAAATATAGGCCTATAGGCCTACATCATATTGAGAGGCCCATCAGTCACCTAGAGCATATATAGAGCGGTTGGAGAGGGTCCATGGACCAGACTGTCGCGTGACTTAATGGGGGTTCACTAAATCCGACCGTGTATTCCAATATACCGTATAGGATATATGCGCGAGGTCTTGCGCTGGCTTCCTTTCCCGCAGCGCATCTGATAAATTTTACGATTGCATATTTGGTGTGGCGATGCTTTTCGGGCTCGGCACCCTCTTATCTGTGTGAGCTTTGCCTCCCCACTTTCCACTTGCATGCTGTGCGTTGCTGTCCATGGTGACTTAATGGTTCCTTTCACTCGCTCTGCGACAATGCAGAGGCGTTCGTTCTCTGTGGTTGGTCCAATAACCTGGAATGGACTTCCCTTGACTATGCGACGCTTCCCAAGCTGTCCTCAATTTCACAAACTCTTGAAGACTTTTTTATCTCTGCCGGGAGCGCCTCTGAGTAGCTACTTTGAAGGAGCGCTATATAAATTATGATTGATTGATTAATCAATCAATCAAAACTGGAAGTCTTATTATAGCCTAATTGTATACGAGAATATTATAGGGCCTATTATGCTTGTTGCATGACTTCGCATATTTCATACATGTAGTGTTTCCATTAGCGTAGGCTATTTAGCCTTTTATTCTGTACAGGCCTTTCAAGCCACTGTGCACGCGCTTGCCTGTATATAGCATATACGCCTGTATATGCCTAGGCCTAGTCTAATAAAGCGAACGCAGAGTTACTTAACTCCGCCACTCGTTGCACTCTGCCAGTGCCAGTCCCATGCCTGGATAAAAGAGGAGGGCGTCGCTAATGGTCTTTGTTACCACACAGTGACGTTAAACTGCAAATGCCGCAGAGTTACTAACGCCTATTTACTTCGTAGGCCTATATACCAAGTTAAATGTCAGTCGTGCATATATGCCATGCACACAGATGAGAATAACCTATTATGTAGGCCAAATAAAAGCAATAAGAGCTTATGAAACTTCGGACCTTGCATTAAGGTTGTACGGAACTTGTACCCCATAAAAGCCATATAGACAAGGCTTGGAATTCTAAAAGAGCTCTAGAAATCACTGTTAGAAGCAAATCATGTAACAATTTGCTAACCGGTATTTCTAAACTAATATTATTTGACCCTCCTGAAAACGAAAATCGCTGTTAGCAAGTTGGATGTTTAGCGGTTCCATGGGAAAACAAGATGGCGGACAAAATGGCTGCCAATTGCTTCAAATGATTAAAAGTAAAGCATGTATGTGATAGGAACACTGTTTTATACTCTAAATTAAGACTATAAGGTTCAAGGAATGCAATGGACTTAAAGACATATATGTAGCACTCCAAGAAAATCAAAATGGCGGACAAAATGGCGGCCAGAATCTTAAATGGCTATAAATGAAGCTACATGTATGTATGCAATAGAAACATGATTTAAAAGTCTAAATCGACATTTTCTAGGTAAAGGAATGCGATGGAACCAATGCCACATATGTTGCACTGCACGAAAATCAAAATGGCGGACAAAATGGCGGTCAGAATCTTAAAATGGCTATAGGTGAAGTAAAGTATGCAATGGAATCATGATTTCAAGGTCTAAGCCAACATTTTCGAGGTAAAGGAATGCTATGGAACTAATGTTACATATCTTGCACTGCAAGAAACCAAAATGGCGGACAAAATGGCGGCCAGCATCATAAATGGCTATAAGTGAAGTTATGTATGCAATAGAAATATGATTTCAGAGTCTAAATCAACATTTTCGAGGTCAAGGAATGCAATGGAACCAATGTCACATATGTGGCACTGCACGAAAACCTAAATGGCGGACAAAATGGCGGCCAGAATCTTAAAATGGCTATAGGTGAAGTCAAGTATGCAATGGGGTGGAGAGGGGTCAATAAATCAAGTCATAGGCTACCCAAATTCATCATCTGTATATATATATATATATATATATATATATATATATATATATATATATATATATATATATATATATATATATATATGCTATTACTGTTCGCGTTGAAGCCCGTATATACTATAGTGGCCCAAGTGTTTTGGATCTGGGTTTTCGGTATATATAGAATTATAGTTTGTTGGGCGATCCCATAATTAATACGACATAATTATATATAACGAGATAAAACGACGACGGAACAAACTATCGTCCGTCCGTCTGTCCGTCTGTCTGTCTGTCTCACTGTCTGTCTGTCTGTCTGTCTCACTGTCTGTCTGTCTGTCCGTCCGTCTGTCCTTCTGTCTGTCTGTCCGTCCGTCTGTCTGTCTGTCTGTCTGTCTCATCATCAGCTGCATTGATCGAGCATAAGCCCCGCCCACAAAGCTGTCAATCAGACGCTGACGCCGCTTTGAACCGTCTATCTATATACATGTATAAGATTCACTCGTGTGTACATCCTGCCGCCATCGACTCCGCATGCGTTGCAGACCGTAGACATAATCTCGCGTAGTGCCAATCCCAAGGATCGATAAAGAAGGAGGGCAACATCAATCGCCTTTCATATATTATGGCTGACACAACGTTGTTAAGTCTTTCAATTATCTGGCTTTAGTCAAACTGATTCTCTGGATACTGACCTGGTGATTACATTATATATAGTGTAATATATATATATATATATATATTATGGCTTGGCTGTGGAGCGCCGTCTGCCGTTAACATCACACGGCGGCGCAATTGAAGTTGCTATAATTGCAATCATAATTAAAAACTTGCCAACCGTTCAGCCACATCATTCTGACCCATTATCACCATAGTGGCATATTATGTATAGCAACGTTCATGAATTATGTACATAATATATATATATATATATATATATATATATATATATATATATATATATATATGTGTGTGTGTGTGTGTATGTATAAGTAACAGTAAAGTCGTCCCTGGGTCGAAGTTTTAAGGAGTCAGTAAAACACTGAGGAGTCAGCCCTATATTTGCTGCAATTCCCCAAATTAACTTCCGATCTCGGAGAGTCAATATATAGGCCTATAATATTATATCCTTAACACTTTTTTGTTTCACCGTGGTTGGACTGAGAGGCGGGAGCGCCTCTGAGTGGGTTTCTTGAAGGGGCGCTATATAAAAATGAAATGAATGATTGAATGAATATAGCATTGTAAACTATTTTCGGGTGGCTTTTACTGCATGCAGTGTCCCGGATACCATGCAGTTCGTGTCGTCGTTGTGTTGTCCTCTGACTCTTCCACAGTTTATATAGCCTATGATATTATATACTTCCGGGCTGTGAGCAGTGTTTGATCTATAGAGACGTTTCTGGGAAGAATTTTCCCCAAGAATGAGACCCCCAGAAAAATTCGCGAGGTGTTGTACATGCGCCTTCTTGGGGTGGGGGGTTAAGCCCGAGAAAAGATATCATTTACATGATAACAAATGAATCTGGGTCCTCCTGGGGGGACTTAGCCCCCTAGCCTATGATAAACTCCGCCCATGCTGCCAAGACTGAAAAATGGTTATTTACATTGTTTGCATTGAAATATGAAAAAATCTTACGAAAATGTTACATAAGATTTGGGGTCCGCACGGACCTCAGAGGAAAAATCCTAAAATTTGTTTGCGCAGTACTTAACGAACATTGTTTTCATGAAAAGCAGCTTGACATAAATGCTAGCAATTAGCCTACATAAAATGTTAGGGTTGCTGTCACTACACAAAACATGAAAAAAATATGATAATCAAGCTTGGGGTCAGCATGGACATACGTCTTATGACGTAACTTCGATTATGATACAATTCTACAATTAAATGAGTTCACTGATTAGGCCTATTGTGACGTCATTTCGATCAAGATAGAGATCTACTATAATTTCATATAATTTTGGGAATACAAAACTATAGGCCCATGTTTATTCCGACGTCACTCCGATTATGATACAATTTGAAATTTTGAATATTATAACATTATTATACATTCACTTCGAGAATTAAAAAAATTAGGCCTATTGTGACGTCACTTCGATTATGATACAAAATGTACTATTATAGAAGTACATTTTGAGAATATAAACAAGGCTTATTGTGACGTGACTTCGATTATTATACAAATGTAGGCCTAATATTACAGAAGTGCATTTTGAGAATATAAACAAGGCTTATTGTGACGTCACTTCGATCACTAAACAGATCTACCAGTATATTATGTTCATTTTGCGAATATAGAACGGGGCCTTTTATGACGTTACTTCGATTATGATACAATTCTACTATAAATAAGTTCACTGAGAAAACGAAATTTAGTCTGTTGTGGCGTCATTTGAGATGAGAAAAAGCGGAGAATGCCTGGAGAAAGAGATCATACAGGGAAATGTACCGGGAGCAAGAATACGAGGGAGGCCGAGGACGGGCTGGCTTGTCAACATCGGAACATGGATGGGAACTACTCTCGGGCAGACTCTGGTGGACACAAGGGACAGGAAGAGGTGGAGGAAGCTCGTCCATGATGCGACCAACCCTCGGATCGAGGATGGTTGACGACAAGACAAAACAAGTGGCGTCATTTCAATTATGAAACAGATCTGCTGTCATATTATTTAATTTTCATAATACAAACTGGGGCTATTTAAACGCAACATCGCACTGATTGTGATACAAACCTATTATTATCCGTTCAGTTTGAGAATATAAAACTAAAGGCCCATTGTGACGTCACTTTAATCACGATACAGGCCTACTATTAAAGAAGTTCATTCTGAGAATAAACTAGGCCTATATTGTGACGTCAATTCGATTATTACACAGATCTACCGTAATAATTATTGAAGTTCACTTAGCCTACAGAATCTAAAACACGGTCTATTGTGACATCACTACGATTTCAGTGCAAATCTACTATAATTCATCGAGAATACGAAATAAGGCTTATTGTTACGTCATACAGATTATGACACAGATCTACAATCGTGTTATTTCATTTTGAGATCATATAACTGCATAGGTGAGCAAGAGACAAAACTAGGCCAAGTCGACGAAGTTGATCGAGTAGATCGTTGCGCGAGCCAAGTCGGTCGTAGCCTACGACTCGATCGACTGAGGTGTATGGGTCACGGTACAACAGTAGACTAGTTCAAAATTACAATCTGATCGTTTTGGGTCACGATATGAAAAGACGAAAGTTGCAAAGTAAAAAAGTAAGTACGTCCGCTTTCGATTTAGTTTAATGGACTAGGCTACGTCGATCAGATCTCGTCCTTCGCCTTTCTTCTTTTTCTCTCCCGCCGCCTCTCATCTATTCATCCTATAGGCCTACTCCGCCTTCTTGACAAATTCTTGTAGAGCATTTCTAGCGTGCAATTCTACACAAAATTTACGGTTCTAAATTGATTTGGGCAGCAGTAGAACCTTTCTGTGCAGTCAAAAATAGTAAAGTGGTCATGCATTGCCATCCGATTGGGAGTAGCTTACCATGGAGGAATGGAAGGGAGAAAAGGGCTCGGGTGTTACGGGCGGTTCCAATGCATTCTTCCTGCCACGACTTAGTTCTGTCTGATCATAAATTCAGCATAATTATAATAATCATTCGAAACTTAAGACACTCCTTTTCACGAACTCTTACCCTGTCTCATCGGATTCTCCACTAGTGGCGGCGCCACGGCAGGTCGCGGCAGGTCATTTGACCTGCCTATTTTGCTCACGACCTGCCTAATGACCTGCCTAAAAAGTTGGAATTTTTAGTATCTTTTGCATTATAGTAATTTAAGAGTTTTATATGAAAAATCACCATTTTCCTCGCCTAATTGATCACTTGCGCTGTCGTGCAATTATTAGATTCAACTTAGTGACTTTTTCGTCTGATCTTATCTATACTAGGTAAATGTAGAGATCTAGGCCTATGGGGCAGGACGTTTATAAGAAACCTATATATTAATCAGACAGTACGGATAAGAATAGGATGGGAGTGCTCTCAAGGGAGGGAGTTATTGGTAGGGGGTGAGGCAAGGGTGCCCGCCTCTTTAACATATACATAGAAGAACTAATACAAGAGGCAATGGAACAGACAGGAGAGGGTGTAAGAGAACAGGAGCCTTAAGATTTGCCGACGACCAAGTAATGCTGGCTACTACACAAGAGGAGGCCGAGGTGCTGCTGAAATCGATGTCGATCAGCTAAACAGGACCTCACTTACGCTCACTAAAATCACAGAATAGATACGCTTTATCTATTCTGTGCTAAAATACGACATGAAGTTAAATATCGGAAACACAAAGATTATGAAGATAAGTGGAGGGATTTGGAGTTAATAGCAGTGAAAATAACAATAAATGGAAAGGAAATGAAACAGATCAAGAGCTTCTGTTACTTGGGAAGCATGATAACAACGGATGCAAGATGCCATGGTGATATAAAACGAAGAATAGTAGTAGGCCTAGGCCTATTGGGAAAAGATGCGTTCACGAAAAGAGGCGAGTTGATGAGAGGAGGGTTGAGCAAGGATCTAAAGAAGAGACTTGTCAAAGTATACCCGTATGGAGTGTGGTACTGTATGGGTCGGGGACGTGGACAATCAGGAAAGATGATATCGAGAGACTGGAAGCTTTTGAGGATATGGAGAAGGATGGAAAAGGTGAGCTGAACGGAGCGAGTGACGAGTGAAGAGGTGCAGCTGCAAAGAGTAGAAGAAAAAGATCACTGATGACAACTTTAAGAGAAAGGGCAAAAGAACTGGATTTGAACAATTATGAGATTCTCTTCTGAGAAATATCATAGAAGAAAGATTGGGGGAAAGAGAAAGCGAGGAAGACTGAGACAGAAGATGCTAGAGTGGATGATGACCGACGGATACAACGAGCTGAGCTATATAAAAGAGGAGGGCGACACAGTCTAGTCATCTTTGATAATTATTGCAATGTCGTTAAACATGACTAGAATCATCAATTTCTTCGACCTGCCAAATAGTTCCTATGACCCCGACCCGACCTGCCGAAATTTTAGACCTGGCGCCGCCACTGTTCTCCACCCTTAAATTCCCGACCCAGACGACACCCGCCCTTAATACCTGTTCCGCCCCTCTGATCCTATGGTAACTCGACCCGGACCATCACGGACTAGGCCTACTCTCACGGACAACCCTTCTAACTCAACGCAGCGCTCGTGAATAAGCTGGTGCCCCGCGTTTGGTTTTCGAGTGGCGCTTTATAAATTTCGAGTTTACGATTACGATTAGTGTATCAGTTTAATCATTCTTGAAAATCAAAATCATTTTTATTTCATCACGGACATTCTCCAGGTGGCGACACATGACTAGTAATATGACTGCCATAAAAATAAATTAGTTCACTGTCATTCGCCAGGTAATGCCTGTGACGAAATTAGTTAATCGCCATTCGCAAGATGAAGCAACGTGAGTTACGTGACTGGTGGTTGATTATTGTATTTCGTTGATCCGTCGCTCAAAGATTCTTCTTTCTTCATAATTATATTGATTTCAACGTTCATTAATTTTTACGAGAATTTTTTTAGCGCCACTTCAAGGAAGCACTCAAGGCACTCCACAAAATTTTAAATTTTAACTAATTAATATACTATGGGTCAGTAGCATCCACCAATAACACAATGCTGGTAATTTCATAATCTTTATATTCCGACAATAACTATTGTATGTTCTGTCATGTTTTTCTTTTATATTTTACATGAATTATGGGTGGCCTATTATAGCTAAATTTTAATCCCTTCTGGGTATCCCTTTCTTCACCAAATTATGTTAAGGGGCCGTCCATAAAGTACGTCACGCTCCAGGGGGGAGGGGGTGTAAGAAAGTGTGACAGAGTGTGACAGGGGGAGGGGTCAGGCCATGTGTGACGTCACACATTTATTTTTTAAATTCTTTATTATTTTTTGTTTGTTTTTAGTACCTAAAATCCGACCCGGCCCGGCCAGACGTGTCTAAAACCCGGCTTGGCGGGATAAAAGTTTATTTCCCATCACTATCAAAGCGTTTAGAGACACACGTCACTATCAGAGGGATTAGGGATAGTATCCTAGGGTTGAGAGGGTTAGGTAAATGGTTATGTTTTTAAAAAAAATTTCTCGAAAGTGTGACATACTTTAGGGGGGGTCCGAGATTTGTGACAGTTTGTGACAGGGGGAGGGGGGTCAAAATAGCGTGACGTACTTTATGGACGGCCCCTAATGTATTATTCAATGTCATAATTGTATCATGTTTGTTTGTTGTTTTGGTTGAGGAATAAATAAATAAATAAATAAATAAATAAATAAAGTACCCTCTGACCGTACGTAAAGATATGGCCAGACCTATGACCAGTAACATGGCGCCACCAAGTGAATGGCTGCGAAATAATTACAAATGAATTTATTACCGTCACATGGCGCCACCAAGCGAATTTCGTTGAATTAACGTCTAGCATTCAAATTTGTCCAGACATTTAACGCCATGTTGAGTATGCAGAGATTGTTGGGTTCAAATCCATGCTGAGTATGCAGAGATTGTTGGGTTCAAATCCATGCTAGGCACACATTTGGTTGAAGATGTGCTTCAAGTGTATCCTCTAGCAAACTTAGCCATGAGTACACGGTCAGTGGGAAGAATAGCGGGTGAGAAAGAGGACTAGCCAAACATCGTAACATGCTGAGGCTAAAGAAAATGAAGTAACCAACAGTTTAAATCCATGGCTCACTCAGGGATTAATCTTCTCCTAATGTCAGCTAATCAGTGTAAACATTTCCAGAGCTGGCAAGTCAAGTGCTATAGCGCCGTTTGACCCATCTAGAAAATGCTAATTATTAACACTTATGTAATTCGTATTGTATCTGTATTGTATCTGAAGATTCTCTAAAGCATCTCTGACAGAGCTCACAAACAGAGGTGCCTTCAGTGGACAGATCCCCCTCCACCCAAGAGAAAAGAAACGATTTCACACAGTGACCTAGACAGAATTGTTGAGACAACAGAGAGAGAGATGGGAACCAATTCCAAAAGTGCAGAACCAAGGTAAACAAGGGTTTCTGATTTGAGGCAGACCTCAAACGAGTAAAACAATACCATAGTGTACAACTGTACTGCAGCTTCACTTTGTTTATTGGAATCCTAACTAAATCAATGGGTCTTTTATGTTGGTCTGAAGTGCTGGTCTTAGTTGGAAGTGTTTGTATTTTGGTCTAAAGTATTGGCCTTAAACGAAAGAACTGAAGTCAATGTTCTTCTAGTGTCACCTTAAAGACCTGCAGCCCTAACCACTACACTTAACTGTGTGTTATTTTATTAGAACCAGAACAATTTTCATAAAACCTTTTCCAAAAACATACAACTCCAGATACTGCAAAAAAATTAGTATTACATACACAAATTACATTTATGCATAGATAGAACTACCCGAACATTAACAAAGACGTGCATGAAATTATGAATAGCGCTAATTGCATATCAACATTAACACACAACCAATATTTTTTCAACACCCATGTAACATACAATATATTAATTAAGAAAGTCAACAGAATGTACAAAATATACCTTCTTAATCACCTGCAAACCTATGAATGTTTAAACAATAAAACTGTACCAAGAACTAGGAGAACAATACGGAAGAGATACTAAAACGTCCACAAGACAAGAAAAATCATTTGCCTAAACACTGATGTGACCTCAAAGAAAAGGTGTAAAATTTCTGGTAAATAGCTGAAAAGTGATAGCCTCACAAGCCACATTTGCTGGTTCCACATTAATATACCCATGGGTCAGTAGCATCAACCAATAACACAATGCTGGCAAGTTATGGGTGCAAGGAACAGTTCGAAAAAACAATAGTTTACTTGCCAAATAATTTCATGTTGTCAATTTAGAATGGAAGCTGGATAGACGAGTTCATCTGCATATAAATTACATGTAATGATAATCACAATTTAAGAGATTGAATGGAGCACAAGAGATCTAATTATCTGCAGATCACGAAGACCGGTTCTAGGACCAAATGGTACGGACAAAACGGTATGCTTAAATGGAACCTGGATGAGGGTATTTTATTGCTGAAATAGAGGGTGGATGGCTTTTTTGTGGCTGAAGTAGAGTTCTAGTGAAGAAAAGAGCTTGAGAAAAGGAGGCTGGATTGGCGAAAAAAATGCTTGAGAAATGGAAGCTGAATTGATGTCTTTCATTCGTGTGTTTCATGATGTATCCAGCTTCAATTTCAGCCATAAGATTCCTTAAATCAAGCTCCATTTGTAATGCATCTTTCATTAATCCAGCTTCTATTTCAGCTTTGAAAATACCCTGATACAGCTTCTATATCTAAAGCGTTATTTTCATCAATCCAGCTTCCATTTCATATATAAAAATATCCATACAGAGCCTTCATCCAGCTTCCATTTCACATGTGTCTTTTCATTAATCCAGCTTCTATTTCATATATAAAAATTCACTAATCCAGCTTTCATTTCATGCATACCATTTTGTCCGTAACATTTGGTCCGGTCACCCGAAGAACTCGTATAAAAAAAAGCAACAGGAATTAACCAAAGTTCACAGAGGTAGACAGTGAAAAAAAGTGAGTTTATTTAATTGACGCGAGATGTTGGTTAAACGCAATCTACTGGAATTTCTACGAATGCTGAGTCCCAACAAACAGTCTACAACAAAACAGAACAAAACTTTCATTAAAAATATTTCTATTTGAACATGAGAATTAAAATAAAAACAATCTTAACCGATGTTAATCAAAATTAAATGGATTATTTCTATGTGAAAGAGAAACAAAGTACACTGGATTTTATGATGAATGATTACACAAGCATTTAATATTACCCTATGTATACCCTCTTTGCATTATACAAATCATAGTTAACAGATTCCTTTCTATGCGAACACAAGAGGAAAGGGGAATTCAAAGGATGTTAATCCTGCGCAAGTGCGCATCCATCATAGGGTCTTCTCTATTATCTGGCATTGTGTCCTTGGTTGTGTGTCTGTCTATCCTCGGAAGCTCTTTGCTTTAACTTCTGCTTGCTATGGTCGCTGCTCTCTGCATTTGGCCACTAGAGGCGACTTTGTAGTTCCTCCATATGTAAACACACAGCCATCAGGCAGAATAGGGCTTTCTCTATCTGTTTAGAATAGCCTTCACTTTGGCCTGTGTTCCCTTCCATGGGACTTGTAGAACTCTATTTATAAACAACTCAAGATTTTCCTCATTGGCCGTGCCTGGGTCGTGTGGAGCACCTCCAAGTAGATATATTAAAGGGGCGCCATATAAATTCAATAGGTAGATAGACAGATAAATAGACAGATAGATGTGATTCATGATGTTGAAAGGACCAAAAGACCAACACACCTTCGACCGATCTTCACGTTCAAAGTTGCAATATAGAATGTGCAAATAATATTTATCCCATACAAATAGTACTGCACTGTTTAACCCCATGACAAGGATGTCTGCAATAACTTTCTGGACTTCTGGGTACCACTGGCCCATTAGGGCTGAATCCACAACTCTCCAGATTCTGACAAATACGTTGACCAAAATATTTCAAATACTGAGACAATCAGATATAAGAAATAAGTTCAATGCTCCTTTCCTTATATAGCACCGTTTCACCCAACAAAACCATCTGCGAAGACAAACCTTTCCCAAACAGCACCGAACCAATTTTTAGATTCCAAGCAATCCAAGGGACCACAATTGTGTACCCAGGAGAAATAATAATAATAATAATGCTTATGGTTATGAATTAAATGACTTACCGGTACATAGCATTGGACAGCTTGGACGGTCTCTGATCTCTTCACCTTAAAACCTGCAAAGAAATCAAAAATCAATTGAATGAATCAGCATTGCGTGGGGCGCGGTGGTGTAGTGGTGGCGTCGTCGCCTTGAAGCCGGAAGGTTCGAGGTTCGAATCCACCTCGCCGCGTAAGGACCTTGGGCAAGTCCTTCACTCACAATTGCTCAGCGCTTCGGCGTGAAACTCCGATGCAGTGTCCGCTCTGCATTCGGGAGCGCCTCTGAGTAGAGAGAGCTTGAAGGGGCGCTATAACAAGTGCACATACAAACAAGCATATATATATATATACATGTATATATATATATATATACATTATATACATACAGTTTTACACACATACATACATACATATATATAAATATATATATGCACATATATATACTACATGCAATGTTGAATGGTGTTTCAAACATGGACAACTTCCTAATTAATCAATTAACTTAGTCTGACTAATTGCGACTGGAGTCCTTGATCAGCACACGGATGCCATAATAAAAATCCAGATAATACTCCAAATGATTTCTATATCAGATGAGTCTTCGAGAGCACAGAGACAGATCCACGGCAGAAAGAAGCGTTGTTTAAAACCTGTCTTTACTTAGCTGAGCATTGCATTTAAATCACCTGATCAATGTCCCTCTCTCAATGTCCTTATTCATCACTCAAATACATGCTAAGCATTGTTGATGATCAACAAATGCTGACTCTGCTCTGCAGCTGTGCGAATCTACACTTGCTCATCCAACGCTCCTGCCATGGTTTCTTTTCATTCAGTCTATTCTTTAGTTCATTCAAATAAAAATCATTCAAGGAAATTCATCTGTTTCAATTCCATTTCCCAACATGACCTGCGTTTATAATTTCCACAACCTACAGAACTTCAAACTGGGATTTTCCAAATGATTACAATTTTTAACAACTGTCTGTCCTGATTGATTATCACTGCATTATAACAACAACGCTACAAAACCCTTAACATTAGATTAAACCTCGCCCAAAAGAACAGTTTGTTTATTCAGCTGTCTTACTCATCTTCTACTGCAGCACATAATATCTCGTCGCATTTTCCGACAGCATGGCAGCTTTTGGACCGAGAGGCGAAGGCAGACTGCCACCATTGAGGAGAGGTGGTGTTCTGAGAGCAACCGTCAGAGCGATCATTGACGCCAGAACAGCAAAGACAACAGCCACTGTTGAGAGAACGTACAGCAGCCGTGCATCAAAATGGATTCCTACAAGAAAAAGTAACATTCATCTATGAAATCAGTCAACTTTAACGTCAGCAGCTATCCAATCACAATTCTTAATGATAAGGACATTCAATGGCAAATTGTATTGTATCCGTAGAATTAGAAAGCGACTCTCATAGTGCAAACCAATCAGAGGCACTCCCAGTGCCCCAGAGATGCACTTCAGGTGCCAGTTAAACAATAATGAAGAATGTATGTCAACCACGAGAGCCGATTCCAAATTGCAGGACCAATCAGGGCTGAAAGTGAGCCGGGTCTGATCTATTCAACCTGCTATGTCTCAACCCTCAACATTGACAAAATTCCTCATCATAATACTCAATTAGGCTAACTAATCTTTCCGACTTTTTTTCAACACACCTCAGTTCTCCCGTGCCTTACTCTCTCTTCTGTCTACAATTTTGGAATCATCTACAATGAAAAACCTTACATTTCCTTCATCGCATCACCTGCTATGCCACATCTTTGAGTTCACAATACAACCAAGAAGACAATCAAGCGACATAATTGTAATCAAATACACTGTTACTCAGTTATCCTCATCATAATTATCATCGAATTTTGAGCCAAAACGCTGGGCAAAAAATATTTCAAGTCATTCAGCAGGGATTAAACATCCCACTCACCCACAAGACAATTTCAAACACAAGCAAATAAATTTACTTTTCCCTATCTGTCGATTCAATTCTCAAGCGACTAATAAGGATTGGCAATATACGTCGATTAGATAGCAGAGGCAGGACTGTATGACTCGTTGATCCATCAGCCTATAAAGCTACAATAATAGGTCTATGCATTTTCAGAAAACGAAAACAACTGAAATCATTCCAGCACAAACAATAAAGGTAATCTATCGTTTTAACGGAATTAATTATTTTTCTCATTTCGGAAAACGGAATAGCGGAATAAATTATACGAAATTTTTGGGCAGTCGCAGCATCATTATTTTTAAACATTCCGGCTTCTACTTTGGCATAAATCGTTATCATCAATCAGCTTTCCATTTAGTCAAGATTTCATTTAACCAATCCAGGTTCCATTTCAACAATAACAGTTTTTTATCAATTCAATTTCTGTTTAAATAACAATTATTTTTCATCAATCCAGCTCCAATAATTTCAGCAATGATGTTTTCGCAAACTCCACTTCTATTGCGTGAAAAATTATTTCATCAATCCGACTTCTATTTAGCAAGAATTCCTTTTGTCAAACCAACTTGTATGTCATCATCGCTATATCCCATGCAATGGCGAATAATTAATTCCGCTAAAACGATAGTGGACACAATGGCAAATAATTAATTCCGTTAAAACGATAGATTACCTTCAAACACACGCAATTAAATTCACTTTTCCCTATCTATCGATCCAATTCTAAAGCGAGTAATAAGGATTGGCAATATACGTCGAGCAGAGGGAGGACTTAATGTATAACTCGTTGATCTATCAGCGTATAAAACTACAATAATACGTCTATGCATTTTCAGAAAACGAAAACAACTGAAATTATTCCAGCATAAACAATAAAAACGAAACAAAATTTTACTGCGAACAATAATTTAAATTTCTAACTTTTTAAGACCGAATGGCGAACTTTAACATCCTCCATGACTAAAAAACAACGATAGCATGAATGCAGGGACAGCGCCGAATGCGACCAGCTGACATCAGAGGTGCGTTTTTATAGACACTTCTACTTGTCTTCTATAAAAATAGGTTGTGAGCTTATTGCCTCACGCCTTTCCAGTCTCTTCAAAAGTTCAGCGCTGCCTAACCCTATCCTAAATTAACTTTACTAAGTTTACTTTGGTAGCTAATGGCTAGTTATCAGTAATAATAATCTTCATTTAATCACTCAATCTGACACACCGCAGAATGATTACAAGTACATATTATACGAAATACGGTATTATATAATTATATATTATATAAAACTCTAATATCTTTGCGATAAGTATCTACAATTCTTTAACTTTTCTACATAAATCAATGACACGTTTCTCGTATTTTTGTTCTTCAAAATCCAGCAGTAGCAAACGTACACAGTTACCTTAAACGACTGTTTTCCGTGTATCAAAACAACTCAACGTTAATGACTAGCCTACATTGCCAGCCTTATTAACTCTCTCTCCCTTGCGGCAGACTGACTGCAACTACCGTCGCAAGCTTTTACCACAGCTGCTGTAGGCCTATAGTGTCGACTGTCACCAAAAAAGCCTCACCACAGTTTTAACAATTATAAGACAGAATATAAGCTCATTACTTTCGAAAATCATATGGAACCTAGCTATTCCAGAATGAGATATAGGGAATGTGACATTTTAATCATAACAGGCCTATAGAAGTAGCCTACCTTATAATAAACTTGAAATTTCTTTTAAAAGTTTGATATCTAGAAATCGTAGACTCTTAAATTTCTAAAGTAATAGGTCTACTGTTAAGGCAGGCAGAACACTGTGGGCAGACTTAGATCGATTCTTCAGTTAGATATCCGAATACAGAGAAAGGTGCGTGAGGCCACAGTAGGCCGCTGCATGGTTTGCAGTTAATTGAAATATCATCCTCTTTGATCACGGTCTTGTATTGGTCAGTTCATCTAATTTAGACGCGGTTTTCATCAGTGCTATACAAATTATCATCAACAATCCTGTAATTAGGCTTACAGTTGATGCAGTTCCAAGGACGATTTATACACAGGACAGGAAAGTTCTTATATGAGCGCCTTGTACAGGAAAATGGCGTCCGACGCCGACCCATGCGCCGAGCGTGTAACGTGGCGCTCCTAGCGAAGCGGGCGTAAAAGCGCGTGTTTCCTTAACGAATGCATTGCGGATGCTATGTAGAAAACGATGAATAATTATCTTTAAAGCAATAAATAATCGCATATGTAGAGTGAAACATCGTGCTCAATATACGCTGTAATGTCTATCACCATTAATATGGCATGTTACATAATTTTAAGGCTAATTTTGAAATTTTTACGAGGCGTCCCAAGCCGGATTCAACATGGGCCTAGCCCATGGTATCGACGAATTGTTTGCGTCTGATACGATGAGATCGAGAAGAGTTGAGGTTGAAATAAAGCGTTTGAGCAGCTGTAGCCTATATGAACCTATAAACTCAATCTAGACGCTCAATGTTAATTACTGTCACTGTCTGATGCAATCAAGTGTTCCGATTATGCTAGCATGGGCTAATAGGCATGCGTCGTTCTGTGACTGCTGCCAGTTAGCAGCACATCTCACGACGGTCCTACTAATGCATTGCGTTAATAGTTAAGAAGTTTCTGACACTTTGGCCAAAGATATTAGAGTCTTTAGACTATAAGGCCTTTGCTTTGGCTGTCACCGTATACGGCATTAAATGGCTTTTGCATTGAGACTATGGATATCCCAGACAGTCCAGACTAACATTAACTTCATGCCTTTATGATTAGCATACATGCCTTTATGATTTTACCTAAGAAAACTCGAGGGAAGGACATCAACCCCATGTCATCAATCCAGCTTCCATTTAGGCTGTCAATCTGGAATGACCTTTCAAAGCTTCATTTACTACATCTCACCAGTAAACTTTGTTCATAAATCTATCTTGTTTTTTTCGCCGTGGCTGGGCTGGGAGCGCCTCTGAGTAGAATTTAAAGGGCGCTTTATAAATTCATAGAATGAATGAATAAAGAATGCACCTTTTCTTCTAGCCAGTGGCGGCGCCAGCAATACAATTTCAGCAGGTCTCATTTAAGTCATGGGAGTAATACAGCAGGTGGAAGAATCTAAGTCATGTTAAATTTTTATTCCTCTGCATAACATAAATACAGGTCGTTTTGCTTAGTTACATCATTTTCCACCAACTAAGAACATTTAATACAATACAAGTTTAGCACAATACTTATAACCATTTCAGTACTAATAGCAACTCGTACATGTATACAAATCATTAGGAACAAAGTCTTACAAAAAGCTATCATTGGCTGAGTTACTGATATTCACAGAATGATGTTCAAAGCCAATGCTAAAGCGTACAGGTGCAGGCATATGCAACATACATGCAATGAAATTGAATGTTCCTCTATTTTTAAAGTGCATATAATAAAATGTTCCACTAAGAATGTAAAATGTGTGACAGTCACAAACGATGGCAACATGTTGATGATGACAAATATACAGAAGCCCTTGAGATTTCACAGTATGCACACAAAAATGTTCAATAAACCATATAGACCACGGGCATGGATGCACCATGTGAACCCTTTTTGCAACATACCCACCAATATATGCCATGGCATTAAGAGTGGCCAAATCATAAACCTGAGTAACATGAAGGTTACTTGCAAATACATTAGATGCTGAAGAACATGCAATAACTGGTTCATTAATTGGCACCAAATCTCCAACTTCTTTCACAGGGGAGTTTGCTAATTTATGAAGACAAAGTAAAATTTCATCGTCATTACTCTCACAGTTTCCATTAGCATAACTTGACAAGAGATTATTTGCTATACCCTGGCGCATTGCACTACGAAATTTACCCGCTGACGGATTATCACTAAATCCACCTTTCTGCCGAATGGATGCAAAGTAGCTTTCAAGGCAATCCTGATTTAATCTACGAGGCATCATAAATTTCAAGTCTGGTTTGACTGCTTCCCATAAATGCAGCAGAGCGGAGAGAGATAGTCTCCAGCCATCAACGCAATAAATTTTTGTTTTCGATCCAATAAATTTCCAATGAGAAAACCAACTTATGCAGTCTTGCCAGAATTTTACATGGAAAGAAGTGGCTGTCAGTGGACGTCGAGTAATTTTTACATCCTTGAAATTTACACCATTGCAGGAATCAAATAATTTATCCATGCGTTCCCCAAGTTCAGCTGTGACAATAGCATCACTAGGCAGCAAGTCACCTGGAAGAACACCTTAGCTGACATTGAAGAAACTGTAAAGGACTGCATATCATATGACTTAGCTACTTAGATGCAGCCTTAATAATTTCATTCATTGACATGGAATTGTCTATTTTCTTTGCACGTAGTTTTCGGACCTGTCAGATGTAGTACGAGAGGCGACGGTGAGTTCATCAGTACTGTAGATCATGCTTCCAAGAACGAACTGATTGTCCTGTAAAAACAAACATAGGTAAAACATATAAACATATGCTACCAGACAACGTCGAGCCTTCTCGGTCATTTCCTGAATGAATGAATGAATGAATGAATGAATGAATAAAAATGCAAGCATTTACTGCTCAGCATTCTTGTCTAAGAATCACAAGCAAGGGGTAAAAAGTGGAAGTAGAAACATTTTAAAAATATGAGTAAAAAATAACTGCAATGTAGAAAACATCGTGTTAACAGTGTCAAATGATGCGTGGATTGTAGCATTAGTTCAAGTCATGGGTTTACCAGAGATCTTTTCAATTAATATTTTTATTGTCGCAATGAGCACTACAATGGGATATATAATTGCAAGCACTTTATGTTCATCCACATGGCACATTCAAACAATTTAAATTCATTAGAACTGAATTCAATGCTAGATGTAGATTAGTAAACTTTCTAAAATAATAAAAAATTTGAAATATAAACAATGCGTTTGAAGCATTTCAAGGATCTATGAGCTAACGCAAAAAGCCTGTTTGGGCAGTTTTTCACGGTTAAACTTTGAGTTCAACTTTTTAATTTTCAATTAAATGAGAATTAAATTGAGAAATAAGTAAAATGCTATTATAGGGATATGTTTTAATTATTGAAACAAACCGCCAATTACAAATAGCCTTCTAAGTCTTTGTGTTATAATTAAAGGTCGGTTTTTGCACTCGCCATTTCAGTTAACGGTCCGCGAGCTTCAGCCAAAAATTATTGCCGGTCCGTGGTCTGCAGAAGTTTGAGAACCACTGTACTAGGATGCTGAAACTAAACTAGATATCAGATTTAGATTTTAAATACTAAAACAAATTGCAAACAAGTCCTACAAAATTTTATTTCTAACCTGGTGGTGTTGAAACATCTGCACGTGGCTTTCGAGGTAGAGATGGCTTTCGAGGCAGTGGTAGCTTGCGACACGACTGAAGTCTCTTGGGTAGATTTGGAACATTGAACAGTGTTGGTGGCACTGCATTCCACACCAAGCTGTCTCGCCTTTGGCTTTTCATGAATTGACTCTCCTCAAAGTGGTCGGCACACAGTCCACAGCTTTCAGATAAATACGCTGCAGAGCGTTTCACTAGATCCTGACGTCGCATAATTGTACTCATCGCCTGCATCTGCCAAACACATGTAGCAATGCAAATTGTTACCTCTGAATTACTTATCATTTGCTTTAATTTATTACTCGGCGAAGTTACGGGAAAACAAAACAGATGTCTGACTTTTCGAATCAATGTCAGACACGATTGACCGAATGTACACACAGAGTTATACAGCCGAATTCGTTCGCAATGCCGACCGCATGTTTATGCGATTTAGATTACTTAACCAAGCAAATTTCAAGCAATATCTAAAATCATTGCATCATTTACCTTTCTTCGTTTTTTTGGAAACCGAAATAAAGACAATCCAGGATTTTTCTTCCTCGAAATCTTACAATTAATCGATGAACACCACATTGCGCGTGCCGAGTTTGTTGTTGTCTACGAGAGCCTTTACGTCCGCTTCACCAGGCGGCGCGACGATCGCCTACTAAAAATAGAACTGACCAACGACACCATATATAAAACGGATATACATGCTTTTTATACAAGAAACCTATCCTCTAAATATAGAATCCTTGATGCAGTTCTAGCAATGTGCAGAATTGAAAATATGAGCTGAACTATTATGTGCTGTACAAAGTTGGAAACCCCAGAACAATCTTTGAATAACCTATCGTTTTGTTTACAATGGGACTAAAATTTGATGTTAGTCACAGGTTTACCTGAAGCGCCAATAAAAAAGTTGGTATGAGATAGTATGAATATTTTCTTTAAAATAATGAAGCTTCAAAGATTTTTTTAGAGAAACACGAGTGTAGGTCCATAGCCTACACGTATTTGCTTTTATTTGTCGAGCCAACACCAACACCAGCATTAAGGCGATTTTCTACGATTTTCTACGATATTGAGTTTGATACATTATTTCAAAGGCCTTGTCTCAGGCTTTAAAATGACACAAAAGTATTGCTCAACCTTTATTCCAACCAAAGATGTAAGGAAAAAGTGATCTAATTAAAGTAATTAAGTAACCAATTAACTAACAAAATAATTTGCATATCAAGAACATTAAAATAGCTCTAAAGCTTGTGTTTTAAAATAAAAAAAAATTTAAACAAATTATTAAAAAAAATTAAATTCTGCACCAAAAAATTAATCACAAACATACCATGTCACTAAATATCTCTGATGTGCAATTTCCGACTTAATGCTGATTTCGGTGTGAACCGCCACATTTGAATCTCATCTCAACAATATACCGTACTTTAGGCCTACACCTACATAATTACACATGTATTGTCATATAAAGAAAAGGAAATGCAATAGACAATAGACTCCAGGCAGATATGACCGCAGGCAGATGACCAATTTCCTAACTACCTTTCAATAGTTTAGATTTGACAATTTCAGACAGTATGAAATCAACATCTCTTGGGCAAACAGAACAGAACATTCCACTCTTACATAAAGTTCTCTTCCAGTGCTCTTCTGTTCTGTTCATAGTAGTTAAGATTTATGTATTCTGTAATCGGAGTTCCTGTAAATTGTTTCAACTGCGTAATTGTACACTGTAACCGGTTGCGGTCTGTCAACCGGATTGTTGAATAAACGAAAATTACTATTATTATTATTAGCAACATATGTTGACAAACCAACTTCTAGCCATTCAATACAAGTTTTATACAACTGAGCAAATCTTTGAAGAAACATCGGAAACACGTTTCTCACGTAGTATTATCAAATCTCATCAGTAAGCTTATGTCATACTTGTAGGCCTATATATCAAACACAATTTTAACATATTAACTACAATTTCGTATAATATACCACATAATAATTATGTTAAAACATGAAGATATTTTTGTATTA
Source organism: Lumbricus terrestris (assembly GCA_949752735.1). Taxonomy (NCBI): domain Eukaryota; kingdom Metazoa; phylum Annelida; class Clitellata; order Crassiclitellata; family Lumbricidae; genus Lumbricus; species Lumbricus terrestris. Next base: position 37,793,182 of record OX457050.1, read on the forward strand.
TTGTCACATTTTCTATTATTGTCAGTACTTAATATACTTATTGTTTCCATCTAAATGTAGGTCATCAGAAAGTCCAAGGTCCCAGTAAAAAAGTAACTTGGGTAAAATCTGATCAATTCAACGATGCATCCCAATCATCACTTGAAAAATGATGTGCACATTAAATCAAATTTTGATTCCAATTCGAGCGTACCTTCTCAACAAGTGTTTCGAAGCTGCAGACTGTCACTGAATAGACCTATCTTGAAAGACCAGTCAACACTAGCTGTCTAGTAATAGAGCACAGTCAAAGAGGAAAAACCAATGATAATAATATAAAGTGGCAAAGTGTACATATATATGTGTAATATATATATACATATAATTGTTTATTAATTCAAAACTGTCAAGCACGCCACCTCAAGATCGAGGGTTTGAAGAAACACGAAAAACCTTGGTACCAGTGACACCGCATGTGGTTTGACATCACACAGTTTATGTCTCGAAGCATTCTTATAGCAGACATTAGATCAATGTGGTTCTTGAGTAGCATGCCGATTCTTTTTGTGCTTCGTAAGACCATATTTATCACTAAAAGACTTTTCACAAAGATCACATTTGACCATCTCCATTTCTTTTCCCGAGTGAGTTGCGACTTCGTGTCGTTTCAGACCGCTTGTATACTTAAACGATTTACTGCAGAGTTTGCACTGAAATGGCTTTTCTTCGGAGTGAACCCCTTCGTGTTTCTTCAGTGCAAAGAGTTTTGTAAATGACCGATGACACAATTTGCATCTGTATGGCGCTTCATTAATGTCTTTTCTCATGTCCGTCTGTCGACCAGTGCAGGATAGAGCTTTCATTAATAAATCCAAGTCTTCAAATGTCACATGTGAACCATTGATCAATTCATCGATATGTGCTTTACTGTGTGACGCCAGTTGTTCAGTTGCTGGAAATGATTTTCCACAGAGCCAACATTTATGAGTCCTTCGCAGAGCATGAATGATCCGATGTATCTTGAGTTTGTAGAGGGTTGAAAATGATCTACAGCATAAACGACATCGGAATGGTTTTCCAGTTGCATGGATTCGCAGGTGAAGTTGGAGATGAAGTCTGTGTGCGAAGGATTTTTTGCAGAATCTGCATTTACGCATTAACTGTTGGCGAAGGTGAACCATGATGTGATATTGGAGATCAGACACTTTGGAGAAAGACTTGAAACATATCAGACATCTCGGAATCTTCTCACTTGTGTGTAGCTTCATGTGATATTTGAGGGCGAAGTTTGTCGCAATGAACTTCTCACATATGGTGCATTTAAAACGCCTCTCCCCTGTATGCGTTCTCATGTGATGTTTAAGGTAAAAACGACTAAATTTCCTGTCACATATATGGCATGCATGAGTTCTTTCTCCAGTGTGGGTCAATAGGTGAATGCTACGACGTCCTGAAGAAACAAAAGCTTTCTGGCATAAGTGGCATTTGTACGGTCTTTCTCCTGTATGACTTCTCATGTGTATTTTGAGCAAGGCGTTGGATGTAAAAGCCTTATCACACAATGCACACTTGTAACGTTTTCGTGCAGGACCCGAATGAACCGTCATGTGAGTTTTGAGCCTCGTCATGGCTGAAAACGACTTTCCGCAGAATTCGCATCTGAATGGTCTTTCCCCAGTGTGAGATCTCATGTGTATTTTCAGGACCGATGCACGGCTAAGCGCCTTTCCGCACAAATGACAGACACAGTTTCTCTCGCGATTGTGGGTTTTAACATGACAGCGAAGAAATGAAGCCAGACGGAATGACTTGCCGCAAACATCACAGGAATGCACCTCCGTGGGAAGGTGGCGTTCCATGTGGCGCGAGTATTTGCTGCGCCATTCAAAGGCTTCTGGGCAGAACTGACATTTGTACGGCTTCTCACCTGTATGAACTCTCATGTGTTCAGTGAGCTGGTATGATTGCTTGAAGGATTTCTTGCATTGCTGGCATTCGTGAGGTCGGTCCTCCGAATGAGAAAACATGTGCCGTCGAAGTCTTCCTGGTTTGATGAAACTCAGGTCACACAGCTGGCATTTGTGTGGTTTATCTCTTGTGTGCAATTTCATGTGGTTTCTAAGGGACGATGCCTGGGGGTATGATTTATCACAGACCACACAAGTGTAAGGTCTTTCTTTGAGGTGAATTGTCACGTGAGCTTGAAGTTGATCCTTGTGCTCAAAAGCTCTGAAGCACAGATGACATTTGTGAGGCTTTACTCTATCATGAGCTCTCATATGTGTCTTTAGACATGATGCTTTTGAAAACAACTGGCCGCAAACAGTACATTTGTAAGAACGGGTTTCCAGTACACCATCATTCGGAGGCGACTCCTTGGTGGCAGGAACTGGCTTGAACACAGCAGATGACCGCAACTCACAGTAACTCTTCGTGTGCGACCCACATACATCCGATCGAGCAAAAGATTTATGGCACAGCGGGCATTTGTATGGTTTGACTCCACTGTGAACTACAGAATGTTTGCTCACGCCACCTCTACTTTTGAATAACTTGCCACATGTAGGACAGTTGTAAGGTCTTTTCCTGGTGGGCGCTCTTCCGTGTTTTATTTGGTGTTTGTGTGCAACAGATTTGGAAGGTTGGTTCTCGCAATGCACTGCTGAGTGTGAGTCTCGACTCACTACTTCTGGAATAGACGTTTCATAAACTATACCTTCATCAGACGTCTTTTCAATCACCGGATGGTTGGAATCACTAGAATTCTCCACGGAGTGCAATGCAGTTTGTGAATCGAGAGTAGCTGCTTCAGAAGTAGACTGCTTGCAAGCTGTACCATCATCAGAAGTTGCTTCCAATGTATCATTCGATGCGAGATGGTTGGACTCAGAAATAGTTGAAGCTGATGCCATCGATGATTTTCCTGGACGGCAATTTTTAGAATGAAGGTTACGAGAATCGATTCGAGCAAAACGTTTCTGGCATGATGGGCAGCTGTATGGCTTCTCTCCAGTGTGTACTCTGAAGTGTCGTTCAAGACGAGACTTCTTGCGGAATGATTTGTTACAACATGGACAATCATGAGACTTTTTCCCAAAGAGCACAGTTCTGTGTGTTCTTGAGCTGGAAGGTTTCTCTACAGGGATTATTGGAGGTTTGTCTGAATGCAAAATAAACTTCTCCTGAAGCATTGAATTATTTAATGTTTCATTGGCTGCACTGTGTACAGGCGGACGATTGGACTCTTCAGCACGTGTTGTCATCTCTGATTTCGAAGGAACCAAACCAGTCAAATGCTTTGCAGAACCAGAATTTATATTTTTCTGGGATCCTCTTTCAGCAGAACCATTCTTCACAGACAAGTCACTGGCCTCTGTAATTGATGAAGGCAATTTCATTGATGATCTTAAATGACAATTATTTTTCACATGAAATTTACAAACATCCAATCGAGAAAAAGATTTTTGACATAAAGGACATTTGTACGGCTTTTCTCCGGTATGGGTTCTTGAGTGCCGATTTAGATGAGCCTGTGTTCTGAATGATCTGTTACAGGATGGACAGTCGTGACATACTACTGCGTAACTAAACCTCCTAGACTTGTTCCGATACTTTGGTGCAACAGACTTGCAGACTTTCTCTTTATTCTGAACGGCCAAGCTTGAATCTAGAGGTACATCTCCAGGAGAAGACTTGTTTGAAACAGATGGTTCATTCACAAGTGAATTGGAGGCATCAGGAATGGATGCGGATACCATTGATTTCTCTAAACAATTATTCTTCATATGCAAGTTGCAAGCATCTGCTCGAGCAAAACTTTTCGCACACAATGGACATTTGAAAGGTCTTTCTCCAGTGTGGACTCGCAAGTGTCGATTGAGATTGCGTCTTGATCTGAATGACATTTCACAATATTCACACTTATGAGACTTGCTGACAAAAGGAGCACAGTGGACAGAATTGGAAAGTTTCTCCTCACTAAGCATAGGCATAGGCAACCTAATAAGACTTACTGAATCGGAGAAAAATATCTTCACACAACCTGAATTATCGCCATCAGATGTTGTTTCAACTCTATCCTTCCGAACACAAAAATCACTGGTGTCAGCAACTGTTGAACGCACATTTGGTGATTTAGCATGACAGTTATTTTTCATGTGAAACCTGCATGTATCCAAGCGAGCAAACAATTTCTGGCACAACGGACAATGATATGGCTTTTCTCCAGTATGGATTCTTGAGTGTCGTTCCAGATGAGACCTAGTTCTGAATGATTTATTGCAATATTGACAGTTGCGAAACTTTCTAGACCTTTTCTGATGCCTGGGCGCCACAAGATTTTCTTCTGAATCCTTTTGAGGTTTTCTCTCTGCTTCTATTTTTCTGCTGAAACCTTCAGAAGCGCTCTCTACACCTGGCGCTGACAAGCGTGAATCTACAAGTATTTCCTCTGGAATAGATTTATCTGACACAATCTGAGGATTGTTCAAAAGTAGATCATCGGAACCAGGAATGGACACCACAGCTGATACATTCGATTTTCCCTCACAGTTATGTTTCACATGGAACCTACATGCATCTATCCGAGAGAAAGCCTTCTGGCACACAGGACATTTGAACGGTTTTCTTCCTCTGTTGACAAGTACATGGCGACCTGGACGAGCTTTTGCCTTTAACAGTTTCACATGTAATCCACGCTTGGAAGATTTTTCACTCAAACGAACTTCAGGATCCGCAGAGACCACAGAGTTGGAAGACGTCACTTCGTTGCATGTCACTAATTGTGATTTCAGATCTTTGTCGCATGCTGCAACATGTGGTGTGATATTCTCTTCATGATGTACTGCGACGTGTGGTGTAGGATTCCCTTCAGTTGCTACAAGCGATCTGGGATTATCTTCACCACGTATTACTACATGTGATCTGAGACATAGTAAATCTAAACTCGACTTGTCACGAAGATTTTTATGAACATTACGAGACGCATATTCATGAGATGTTGTTTTAACTGCAAATTTCTCTGTAGATGAATCACCTGCATGAGCAACTGACGAAAGCTGTGTTGTTGATGATTTTAAAGTCTGACAGCTATTTCTGACATGAAAGTTACACACATCCATCCGAGCAAATGATTTCTGGCACAAACGACACTTGTACGGTTTCTCTCCGGTGTGAACTCTCGAGTGTCTATTGAGGTGAGCTTTTGTTTTGAATGACATCTCACAAACCGAACATTTGTGAGGTTTGTCTTTGATAAGGAGTCTTGCATCATCTAATGCTTCTGATGTTGGCTTAAAGACAAGCTGACGTCTTTTGTTAGACCTGTCTTTAAGTTCCGTTAGCAAAAGACCAATGCCCTGATCAACGACGGTCAAAGACAGATCATCATCATACGCTCGTAGATCACAAAGATCTTTTCGCCGTTTGCGCAAAGTCATGGCGTCAGTTTAAAGATAACAGTTGTAATCCAGTACAAATTGCAACGGCAAAATTCATTGTCGGCCTTCGAAGACCAAAAAATTCGCGTCACAAACCAGAGTCAAATAAGGACCAAGACATAACGATTATCTGTAATTAATAACAGCAAAAGCATAAACAATGAGTCCAACAAGGACAAGGAAAATGCAAGATTTCTGGTATAATACTGCAGATTCAGTCCCTTTCAAACAGTAATCATGCAGAATTTAACCTATGTGAAATCTGATTGGTTGAGAAAATCAACTATTGACAAGTGAATCTTCAGCTAAAACGGTGCTTGATTGAGAAACTGTGTAAATAACATATGGTGAAAAGTTGATATGCATGAATTCTTTTGATCTATGTGCACTATTACTGCACTTGTACGTATCTGCACCCTTACAGTTTTTAGTTGTCTTGATCCATGCTTCGAAGATCAGTTTTACGGTATACAAAAATAATAATAAAGGGGCGACCCTGCCAGTCAAACGATATTGATCCCTTTGGGTTTACCTTAAAGCCTATGACATTATTAATATTAGTTATTATAATTGTTATACTTGACATGGAAATTTCACAGTTTACTGTATTTTATAATATACATGGCATCGCAACATTGGAAAATTAAAGCCATCCTTTCAATGACGTGCTTTATATCAATTGGTAAGCAGACAATCTACTAATGTACATGGCAACTGTCATCAATCCAACTTCTACTTATGCAACAAATCATTTTTATCAATCCCACATTGATTTAAGCAAAGAATTATTTTTAGCAATCCAGCTATGGGATAATTAACCATACCATGATTTTATCACTTATTTGGCTTCAAATGATACAGAAGAATGTACACAATGGACATTTGATTCCAACTTGAGCCTACATTCTCCACAAGTGTCTGGAAGCTGCAGACACTGGATATCCTGGAGACCCGTCAACATGAGCTCTCTAGCAATAGCGCACAGTCAATGTGGCTTAAAAGACTAATGATAACAATAAGCAAATATGTTTATTAATTCAAAACAAAGAAGAATGCCGCCTCCAGATCGAGGCTTCATAAATGTTGCGGCATTTGGTGACACTGCATGTGCTATTACATCATAGTTTATGTCTTTGAGCATTCTGTTAGTTAACATTAGATCATTAGATCAGTGTTCTTCAGTTTTAGTTGCTTGAGAAGCATGCAAAGCTCTCATGTGATGCACGAGACCATACCTGTCGCCCTTTTTTGTAACCAATGAGCAAGATGTGTAAACCTGTCATGTATACTTTGGTTGCAAAACAAAAATATTTGATTCTTTGAAAAAAATCCCATTTCTGTTGCTTCATTTCCTTTCCCGAGTGAATCGAAACTTAATGTTTTTTGGCAGACCAGTTTGCACTGAGCTGGTTTTTTCGGAGTGAACCCTTCAAGTTTCTTCCGGGTAAACAGTTTTGTAAATGTCCGATGGCACAATTTGAATCTGTGAGGCGCTTCTTTCGTGTCATTTCTCATGTCCTACCTTCCAGTGCTGGAACAATCCAAGTCTTCAAATGTTGAATGTGAGCCATTGATGAGTCCATCAATATGCGCTTTAGTGTGTGGCACCAGTTGCATAGCTACTGGAAATGATTTTCAGCAGAGCCAACATTTATGAAACCATTGCAAAGCATGAATGATCCTACGGACTACGGTATGCATTTTGAGTTTGCAGAGGGTTGAAAATGATGTACAGCACACACGTCACGGAATGGTTTTCCAGTTGCATGGATTCGTAGGTGAAGTTGGAGATGAAGTTTGTGTGCAAAGGATCTGTTGCAGAATCTGTATTTAAGCATCAACTGTTGGTGAAGGTGAACCATGATGTGATACTGGAGATCGGACATGAAGCATACCAGGAACAGAAAGACGAATTTTCTCACTTGCGTGGCGCTTCATGTGATTCTTGAGGTATGATTTTATTGCAAACGACTCTTTACATGCCAAGCATTTATAAGGCTTCTCTCCAGTATGCATTTTCGTGTGCTGTTTAACATAGAAACGAGTGGAGAATTTCTTGTCACATATATGGCATGCATGAGTTCTTTCGCCAGTGTGAGTCAATACGTGATCATTACGAACCGTAGAAGTAGTAAAAGCTTTCTGGCATAAGCGACATTTGTATGGTCGTTCTCCTGTATGACTTCTCATGTGCGTTCTGAGATGGGAGTTCGTTGCAAATGCCTTTTCACACAACGCGCACCAGAAACGTTTTCCCTCAGGTCCTGAATGAACAGTTAAATGAATTTTGAGATTCGTCAAGATGGAAAACGACTTTCCGCAGCACTCGCATTTGAATGGTCTTTCCCCTGTATGAGCTCTCAAATGCATTTTCAGGGACAACGGGTGGCTAAGCACCTTACCGCACAAATGACAGACATAGTTTCTGTCAGGATTGTGGATTTTCACATGACAGCGAAGAAGTGAAGCCAGACGGAATGACTTGCCGCACATCTCACAGGTATGCACCTTTTCCGGGAAGTGGCGCTCGACATGACGCCTGTGTTTGCTGCGCAACTCAAAGGTTTCTGGGCAGAACTGACATTGGAATGGCTTCTCACCTGTATGAACTCTCATGTGATCAGTGAGGTGGTATGATCGCTTGAAGGATTTCTTGCATTCATGACATTCGTGAGGTCGGTCTTCAGAATGACATATCATGTGACGTCGAAGTCCTTCTGCTTTGATGAAACGCAAGTCACACATCTGGCATTTGTGAGGTTTATCACTTGTGTGCAACTGCATGTGATTCCTAAGGGTCGATGAATATGCATACGATTTATCACAGACCCCACATTTGTGAGGTCTTTCTTTGAGGTGAGTTGTCACGTGACCTTGAAGTTGATCCTTGTGATCAAAAGCTCTGAAGCACAGATGACACTTGTGAGGCTTTACTCTATCATGAGTTCTCCTATGTCTCTTCAGACATGATGCTTTTGAAAGAAACCGACCGCATATGGTACATTTGAAAAAATGGATATCAGGTGCACCATCACTCGAAGGCAAATGGTTGGTGGCAGGAACTGGCTTAAACACAGCAGATGACCGCAACTCACAGTGAATTTTCATATGGAACCTGCATACATCCGATCGAGCAAAAGATTTATGGCACAGCGGGCATTTGTATCGTTTGACTCCAGTGTGAACTACAGAATGTTTGCTCACGCCACCTCTACTTTTGAATAACTTACCACATGTAGGACAGTTGTAATGTCTGTTTCTGTTGTACGCTTCTTCGTTATTTATTTGTTGTGTGTTCGCAACAGATTTGAAAGGTTGGTTCTCGCAATGCACTGCTGAGTGCGAGTCTAGACCCACTGCTTCGGGAATAGACGTTTCATAAACTATACCTTCATCAGACATCTTTTCTATCACCAGATGGCTGAAATCACCAGAATTCTCCTCAGCGTGCCACACAGTGTGTGAATCGAGAGTAGCTGCGTCTGAAGCGGACTTGTTGCAAACTGTACCATCATCAAACGATGCCATCAATGTCTTCCATTCACAGCAACTTTTAGAATGAAGGTTACGAGAATCAATTCGAGCAAAACATTTCTGGCATGATGGACAGCTGTATGGCTTCTCTCCAGTGTGTATTCTGAAGTGACGTTCAAGACGAGACTTCAACTGGAATGATTTGCTACAACATGGACAATCGTGAGACTCCTCCCAACAGAGGGCTATTCTTCTCGATATGGAAGGTTTCTCTATCGGGGTTACAGGAGGTGTGTCTGATTTGAGTTTCAACGAATGTAAAAAAGACTTCTCATGAATCATAAAAGAATTGAATGTTTCACAGGTTGCATTGTGACTGGCATCAGGAGCAGTGTGAGCAAAACGCTTGGACTCTTCAGCGCATGTTGTCGCCACCGATTTAGGAGAAACCAAACCAGTTAAATGCTTTGCACAACCAGAAATTATACTTTTCTGAGATCCTCTTTCAGCAGAACCTTTCTTCACAGACAAGTCACTGGCATCTGAAATTGATGAAGGCAATTTCATCGATAGTCTTAAATGACAATTATTTTTCACATGGAATTTACAAACATCCAATCGAGAGAAAGATTTCCGGCATAAAGGACATTCATATGACTTTTCTCCGGTATGAGTTCTTGAGTGCAGATTTAGATGAACCTGTGTTCTGAATGATTTGTTACAGGATGGACAATCGTGACCTTTTACTATGTAACTAAATCTCCGAGAAGTTGTTTGATACTTTTGTGCAACAGACCTGCAGACTTTCTCTTTGTTCTGTTCTGCTAAGCCTGAATCTAGAAGCAAATCTCCAGGAGAAGACTCGATTGATACAGATGGACGATTGACTTGTGAATCACCAACATCAGGAATGAATGTTGATACCGTTGATTTCCCTATACACTTGTTCTTCACATGAAAGTTGTAAACATCTTTTCGAGCAAAACTTTTATCACACAATGGACACTTGAAAGGTCTTTCTCCAGTGTGGACTAGCAAATGTCGATTGAGATTGCGTCTTGACCTGAATGACATTTCACAAGATTCACACTTATGAGAGTTATTGTCAGGACAAACAGTGTGATTTTTATAACCTGCGCAGGAAACAGATTTGAAAGGTTTGTCCTCACTGTGCAAAGGTGTAGGCAACCTAATAAGGCTTACTGAATCGGATAAAAATGTCTTTACACAACCTGAATTATCGCCATCAGATGTTGTTCCAATTCTATCGTTCTTAACACAAGAATCACTGGTGTCAGCAACTGTTGAACATACAAATGGTGATTTCGCATGGCATTTATTTTTCATGTGAAACTTGCATGTATCCAAGCGAGCAAACAATTTCTGGCACAAAGGACAAAGATATGGCTTTTCTCCAGTATGGATTCTCGAGTGTCGTTCAAGGTGAGCTTTAGTTCTGAATGATTTATTGCAATATTGACAGACGCGATTTCTTATTTCATACCGAAAATTCCTAGACTTTTTCTGATGCGTAGGCGCCTCAGGTTTTTCTGCTGAAGCTTTCCAAAGCTTTCTATCTGCTTCTATGTTTCTGTTGAAACCCTCAGAAACGTTTTTTTGACATGGGACTGACAGGCGTGAATCTTGAAGTATTTCATCTGGAGTAGTTTTCTCCAACACAATCTGAGGACAGTTCACAAGAATATCACTGTCACCAGGAATGGACACCACAGCTGATACATTCGATTTTCCCTCACAGTTATGTTTCACATGGAATCTACATGCATCTATTCGAGAGAAAGCCTTCTGGCACAATGGACACTTGAACGACTTTTCTACCCTGTGAACAAGCACATGGCGACCGAGATCAGCTCTTGTATTGAACAATTTCTCACAGAATTCACACTTGTAGGATTTTTCACTCGAACGAACTTCAAGATCCTCAGCGCATGTCATTACATGTGACTTCAGATCTTCGGTGCATGCAGCAAAAAGTGGTGTGATATTCTCTTCATGATGTACTGCAACGTGTGGTGTAGGATTTCCTTCAGTTGCTACAGAGGATCTAAGATTCTCTTCAGCACGTATTACTACATGTGATCTGAGACATAGTAAATCTAAACTCGACTTGTCATGAAGATTCTTATGAACATTACGAGACGCACATTCATGAGATGCTGTTTCAACTGCAAATTTGTCTGCATGAGCAACTGACGAAAGCAGTGTTGTTGATGATTTTAAAGTCTGACAGCTATTTCTGACATGAAAGTTACACGCATCCATCCGAGCAAATGATTTCTGGCACAAAGAACACTTGTATGGTTTCTCTCCGGTGTGAACTCTAGAGTGTCTATTGAGGTGAGCTCTTCTATTGAATGATTTTTCACAAAGCAGACATTTGTGTGGTTTGTCTTTGATAAGGTGTCTCGCATCAGCTAATGTTTCTGAGGATGGCTTAAGGCTCAGCTGACATCTTTTGTTGGACCTTTTGTTATGCTCCGTAAGCAAAAGACCAATGCCTTGATCAACAACTGTCGAAGACAGATTATCATACGATCGTAGATTGCACAGATCTCTTCGTCTCTTGCGCAAAATCATGGTGGAAGTTTGAAGATCACATTTGAAATCGAGTATACATTGCAAATGGAAAAATTTCTATCCACGGCCTTCGAAGACTAACAAAGTTCACGTCACATACCAGTGTCACGTAAAGACCAAGACATAAACGATTATCTGTAATTAATAACAGTGAAAACATAAACAATGAGTCCAACAAGGACAAGAAATCGAACACTTTCAAACAATAACAGTGCAGAATACAATCAAAGTGAAATCTGATTGGCTGAGGAAATCAACTATCGAGAAGTGCGTCTCCAGTTAAAACAGTGTTTGATTGAGAGAGTGGGTATGGAACATATGATCAAAGGTTGATAAGCATAATTCTTCTGATCTGTGAGTTCTACAGTTATTTACGTTTCTGCAGCCACAGGCTACAGTTTTTAGATGTTTTGATTCATGTTCAGATCAATCATAGGTATATAAAATAAAAATCAGCTGGGGCTACCCTGCTAGCGGAACGTTATTGCTCCTTTTGGATTTACGCATTGACAAGTTTGACAACAATAAACTGTTGCCACATACGAACATGTGCTTGTATTTTTTGCGCTCAATAAACCTTAAAAATCATATTTATTGATTATTATAATTATATAAAACTTGACACATGTGGCAATTTTACAGTTTACCGCATTTATTATATGCATTGCATTGTAAAAGCTGTAGTTTACATTGAACATTGACAAATTAATGTCATCCTTTCAATGACACGCTTTACATTGGCAGGCAGGCAATCTACAAATGTCCGTGACAACTGATATCAATCCAACTTCTACATATGCAAAGAATCATTTTTGTCAATCCCTTTTCAATTTAAACAAAGATTTATTTTTAGCAATCCAGCTATAGGAAACCAGCCATACAATGGCTGCATCAAATATTTGGCTTCAAACTATAACGAAGCAATCTGCGCATATGATTCCATCTCGAGCATAGAGCACAGTGTCTGGAATCTGCAGACACTGGATATCCTGATTGCTGAAGACTCATCAACATGAGCTATCTAGCAACAGCGCACAGCTATATCGCTAACGAGAAAAGTAATAATAATATCAAGCATATATGTTTATTAACATTTTCAAAACAGACAAGTACGCCATCTCTAGATTGAGACTTTGAAGAAATTCGAAAAACGCTGGTACAAAGTGACATCGCATGTGATTTGATCTCAGACAGTTCATGTCCTCGAACATTCTGTTAGTAGACACCCAGATATTACATCAATGTTTTTTTTTGGGTAGCATGTCGACTCCTTTTGTGTTTCCTCAGACCATATTTGTCAATGAAAGACTTTTCACAAAGATCGCATTTGACCACCTCCATTTCTTTTCCCGAGTGAGTTGTGACTTCATGTCGCTTCAGACCTTTTCTGTACTTAAACGATTTACTGCAGAGTTTGCACTGAAATGGCTTTTCTTCGGAGTGAACCCCTTCGTGTTTCTTCAGTCTACCGAGTTTCGTAAATGACCGATGGCACAAATTGCATCTGTAAGGTGCTTCTTTTGTGTCTTTTCTCACGTCCGCTTGTCCTCCAGTGCTGGATAGAGACTTTATCAATAAACTCAAGTCTTCGGATGTTTCGTCTGAGCCATCCGCTATTTTGTCCATATGCGCTTTACTGTGTATTGCCATTTGTCCAGTTGGTGGAAATGATTTTCCACAGAGCCAACATTTATGAGTCCTTCGCAGAGCATGAATGATGCGATGTATCTTGAGTTTGTAGAGCGTTGAAAATGATCTACAGCATAAACGACATCGGAATGGTTTTCCAGTCGCATGGATTCGCAGGTGAAGTTGGAGATGAAGTCGGTGTGCAAAGGATTTGTTGCAGAATCTGCATTTACGCATCAACTGTTGGCGAAGGTGAACCATGATGTGATAATGGAGATCAGACACTTTGGAGAATGGCATGAAGCATATCAGACATCTCGGAAACTTCTCACTTGTGTGCAGTTCCATGTGATATTTGAGGTTGCACTTTAATGCAAATGACTTCTCACAGAAGGAGCATTTATAAGGCTTCTCCCCAGTATGCACCCTCATGTGTTTCTTGACGTCGAAACGAAAGAAGAATCTCTTGTCACATATTTGGCATGCATGAGTTCCTTCGCCAGTGTGAAACAATAAGTGATAATTACGATATGTAGCAGAACTAAAAGCCTTTTGGCATATGTTGCACTTGTACGGTCGCTCTCTTGTATGACTTCTCATATGTGTCCTGAGCCGGTCGCTTGTTGCAAATGTCTTTTCACACAATGCGCACTTGTAACGTTTTCCCTCAGGTCCTGAATGAACAGTCAAATGAATTTTGAGCCCGGTCATGGCTGAAAACGACTTTCCGCAGAATTCGCATTTGAATGGTCTTTCTCCTGTGTGAGATCTCAAGTGCATTTTCAGGGGCAATGGGTGGCTAAACACTTTACCGCACAAATGACAGACATAGTTTCTGTCAGGATTGTGGGTTTTAACATGACTGCGAAGAAGTGAAGGCAGACGAAATGACTTACCACACACGTCACAGCGATGCCCTTTTTCCGGGAAGTGGCTTTCCTCATGGTATCTGTGTTTGGAGTACAATTCAAAGGCTTCTGGGCAGAACTGACATTTGTAGGGCTTCTCACCCGTATGAACCCTCATGTGTGCAGTGAGCTGATTTGATCGCTTGAAGGATTTATTGCATTCCTGGCATTTGTGAGGTCGGTCCTCCGAATGACATATCATGTGCCGTCTTAGTCCTCCTGCTTGGATGAAACGCCGGTCACAAAGCTGGCATTTGTGTTGTTTATCACCTGTGTGCAACTGCATGTGATTCCTAAGGATCGATGGTTCAGCATAGGACTTATCACAGACCTCACATTTGTGAAGTGTTTCTTTGAGGTGGGTGGTCAAGTGACCTTGAAGCTGATCCTTGTGGACGAAAACTCTGAAGCACAGATGACACTTGTGAGGCTTTACTCTATCATGAGCCCTCATATGCATCTTTAGAAGTGACACTTCTGAAAGCAACTGGCCACAAATGGTACATTTGTAAGAATGGGTTTCCAGTGTACCATCTTTCGGAGGTGACTCGCTGGTTGCAGGTACTAGCTTAAACACCACAGAACGCAACTCACAGCGACTTTTCGTATGTAACTTACATGCATCCGATCGTGCAAAAGATTTAAGGCACAGAGGGCATTTGTATTGTTTGACTCCAGTGTGAACTACAGAATGTTTGCTCAGGCCACCTCTATTTTTGAATACCTTGCCACAAATAGGACAGTTGCATGGTTTGTTGCTGTCGAGCTCTCTTTGGTGTTTTACTTGGTGTTTGTGTGCAACAGATTTGGAAGATTGGTTCTTGCAGCGCACTACTGTGTGTAAGTCTAGACTCATTGCTTTGGGAATAGGCTTTTCACAAACTGCATCAGACGTGTTTTCAATGACCACATGGCTGAAATTCCCAGAATTCTCCTCAGAGTGTAAGGCAGTTTGAGAAACCGGATCAGCTGCTTCAGAAGTAGACTGTTTGCAAGCTGCACCATCATCAAATGTTGCTTCCAATGTATCATTCGATGCGAGATGATTGGAATCATAAATAGTTGAAGCTGATGCCATCGATGACTTTCCTTGATGACAATTTTTGGAATGAAGGTTACGGGAATCAATTCGAGCAAAAGATTTCTGGCATGATGGACAGCTGTATGGCTTCTCTCCAGTGTGTACTCTGAAGTGTCGTTCAAGACGCCATTTCTTCCGGAATGATTTGCTACAACATGAACAATCATGAGACTCCTCTCTACACAGTGCTTTTCTTCTCGATATGCAAGGTTTCTCTACCGGGGTTGTAGGTGGAGTGTCTGAATCGAGTTTTAACGATTGTAAAAAAGATTTCTCATGAATCATAAAACTTCTGAATGTTTCAGAGGCTGCACTGTGTACAGGCAGATGACTGACATCACAAGCATTGTGAGCAAAACACTTGGACTCTTCAGTGCGTGTTGTCATCTCTGATTTCGAAGGAACCAAAAAAGTTAAAGGTCTAACACAACCTGAATTTATATTTTTCTGGGATCATCTTTCACCAGAACCTTTCTTCACAGACAAGTCACTGGAATCTGTAATCAAAAGCAGTGTTGTTGATGATTTTAAAGTCTGACAGTTATTTCTGACATGAAAGTTACACACGTTTATCCGTGCAAGTGATTTCTGGCACAAAGAACACCTGTACGGTTTCTCTTCAGTGTGAACACTAGAGTGTCTATTGAGGTTTCTTGTATTGAATGATTTCTCACAAAGCAGACAGTTGTGTGGTTTGTCTTTGATAAGGTGTCTTGCATCAGCTAATGTTTCTGAGGATGGCTTTTGATGGACCTTTCTTTATGCTACGCAAACAATAGACCAATGCCCTGATCAACAACTGTCGAAGACAGATCATTACCATATATGCTCGTGTTTTGCGCAGTCAGTTTGAAGATCACATTTGAAATCCAGTACAAATTGCAAACTGATAATTTCTTTTCACAGCCTTTGAAGACACATAAAAAAATTCGCATCACAAACCAGCGTCAAGAAAGAACCAAGACATAACGATTATCTGTAATTAATAAGAGCCAAAGCATAAACAATGAGTCCAACAAGGACAAGGAAAATGCAAGATTTCTGGTACACTGCTGCAGATTTAGCCATTATCAAACAGTAATCATGCAGAATACAATCTATGTGAAATCTGATTGGTTGGGAAAATCAACTATTGACAAGTGAATCTCCAGCTAAAACGGTGCTTGATTGAGAAACTGGGTAAATAACATTATGGTGAAAGGTTGAAATGCATGCATAATTCTTCTAATCTGTGTGCACTACTGCATTTGTACGTTTCTGCAACTTTACACTTTTTTAGCTGTTTTGATTCATACTTTAAAGATCAGTTTTACAGTATATTAAATTAGAAATGAGAAATCAGCAACCCTGCTAGCAGAACGGTATTGTTCCATTTGGGTTGACTCTGCACGATAAAAATGAACTGTTGCAACATATGAACATGTGCCTATATATTTTTTGTGCAATAGAGCATAAGAAAATATTTTTATTGATTATCGTAACCATATTATACTTGGCATAGTAATTTCAGAGTTTACCGTGATTTATTAGATACATAGCATTGTAAAAGCTGTAGTTTATATTGACAAATAATGCCATCATCCTTTATATAAGTAAGCAGGAAATATACCAATGTATGTGAGAAAAGACATCAATCCAACTTCTACTTATAAAACGAATAATTTGTATCAATCCTTTTAAAATAAAGCAAAGAATTTCTAGCAATCCAATTGTTGAATAACCATACCATGGTTGCATCGCATATTGGGCTTTGAATGGTACAGAAGCAATGTGCACATTTGATCCAACTTGACACAAGTGTCTGGAAACTGCAGATAATCCGAAGATCCGTCAACATAAGCTATCTAGCAATAGCATACAGTCAGTGTGGTTTAAGGGAAAAGCTAATGTCAAGTACATATGTTCATTAATTGAAAACAGATAAGTATGCTGCCTCTATATTGAGGCTTAAGAAATATGACATCTGGAACAAGGTGGCACAACATGCACATTGACATCAAACAGTTTATGACTTTGAGCATACATTACATAAGTGTGGTTCAGCATCAGTTCCTTGAGTAGCATGCAGAGCCCTGATGCGATGCAAGAGACCATATTTTTCACTAAAAGAATTTTCGCAAAGATCCCATTTCTGCCGCTTCATTTACTTTCCCGAGTGAGTTGCGACCTCATGTCTCTTCAGACCTTTTCTGTACTTAAACGATTTGCTGCACAGTTTGCACTGAAATGGCTTTTCTTCGGAGTGAACCCGTTCATGCATCTTCAGCGAATAGGGTTTCGTAAAAGACCGATGGCACAAATTGCATCTGTAAGGCGCTTCTTTTGTGTCTTTTCTCACGTCCGCTTGTCCTCCAGTGCTGGATAGAGACTTTATAAATAAACTCAAGTCTTCGGATGTTTCGTCTGAGCCATCGGCTATTTTGTCCATATGCGCTTTACTGTGTATTGCCATTTGTCCAGTTGCTGGAAATGATTCTCCACAGAGCCAACATTTATGAGTCCTTCGCAGAGCATGAATGATCCGATGTATCTTGAGTTTGTAGAGCGTTGAAAATGATCTACAGCATAAACGACATCGGAATGGTTTTCCAGTTGCATGGATTCGCAGGTGAAGTTGGAGATGAAGTCTGTGTGCAAAGGATTTGTTGCAGAATCTGCATTTACGCATCAACTGTTGGCGAAGGTGAACCATGATGTGATAATGGAGATCGGACACTTTGGAGAATGGCATGAAGCATACCAGACATCTCGGAATCTTATCGCTTGTGTGCAGCTTCATGTGATTTTTGAGATACAAGTCTGATGCAAATGACTTCTCACAGAAGGAGCACTTATACGGTTTCTCTCCGGTATGAACCCTCATGTGTTGCTTCACATAGACACGAGTGGAGAACTTCTTGTCACATATTTGGCATGCATAAGTTCTTTCGCCAGAGTGAATCAATAGGTGATAATTACGATATGTAGAAGTAGTAAAAGCCTTTTGGCATATGTGGCACTCGTATCGTCGTTCTCTTGTATGACTTATCATGTGTGTTCTGAGCAGGGAGTTGGTTGCAAAAGCCTTTTCACACAATGCGCACCTGAAGCGCTTTTCCTCAGGTCTTGAATGAACAGTCAAATGAATTTTGAGTGTCGCTAAGGTGGAAAACGACTTTCCGCAGAATTCGCAATTGAATGGTCTTTCCCCTGTGTGAGCTCTCAAATGCAGTTTCAGAGAAAACGGGCGGCAAAGCACTTTACCACACAAATGACAGACACAGTTTCTGTCAGGATTGTGGGTTTTCACATGACAGCGAAGAAGTGAAGCCAGACGGAATGACTTACCACACACCTCACAGCGATGCACCTTTTCCGGGAAGTGACGTTCCATGTGGAGCCTGCATTTGCTGTACAATTCAAAGGCTTCAGGGCAGAACTGACATTTGTACGGCTTCTCACCTGTATGAACTCTCATGTGTTCAGTGAGCTGGTATGATTGCTTGAAGGATTTCTTGCATTCCTGGCATTCGTGAGGTCGGTCTTCAGAATGACAAAACATGTGCCGTCGAAGTCCTTCTGCTTTGATGAAACGCCGGTCACAAAGCTGGCATTTGTGCGGTTTACCACCTGCGTGCAATTTCATGTGATTCCTAAGGGTCGATGACTGTTCATATGATTTATCACAAACACCACATTTGTGAGGTCTTTCTTTGAGGTGAGTTGTCACGTGACCTTGAAGTTGATCCTTGTGATCAAAAGCTCTGAAGCACAGATGACACTTGTGAGGCTTTACTCTATCATGAGCTCTCATATGTATCTTCAGACATGACGCTTTTGAAAGAAAGCGGCCGCAAATGATACATTTGTAAGAACTGGTTTCGGGTGTACCATCTCTTGGAGGCGACTGGTTGGTGGCAGGAACTGGCTTGAACACAGCAACTGAACGCAATTCACAGTAGCTTTTCGTGTGCAGTATGCATACAAACTTTTGTGTGAAACATTTATGGCAGAGCGGGCATTTGTATCGTTTGATTCTAGTGTGGGTGATCGAATGTTGGCTCAGGCTAACTTTCGATTTGAATAGCTTACCACATATATGACACATACCAGGTGCATTTCTGTTAAAAAGTCTTTTGTGTTCTGGTTGATTTATGTGTGCAAGAGATTTGGAACGTTGTTTCTTGTTGAGAACTATCGTCTGTAGACCATCACTCACAATGTGAGGAATCAACTTTTCACACACTGAACTGCCAGAAGGTGCAGTGTGAAACTGGTTAGTGGCAGGAACTGGCTTAAATACGGCAGATGAACGCAACTCACAGTAACTTTTGGTATGTAACCTACATACATCCAATCGTGCATAAGATTTATGGCATAGTGGGCATTTGTATGGTTTGACTCCAGTGTGGACTATAGAATGTTTGCTCAGACCACATCTAGTTTTGAATACCTTGCCACAAATAGGACAGTTGCATGGTTTGTTGCTGTTGAGCTCTCTTTTGCGTTTTACTTCGTGTTTGTGTGCAACAGATTTGGAAGATTGGTTCTCGCAGTGCACTACTGTGTGCGAGTCCAGACATGATGCTTCGGGAATAGGCTTTTCACAAACTGTATGAGATGTGTTTTCAATGACTACATGGCTGAAATCCCCAGAATTCTCCTCAGAGTGTAGGGCAGTTTGAGAAACCGGATTAGCTGTTTTAGAAGTGGTTTGTTTGCAAGCTGTACCATCACCAGATGTTGCTTCCAATGTATCATTCGATGCGAGATGGTTGGAATCAGAAATAGTTGAAACTGATGCCATCGATGACTTTCCTTCACGACAATTTTTAGAATGAAGGTTACGGGAATCAATTCGAGCAAAAGATTTCTGGCATGATGGACAGCTGTACGGCTTCTCTCCAGTATGTATTCTAAAGTGTTGTTCAAGAAGAGATTTCTTCTGGAATGATTTATTGCAACATGGACAATCATGAGGATCCTTTCCAAACCCTGATCTAAAAGGCTGCTCCACATGGTTCATAAGAAGCACATCTGATTTCAGTTTTAATGAATGCAAAGAAGATTCTTTGTGAATCTCAAAATTCCTGAATGTTTCGGAGGAGGTGGCATTGTTTACAGACATGTTGCTGGCATCAGGAACAATGGGAGCAATACACTTGGAAAGTTTGTCTTCAGCGTGTACTGCCATCTGTGCTCTCGGAGGAAACAGAGCAGTTCTCTGGTATCCTTTTTTGCCAAAAGCTTTCTTCACAGACAAATCACTGGCATCTGTAATTATTGAAGACAATTTCATAGATGATCTTAAATGACAATTATTTTTCATATGGAATTTACACACACTCAATCTAGAATAACATTTCTGACATGAACAGCATTTGTATGGCTTTTCTCCGATGTCAGTCTTAAAGTGTCCATTAAGATGAGCCTTTGTCCTGAACGATTTGTGGCAGGATGGACAGTCATGACCTCTTTCGCCAGAACCTTTCTTCAGGGACACATCACTGGCATCCGTAATTGATGAAGGTGATTTCGCTGATAATCTTAAATGACAATTATTTTTCATATGGAATTTGCACACATACAATCTAGAATAACATTTCTGACATAAACAGCATTTGTACGGCTTTTCTCCGATGTCAGTCTTAAAGTGTCCATTAAGATGAGCCTTTGTACTGAACGATTTGTGGCAGGATGGACAGTCATGACCTCTTTCGCCAGAACCTTCCTTCAGGGACACATCACTGGCATCCGCAATTGATGAAGGTGATTTCGCTGATAATCTTAAATGACAATTATTTTTCATGTGGAATTTACACACACCCGATCGAGAATATGATTTTTGGCATAAAGAACATTTGTACGGCTTTTCTCCGGTATGGGTTCTTGAATGTATATTCAGATAAGCCTTGGTACTGAATGATTTGTGACAGGATGGACAGTCGTGACCTTTTACTCCGTCACTAAATCTCCTTGACATGTTCTGATACTTTGATGCAACAGACTTGCAGACTTTCTCTTTCTTCTGAACGGCCAAGCTTGAATCCAGAAGCACATCTTCAGGAGAAGACTTGCTTGAAACAGATGGGTCATTTACTTGTGAATCGCCGTCATCAGTTACGAATGCTGATACTGTTGATTTCCCTACACAGTCATTCTTCACATGAAAGTTGCAAGCATCATTTCGAGCAAAACTTTTCTCACACAATGGACACTTGAAAGGTCCATCTCCAGTGTGGACCAGCAAGTGGCGATTCAGAGTACCTCTTAACCTGAATGACATTTCACAATATTCACACTTATGAGAATTCTGGGCAGTACGAACAGTGCGTTTCTTACGACCTGCACAGCGAACAGAGTTGAAGGATTTGTCCTTAGCATGCACAGGCATCACCGACTTCAGACGCTCTGAATCGGAGCAAAATGTCTTCACACAATCTGACTTCTTTCCAATGGATGCTGCTTCAACTTTTCCCTTCTTCACACATAAATCACTGCTGTCAGAAACTGGTGAATGCACAAATGGTGATGATTTAGCAGGACAATTATTTTTGACGTGAGACTTGCATGCATCCAAGCGAGCAAACTGTTTCTGGCACAAAGGACAGTGATATGGCTTTTCTCCAGAATGAACTCTTGAGTGTTGTTCAAGAAGAAATTTAGTTCTGAATGATTTATTGCAATATTGACAGACGCAATTTCCTACTCCAAATTGAAATCTCTTAGATTTCTTCTGATGCATGGGTGCAACAGGCTTTTCTGCTGAAGCTTCAGAAAGTTTTCTCTCTGCTTCTATTTCTCTGCTGAAACCTTTAGAAGTGCTATTTTCACTTGCGACTGGCAAGCGTGAATTTAAAAGCATTGCATCTGAAGTAGATTTCTCTGAAACAATCTGAGGATTGTCCACGAGTAGATCATTGGCACTAAGAATGGACACACAAGCGGATGCAGACGATTTTCCCTTACAGTTATGTTTCAAGTGGAACTTGCATGAATCTACTTGAGAGAAAGCCTTCTGGCACACTGGACACTTAAACGGCTTTTCCTTCGTGTGAACTACCATATGGCGATTAAGGTCAGCTTTTGCCTTGAATAATTTTTGACAGAATCCACATTTGTAATATTTTTTACCCAAATGAAGTTCTAGACAATTTTTGAGATCTGTGGGAACCAAAGATTTGGAAGACGTCTCCTCACCGTATGTCAGTACGTCATGTGATTTCAGATCTTCAGTGCATACTGCAACTTGTGGTGTTACATTCTCGGAAGTATCTAATGCCACGTGTAGTGCAAGATTCCCTTCAGTTCCAATGGGTGATCTCAGATTCTCTTCAGCACATATTACTACATGTGATCTCAGAATTAATGGATCTAACAAGGACTTCTCATGAATATTACGAGCTGTACAATCATGAGATGCTGCTTCAACTGCACCTTTCTCTGTAGAAGAATCACCTGCAATTTCAACTGATGGAGGCAATGTTGTTGACGATTTTAAAGTCTGACAGCTCTTTCTGACATGAAGCTTACACACATCCATCCGAGCAAATGACTTCTGGCACAAAGGACACTTGTACGGTTTCTCTCCGGTGTGAACTCTTAAATGACAATTGAGGTAAGCTTTCCTCTTGAATGATTTCTCACAAAGCAGACAATTGTGACGTTTACCTTTCATGCGAAGTCTTGTACCAGCTAATGCTTCTGAGGTTGGCTTAAGGCTCAGGCGACGCCTTTTATCAGACCTTTCTTCAAGTTCCGTAAGCAAAAGACCAGCGCCCTGATCAATGACAGTCAAAGACAGACCGTCATACGCTCGAAGATTACACCGATCTTTACGTCTGCTGCGCAAAGTCATGGTGTCAGTTTGAAGATCAAAGTTGAAATCTAGTACAAATTACAATAAAAAAATTCTCGTTGGTCTTCGAAAAAAATTTCACATCTCGGACCAGGGGTTAGTAAGGACCAAGACATAAACGATTATCTTTAACTAGCTGGGGTACTCGGCGTTGCCCGGGAATTTTATGATTCAGGGCGTTCACCGCCAATTCCTCCCTTCCTCCCCACCCATTACACTCCGACTGCCACCTGTATGCGAGCCGTGAAATTATCGTTTTCGGGAAAAAAAATTCCCGTCCCACTCCATGACACCCGACCACACTCCGACCTCCACCGGTACGCCACCATTGAAATTTTGGTTTCGGGGAAATTTTCTTCAACCAGTGTACCGTATTTTATCATATGCAATGGCATTGTAAAAGCTGCAGTTTAATCTGCGATCGTTTCAATGAAATGCTTTACATTGGTGAGCAGGCAATCTACCAATGTCCATGACAACTGTCATCAATCCAACTTCTACATATGTAACAAATCATTTATATCAATCCCACTTTAATTTAAGCCAAAAATAATTTTTTAGCAAACCAACTATGGGATATCATGTTTTATTGCTCATTTGGCTTCGAATGGCACCGAAACAAAGTGCACATTTGATTCAAACTCGAGCATACACTGTCCACAACAGTGTCTGGATGCTGCAGACACTACATAGCCTGGAGACTCATCAACATTGGTTGTCCAGCAATAGCGCACAGTAAATGTGGTTTAATCAAAAAGAATAGAGATAATAATACTAAGTATATACATACAATTTAGTAAAGTTTATTAATTCAAAAACTGACAATAGCGCCACCCTTAAATTGAGGCTTTGAAGAAATTTGAAAAAAAACTGGTACAAGGTGGCACTGCATGTGCTTCGACATCAGATAGTCCATGTTTTTGAGCATTCTCTTAATAGACATTATATCAGTGTTAATACAGTTTGAATTTCTTGAGTAGCATAGAGTCATTATGTGATGCACAAGACCATACATATCTATAAAAAACTTTTCGGAAAGATCCCATTTGTGTGCCTTCATATCGCTCCCCAAGTGAATCGTAACTTCATGTCTTTGCAGACAATTTCTGTACTGAAATGATTTGTTGCAGAATTTGCACTGAAATGGCATTTCTTCGGAGTGGACTAGAGTTTCGCAAATGACCGATGGCACAATCTGTAAGGCGCTTCTTTTGTGTCTTTTTCACGTCCGTTTGCCCTCTAGTGCTGGATTGAATTTTTAACAACAAATTCAAGTCTTCGCATGTTTCGTCAGAGCCAATTTATCCATGTGCGGCGTTGGGCGCTTTACTGTGTGACACCAGTTGTGTAGCTGCAGGAAATGATTTTGAGTTTGTAGAGGGCTGAAACTTGAAAATGGAGGTGAAGTCTGTGTGCAACGGATTTGTTGCAGAATCTGCATCAGCTGTTGGCCAAGATGAATCATGATGTGTGATACTGGTGATTGGACACTTTGGAAAATGACATAAAACATATCAGACATCTAGGAATCTTCTCATTCAATCATTCTTTTGGACGTTTATATAGCGCTCCTTGAAAGAAACTACTCAGAGGCGCCCACGAATCAAGCGCCCGAAGCGAAAAGTTTTAAGCTCTGTGAGGAAAAATTATGGTAGATATTTCGCTTGTGTGCAGCTTCATGTGATTCCTGAGCAAGGAGTTTGCTCCAAATGACTTCTCACATATGGAGCATTAATAAGGCCTCGCTCTAGTGTGCGTTCTCATGTGTTTTCTAACGTAAGACGGACTAAGGAATTTCTTGTCACAAACTTTGCATGCATGAGTTCTTTCTCCAGTGTGGGTCAACAGGTGATCATCACGATATTTTGATGTAGTAAACGATTTCTCGCATAAGTGACATTTATATGGTCTTTCTCCCGTGTGATATCTGATATGGGCTCTGAGAAGAGAGTTGTTTACATATGCCTTTTCACACAATGTGCATTGGAAACGTTTTCCTGATGATCCCGAATGAACCATCAAATGCCTTTTGAGGCCACCCATGGTGGATGACGACTTTCCACAGATCTCGCATTTGTAGGGTCTTTCTCCCGTGTGACATCTCAAGTGTGCGCGCAGGTTCGACGCATTGCAAAGTGCCTTATCACACAGATGACAGACGTGCTTCCTCTCACCGCTGTGGATTTTCACGTGACGCCGAAGAAGTGAAGCCAGATGGAATGATTTGCCGCACGTCTCACAGGGATACAGCTCTTCCGGGAGGTGGTGTCCCATATGGAGCTTGTATTTTCTGTAAAATTCGAAGGTTTCTGGACAGAATTGACAACTGTACGGCTTCTCACCAGTATGAAGTCTCATGTGTTCAGTGAGCTGGTAGGATTGCTTGTAGGATTTCTCGCATATCTGGCATTTGTGAGCTCGGTCCTCCGAATGAGAAATCATATGCATTCGAAGGAATGCTGATTCGAAGAAACGCTTGTCACATAGCTGACATTTGTATGGTTTATCACCTGTGTGCAATTTCATGTGTTTCCTAAGGGACGATGCCTTGGGGTATGATTTAGCACAGAGGTCACATTTGTGAGGTCTTTCATCGAGGTGTGTTGTCAGATGATTCTGAAGGTGATCCTTGCGCACGAAAGCTCTGGGGCACAGATGACACTTGTGAGGCTTAATTCTACCATGAGCTTTCATGTGCATCGCAAGACGCGATGCCTGCGAAAATAACTGTCCACAAAAGGAACATTTGAAACAACGCATTCCGAGTTTACCGTCTTTGACAAGTGACTGATTGGTGGTAGGAATTGGCTTAAACACAGCAGACGGACGCAACTCACAGGAATTTTTGACATGTGAACTACATACACCCTGTTGCGTGAAACGTTTATGGCACAGCGGGCACTTGTATCGCTTGACTCCAGCGTGGATGAGTAAATGTTTACTCAGGCCACCTCTCGATTTGAATAAATCGCCACATATGTGACACATGGCAGGAATATTTCCATTGGAAACACTTTTCTGGTCAGGTCGGCATACGCGCGCAACAGATTTGGAAGGTTGCTTTTTGTCGAGAACTATTGTGTGCAGGCCTTCACTCACAGTTTCAGGAATCAAGTTTTCACAAACTGAACTGCCAGAAGGTGCAGCGTCCGTCTGGGTAGTGGCAGGAACCGGCTGAAACATTGCAGAGGAACGTAACTTACAGTGACTTTTTGTATGCATCCAACACGAATCAATTCGCGAAAAGGATTTATGGCACAGCGGGCATGTGTATGGTCTGGCTCCAGTGTGGACTGTAGAATGTTTTCTCAGGCCACGACTAGATTTGAATACCTTATCACATGTATGACACTTGTAAGGTGTCTTTCTGTTGGAAACTCTTTTGTGAATCATTTGGTCAGTCTGTGCAACAAATTTAGAAGGTTGGTTCTTGGAGCCTGCCACTGTTTCTGAGTCCAGAGTCACTGCCTTGGGGTAAGACTTTTCACAAGTTTTTGAACGTGCTGCGTCAATTACAGCATTCAACACCAGATGGCTGGCATAAGCAGATTTAGAAGGCTTACCATTAGCAAGTGCCTCAATCTGCGAGTCAATATTCAATACTTCAGGAATGGACATTTTACAAACTGTATCTTGATCATTCCTTGTATCAGTCATCTGATTAGAAACCAGATCGTTGGATTCAACAGGTTTATCCTCAAAGTGCAACACAGTTTGTGAATCTAGAATAGCTGATTCAAAAGTGGACTGTTCAAAAATTGTACCTTCATCGGATGTTGCTTCAAATGTATTATTCGATGTGAGACAGTTGGCATCAGGAATACATGAAACCGATGCTGTCAATGACTTTCCTTCAGAGCAATTTTTAGAGTAACACAGAGATACATGAGACTTTTTTCTAAAGAGTGCTGTTCTGTGTATACTTGAGCCAGGTTTCTCTACCGGGTATGTAGGAGGTGCATCAGATTTCGGTTTTAACGAATCTAAAAAAGACTTCTTATGAATCACAAAATTATTGGAAATTTCAGAGGCTGCATTGTGTACAGGCAGAACAATGGCATCCGGAACAGTGTGAGCAAAACAATCTGAATTTTTATTTTTCTGGGATCCTCTTTCGCCAGAACCTTTCTTCAGGGACACATCACTGACTTCTGTAATTGATGAAGGTAATTTCGCTGATAATCTTAAATGACAATTATTTTTCATGTGGAATTTACACACACTCAATCTAGAATAAAATTTCTGACATAAACAGCATTTGTACGGCTTTTCTCCGATATCAGTCTTAAAGTGTCCATTAAGATGAGCCCTTGTCCTGAACGATTTGTGGCAGGATGGACAGTCGTGACCTCTTTCGCCAGAACCTTTCTTCAGAGACAAATCACTGGCATCTATAGTTGATGAAGGCAATTTCGCTGATAATCTTAAATGGCAATTATTTTTCATGTGGAATTTACACACATCCAATCGAGAATATGATTTCTGACATAAACAGCATTTGTACGGTTTTTCTCCAATACCAGTCTTGAAGTGTCCATTAAGATGAGCCCTTGTCCAGAACGATTTGTGGCAGGATGGACAGTAGTGACCTCTTTCACCAGAAACTTTCATCAGTGACACATCACTGACATCCGAAATTGATGAAGTCAATTTCGCTGATAATCTTAAATGACAATTATTTTTCATGTGGAATTTACACACATCCGATCTTGAATAACATTTCTGACATAAGCAGCATTTGTACGGCTTTTCTCCAATATCAGTCTTCAAGTGTCCATTAAGATGAGCCCTTGTCCTGAACGATTTGTGGCAGGATGGACAGTCGTGACCTCTTTCGCCAGAACCTTTCTTCAGAGACAAATCACTGGCATCTATAGTTGATGAAGGCAATTTCGCTGATAATCTTAAATGGCAATTATTTTTCATGTGGAATTTACACACATCCAATCGAGAATATGATTTCTGACATAAACAGCATTTGTACGGTTTTTCTCCAATACCAGTCTTGAAGTGTCCATTAAGATGAGCCCTTGTCCAGAACGATTTGTGGCAGGATGGACAGTAGTGACCTCTTTCACCAGAAACTTTCATCAGTGACACATCACTGACATCCGAAATTGATGAAGTCAATTTCGCTGATAATCTTAAATGACAATTATTTTTCATGTGGAATTTACACACATCCGATCTTGAATAACATTTCTGACATAAGCAGCATTTGTACGGCTTTTCTCCAATATCAGTCTTCAAGTGTCCATTAAGATGAGCCCTTGTCCTGAACGATTTGTGGCAGGATGGACAGTCGCGACATCTTTCACCAGAACCTTTCTTCAGGAACAAATCACTGGCATCTGTAGTTGATGAAGGCAATTTCATTGATCTTAAATGACAATTATTTTTCTCATGAAATTTACACACATCCAATCGAGAATATGATTTCTGGCATAAAGGACATTTGTACGGCTTTTCTCCGGTATGGATTCTTAAATGTATATTAAGATAACTCTTGGTTCTGAATGATTTGTGACAGGATGGACAGTCATGACCTTTTACTCTGTCACTAAATCTCCTAGACATGTTCTGATACTTTGGTGCAACAGATTTGCAGACTTTCTCTTTCTTCTGAACGACCAAGCTTGAATCCAGAAGCACATCTTCAGGAAAAGACTTGCTTGGAACAGATGGGTCATTCACTTGTGATTCGCCGTCATCAGTTACGAATGCTGATACCGTTGATTTCCCTACACAGTTATTCTTCACATGAAAGTTGCAAGCATCATTTCGAGCAAAACTTTTCTCACACAATGGACACTTGAAACGCCTTTCTCCATCGTGGACCAGCAAGTGGCGATTCAGAGTACCTCTTAACATGAATGACATATCACAATATTCACACTTATGAAAATTCTTGACAGTACGAACAGTGCATTTCTTACAAACTGAGTATGGAAGTGAGTGGCAAGGTTTGTCGTCTTCATGCACAGGTATAGGCGACTTTAGACTCACTGAATCACAGAAAAATGCCTCCACACAATGCGAATCGTTTCCATTGGATGCTTTTTCAACTTTATCCTTCTTCACACAAAAAGCACTGTCAGAAACTGATGAATGCACAAATGGTAATGATTTCGAATGACAATTATTTTTCATGTGAAACTTGCATGCACCCATGTGAGCAAACAGTTTATGACAAAAAGAACAATGATATGGCTTTTCTTTAGAATGGACTCTCGAGTGTTGTTTAAGAAGAAATTTAGTTCTGAATGATTTATTGCAATATTGACAAACGCAATTTCGTACTCCAAATCGAAATCTCTTAGATTTCTTCTTATGCATGGGTGCAACAGGCTTTTCTGCAGAAGCATCAGAAAGTTTTCTTTCTGCGTCTATTTCTCTGCTGAAACCCTTAGAAATGCTATTTTCAGCTGCGACTGACAAAGGCGACTTTAAAAGCATTTCATCTGAAGTAGATTTCTCTGAAACAATCTGAGGACTGTCCACGAGTAGATAATTGGCACCAGGAATGGACACATAAGCGGAGGCAGACGATTTTCCCTTACAGTTATGTTTTGAGTGGAATCTACACGAACCCATTTGAGAGAAAGCCTTCTGGCACGCTGGACACTTAAACGGCTTTTCCCCAGTGTGAACTACCATATGGCAATTTAGACCAGCTTTTGTAGTGAATAATTTTTCACAGAATCTACACTTGTAAGATTTTTTACCCAAATGAAGTTCTAGACGATTTTTGAGATCCGTGGGGACCCAAGAGTTGGAAGACATCTCCAAACTGTATGTTACTATGTCTTGTGATTCAGCGCAAAATGCAACTTGTGAGGAAGTGCTATTTTCACCTGCGACTGACATGTGAGAATCTAGAAGTATTTCCTCTGGAGTTGATTTCTCTGAAACAATCTGAGGACTTTCCACAACTAGATCATTGGCACCAGGAACGGACACCTCGGATGATTTTCCATTACATTTATGTTTTGAGTGAAACCTACATGCATCTTTTCGAGAGAAAGCCTTCTGGCACATATGGCACTTATACGGTTTTTCCCCCGTGTGAACAACCATATGGCGACTTAGTTTAGCTTTTGCATTGAATAATTTGTCACATAATCCACATTTGTAAGATCTTTCACCCGAACGAAATTCTGCACAGTTAGCCTTACAGCTATTTTTTCTCATATGATTTTTACATGAATCCATTCGAGGAAATGACCTCAGGCACAAAGAACACTTGTACGGTTTCTCTCCAGTGTGAACTCTCGAGTGTCTATTGAGGTCAACCTTTGCCTTGAACGATTTCTCACAAAGCGGACAATTGTGACGTTTGTCCTTCATGCAGAGTTTTGCATCAGCTAATGTTTCTGAGGTTGGCTTAAGGATCAGCCCACGTCTTTTGTTAGACCTTTCTTGAAGTTCCGTAAGCAACAGATCATTGCCCGGATCAGTAACGGTCAAAGTCTGATCATCATATGCTCGTAGATTACACAGATCTTTACCCCTGCTACTCAAAGCCATAATGTCAGTTTGAAGATGACAGCTGAAATCCAGTAAAAATTGCAATGGAAAATTTTCATATCAGTCTTCAAAAACCAAAAAAGTCAAATACCAGAGTCTAGTTAGGACCGAAGCATAAATCTTATTGTGATTATCTGTAATTAATAACAGCCAAAGCACAAACAGTAAGTGAAAAAGGACAAGGCTAGAATTCGCGTCATCAAGTTGGAATGATCACGCAAATTCTAGCCTAAACTGGAACTGGATTGATGAAAAAGATACCTGCCAAAATAGAAGTTGGATTGATAAAAAACAATAATGCTGCAATGGGTGAATAATTTATGGCACCATACTGCGCAATGGCCACAATTATTTTCAACAAACCATCCTCGAGGTGGATGGATCCAGGGTTTAACGACAGTGTACGAATAGAAACGATGTTGCCGTCAACAGAAATTAATTTGGCATACAGCTCAATAATAATTTAGCAATGTAAACTACGGTTTGTACTCAAAGGCTGGAACTGTCTCTTCGATCAGCTTCTTTTGAACATTTCGCCTTGTTTATGGCACACAGCTAATCTTTGGCCAACGTTATATTGAGTTGTCCATTTCTAAAGGCTACCAACTTATGACATCGCCATTCCAGGACGCTCGCAGTAAATCGATCTGTCGTCACCAATTTACCATCTTCATGTACACATCACTGCATGCATAAAATCAGTGCTTAATGTGGAGAAAAAGAATTGCCTGGACACCCCTTACCCTTCCATGTTGTGCTGGCCTAATAAGTGGCAAGACGGCATTCAGATTTCAAAGTAAGTGCATGGACGCCGTCCATGACAGGTCCAGGCACAATTTAAGCCCTACATTGAATGCTGCATCAATTGGCCTAAAGTAGGATTATATATTAGTCTACTGGAAATAGTCGTTTGTAGTCGAACTGCAGTCAAATTATCAAATGGCAGGTGGCTTATATTTGACATTTTAATCAACTTATAGACTAAAACTTAAAATTATTAAATGCCTGTGCAACCAGGCAGATGGGCCAGGCTTTGGCAAAAGTAATTTCTGCAACCGTACATGCATACGGATTTCAGGTAATTTATTTGAACTGCAATGAAAGAATAGAACTATAAGTTGCTCAAACATGTTGACCTACTTTTGACAAGCTGATGCCATTCACACAAAAAATGAGGGGCAACACTACACATGGGCTGAAGTCTTCACAACTTTACAATTACCAACCTCTGACACTCGGTTGCTTACAAAAATTGTACATAACGTGTCCTTCGTTCGTACCATCACTTCCCATATAATTTCACTTTGTGTAAAGTTTTAGAACCCTTCACATAGGCCTACATGACAATTATTTTTACAAAATTTCCGCTTTAACAGGCAATTGTTATTGGATAGTCGTATTTCAGCACATTAAACTATTCCAGTCACTGTATTTAAGCATATTAAACTATTACTACCTACCAAATGTCTATTTAACGCTGTCAAATGGATCAACATGCTTAACCCTTTAACAGCGAGAGGCAATATATTTGCCATTACATGCGGTATACTAAATAGCTAATGTACAGTGTTTTGCCGGTAACTTAATGCATGTTGATTCCCCAGATGTCACTACCGAGTACTGTTTAAGAAAAATAAAATAAAACAGGGTACACGAAAATGAAATGTATGGGTTTAACGACTCTTTTTCATATCGAAGATGATTTCAGCGTCGACTCCACGTTTATATTGCGACCGAGCCACCCGCAGTATGTAAAGATCCGACCGGCGAATCGAACCCGCTCCGCCGGCGCGGCGAGCGGGCTACAACCCACTCGGCCACACAGGATCCTCAACAGGGTACACAGTGAAGACTTCAGATATGTATGGGGTAGTATGAACAGCTAATGGCAAGTATGTTGCCACGTAATGTGTACATTTGATGCCAATTTGTGGAGCCCTAAACAGCTAGTGGCAAGTATATTGCCACCATTTACTTTTTGCTGATTTCAATACAACAGTGTTATATGCTTGATTACTATCTCTTACCTATACATAATATGTATTTATATTAACTGTGCCTGCCCTGGGCGCTTATCGCTGTTAAAGGGTTAAGAGAATGAAATAGCACATAATTTTCCTATTAGTACACGAGCAACATTTTGTTGACCTAGATGACTCTGATATACACACCTTGAGCATCGAGAACCTCTGGATGTGGGCGAAACGCAAACTGAAGAGGCAGTTCGGAACTGTCCGTGCTGTACTTTTCCATAAAATTTAAGAGAATTCCAGTTTCTTGCGGGCATCAATTATTCAGGGAGTTTGTACTTGTGATAATGTATCGAGTATCCAGTAAATCAGAAATAGGTCGTGTTCGAGGCTTTGCGGCTACATGTTGAGTTATTTCCAAGAGAGCCCACGATGTTCTGTACATTTCTTTATAACTATAGTTTCACAGTTTCAGCTATATTTAAATTGAATTATCCAATTACAAATCGATTTAATCTACTAATTTAATTAAATCTTGATGCTGATATTCATGTGTCAATTTACTACGCGATTTTTCACTACAGGAATTTATACGCTAATATTTTACCTGTTATTGTCGACCATACTGCAGATTGCTGAAGACACTCTCGCAAAAAGTGGCTGGAAAAGGGAAAAATTACGAACTGAGTATCTGTGGCCTGTAAAGTTTTGAAGACTTCAAAACTCAGCGCTGTACAACATCCAAATCCGAGCCAACAGCTCTCACATGTATATATTAGAACGCAAAATCCATATTATATCACGACTTGTCGAGTTTAGCGAGTGTGAAACAAGGACAGTGCTCATTCAATGAAGTGGATATCTGCACGAAATTCTGGGACAATTTTCGATCTATCCGGGATATGGAAAGCACATGCTGCATCTTCTGACAGACTCTCAAGATCTTGATCCTCTATCGTTTCAGCTGAATAAATTACACCAACAATCCGGCTTCTGCTTTGGCATGAATCATTCTCATCATCAGGCTTCCATTTAGGAAAGAATTCGTTTAATCAACCCTGCTTCTATTTCAGCAGTAACTGTTTTTTTATCAATCCAACTTCTATTTAAATAGCAATTATATTTGGTAAACAGGTAAACATGTATTTTAGCGTCATAAATTATTTGACATTGCATGGGTTTCAGCATTGGCCGAATACGAGTTGGGTTGATGAAAAGAATTCTTGCTAAATAGAAGTTGGAATGATGAAAATAAATTTTAATTAAATAGAAGTGCGATTTATGAAAACATCTTGCTGAAGTTGAAGCTGCATTGATAAACAATGATTTTTAATTGAATAGAAGTCGTATTGATGAAAAATAATTGCTCCCGAATTAGAAGCGGGAATGATGACATGAATTCTTGCCTAAACAGAAGCTGGATCAATGAGCTGGATCAATGAGAAAGATTCCTGCCAAACTAGAAGTTGGATTGATTAAGAATAAAAAATACTGCAACGAGCAAATATATTACGACACTAAAATACACATTTACCGGATTCTGTTCAAACTAGAAGTTGGATTGATTGAAAACAAAAATGCTGTAATGAGTGAATAATTTACGACACTAAAATAAATGTTTACCTTATTTTTCGTATCCCACTTCCATCGAAGTAAAAATATTGGTTAACTCTAGAATGATTCGGTAGCAAGTAAACAATATGGCGGCCACAGATCAGCGCAGAATAGAGCGCTGTCATGTGCAGCGATCAATAGCCCAATGCTTCCAACAGCCTACGGCGATAAATAGCCCAATGTTTCCGCGAAAGTAAGCACGTCAGAATAATAGTTTATTTGGCACTCCTCCGAAGTCCGGTCCCAAACTATTTCGCATGGCTTATCACATAGATATGCTTCTCCAATGCTTTATTACAGGTTATTTCGCACGTAGGATAATTTCTAGATCTGAAATAGAAGTGGGATTGATGAAAAACGCTTAAGTAATGGAAGCTGGATGAAGGTATTTCTAGATCTGAAATAGAAGTGGGATTGATAAAAAAGCGCTTAAGTTATGGAAGCTGGATGATGGTATTGTTATATCTTAAATAGAAGCTGGGTTGACGAAAAAAACGGGCGAGAAATAGAAGCTGGGTTGACGAAAATAACGGACAAGAAATAGAAGCTGGGTTGACGAAAATATTATAGCTTAAATTGGAGCTGGATTGATGAAAAATAATCATTATTGAAACAGAAGTTGGATTCATAAAACAGCTGATGAAATTGAAAAAGCTGGACTTTTACTTACTTTTTTTATTATTTAGTAGTCGATGTGAACGGTGACGGTGAGACAAGTGCTGTGAAATAGTTTGGGACCGGACTTCGGAGGAGTGCCGTTTATTTATTTAATAATCGGTTTAAGCGATGGTCAAATGACAGTTGGACTGAAGAAAATAATTCTTGGTAAACAGGTCGGATTGATGAAAAATCATTTTCCTAAAATAGAAGCGGGATTAGTTAAAAGCTTTATAATTTCCACAAACGGAATAAAAAGCAATTAAACACATGTTACAAATTATATGCAAAAACCTTACAAGTAAGGTCTTTGTTATATGTATTAGACTGATGATTTTAAGTTATGTATTTCAAAATGTTCGTTAATCCAACTTCGATTTCAGGTCTAAAAATATCTGCATCCAGCTTCCATTTCTAAATACCTTCATTCTAATTATTTACTTGCTAAATTTACGTGCTTACTTTCGCAAAAACATTGGGCTATTGATTACCCCATGTGACAGCGCTCTGTTCTGCGCTGATCTATGGCCACCATATTGTTTACTTGCTACTGAGCCATTCTAGAGTTTAACCAAAATATTATTTTCGTCAATCTGACTCCTAGTTAGTAAGAATCCTTTACGTTAATCCAAACTTGGGTAAATTATCGTTTTAGCGGAATGAATTATGCGAAATGTTTTGACTGGCGCAGCAAAATAATTTTTTTCTCAATCCGGCTTCTACTTTGGTATGAATCATTTACATCAATCAAGCATCCATTTAGGCAAGAAATCATTTAATTAATTCAGCTTCTCTTTCAACAATAACTGCTTTTATTCAATCCAATATCTATTTAAATCACAATTATTTTTCATCAATCCAGCTCCAATGTCAGCATTAATGCTAGGGCTGCCAACTTTTGATTTTACCATTCCGGGACAACCGTAGTCACTCAATATGTCATTACCAATTTACACCGTCCATTATAATTGCAATTATTGCATATACATTTAGAAAAATTTAATGTTTTGTATCCCGATATAAGACATCAAATCCACACAAAATAGTTGTTAATAAATGCAGATAAATTTTCAAAATAAAAGTGGCAAATTTAAGACGAGTCAATTTCAAGAAGAGAGCGTTTTAACTTCCAGTAGCCTAGACCTACCAGAGTAACGATCGACCTATAGGTTCACAACTTTCGTCATGCATGCAGTTTCCAGATCTTTGTCATTTTGTTATGTCTGCGACTGCTTGGAGAGCATAACTTCTCTTAAACTTCTGCTTCTACTGAAGTTTAAGCAGTTCCAGAGCATTGAGCACAAAGTAGAAATCAGCACATGACATGCTAAAATTTATATTTTTCCGCAGTTCCGCTTTAGCAAGTTTGAGGTCAGGAAATTGCGATTGTTAGACAACAGGTCATCTATAGCCTTACATGTAAACTGAAGTAGCTGAACGGTATCATAAAATGCGTTGGAAATGGACTGGCGTATGACACAATACGACTAGGCCTAAGTGTCGGTGGTTTGTAAAGTTTTGAAGACTTCAACCTTTAGTGCTGTCCAACATCCGATTTTCAGTCATGAACGTAAGGTCTGGAAGAGCTCATAACGCAAAACCTTCGTACAAATTGTCGAGTTTAGTGTAGGAATAAAACCATTTTGTGTAGTGAACCTCTACAGCAAATTCCGGGACAATGTTGGATCAATCCGGGACACGGGACGCACAGGGACGATTCCGGGACTGTCCCGGCGAATCCGGGACGGTTGGCAGCCCTAATTAATGCTTTCATAAATCCCACTTCTATTGTATTAAAAATTATCATTATCAATCTTACTTCTATTTGGCAAAACTCCGAATGGTGGTCCCAAATTAAAATATATAGTCTATATCGCCAAATGTTGTAATTGTCACACAACTTGAGGTACTTTCCGAAAACATCCAACTTGTGGCTAAAGCGCCACTGGAAAGCATCATCGTTGATAAACTCTGTTATAGATATGTCCAATGTGAGAAACGACGACTTGTTCCACTTTGGTAACGCAACTTTCGCTTGGCATGCATCCAAAATCCCTCAATAGTCTGTGTATGGATGTTCAGATCTAAAAATACCTTCTATTTCTCAATCGTTATTTTCGTTAATCCAACTTCTATTTCAGATATAAAGATACCCTCATCCAGCCTCCATTACTTAAGTGTTTTTTCATCAATCCAGCTTATATTTCAGATCTAGAAACACCTTCATCCAGCTTTTATTTCTCATGCGTTATTTTCGTCAATACAGCTTCTATCACACCTGTAAAAGAACCTTCATCCAGATTCCATATCTGCAATGTTTTTGTCAGCAATCCCACCTCCATTTCACCTGTAAAAACTTTCATCCAGCTTCCATTTATCAAGCGCTGGACCAGTTGTCTGTAGCCCCGTTGTCGTTAGACGAATTGTCCGGGGACGATTTGTAGTTAGACCAGTTGTCGTGACGCCCTCAAAAGTAAAACTGCGGGCCAGTGTGTTGCAGCACCCTTAGCATCCACATTAATGCGGGCCTGCACACAAAATAGCATGGAAAAACAGGAATTTTAATTTGGGACCGCCGTTCGGAGTTTTGCCGAATTATTTTCATAAATCTGACTTGTATGCCATCGGGGCGCGGACATTTCCTCCCCCTGGACAAAACCCCCCGGACAATTCCCCCTAGGGTAGGACAATTCCCCCCCTGGTAGAACATATTGCGTATAAGTGGTTGTACTGTAAAACGCCGGTGCTAAGTACGCAAGTTAAATTGATGAAAAGAATTCTCGCAAAATAGAAGCCGGATTGGTACAAAATAAATTTTACTTAAATGGAAGCTGGATTGATGAAAATGTTCTTGCTTAAATTGGAGCTGGATTGATGAAAATATTCTTGCTTAAATTGGAGCTGGATTCATGAAAATAATCTTGCTTAAATTGGAGCTGGATGGATAAAAAATTGTTATTTAAATAGAAGTTGGATGAAACGAATTTATACCTACAGAAATAGGCTATTTTCGCAGCAAGGGGGAGAATTGTCCGGGGGTTAATGTCCTAGGCAAAATCAGGGGGAATTGTCCGGGGGTTTTGTCCGGGGGGTATTTGTCCAGGGGGGGAATGTCCTACACTCATGCCATCAACGCTAAATCACGTGCCTTGACGAATAATTAATTCCGCTAAGACGATAGATTACCCCAAGTTGTATGCCATGAACGCTAAATCCCATGCAATTGCGAATAATTTATTCCGCTAAAAGATAGATCACCCCTCTGCCTATCGATTTTGTCTTGATGAAGCGCCTGTCAATAAGCTGGTTCCCGCGACTTCGCCTTTATGGGCGCTGTAGAAATCTCGAGAATACAATTACGATCTGTGTATGTAAATCGAAAGTTTATCTCACCCAGTCAGCTCACAATTCTTGATGTTTCCAGTTGCAATGTGCAATTCTCAACGAATTAAGGGCATTATAAAACTACAGCTGCACTAATCGTATTGACCAATATCTGCATCGATATCTATATTTAGACCTGGATTGCGCTAATAAACTCGGAAGTGAGGTCGGCGACCTGCCATCTTGGTACAACCAATGTGTGGATATCATCAATATTTATATTACTCGTCAAAATGCCTTATTGCGCGGCTATAAATTGTTTTAAGCAGCAAATTAAAGGAACAACACAGTCGTTTCATCGGTGAGTAACATGTTCACTGATTATTTTATTGTCTAGTGAACGTGATCGTTATTAAAATGTAAATTAATACGACTTGTGTTCGAGGACGCATGCCTTCCCCTGCCAAACTATTGATAGCGGGAACATTATTTTGCATGTTAACTAACACAAAACTACTGCCAACTAGGGCTTCCAACCGTCCCGGATTCGCCGGGACAGTCCCGGAATCGGCCGTGTGCGTCCCGTGTCTCAAATTATCCCGGAATTTGTGGTAGAGATGAACTTGACAAAATGTTGTTATTTTACACATTAAACTCGGCAAGTTGTGTGATGATTTTGCGTTCTGAACTCTATTAAACCTAACGCTGTTGGCTGAACATCGAATGTTTGACAGCGTTGAAAACTTTGCAAACCGCTGACACTCAGTAGCATATATATTGTGTCCTATGCACTGTTAATCCGTTCTAATGCTGTTTGAGAGATGTCGTGCTGATTTCCACGACTTTGTGCCTATATGTGAACAGTGT
Source organism: Lumbricus terrestris (assembly GCA_949752735.1). Classification (NCBI taxonomy): domain Eukaryota; kingdom Metazoa; phylum Annelida; class Clitellata; order Crassiclitellata; family Lumbricidae; genus Lumbricus; species Lumbricus terrestris. The sequence goes on from OX457050.1 coordinate 37,832,085, forward strand.
AAATCGATATAATTTATGTCATAATTATGTAGTGACTGCGGGCGTCCCGGAATGGCAAAATCAAAAGTTGGCAGCCCTACTGCCAACCCAACCGTCCTGGATCGGCCTTGTTCGTCTCGTTTTCCAAATGGATTCCAGATTGTCCCGGAATTTTGTGCAGTGGTTTGTAAAGTTTTGAAGACTATGACCCTATGCTGTCCGATATTATTTTATGTGAACAACATAAACTCGGCAGGAGTTGGTCAATACATGTTTAAGGAAGGTTCTGTTCTCAGATAGCAGACATCACATAAAAGAGATGAGAAATCTCCATGCATGTATGTTGTTGCTTGAGTGTGCTTGTGACATGTCGGGCAAGGGCATTTTGGTGCATAGACATTACACACGAGATCAGCGTAAATAGATGAGAGTGACTGCGGGCATTGTGGAGTAGCAAAATCAAAGTTGGAGACCTCATCCCAAACCGTTGCATCGTTCGCTTTTACAGTTGTCAATCTCCCATCATATTCATCTTACTTGCAATTCCTCAAACCAATTAATTACATAGATGTCTAATAATTTTTTGCAATTTGTAATAATGCCTATTTATGAATTGATATTTTTGAATAATAATTTTTGAATATGTTTCATGTGTCAACAGATTTCCATATTCACAGCCAGAAGTACTGAAACAATGGGTGCATAATATGCACAGAGAAAGATTTACACCATCAAAGAATTCGGTCGTTTGTTCTGATCATTTTGAGCCAAGCTGCTTCGATCGAACTGGACAAACAGTCAGACTTCGTCCTGGATCTGTGCCAACCATCTTTACTTTACCTGATCATCTTGTTAAGGTCTCTTTCAATAGTGATTTTTCTTGCAACAGTTTCATATCCATCTGTCATCTAATGTTTATGTGAACTGAGGATAATGAAATTAATCAATTTAATATTTTGTAAAGTTATTCCTCATTTATGCTGCTATTTAGGAATATGGAAAATAATCGTCCTGGATTATGAATGCGCTTAACATGGTTCAGACCCTAATAAGTAATAATATAATCACCTGCACAACCTCATTGTGCTTTAGAGACCAAGATGAGGATTTTGAATTTAATGCGTGCAGTTAGAGGAAGCCAGTGGCGCTGCTCAAACATAAAAGTAGAAATACGAGAGTACCAAGAAAGGTGCAATTAGCCTGGCGGCAGCATTTAGGACCGACTGTAAAGGTGAAAGACGAACCTTTTGGTAGATCAATGAGAAGAGAATTACAATATTCAATTCGGGAGCAAATGAAAGCATGAACCACAGTATATATATATTCGATTAATCAGAAATCAGGTTGACAAGCCGCAACACGATTACAAGATGAAGAGAAAAATAGTTATAAAAAAGTTTGTCCATTGTTCAAGGGTTGCCTTAATTTTTTACTTTTAATCTTGTCATTTATTTTATCATTTGTTTTAAGCTTTTGTAAAGTACTCTAGGTATGAAGTTCTTATCATCTTTAGTTGGCAATTCAAAGTTATGAGTTCGCAGGCGAAGACCGCAGCGACGCTTTATTACAGGCGGAAACAAACTCCGCACGACATGGCATGAATTGCTGTAGATTGACGCAATCAGCTTGTCGTCAGCTTCGCGAACCATGTCCAAGACGTCGGGCATATTGTCTGGCAAATAGCCAATGCGCCGAGTTCTTTGCAGAAATTTGTTGAGCCTTGTCTTGTCCTCAGCTTTAGTGAAGCCCCACCAAGCAGGCACCGCATAGAGGAGACGGGATACGGTCATTGCTCTTGCAACATCATTCTGAGAGCGTACAAGGAGCGTGGTAAAAACAGAAGACAAAACAGAGCGCCAAAAGTCCTAAAGCACCTTAAATGAAAATATATATGAACTGTAATTTTTACTGTTTTGCTATTTGCTGTTTTAGGTTGTGAAGACTCGTAAACCCCCAAAGGAGCGCTGTCAGCAAGTTGAGCACACACCACCAACATTGTCTACAATCACCATCACTACCGAGAAGCACACCTCGTCGGTATCACCTGTAATTGCCGTCACAGAGAATCCTATCCCATCAACATCATCTGTAATTGCCGTCACAGAGAATCCAACCAAATCAACGTCATCTACAATCACCATCACAGAGAGGGATCACTCTTACTCAATAAATGTGAGCCCAAAGACTCTGAAGAGGAAACTGGATACTGTTGTGGATCGTGGTGTTGCTCTGCAGAAACGCCTCAAGTGCAGCAACGCCAAAGTTCAACGTCTCAGACGAAGAGTCAAGTCACTCGCAGATATTGTGTCGGCACTGAGGAAGAATGATATGATCTCTTCGGGTTGTGAGAAATTACTTGAAAGCACTTTTTCAGGGGTATCTCAACTAATAATGAAACGTATTATGAATCAGAAATCTGCAAGACCAACACGTTTATCCTACCCTGATGAACTGAAATCGTTTGCATTGACGCTGTCCTTCTACTCCCTGAAGGCATACAACTATGTGCGCCGTACTTTCCACCTTGCACTACCTCATCCATCCACACTTCGTCAATGGTACCAAGGGGTAAATGGTCAACCCGGTTTCACCGAGGAAGCATTTAAAGCTCTGTCTGTTCGTGTTGAGGCTGCCCGTAATCAAGGAAAAGAAATCATATGTGCTTTAATGTTTGATGAGATGGCCATTAAGAAGCATATTGAATGGGATGGTAAGAAATTCCTTGGGTATGTTGATGTTTGTTCTTCAGTTGATGATGATTCTGCCCCTGTTGCAACTGAGGCCCTTGTACTAATGTTGGTGTGTTTAAATGGCAACTGGAAGGTGCCATGCGGCTACTTCCTGATTGATGGCATGACTGGTGATGAACGAGCTAATATCATTAATCAGTGCCTGTTGAAGTTGCATGATGTTGGTGTTTATGTCACATCAGTTACTTGTGATGGTCCCTCTTGCAATTTTTCCATGATGAAAGCACTTGGAGTTAGGCTTGACCCCTGTAATATGAAGTCTTGGTTTATACACCCTTCTGAGCCTCAGCTTCGTGTTCATGTGATTCTTGATGTTTGTCACATGTTGAAGTTGATGCGAAATTGTTTTGCATGTTATGGAATTCTCAAAGATCGACAGGGTCGTAAAATTAATTGGAATTATATTGAGCAGCTGTACAAATTACAGGAACTTGAGGGTTTGCGACTTGGCACTAAGTTAAAAACTGCTCATATGATGTGGAATCGGCAGAAGATGAAGGTCAACTTAGCTGCTCAAACACTGAGTGCCAGTGTAGCTGATGCCATTGATTTTTGTCGTGAGAATTTGAAACTTGTTCAGTTTATTGGGTCTGAGGCTACGGCTCACTTTTTGCGTGTAATTGATCATTTGTTTGATATTCTTAATTCCCGCAATCCTCTGGCCAAGGGTTTCAAAGCTCCAATGAGGCCTTCTAATGAAACAGTTTGGAAACCTTTCCTTGAGGAAGCAAAGCTTTATTTGGCTGGTTTAACAAATGACAAAGGGATTCTAATGTATCAGACAAAACGACGAACTCCATTTCTTGGCTTAATTTGCTCTGTGGAATCCACTGTTGCAATATTCAACGAACTGGTTGGAAACCCCAACTCTCCTCTTAAATATCTTTTGACATACAAATTAAGTCAGGACCATTTGGAACTTTTTTTTGGTGCAGTTAGATCTTCTTGCGGCTCCAATAATAATCCTACAGTTCGACAATTTACTGCAGCATACAAGAGATTATTGATGCGCCATAATGTAGAAGGTGGCTTGGGAAACTGCACAGTACAGGACACAACTACCATATTGAGTGTAACATTGGACTCCATTCCAGTTCAGGGTTTATAAGAGGATACTCTAGACATGTCAGTGGCCCGCATGTATGATCTACAGCCTCGTGTACCACTAACCAGCGACCATGATTATGTGAACATTCCAAATAAAGCAATTCTGTCTCAGTACAAGAAGGCTGTAGTGTCATACATTGCTGGTTATGTTGTAAGAATGGTGAAGAGGAAGATTAAGTGTGCAGATTGTCATTTAGCTTTAACTGCAGAGGATGAAATGGTAGCAAATGTTGGGAGCCAGTTCATTTCGCTGAAAAATCGGGGTGGGTTAATTAAGCCGTCGGGGAGTGTGACAATGATTTGTGAAGAAACTGAGAAGTGTTTTATGCGAATGCATACTACTCTTGGCGATAAACTACCACGGGCCAAGCATTTTGTACCTACTGTTTGCGCTGTTGTCCTGGCAGAGGTTGGGTTGCATTGTTTTGCTTGTTTGAATGACCACATGTTTGACAGTACACCAGACAACAATCATGTTTTTAATTTAATCAAGTGCATTAGCAGCTGCTATTGCACTATCCGAATGCATCATCTGGCCAAGCAGAAAACTGTCCAAATAACTGGACCTATGATTCGTAAACAGCTGACAAAGCTCGTTCTGTTTAAGCACCAGTGAGAGATAATTATTGTTTGGTCATCTCCACTTATAGAATTGTTTTTTTTATTCTCATGGAACAATTAGTGTGTTAAGCTTATGTTTTGCTAAGCTTTATTTGTGCAAGTGTTTCAAGGCTGGCAGAACTTGTAAAATCTTTGAGTGCACAGACTTTCAGGTTCTGTTACTTTATTAGTGCAAGTGTCCTTGAATTACTAAATGGATATTGTAATACGATGCTAATGTTATTGCAATGACATTAGTTGATGTTGAGATTTATGTGTCTTTAAGTGACCATTGTAATATTTTAAGTTTTTAATTTGCAATTTGTTGATTTAATTAAAGAGCACTTTGTTTTACATGCAAGGAGAGCAATTTTAATCAATTGTAAGCAATGTTTTTGTATGTTAATTATTTCCTGTAATAAATTCACGAGTTATTGGCTAAGCCGATTCAATGTGTGTGTCACTACATGCCTGTTAACCAGATAACTGATATAGGAAACAGTCACCTGGGTGATCCTGGCACTCCTCAGCAGATTATATCCCATACAATGGAAAAGAACCATGATTCGCAAGGTATGCGGGTTAATTTCCTCCATAAGTCCATGGATCTACGTCCTGTCACCCTACACTCTGGTGCAGCTGAGGAGTAGTGGCAAGGACTTTGACTTCCCCAGGGATAATCTGACTTGGAGCCCACTTTTTGATTTAGGTGCATAGTCGTGTTGAGGTTTCTTGGTCTTTTTCCAGGTGTTGACCATTCCTCTCTCTCTCTTAATGTTAAAACACCCCCCAGCTACGGCCTTTGGTATCCTTCCAGCAGGGCTGAAAGTGTGCCGGGTCTCAGACCCGGCATTCTTTTGTTGGCGCTTGTATAAACAATGGTCTTACAATGGTATTTAGCAGCCTTTGGCCCAAAGAGACCCAGCAACTTTCTCAAACCACTTTCAGCCCTGCCTTCCAGCACCTGCCTTTTGCGTTGGCCAGCTGTTTTTCAGGGTTTCCGGTGAGCCTGTCCACCCCGTGAAACCAGAGGTTTTTGCCACTGACAGCCCCACTGGGCAATCTGCTGCTCAGCTGTTCACCTCACCCATCACTGTGAGATGCAGGTTAGGACTTTGGGGTAGGAAGAACTATAGCCGATGCTTTGCTATATTAGGAGTACCATGACGATAACACTTGATGTCTAAGTTTTTAGAAGGGCTTCGATACAATAAGGCACAATAGCCTGGCCTTGCAGTTCATACAAATAGCCTCCATACCAAATTTCTACCATGATGGAGATTTTTACCCCACTTCCATAATTAGGCAAACTGCAACCATGCAGAATTTAGCCTTTTCCGTGGTGGGCCGTTGTCTGGAATGGGCTCCACAGGAGCCGTCTGTTTCCGGGGGCTCTTACTGAGACATTTTTTACTGAGCCCAACACTATGCTAGAGCACGGGTTGCAGGTTCGAATCCGCCTCAAGTCGCCGCTTAGGGACCTTGGGAAATTCCTTCACTCGTAATTGCTCAGCGCTTTGGCGTGAAACTCCTATGCAGTGTCCGCACTGTAGTCGGGACACGGGAGCGCCTCTGAGTAGTGAGCTTGAAGGGGCGCTATAACAGTACGCATACACACTTCTGAGCAGTCCCTCGAAGAAGCGTTATATAAATTCTGGAGTGAATGAATGCATATTCAGAAAATTCTCAACGTCCACAGAAATTGTGCCAGAGACCAGCTGAAATATCGGTGCTTAAATGAAGTCGGCAATGGCCAGGTCGCTGTTTTTGGAGCCTTGCAAAAAGCCTACTGGAAGACAACACATTATAATAATTTGTTCAAGTCGTAGTATGATAACTAAGCAACAACTAAGAGTTGGTCAGTTTGCAATGAATTTGGAAATGTTCTTTAACCGAAGGTTTTAATCGAGACATCAGGATATCAAGCGCACATCTGAACACTTGTAGCTTTAAGATGGCGGCATGATCTAAAAATAGATCTCGATTGTCTGTCCGCCGACCACACATTTTTGTGCAGCGAGCATAGACTAAGCGCAATCCAGGTTTATTAATATCGATGAATATCTGTGGCAAACCTTAAAAATGGCGAAACCATTCAGAGATCCAGAGACCATAGACATCTTACATTTACTGACCGAACCATGGCCTGCTTTCTTGCTTCGTTGCCGCACCACAAGATTTTATATTATAAATAAAAAATAAACAAAATAAAATAATATATAAATAAATAAATGTTATTTATACTGTGGCCGCACCACAAACCGCATCAAGATCGTTCACTACAGCATCCCCTCGAATGTGGAACAGTCTTTCCACTGCTATTAGAAACTCTACTGTCCACATCTGTCGTTTTCTGAAGGAAGATAAGAAAACTAGCTGAACAGTAAAGGCCAGGACATTTTAAAAGGCGTTTTAAAAATTGCAAAACGTTTCATTCCAATCCATCACGGCAAATTATTTCCGATAGGGCAATGGGTACTCTTAATTATTTGTAGCTGAACAAAAATGGTTAGAGTGCACTCCCATTTTGCCATACTAAACGATCTACAGCGGAAAAATTCATAAATAGAACTGTCCTTTTTTGTAAACAGTGCACATCAAAAGGCCCTGTTTTACACATGGCCTGCCCATCTAAACGGATTTCTCTCTGAAGGATTTCTGCCCCTCAAAGTGCTTCTCAATATATATATATATATATATATATATATATATATATATATATATATATATATATATATATATATATATATATATATATATATTTATCTTAATATATAGGCTATATATCAATACATTATATATTATAGATATAATTCGTTTATTTAAAAAAGTAAGTTGACCGACCGCAACTTAATTGTTAATCGTCACATCGAGGCTCTAAGCCATTTAAAGTTTGAAAAGCTATCTCCCCACAGGTCTTTCACTCAAAACTGAAACATTGCTCTTTCAAAAATCCTATCCTGATTCTTCCTCTTCTCCTCACATCCCCCGCCACTTCAACTCCAAACATCACCCACCTTAATTAGCCGTCCATCTATCTGCCTGCCTGACTCTTCGGACTTGACCCGCTGCCTATCGATTTTGTTTTGATTGAGCGCCTGTGACTAAGCTGGTTCCCTCGACTTGGCTTTTGTGGGCGCTGTAGAAGTCTCGAGATTACGATTACGATTACGATGATTAAGTTGGTGTCCTGCACTTGGCTTTCGAGTGGCGCTCTAGAAATTTGGAGATTACTATTGTATAATTCGATTAATTGAAAATCAGACAATTCCTGGTGACACACCGCACAATTACGAGATATAATTGCCTGTAAAAAGGCGATTTGGCATTTTTCACTCATTAGCTAACACGAAGGAACGGCGGAAACATAAACGCACTGGAAGCTGGGCGGTTTTTCTGTCAACGATTGAGCGAAACAATTCGTTCCAATCGAGGAGACGAACATAAACAATTCGATAGCACTGATATCGTCGTTGGTTTTTAATATCACGAAAGGTAAATAAAGACTCAAAATGCGCAGTTTTTCATCCGCTCTTTTAACAGAAACATTTCAACTGAAGAATTCTAGTTTGAAGCAGACATAGTCTCATTTCTGTACTTTAGAGCTAGAATTGAAGCGCGAGATGCGGTAGCGATCGTGATTACGTATTGCATTAGAGGCTTAGACAATAAATGAATGTGCTATTTAATTCGTGCGAGTTTTGCCACTCCCATTCTGCCCTACTAAACGATCTAATGGGAGCAACAAACAAATGGCACAAATATGCCTGCGCCTCTAGTCTATTAAGTAGACAGGCGAGGTCCTAAAACTAAAGGTTACCTAATTGATTTTCATCAGAGGTTTTGTGTCTGTTCAAGGTTTTTTATATTAATATCCAATTCTCTTAGCACCTGCTTTTCGTTTCAACTATATGTTTTTTTAAATTAGCCTCAAATAGAAGCTAAACAGTTACTTTGAAGCACTGACCTTTGATGCTTCTTGTTTTCACTGAAGATCGTTTCAATCCTAAGGGAATCTACAAATAGAAATTAGATTCATTGTACGATTGAAGGATGCATGTCACTTGAGTTTGATCACCTGATTGGGGTAGTTGACAATTAAAAATTGATTGCGGCAGCGGTGGAAGTTAAATTGGTCATGAATCCCAACACTGGGGGGGGTGGTGTAGGGGTGTGTTCGGTGCCTTGGAACCGGAAGGTTGCAAGTTTGAATCCTCCTCAAGTCACTGTGTAGGGACCCTGAGCAAGTCCTTCACTTGCAATTGCTCATGCGCTTTGGCATGAAACTCCAATCCAGTGTCCACGCTGTAGTCGGGAGCGCCTTCGAGTAGAAATCTTGAAGGAGCGCTATAACATGTGCTCATGTATATAATAACCCAAACGTGGAAAATCTAAAGAACATGAAAATCAACTAAGCGTATTCTGGAAGTGAATCCATCACATATAGCTCGAATAATCCAGTCACGCACTCGTTTTGGAATGGACTTTCTCCTTCAATTCCTTCCATCTTTCCTCATCTTTCTCTCATCTCAAATCCTGCCTTTTCTTTCGGGGTCACTCACACTGGTAGCGCTTATGAAAAGCTGCTGCTGAGAGAAGTCTTTTTATAAAAGGTGAATTACAGTACACAGTGTGTGTGGCCCTAGCTGCAGGAGTCCTATGCCAATAGACAATAGACATACATGTGCAGATCTACAACTTGTACAGTCTGACCTAATTTATGTGCTCCTAGTTATTACTCCATTCTGTTAAATGGGAATGGGTCTTATGTTCTCCAAAGCTATTAACTTGCCATATTGATTGTCATGCCATGCAGAAACTTTGTGTTTTTGGTCCACACAATACAGTGCTTTCTTTGGAGTGCAAGGGTGTGACACTTGAGCACATTGTGATCTTGGCAGCTGACTTTGAGCAGAACTTTTTAAGCGTGCTGTTCTACACAAAATGTTCAGTTCTAAATGGATTTGCGCAATTGTTGAAGTACTTCTGTTCAGTCAAAAGTAGTAAAAACAATCAATTCTTGTCATCCTAAATTGGAAGTTATTACCATGGAGGATTGAAAAGGGATGAAGCAGTTGTGCAGTTCTAAAACATCCTTAGAAGAAGCCCTGCTTTCTGAGTTCTGCACATTGGAGATGTTCGGAAAAGATATGAATGCTTTCATAAAACACGTTCAGGGCTTTGATATAATTTCTGTAAATGAGGATTGTTTTGATATTGTGTTTGCAGCGTCATCTGTCTGTCATGGCGTCATCTCAGCAGCCGAACGGAGCTCAGGCGAAGACGAGGATGTACCAGTTTAAGTTGGTACTGTTGGGAGAGTCGGCCGTCGGAAAGTCGAGCCTGGTACTGAGATTCGTCAAAGGCCAGTTCCACGAGTACCAGGAGAGTACCATTGGCGGTAGGCAAGCGCAGTACTCTCTTCAAGTATGTTTATATCTATGGGTAATTTATTTGGTGGAAAGCTATCAATAGATGACATGGAGTGATTCTGCTTTCATCACTTGTTGTGGTCGTGTTGGAAATCTATTACACGTTTCACATAGTGTATGCGGTGTATTTAGTTTTATTGACTTGTACTTTATAAATATTTGCGATAATTCAAATTTTTGAGGTAATGTGGTTCTTATTTGATGCTGCAGGAATTGTTTCTAGAATTATTTGAATGGCTGTGCTTAAACAGTCAGCTTGATATATACTCCCTGTGGTTTGTTGATGATGCCATTAGATCCTTTTTTGATACATGTGGTTACTCTGTAGGGATCGTGAGCAAGATATCCTTCTCTCACATAATTTTTTTAGAGCTGCAATATAATGACATCTGCGTGTGTGTGTTTGTATGTGTGTGTACACTTCAATATCACACCAATATCAACATGCAGTTGTGTTGTTTTGTATTGAGCACTTTTCTGTCGATGTTACCCATGAAGCTACCAGACAGCGCCGAGCCTTCTCGGCTGTGGGGCCGTCAATCTGGAATGACCTCCCTCCTAACCTCCATCTCCTCCATCGGACCAGTCAATCTATATTTCTTAAATCCCTTAAATCTTTTTTTCTTTTGTCGTGGCTGGGCTGGGAGCGCCTCTGAGTAGTTTCTTGAAGTGGCGCTATATAAATTCTAATAATGAATTAATGAATGAATGATCTACAGTAATGTAAGCACAGTTGAACTGTTGGAAAATGTTGGAAATGTTTACTACCAGACTGTTGCCACTCACAATTGATCTGGGCTGTGGCTGGAAATTTCAGGATGACGTAGTAGCATAAAGTTACATATGGATGGGGCTGAAGCAGATCTTTAGCTTGATGCTAGACGGCGCCTGGAGACAATTCCAAGCCGAGCATTGAATCCGGAATGGGTGCACCAATGATGTTGATGGTGATGATCAAGGACATGGTGATTTGTCCATTGTCCTTGAATGTACCATCAGTTCTGTATCCCATTAGTACAAGATTAGACAAGATTAATACTGCATTTCATATACCGGTGCATGATATGGTGGATGTTCGGGTGTTGTGTGAGTATACAGGGTCCTGTCAGTGGGAACTTTCTGGCTATCTACGGGTAGTGTAGAGTATTACATAGTTACGAATGATTAATCAATTCTTATGTATATCTTGATTGTGACATGCTTTCAAGACTCAAGAGGCGGTTCATTAAAAGAACCAGTGTAAAATCTAAAATTTTGCATAATTTTACATAATTATATACAGGGTGGGCCATAAAAAAAGACCCCCCTTAGGTTTTTGCCAATATCTTGACCAAAAGTAAGAATTTCGACATGAAATTTTACAGTCTTATAGACAATTCATATTTACATATGGTGGCCAGATTTCATCAAAATATTTCAAACAAACCAAAAGTTATGCCACTTTTAGGAAGGCCACCCACCGTTTTTTGACGATTCAAAAACGTAACGCAACAAAAAGTAGGTTTTTGCCAATATCTTGGCCAAAAGTAAGAATTTCGAAATGAAATTTTACAGGTTTATAGACAATTCATATTTACATATGTTGGCCAGATTTCATAAAAATATTTCAAACAGAACAAAAGTTATATCACTTTTAGTGAGACAACCCTACGTTTTTTGATTATTCAAAAAAGTCAAAAAACGGTGGGTGGCCTCACTAAAAGTGATATAACTTTTGTTCTGTTTGAAATATTTTTATGAAATCTGGCCATCATATGTATATATGAATTGTATACAAACCTGTAAAATTTCATTTCGAAATTCTTACTTTTGACCAAGATATGGACAAAAACCTACTTTTTGTTGCGTTACGTTTTTGAATCGTCAAAAAATGGTGGGTGGCCTTCCTAAAAGTGGCATAACTTTTGGTTTGTTTGAAATATTTTGATGAAATCCGGTCATCAAATGTAAATATGAATTGTCTTTAAGACTGTAAAATTTCATGTCGAAATTCTTACTTTTGGTCAAGATATTGGCAAAAAACCTAGGGGGGGTCTTTTTTTTTGGCCCACCCTGTATATTACTTAATACATATATTGCATAATTACGCATTAATTAAAAACTGATTTAACTAAAATATACATCTGCTTAAGATGCCTGGAGTGCGTTTGTTTGTGTGTTGTGAGAAACTGATTGGTCGTTTGTGTTTGTGTTTCAGCGGCTTTTCTCACGCAGACCGTCTGTCTAGACGACATCGTTGTTAAGTTTGAGATCTGGGACACGGCCGGACAGGAGCGATATCACAGCCTCGCTCCCATGTACTACAGAGGAGCACAGGCCGCCATCGTCATGTACGATATAACCAATCAGGTTGGTACAGGTAGATGTCTTATCTGCACCTCTTTCCCTCCAATCTTCCTTCAATTACTTATTTCTGCAGTGAGTTACCTCGCAGCAAATATCCCACCCAATTATTTTGTCTCATCTTTATTGTGTCCAGCAGAGATCTTTTCTCTTCTACCATCGTTAGTACTTCTTCGTTTGTGACATGCTTTGTCAAACTAATTTCTCCATCTTTCTCCATACCCACATTTCAAAAGCTTCCAGCCTCCTGGTGTCTTCTTTTCTCATTGTCCATGTCTCTGCGCCATATAACGTCACTCTCCATATCAATGTTTTGGCCATTCTTTTGATTAGATTATTTAAAAAAATTAATTTGATATGATTGTTTGTTGGTGTTCTTCAGTCTTTTTATGCATCTGTTGTTTTCTTTTTTTCTGCTCATAGGACAGTTTTGTTCGAGCGCAGACTTGGATCGGTGAGCTTCAGAAGCAGGCCAGTCCGAACATCGTCATCGCGTTGGCTGGAAACAAAACAGATCTGGAGAACATTAGAACCGTTTCATACGAAGTCAGAACTTTCGATTGTTCACCGTTTCTCTCTTTCTGCAATGTTTTCATTTTATAATCTGAAAGTGTTGGTCCATTGCGTGCAAGAAGCATTTTCATGTGATCTTAAGATGGAATATATGCTAGATTGGCATGTTAAGCACCATTTTGCTGTTCTTGTTAAAACGGGTTTTGAAATTAGCCAGATGCAAAAATCGTCGCTGCGCTCGGTCTCATGCATTCCATGCCTCTGCACCCAGGGAATGGAATCAGCTTCCACTCTCTCTTCGAAGCTTTATTTCACTTCCTTCAAAAATCGGCTCAAAACTCAGTTTCTCCTTGGCTTTCAACAGGCACATGGATCTCTAACTGCATCTTCTTCTGGCTGCTGACTATCCACACCTCAGATTCACATTTCGGTGTGACCTTGTGCGCGTTACAAATTTATTTAATGATAATAGGGGATGGATGGACGGACCGACCGACTGACTGATTGATAGATGACATATTTTTGGTAAGAATATGCCAGAAAACAATATTCTATATTTTGACCTGTCTCGCCTATTTCATTTTTTTACGAAGCAACAAAACAGGTTTTGCACAGCGACAGTCGTATTTTGCAAGTTCAGACTTGTGCATAATGAATGAAATCAGGGATTTTTTATCTGTTACCAGCTTTCACCTACACTACTTTGAGAGGTGCATCTTAAGATTAAAGTGTAAAACGTGGGTTAATGTTGTATTGTTCTGTTTCAGGATGCAAATACATTTGCGGACGAACACAATCTTCTGTTCATGGAAACGTCAGCGAAAACAGCGATGAACGTTGCAGAAATATTTCTTGCGATCGGTTTGTGTGAAATTCTCACTTTCAAGACTATGCGGCCTTCATATAATTAGTCTTCCATACATTATACGTTTGTGCTTGTATTGTATATAGTATAGATTATATATTTATATAGTGCCTCTTAGTGCACACTAATCTAAGACGCTTATGTGTATGTATGTGCCAGTATGTATGTTCTTATATTTGTATGCACACAATTAAGTGTGTTTTCATGTAAATTTGTCTTTTGAGTATGTTGCTTTTTGTGCATGAATCGTGTTCTTTGCTTTCAATAATCTGGCTTGGCACCTGGTTCACTCGGCAGATTACGGTCGTTTCTCCACGATATTTTATAGTGTTACGCTGGTGAGCACTCTCTTTGTTATTAAGAACTCGCCGACATCTTCAGCGGTGAATCTTCGTGCATAAATGACTTACAAACGTTTTCGCAGTTTGACTTTATATTTAAACTGCTTTACGCATGTATTTTGTAGTCTTTGATGTGTTTCCTCCTGCCTTTTTCCATAACAGCGTACCTATCATGTTAATGGCGCTATATAAGTCGGATCAGTTGAGATGTTGTTGGGTGTGTTTTTGCTGCAGCTAAGAAACTCCCGAAGACTGATCCAGCTCTGACGGCGCAGCCTCACAGACGAGGCGTCGACCTGACCCGAGAGGAACGACCGAGCTCGGCCATCGGCTGCTGCAACTGAGCGACCGACGACCGCGTCTTTGCGCTCGCGTCGAAACCGGACATTGTTAGTTACGTTTACGAGACACTGTGACAACGAACGACTTGTACGTGTCACGTGAATCGTCGCCACTCATGCTAACGTTTGCCATCCGAAGATAGCTCTTGTCATGTCGTTTTGGACGACCAGTCAGAGGCGTCGCTTTCGTCATGTGACACAGGAGGTCTCTTCTGATTGGTCGACACTGTGTTGTGTGTTTGGCGATGGTCGTCGTCGGAACTTTGTTGACGCGCGTTCTTACTTAACTTTAGTCTTTGGATTATGTCCAATATTCTTCTTCGTTTTTTGATTAGCGTATGAAATTGTGTAGGAATCTCTCCTCATCCTCTCCTCCGTAGTTGTGTATTTTGGTGTCTTCAGTTCACATAGGTGACGAAAAATACAGTGTGTGTGTGATTTGTGGAGCAGTTGGTGATGGCTCACTTTCTTTCGTGCAATGCTAAGACTATCTTTCATTGATGATACCTTTTCCTAGTATGTGTCTCTCGTGCCAATATGTCTTTCCTTCAGCCGGTTTAGACCGTTCCCAATCTGAGGTAGTCTTCTTTCTCCATAGATTTCACTACTTACTATCCTTAGATCTTTTCCCACACTGCTTCCAATTCTTCACTCACTTCAGCTAGTTTTTCTCCAAAAGTTTTCCTTCTACTCATGGTAGGCTACGACAGTTATGACCTCAAATCACACCTGCGCACGATGATGATGTGTCTGATTCCTTTGGCTTTTACGTTGTCCATTTGCATGTTGTCATTGTTGCTGTTGTCATTGTGATGTGTTGCATCGTGTGAGCAGTTTCTCCATGTGCAACCAGAATGGTGGAACGTTGTCCGACGCCGTTTTCCGCCGCACTTCTGGCACTTTCACTCGTCTGGCTCAACTTCTGATGTGTGATGGTAAAAGCACCAATTGAGACACATCTACGCAACTTAAATATTGATGTGTGTACAGTCACCATTTAAGACATTTTAGCTGTTTTAACAGAAGTACAGTGTTACATAGGCACCAGCTTTTATTGATGGTTTATTTAAGAGTGTTATTGGATTGATACCTGTACAGTTGAAATGACGAATATTGTTAATTCAGTCGTATAAATTCTTTGCATGATGGAAATTCTTCTGCTGTGAACTTTTGATGTCATCTGTTGATTTTAAATACACTCGATGTTTCGTATTAATATCTTAATGGATTTTAAGGAGGTGTTTGATAGCATTAAAGCGATCAGCAAATTCAGTCCTAAGTTTACCTTCATTGGTCAGTGTTAACTGATATTAGTATTTGAATCTGATTGAGGATGTCGTGCCGTTTGGCAATTCATTCTCAAAAAAGTTAATTAAGGGGAATAGTGTTCATCAACAAGAGAGAGGGGACACTGGAGAGGATACATCAAGAATATCGCCAGAGCTCCAAGAGCTGACGGCACCAGGTGAGTGTTCATCATGGGCAGGCTTTATTTATTGCAGACCAGCTCATCAACATTTCTGCAGTGCTCTACGGTTTTACTGAGTTGTCAACACTGACTTGAAATACTAGTGCAGAAACTCTTACGCGGAATAAAAATCACAAATTTCATGAAGCCAAACAGTTGCGGGATTTTCTAGCACAGCACTTACTCTTAACCGAGATGTTACATGCGTAAAATTAACATCAACAAAGAGCAGTGACGTAAACTGTCTCGTTTCAAAAACACGTTTAGTGTTGCGTGTGATCATGCTGTTTTGTGTAATTAGACTGACACTAATCTCTTACTGTAAATCCAATTACATTACAGTTACTGAGTAGTAACTGAGTAATATAATTGTGTAATCAAGTGTAATCTGCACTTGTAATAATCGTTTCATTTGCACTGATTTTGGTGTTGTGACCGTCTGCCAATTCAGCGTTCTTTCAGCTGTACGCACACGCTGGGATATCTCATCCCAGTGCTTCAGCCAAACCTATTGTGTCGTCTTCTATTGTCTTCTTTGTTTGCTGCTGGGTGCCACTGCTGAACGTCAGCAGACTTTAGAAGTCACGCCTTGCAGCACTTATGTTGATGTTCAGTACTGGAAAATGAAGGACATGTGATTTCTCTGGCACCTAATTGACTACACTGACTGCGCAGTAGTGGTAAGCACTGATGGCAAAGGAAAGGATTGGCCAACCAGGCAACCACCAGTCCACCATAATATGTTAGGCGTCCTTGTAACTATTACAGCGCCACATAAATTTCATAATTATGCTGATGCTTATGAAAATGAAGTTGCTATTGCTGTTCGTGGCTGTCTTTCGGGTCTAGCTTAAGGAGCTGCTATTCTTCTTGCTCTTGTGTAGGTATCATTGTTTTATCGATGTTTTTAACGCTGTATCTGGTGAGGAAGAGTTGAGAATGTTGTGACTGAGTTACATGGAGAATTTCTTGCAAGTTATATAGCACTTTTTTTCTCAGCAGAATCTGTATGGAAGGTGGAACATCAACCGGAGAGAAAGAAATCTTGAGAAGCATCTAGGATGTCATGTAGTTGGCAATTCATTCTCCAAAACCATGCAGTTAATTAAGGGGATAGTGTTCATTGTGGGTAGGCTTTTTTGCAGGCCAACTCATCATTTCTACAGTGCTTTATGGTTTCCTGATCTTTCAACATTGACTTGAAAATAATTAGTACTAGTGTAGAAACACTTACTGGGACTAAAAATTGCAAATTTCATGGAGCAAAGGTTGCTCGTGCTATTAACGAAGATGCTACACTAAATGTAAATGATTTAGAATTGATGACTCTCTTGGTTTATTTGATTTGGAAACATGTTTTTATGTTTAGATAGAAACAATTTTAAATGTATTTCATTTTCTGCATATCATCAGACTGTCACTTTGGCCGTTGACACGAAACGGAGTATCCCCCTGAAAGCTATCCGGGGGATGAATTAATCTATACTGCCGGATGGAATTAACCGGTCTATACTATCCGGGGGGATAAACCATTCTATCCCCTTTTTTAAATATGCGCATAATAAAAAAATTTATGCTGTAATCAAAATTTAAAGTGACTCTAATTGTTTTAAGTGTCCTAAGCAATGCTCAGATAAAGGCAACTCGAATTTATTTAGTGACTGAGTGTTCTTAAGTGTTTTACATGTTTTAAGTGCTCTAAAAACAGAGGCAAAACAAATTATCTAGTAGGAATAAACATACCAGTTAGTGTCATTGTTCAAAACAAAACAGATGAAAATTAATTTGCAAAAATAAATACACGCATAAGCGTTTTTTTCGACTTTTTTATTTGGGGGGATACAATTAATACGGGGGAATCTATTTCGTGACACCGTCACTACCTTCTTTCTTTCTGACAGCGGTGATGAATTTAAAATTGCTGTCTTGGAGAAATCATCTTTAAAGAAATGTCAAATGGTTTTTGACAGCTGGACAGAGACAGAGAGTCTTTGAAAAAACAGACTTAGATCATAGAATGCTGAAGGGCGTTGATCATTAAGCATATATACGTAGATTGGATGAAATAATGATAGAGATGAAAGAAATGCTCTGCTTTTGACGTTTTTACTCTCGGTACTTGATTGTTGTGATAAAGAAGTTTCTATTCTTAGATCGTTGCATTATTTTCCCATTTAATTGCTGAACCTGTGTTACTCAACTTGTAATTCTTCAGATGAATTGGCAACTCGGACACATTTTAGTCGTTACACTCTCATAATTCAAGTGTTAAATAATAATAGGCCGAATTATTATGCAATAAACAATATTAACGTATTGGCTAAACTGATCATACACTGGCAAACAACACCGGCATCAAAATTTAATATCCAACACAACGTCTACTCAAAGCATTTAAGAAAAATTCAAATTACATCAGTGACTCTTGTAAAGCTTAGTAATAAATCTCAAAAACAAATCGATTAAACAGAAACTGTTCTTTTATTTGGCACTTGCGGACAAATTATTGCGGGTAGTCGTCGTTCGAAAGCATTAGACGCTGAATGGAAGAATAAGACACGCTGAAGCACCAGAAGTCATTTTGCATTTTCAAGCCTTGCATATAACATACTACTACTTACTGCATACAAATAACATAACAGCGATTATGTGGAAAACTGAATGAAAGTGCATAAGACGAAACAAAGTGTTCTCGTCAAATATCGATAATACTGCAGAATCGTTAAATTAAAAAAAGCAATCGTGTTGATAATGTTTTCAATATTTGCATAAAGTCGATTTGTTTTAGATAAAACCTGAGATATAAACTTCTCGTAGGAAAGAACATGTATACAATATAATAATAATACAACTGTATTTGATTAATATTGCCCTTTTTCAAAAGTTCAGAAATGCAAACATGTATCACTATATAACTGAAAATTGACACGGAATTTGTTGAGCTAGTGTGTGATGGACCACCTGCTCAATGTCCTTACACAAAATTTGTCTCATGCAGATTCCAAACCATAGTCACAGATCTGTCCCTACTGAAACCCCCACCAGAGGACAACCGTCCCTACTGGCACCCACACCCGAGGACAACCTGTCCCTAATGGAACCTTACTGCAAGCTCATGAATTAACAACCCATAATACTGGTAACTATAATAATACTGATTTAAATGCACCATGTAATTTATCAAACCTACTCACGAGAGGATCTCAGCAAAGTTGTTTAAATTCCGATTTGCTATCACATTCGCAGTAACACATTGGAAAACTCAGTTTGCGTAAAACTCAATAATTTGATATATTTAACTAGCGTTGTTTCCATATAACTCAGAGACACTTCAGCTATAGATAACACTCTAATAAACAGCTTTTTCTAATTAAATATCAATCAACAGAAAACCAGAATTCTGAATCAACGCCACAAACGTACAGATAAACGCTAACGCTGTGTGGCCTACATGAAACGACTGGAGCTCAGACACTTTTGACTCCGACACAAGACAACGGCGGACAGCCGGACATTCAAAGACTACGATCGATTCAATACATTTCACGTACAATCACCTGAATTTGCATAGAACGACGAAGTAACACAAGAAATACTTTCAACAACCAAAAAGTTGCATGAAATTAAAATTCGACAGTGCTAACAATCTTTCAAAAATCAACAGCAACTGGTGGATGCTGGGTAAGTTCTGTCCTTCTTTGTCCTTAATTCTATTGTCTGATGTGCCAACATGCCTGCATTGTCTTAGGACATTGTACCAAAGACGGGATTGTGTCGGCAGATCGATGGACCGCGTTCATCGTAGTCAGCTTTCGTGTGACACACCTGATAGAATTCCGGCTGCAAAATAGAATTTCATCAAACATCAAAATCATGTTTACTTTATACATACGCAACAAACAAACCGAAATCATGTTTACTTTATACATACGCAACATAAACAAAAATCATGTTTACTTTATCCCTACAACATAAACCAGACTTATATCAAGGTTTATGGTACAGTCTAATTCATATTATAATTATTCTGGCTTATATTATATTCTGGTTTATATATTATATTCAGGTCTATGTTCTATCATGGTTTATAATTTTCTATTATATTCTGGTTCAAATTATATTCAGAATTTCCCAATTCCCACTGCCCTAAGACCAATTTTAGAATTGAAAAAGCCAGCATGGATGGTTTCTGAGGCTCACCGTTGAAGCCAGCATACTCCCTCCGAACCAGACAGCATAGCGTTGCATGTTATGGGTAACAACTTGAACATCAATCGGTGTTGGCTAAAACAGACATGAAATGGTGTGAAGAAAATTAAAATAATATGGCATGCAAAATATCTAATATTTCAGAAAACAGAAACAAATGTTTTGCAAATCAATCAGATTAACAAAGGCCCAACTACACACAGGTAAACAGTAGACATAGATGAACGATTCAAGTTGTTTCTTCATAAATGTAAACACGAAGTTACAGTATTACACCTTGTCCACACTTAAAACTAGATGGAAAAAAAGAGATGATATGTCGAAACATCAATCTCCCTTTGGCAATTCCCACTACCCTCTTAAGGGTCTACACAACTTCCCAATCGGCAAATGATGTTGGTAAAAGAGTGCAGTAGGATGTAATGGGCTGCCAACAGTTCAATTCGACTCCTGTAATAACTTGTGATCATCCATAATACTATGACTTTTAATCATTCTGTGGTGTGTCCATTTAAAATAAAACAAAGGTTAAGAAGGTAATTGCTTGAGCAAGTGTTGGCAACATTTCTGGCAGGATTTCTGAGGGATCTGAGCAGCACCCAAGTCAGCCAAAACAGGGTAGCTTCCTCAAGATTGGGTATTTTATGAATCAACATCAAATCATTCATCCCACGTGACCATAGATATTATATATTTTGATTTGAAATGGCACGCATGAATATCTATGCTCACAATAACTATTGATGTACCGAACAGAAAAGCATCTTCTTATAAGTGGTAGTGATGCTGCTATGTGTGTGAAGTTGTAGCGGCTTTATTTTCTAAGCTTAGGGGGCATACCAAGAAGAGCCAGTAGCCATCTCTCTTTCCCTCTAGGCTCTTACCGCCGACCGTGTACAGCTGCTGTTCTCATATAACCGACTCATAGCTAAGGGTCAGATATAGGGCAGAAATGTTTACACAAATTCTGTGCTGGTGTGTCGTTTAACTTCTGACCTGTCGAGCGACATTCAGGAATGACAACCAACAGACTAATGCAGACCTATTATATTATTTATTTATTTCTTGCAGTTGATATAGCATCCCTTCAAGCTCTCTAATTATAGACACTTGGGAGCATGGCCAGTAATTGTAAATGATACCTGCAACAACACTCCCAACAACAGCACGAACACTGCGTCGTAGTTTCACGCCGAAGCTCATGAGCAAATTGCATGTGAAGAACTTGCTCAAGGTCCCTACGTGGCGGCTTGAGGTGGATTCGAACCTGGAACGCTCCAAGGCTCTCCAATCCAGTCAACCAACCACTACACCACTGTGCCCCACATACTGTACTTAGCGAATAAGCATGAACGGCATAATGAGCATAATATATCCAGCTTCTCCAAAGAACCGTTTCACTTGTCTAAGATCATAATTTTAGATGGATTTCAACCCAGCTGACCTTCAACTTTCCTCCGCTGAGTTCTTCGCTGAGTTTGAGTCGATAGTCGACGAATCGCTTGACGTCTCTCTGCAGACGTCGACCGAAGTCACGGAACATCGTCGAACCACCCGACAGAACGATGTTCTACACGACACAGAACAACCAAAAGAACCAAT
Organism: Lumbricus terrestris; assembly: GCA_949752735.1. Classification (NCBI taxonomy): domain Eukaryota; kingdom Metazoa; phylum Annelida; class Clitellata; order Crassiclitellata; family Lumbricidae; genus Lumbricus; species Lumbricus terrestris. Next base: position 37,853,635 of record OX457050.1, read on the forward strand.
GACGTAAGTCATCACGACGACACAGAACAACCAAAAGAACCAATGATGTAAGTCATCACGGCACAGAACTAACAAACGAACAAATGACATAAGTCACAGAAATGACACAGAACAACCAAAAGAACAAATGACGTAAGTCATCACAGACAAATTCACATTTATATGATGCAAGACAACAAACTTTTGATGGATTATTCTGAAAATAAATATTTGCACTTCTTCAAGAATCCCACTCAGAGGCAATCCCAGTTCAGCTAAGGTGAAAGAGAAAGGTCGTGAGCAACTGGTTGAAATCAGGCAAATTATTCCAACATAGTAAGCGCAGCGCAAGCAATGAACCCATTCCAAGTGGAGGGGCCAACAACCGAGAAGGCTCGACGCTGTCTGACCGAGGAGCAGGCCCGATGGAGGCACATTTTGATCATGAACTTACAGTCCACCATTTTGCCAATAATTTCTGCAACAAAATCATTCTGTTTCATATTTGTAAGCACAAATCTGCTGCAAACGACTTCTCATTCAATTTGATACGGTATTCATAAAGGTGTTGTCAGAGGAAGAATTGGCAAATAAGAGATGGAACTGGAGCGCCATCCAGCTGATACCTTGTAAAGTCCTCTCCTAACGTCAATCGGACAATTCTGGATCACTTCATCCACCGTCTCGGATATCGACACCGTGAAGTCAGGATTAGCGAACTACAACGAGAAACCTGTTCAAATATTATGCAACACTAACGTTAAGATTTTTAGCAAGAAGACAACAATCTTCCATTTCCTGCCACTTACATAACCAGTATTTTGTACATAAGGGATTATTATTCAAATAGAAGTTTGGTCAGGTATGATTGTAACTATCATCTTTTTAACCAAAATAGTAATGATCCGCCATGATTGAATGCAACGATCGTTGAGATGACAAGTCGAAATAAAGTGAATGCCGTTACCACGTTTCACAGCCACTACCAAAATATTCCTTAACATTATCATCACTATTTTCCCAATTATTATTATTAATAGAAATATTTTTATCTGAAGTAACTGTAATCCCTAAGGAGATAAAGAATTGTTGTATTGTATCCATTCACATAGCGCCTCTCGCAGTACACACTAATCAGAGGTGCTCCCAGTGCAAGATAGAAAAAATGGTCTTGAGATAGAGAAAAGAAGCACTTGGTCAACCAGCTAAAAAGAAGGAATGCATAAAAGGAGGAGTGCATAAAAGGAGGAGTGCATAAAAAGAGGAATGCATCACAGGAGGAATGCATCACAGGAGGAATGCATCAAAGGAGGAATGCATCAAAGGAGGAAGCTGGTGCTACAGCTCATGCCAATCAAGGAGCGAACCGGGCGAAGAGAAGTGGCCAAGGTTGGCAGACGGATGAGGTCACATAGACACTTGGGAGCATGGCCAGTAATTGTAAATGATATCAGCAACAACACTAAACCGGTGAATTGTTAACGAGGACTACCATAATTTAATTGTCTCATTAATATTGTTAGTACATTTTTATTCACATGGAGGTCAATGTTTATAACTATGAAACGACATTACCTCAGGATGGAAGAAGATCTCAGGTCCAAGGAATCTCTCGTATCCGACATCAACGCTGTACGGCAGTTTCGTGACGGAGTTAACTCCTTCGAACTGCTTCATCCATTTGCCAGGATCGGTGTCGTACTTGTTGAACTCCTTGACAATGTCGGGACAGACGTAGGAAAACCTCTCCTGCAAAACAACATTTCTAACAAGTGTCCAATGATGATAATGTTGGAAATCAGGGTCATGGAGTTTAATTTTTATTTGAATGACCGTCCCCGTGTTCGCCTGAGTATCTCTGTCTACCTGAAAGAGGCGTGGCCTAATGTCTACCTCTAGCCTCTGTCTACCTGAAAGAGGCGTGGCCTAATGTCTACCTCTAGCCTCTGTCTACCTGAAAGAGGCGTGGCCTAATGTCTACCTCTAGCCTCTGTCTACCTGAAAGAGGCGTGGCCTAATGTCTACCTCTAGCCTGTGTCCACCTGAAATGGGCGTGGCCTCGTGACACACAAATACGAGTGTGCGCGCAGACGTCAACAGTCATCGAAAAGTCATCGAACAGACGAGTCAGCGAAGAGAGAGTCATCGGAAACAGTCGTTGAAGAAATCGCCGAGGAACAGTGGGAAGACGCGTCGGTCGGCTGTTGCGGGATCGAATCGCAGTGCAGTCAGCGGGTGATCGTCCGAAGGAAAACGCTTTGGAGAGCGCGACGACGATTTGACGACGCTGCCGAAATTCAGCGCCTGTCGACGAAAGGTTTGGCGACCTTTGCTGTGCCACGACGACGCTTGGATTCGAAGCCTGACCCGTGACGGAAGGTCTGGTGATCTCCGCTGTGCAACGCCGACGATTTGGAGTTCGACGCCGCTGCTACCGACGTATTCGATTGGGATCCGACGCTGTCGACGACGAAAGGTTTGGAGGCCTTTGCTGTGCAACGCTGTCGACTGGGGTTCGATTCTTGACCCGCGGTCGTGCTCTTCGGAAATCCGACGCCTACAGACGACGGAAGGACTGGTGATCGTCGCTGTGCCGCGACGAACAGGATTCAACGCCGGATCTGCCAACGCTGCCGACCGGGTGAGCGCAGTGGTTCAGTTCCTGTCTTCGACGACGCCGACTCGGGTTCGAAACCCGACCCGCTACACAGATTCTCTGCGTGCGCTGGCGAGGCAGCGGTGATCTACACGACGACGATTCGGCGTTCTGCATTGACAATTGCTGTGAACAGTGGTGCAGTGGTTTTGGGACAGTGGCGCTACACGAATAGCTCCGAACATTGCTCCGAACATTGCTCCGAACTTGCTCCGAACACTGGCGCTATAGAAGTTGGCCGAGGACCGCTTTGCGAAGTTCTTCTTTGATTGTCGAATAAATGTGTTTCAAGCCTGACTGGCTAGTCGTCAATCTTCAGTTGACGCCGGACTACAGTGACGGACATCGCCTTGAGGAATAGGGTTTGGGGTTCGGTTCCTGGTGGTCATTTGCCCAGCCCTAGTTCCGCTACAATAATAACATTAACATAAAATAACAATACAACAACATAAATTATGTTCATTAATTCACATCGACAAGTACGCTGTAAGACAACATGCTATAGAAAAATAAGTATATTCTTTATTAATCAAACTGCAAGACCACACTTTGGCGTAGAAAATTACGCATCATAAAGCATTTTTATGCTTTACTTTACTTATGTAAAGTGATCCAGAATTGTCTCTCAGGCCCGCTTATAAAACTTTTTCTCATAAAGTTGTCTGCCTGTGGAACAATTGAGTCGTGTGGTATAGTAGTAACATATGACAACAAGTTTAACAGTCTGAGTCCAATATAGCTGTCCGTCTATGTTACTATGCTTCATCATCATCAATTACCATGGGCTCAGTGCCCGTAGGTGTCCGATGCCTTCTTCACAAAGTCTCTCCATTCGACTCTATAATGAGCTGCGTGATACAGCTTCTGCAGATCTGCTCCACACCACTCTTCAATGTCATCTGTCCATTCTCTATGCGGTCTACCTCTTTCGTTCGTACACTCCATTATTCCAAACAACAGGGCCTTGATCTTTCTGTCCTCTTTCATTCTACAAATATGTCCGAACAATCAAAGTTTTTGCTGAATAACTTTCTGCATGAGGACCTCAGTCATTTCGACTCTTTTGTATGCCTCTTCATTGGTTGCCTTCTGAGTCCATCCTATTCTCAGAATTTTTCTGTAGCATTTTCTTTCAAATGTTAACACCCTCCTTTGCGAATCTTTTGTTAACACCCATGTCTCGCAACCATACGTGCCTACTGCTCATTTAAAAGTCTTCCCTTAGGGAGTGAAAAGTTGAGCCAACCTCAAGAGGGGTCAGCAGGCAACAAACCCACACCAGTCTGATCTTCCTATCATTGTGTAAACCATTCAACCATCACAACCGTCTCAGTGAGTGTATACATGTATTTAGATAAGTTGGTTACGAAATGTCTTTTCTCCGCATCACTCTCTCTTCCACTTGTTCCGACTCTTCTCAGACTCTGACCTTGATGGCTTTCGCCGTTTCCATCGACTGCTCTGGCGGGATGTTCAGCTCTCTCTCCCTCAACAGCTGCTGAACGAACAACGTTATGTCACGACCAGCGATCGGGATGTGCTTGATGCAACTGCCAATCACGTATCCTTCAGCCTACAACGTCAACCACACATGTCAATCACACATTTCAATCACACATATAAATCAAAATGTCAATCACACATGTCAATCACAATGTCAACCACACATATCAATCACGATGTCAATCACAATGTCAATCACAAAAATCAATCACAATATCAATCACAATGTACCTCACAATGTCAATCACACATGTCAATCACAATGTCAATCACAACATTTGTCAATCACAAAGTCAACCACAATATCAACCACAATGTCAATCACAATGTCAATCACAATGTCAATCACAATGTCAATCACAATATCAATCACAACATTTGTCAACCACAATGTAAATCACATTTGTCAACCACAATGCCAATCACAATGTCAATCACAACATTTGTCAACCACAATGTCAATCACAGTGTCAATCACAACGTCAATCACAATGTCAATCACAACATCACACATATAAATCACAATGTCAATCCTATATTAACACCCACTGCTAATGAACTTGCTATCACACAATGTTGTTAAACTGAAAATACTACGGTACTACTCCCACATGTCTTGCCCCCCCAAAAAAAATTACATTTCAAACCAATCTCTCTCCAACCACATTCATGATAGAAAGAAAAAGTTAAAAAGTATGAAAATTCAGATTCTATCATTTTATAATAGTTCATTCTAAAGGAGTAGACTTCCAAACTTCCTTGTGAACAGTCGAATCCAGTTACTAAATTTTTACTAAGCTGTCCTTAGTAAAAATTTAGTAACTGGATTCGACTGTTCACAAGGTTATACAGGCCTGAGAATTAACTGTTTGACAATCGACTGCTTAACAATCGACTGCCTAACAATACACTGCCTAACAATACACTGCCTAACAATACACTGCCTGGGAATACATTGTCTGACAAACAAAACACTGCCTAACAATACACTGACAATCCAGTGCTGCCAAATGCAAAAGCAGATGCACTTCACTGTCTGTGCACTGAAGTAAACAAGAGAAAAAAAAGACTTTTACTCAGTCCAGCATATAAAAGAAATTCATCTTAATCCAAAAGAAAAACGTTACGACTTGCCAACAAAAGCAACCAGATCTTCTGAAACAATAGAAAGAAATGACCTTGATCTGAACCTGGTGAGTTAGGCACTTACCACCGGAATGACGTGTGTCACACCATCACCCGAATCAATCACAGTCCCTGTGAGCGTTCTTTCCGAAGCTGTCTTTGCCGTCCAAGATGCAGCCAGTGCGAGAACAGCCTGAAATATAATTTAATCAAACATCAGCAATCCTTTAGACACAGCAGCCATGTACTTGGAAAATTGGTCGTATGCATACGTTGGAACATATATCCAGCTTCGTGCACGATGAACTACGTCCAGATGAACATGGATGCCAATCTGTTCTGTTTCTTTCACTGGCTGACAAAGTCTTTGGCGACAATTCATTAAACTTGGTTACTCTCTGTATCTCTCTCTGTATCTCTCTCTCTGTATCTCTCTCTCTGTATCTCTCTCTCTGTATCTCGCGCTCTCTCTCTCTATCTCACTGTCTCTCTCTCTGTCTCTGTCTGTCTCTCTCTCAAAGACTTTGTCAGAGTAGCAGCCATGCTTATCTGGATGCAGTTCATCATCATATAATTATATAGCGCTATAGACATCTACAGACACGATAACTTCGTGTTACGGTAGTTTCATTGAATCGTGCATGCATAACACACAGTGCCAATGGAACGTCTTGCTCTGGTCGCATATCATCAAAATTATAACACAAGAAAAAGTGATGACAGTGATTACTATGATGCACACATACAAGTATGTAAGCTGGACAATAACACAACAGTTACTTTGAGCTAGATGAGAACCTTGTAAAACAATGGAAAACCTTTCACAAGCGAAACAATGACTATGAAGAGAAGCTCTCACCTGGACTGCGATGTAGAGACCAGGTACGTTGAACGACTCGAACATAATCTCCGCCGTGTATTCGCGATTCTCCGGCGTGTTCAGAGGAGGCTCCGTCTAAACGACAACAAATTACATCACAGAACTTTCATCAATTAATTAATCACCAAAGTATTCTATCATCCTTTCATGTACACATGCAATATTGAAAGATTGCTTTTTAAGCTGTTAATTGGCCAGATGATTTCTTTGTACGTGTAATCCTAAATAAGCAAAGAAATCACTGTGCTATGTATTGCTTTATGTGCTACAAATTGCACATTAAATACACTTAATCCAATATTGTCAAATATAATAACTTCATTAGCTCTGCTATCACAATACATTTTTAACCCTTTGAACCTGACAGGCCGGTTTTCCAGCCCGTTATCCATAGAGTTACAGGAGCTCCGTGCTCAAAGGGTTAAGGCAAAAATCACAGTCAAAACGTATGATCTGCTGGAGCACTGGAAATGGAAAGATCAGAAGACGAATAAATGTAATCAGAAATATCACAGGTTACAATAGGAATGACATCCTTATTTTTATTACAAGATCATTCAATATTATTGAGGGGGAGCTCGGTGGCATGAAGATCGACAGACTTGAGAGTTCGATCCCCGTACGTATATACGTGTCTTGTAGGCTGCTATTAGCACCCTTGTATTGCAGACCATCTGTTCTGTTAGTAGTTAAGATAAATGTGATTTGTGCTCTTGTGAATTGTTTCAATTGCATAACTGTACAAGTAATCTGCTGCAGCCTGTCAACCGTATTACTAAATAAAGGAAATCATCTTTATTATTATTATTATTATTATTATAAATACTATTGTGATTCGACAAAATCTGGTTTGACAAAAGAACCGCGGAAGGCCACGGCATTAAAGCGCTGGACGGTAATCGACAAGCGCTGGAAGAGATAGCAAGTTTCTCTAGAGTCTCCGGAAACTTGAGAAAGGCGTCTTCCTAGGTCTTTTACAAAATCAAGACTGTCTTCGTTGATGGGACCCAGGGTCTTGAAGGCCAGCGGCACAAATAAGTGGGTTTTCGACAGTTCACTGTACTTCGAATTCTTTCTGGTGGCTGCCATCTCAGCCGCCGCTCCAGCTGCAACCGACGTTGAATTAAGGTAGGAAGGAGCCACGGTGTCAGTCACTGTGACGTCCCAAACGAGACTACGGCCTCCGCGCCAAGGAACTAGAGTCAACCCATCGGGACGCTTTCCGTCCGTCCTCATCAAACCCGGTTGGCTCTTTGATGTTGGGAACGCCTGCACGAGTGAGGCCGCGGCTGATCAGGTCGTTCAGGAAGGCGTGTCGGGCGAACCTACCAGGACCGAGACCACATGAAAGACCATATTATTATTATTATTATTATTATTATTTTATTAATTTTTATTATTATTATCTCCAATCACATGTAGCACTGTTTATGTACGCTAGACGCAGATGTCTTCCAGTTACCAGCAGGAAGTAATGGTCTTCCGGTTCAACTCGGAGATACTTGAAGATGGTCTGCTCCATGAATCGCTCCATCAGATCCCAGTCGTCGACGATTCCATGTCGTATCGGCCACTGGAAAAAAACAGACAATCAACGTCTCAGAATACTGACAGAAGACATTCCACATTACTTACTGTTCTATGCACATGAAAAAAGTGTTCTGTGTGCAAGAAAACAGTTAACAGAAAACTGTTCTCGGAACAAGAAAACTGTTCTGTGTGCAGAAAAACTGTTCTGTGTACAAGAAAACTGTTCAGTATACAAGAAAACTGTTCTGTATACAAGAAAACTGTTCAGTGTACAAGAAAACTGTTCCGTCTACAGGAAACAGATCTATGGCAACAGCAGCTGATGACGTAATGCCACTAAACTTGAAATGCTACTACAACCAATTTAATAACAGTGATGAGTGTCTCTTGAATAAGTGGAGCCATAAAAATTAAATGATCACGACCACATTGGTTCCCATCACAAAATCTCACGTTCACAACTACAATCAAGATGATTATGATTATTATTATTATCTCCAATTCCATGTAGCACTGTTTATGTACACTAGACGCAGATGTCTTCCAGTTACCAGCAGGAAGTAATGGTCTTCCGCTTCAACTCGGAGATACTTGAAGATGGCTTGCTCCATGAATCGCTCACAATCATACATACAGATTAAGATGGATGGATGAAAGTGAATGGAACCTTTTTAGTGTACGCAGGAGGAGCATCAATCGCCTCATCACCGATGAAGAAATCCAGATCCTCGACTCCCTTTCCGAGACGTCGGATCGCCTGATCGCCGACACCGGCCGTCTCTTTGATGGCGATGCAAGAAGGCATGATGAACTGCGGTTCTGTGTTGCCCGCGTATCCCATCTTTGTGTATCTAACCATGTTGGAAAATCACATTTATATGTACGTTTGTGCACATGTTATAGCGCCCCTTCAAGATACTACTCAGAAGCGCTCTCAACTACAGCGCGGACACAAAATCGAAGTTATATGCCGAAGCACTGAGTAATTGCGAGTGAAGGACTTGCCTATGATCCCTGCGAAGCGGCTTGAGGTGGATTCTGGAACCTTCCTGCCTGGTCTGGAGCGTTGATATTGAGTGTTTTCCAACTTGCACTTTACCAATTTTCACGAGAATAATTATTCAATACTAGAGTCATGTCATGTAATGTGTAGAAAGACGATTTCAATGCACCAATAAGATCATGTTTTAACATGTAATAACAAACAAAATAAACTTGAAGGTTATTGTTACTGACGTCTCGGTAGGAAGTAAACAGTATGGCGGTCGCAGATACATGCAGAATAGAGCGGTCTCAACTCCGGCGATCGATAGCCCAATGTTTCCGCTTAATAGTCAATGGTCAAAAGACACGGCAAGTGTGCAATAAGACAGCAGGCAAAAATAAGTAAGTAAGTAAAAGTCCAGCTTTTTCAATTGCATCAGCTGCTTTATGAATCCAACATCTGTTTCAATAATGATTATTTTTCATCAATCCAGCTCCAATTTAATCGGAAACATTTTAATCAATCCAGCTCCTATTTAATTAAGAAGATCCTTATCCATCCAGCTCTAATTTAATCAACAACATTTTCATCAATCCTGCTCCAATCTAAGCTATAATATTTTTATTAACCCAGCTTCTGTTTCTCGCCTGTTATTTTCGTCAGCCCAGCTTCTATTTCAGATATAAGAATACCATCATCCAGCTTCCATTACTTAAGCGTTTTTTCATCAATCCGACTTCTATTTCAGATCTAGAAATACCTTCATCACTTACTTACTTGCTTCACACAACATCAATGACGGAAGCGGGACCCCAATGTTTCGCGCGGAAACATTGGGCTATCGATCGCCGGAGTTGAGGCCGCTCTATTCTGCGTGTATCTGTGACCGCCATACTGTTTACTTCCTACCGAGACGTCAGTAACAATAACCAACTTGAAGAATATAAATCATTTGGCAGTTATTTTACTGGCGACTTTATGAAAATAACGTGCTTACCCTGTGCCATTGTCAATAACGACAGCCGGCATTCGTCCAGCCATTTTCAACCTCAACTAAGACGACTTTATTTACACTCTGAGCAAAAAACTGCTCAAATCTGAAGAGGATTACTAATCAGTCAATCAGAATCACAAACTAATTTTAAACAGCATTAGAAGCGATTTTTAATTACCCCACCCATCTCTGGAGTTAAACTTAAACGGCGTTGCCACTCTAAAAAAATGAATTAACCAAGTTGGAGGAGAAAAAATCAAAGAAAACCCAAGTTCAGCAAATCTCTCGAAAATGTCCACAATTTCCCGTACAAAATTTCTGATGACCTTTTTTAGTCATCCGGCACAAATCTTTCGAAAAATGTCCAAAAGTTTCCGTTTTAACGGCCGAAAAAAACCTGCAAAAAACCCAAGTTATTTCCGAAAACCCCATTCCCCAAGTTCTTATAGGAAACCCAAGATCTTGTGAAAAAACCCAAGGAGTGTCAACGTTGGAGTTAAAATTATAAAACCCTTCGGAGCAAGGACTCTGTATCCACTGGACCGGTTTCTTCTTCTTAACCGCCTTGTATAAATTTTTGAACGATAATCGGAGTTCCGGAAAATTTAACATCTTGTTTAGAAAATAAAGGCATTTAATTACTTACATCTATGAAGGCAGATTGATGAACAGTTATGTTTGCAAAATAAAAAAGCCTTTGGAAATTTAAAGCAATCTTTAGCAAAAGAAAAGAAATTTTAAGTGGCGCGACATCTATGGCTGAGAGTATATATAATCTTCGTTTATTCACATTCAATCTGACAAACCGCAGATGGATGGATCCGATTTGACCAGGGTCTATGACAACAGAGGCCGTTACCCTGGGCAGAAATTTGCTCGGCGTACTACAGCACTTGAGAGCAAGGTACTATTACAGGTACAAGTTATACGAAATACGGCCTGCTTGAAATGAATGAAATCGATGACCACAAAATGTTAAAAAGTAACCAGTCTTGTGACAAAGGTCTTTGCTTGTAATATTTTATGGTACTGGTTTCGGAGCTACGAACTTACGCAGACCGTCATTTTCCGAGCACAGCACGGATTTGAGGGACTTTTGGTATTTTCTTCACTGAATCGTCAGTATAGTGTGTAGGCCTACTCAACAACTCTGCTAAGTCTCTATACTTCCTGCTAATTTGTTGAGTCGATTGATGTGTCTTTTCGGTAAAATCCTACTCTTATGATGAGATGCGTCCATCGCCACAGCGGTTTATTGACCCAGAACTAATTCTAGCAGTAAGTAAGTAAGTAAGTAAGTAAGTAAGTAAGAATATTCTTTATTATACCACCAGCAAACGCACAGTAGTTTACAGAGGAAATAAATGATATAAAACATTTATGCAAAGTTATATAACATTCGCATAATAAAACTGTTTCTGGCAAAAGAATCAACTCTAGGAAGGGTTAGATTATGTGGCCTTGGTCGAGTATTGTATGGAGTGACCTTAAGGGGAGGGAGGAGGTCGTGAAGAATGTGACAAGGATTTAAGAGGATAGAGCGGAAAAGAGCAGAGTCAGCTCTAGAACAGAGAGTGTCAAAACTAGGGAAATCGGTAGGAAGAAAGCTTGAACGGGTCAATTTTCTTAAAAGACCGTTAAGACGATTACACTCCATTGCGTTGGCAAAACCCCACCAAACAGGGGAGGCATAAAGTAATCTAGCAATGGTAGTAGTGTACGATTCCAGGGGGGGGTCCCTGCTATATAGAGCGCCAGTTGCTCGATGATAGTCAACTGTGTGTATATATATAATTGTGCATGAAAGATGTATGCGTGTAAGGGTTGAGTGGGATCTGATATTATGGATTCCGCTGACACAGATGTACCAAGACCTGCAGAGTCAGCGCCTTTGGAGCCGATGGCGTGGTGATACACAGACGGACTGCGGCACTGTTTGCAGGGTGAGACAGACGAACAAGGAGAGAGATAGAGGGGAAATGACTGGATTCTGCTGAAGTCAGCGTAGAAACTGTTTAAAAGGGAACCGACGCCAACACTCAGGGCTTATTCCGTGGAAACCGAGGACGCTTATTCCGTGAAGACCGACAGAGAGAGAACGATTGATTATGTGGAAACTTATTCGTCGGCGCTGATTAGTTCGGAGTGATTTCATAGTGAGTGATTTCATTGATAAGGAAAAGCCCGGATCTCTGAATAAAGATTCGAGATTCGTTACTGTGGATACGACGTCGAGAATAGTCGGACGTATGACAAGGAAGATACGAGAAAGGACGATTACGTTGCTACAATCGGATTGGAACTAGTGGATGATACAAAGACAAACGTCTGCCGAGAAGATCGGACGCTTGACAGTGATAACCAAGGAAGAAGAGAGACGAACAACGGAGAAGACTGAATCGATCTGATGAATGGGGTATGTGTGTTTTGATTGAGACAAGCAAAGGTTGTTTACAATTGCACGGGGAAAACCCATGGTCATAAATTGCCCATTTCTATTGCTGCTTAGCTCAGACTAGACGTATGCATGTGTGACTATTTGTGGGTAACCGACTCTATTAATAGATTAAGGATTGTTGATGCGCCTTTTGTGAACTGACTATTATTATCGTTTTAACTGTACTAAAGAAACATAGCACAGCTATTTAAACACGATGTCTCGAGTTTCTGAATCTGATGATGGACGAGACGGGGACGGACAACGGAGAACGACAGACGATGGACAACGACCAGTAGGATTAGATCCGACACTAATCACAATGTTGGGCCAGATTAGTGAGACCTTGAAGGAGATGGGAGGACGGATCCAGGAGATGGGAGGACAGATCCAAGAGATGGGAGGACGACAGAAAGAGATGGGAGGACGACAGAAAGACATGGAAGGAATGCAGATGGACTTGGCGTCGAAAGTAAACGAGGTAGCGGGACAAATAGAGTTGGTATTTGCAGAACAGGACGACGTCCGAGAACAGTTTAGGAATTGGACAAGGGGACTTGACACTAAGACGCAAGACGAAGGACTATACTACCCCGGGACATCCCATAATGATGACAGATGGTATTTGGGTGAAGGTAGACAAAGCCGGCAGGATCTAGGGTGGCCGATGGAGGGAAGGAGGGCCCCGGCCCCTAGTGAGAGAGAGATGGCAACGGACCCAGACCGTGAATCGAATACGGTCGAAGGACTTCGGCTTTCCGCAGCCACCACTCGGGCGGCACCTCGTCAACGGGAAGAAGGAGAAGAGGGAGCCAGTGAAGGAGTGATCCAGGGTAGTCGACGGAGTGAGAGGCTGAGGGAAAAGCCACGGCCGGACTACGTCCAGATGGATCGAATGGGGCTCCCGTCCCAGGCCGGTTGCTTCCAGGGGGACAGAGATAGGTCCAGAGACGGAAGTAGGGATAAGAAGGCAGTTGGGGCTCCGAGGGGGGAACTGGGGGTGGTACACCAAACGGCGGGACTTAGCACCCCCGCCGGCCATCTTCAGGACCTCACGACGTTCGAAGGGAGCCAACCCCTCTTTGGAGAGCTCGGGCGGTCGGGCGACTGGGAAATGGCAGAAGGGGGCGTGAATGGGAACCCTGCCAGGAGGGCCAGACCCGACGCTCGAGACGCAAAGAGGGGAGAACGTCACAATGGCGACGAGGATGGGATTTGAGTAGAGTAAGAGACGGTGAACCTCACGATGGAGAAGAGAATGACGATAGACATGAGAGAAGAAGAGAAGGTGAGAATGAGAGAAATGAATTTGAGGAAGAAACAGAACGAATGGGAAGAATATTGGACTGTAATGGACAGGTAGATAATACGATAAACACAAACAAAAGACAAGACAATAGACGGTTAAGATTTGATGAATGCGTGTGTGATGATGATGTTGTTGCTTTTGATGGTGTTCCGAATAGTCTGAGCTATAGACAGCTTAACCAAAATTTTGAATTAAATTTGGGGGTTCCGTGGAGTGAGGCTGAGAAAAGTGCCAATACACTCGCAAGAGGGCGACAAGGGTATGGATTAACGTCAAGAACGCACGTTTACTCTGGATGCACAACGATGTCTCAACCCATGATGTCAAAACCGTATGCGACAACTGCAATGAACTCTATCTACACGGCGACAATGCAACCGAGATTAAACCATGCAGCAGCACAACAATATCAACCCGATGTCTACACACCGAGAGTTTCAATAGCTACACAGACCACGTCAAGCGAGAGCAATAATAATAGGACTATAGTACCAACGGTTGCGAAATCTGTTGTCGAGGATATGCCGAGTAAGAACAGTCAAATCAAACTAGGTTATTTCAATGGGAAAACAGACCTAGCCACGTTCCTACGTCGTTTCTATGTGTGCCGTCGTCAAAACAGATGGACAGCCATGGACAGTTTAAACCACTTGATGTGCGCCCTTACCGAGGAAGCTGCTTTCGTCATACCTGATGATGAAATCGAGGAATTAGAATCAGCAGAGGCTTTGGTTGAACGACTTCGTGCAAGGTACGGTTCAGAGGAACAAAGGACGATGTATCAGGCTGAACTTAACTCGAAACGACAACGACCTGATGAAGATCTGGGACAACTAGCAGCTGAAATAAGTAGACTTATGGCGCTAGCATATCCGGGAAAGGCGACGATTCATCGAGAAATGATAGCAATTAAGGCTTATCTAGATGCAATCCAAGACAGGCATTTGAGTTTACGAGTGCAGGAACGAGAGCCAACAAAACTGGCGGAAGCGGTGAAGATATCACTGAGACTGCACACTGTAGGGTGTGTCTAAATATTAAAGTCTCGAATTAAACATCGACCAAGTTGGTTTTCTGTTCCATCATGATAGTAATTATTATCTGCCAAATTATGTGAAAATCGAAATAAATTTAGGACTTGCGCAAAGCCCTTTAAGATTTGTGACTTTGTCATCAATGTGATTCATTGTTATTTTCAGAGATCCAAACAATTTTAGAACCTTGAACATTAGATATATGTCATAATCAAAGGAAATACTGTCAGTTATTCGTCATAATTTATTCCCTTTAGTGCTTTCGGGAATTTATCTCGATGGTACTCAACCATTTGCAGAACAAATTGTTTCTCTTCCTCATTTCTTACCAGCGCTTCATTGAAGGTCTGCATAAGAGCCACTCCTTTCTCTGCCAAATCATTCGTCACTCTTAGGGCAGATATGATGTCTTTTGCCTCATTGTATGATTGCTCTGACTCCCACTGTTGCGGATCTCGTTCAAGAAAAGAGTCATCCAATCCGAGGATCCTGAATATTTTTGAGGTTGAAGTGGAGACGAAATCGGGCAGTGCTTTTGTAAGTGGATCATGTATCGGAGGAATCCTCTTTGGAGGATCATCAGATCCCTGATTGTTCTGCATGTTGTAGACCATGCGCTGCTTCTCATTGACGGTGACTGAATCATCAAAAAGGCTGAGGCCAACCAGGGTCTCTGATAAATACCAAAGGTGTCGCGAAAATGCTGTTGAGGCGACCTGTGAGACTTCCTTGTCTTGATAAGTGTGGATTGCCTTCAAGAATTCAAGATCGTTCCTTGGGGCCTCTTTAGGTGAGACACATGTGAACCAGTACTTCACATAAATTGTTGTCACAAAAAGGGACACTCGAACTAAATGATTCCACACCTTTTGAGAGTAGGATGTTCGTGATGCCCTCTCTGAGCTCTGACGTTGTTGAATGGGATATTGATCTCTGAAAAGCCACATTTTGATAGCATAGATCGCACGTGCCATCCAGCGTGCTCTATGAACTGCCCCTGGGTACCTGAACTTTATTCCTTTTGGCGGAATTCCTCCTAAGAAAATTACTGTCAGCTCAAGTAGCTCTTTGTAGTCATCTCTGTAATGATCAGTACTCAGTTGCTGCAATGCGAAGCTGATGACATTATCTCGAATTTCTGTGATATGCTGTACTGCATCTTTATCCTCCATTGCTGTGCGATACTTGGTCTGATCGATTTGTGGCCAGAAGTCTCGGAAATGAACAAAGAGTTCCAATTTTGGAGACCTTGCAGAATCATGCAGTGAAAACACCTTTTCCAGAACAATTTCAGAAATATGATGTCGGCAAGCAAGGTTCAATAGGTCCTTTCCTAATTCTGTTTCCAGCCTGATGCATACGCCGCCCTTGCAACCCGTGTTGCTCGCTGTTGTATCGAAACACATGGCCACGATTCTGTCTTCCAATCCCCAACGTCTGATCTCGACCAAACACGCATCTGACATGACGGCAGCTGTACCAGATTGGAGTTTGGGGATGGCCAATAGCTTGGTCACCTCCTTACCAGATACCATTATCGGAAGGCGATCAACACACCCTCGTCCTGTTCCTGTAGCATCTGGCATGATCTTGCCATCCCAGTGAATAGTAAGAGGAACTTTCGGATCGAAAGATTCATGAATCTCTGCTGCTAGGGCTGCACGGCTATCCTTCCTTGCTCGATGAATCGCAGAAGGACTGATAATCAGCTCGCCAGCTGGTGCTGCACAAAGATTGGATACAGCGAGAGCAGTCAAAATGTGAGAGGCCTTCCTGCTGCTGGTTTTGGTACGATCTAGAGCAGCAGCAACATCACGAGTAACGACAGAGATTGTCCCCCTTCGCCGTTTTGGTGGCCAAGCAGACGTCGAAGGTTCTGGTTCTTTTTCTGAGCTACTGGATGACGCCTCTTCTTCGGATGACTTTTCCAACACAGAAACTTCTGTCGCTGCAGCAGCTGTGCTAGCACGATAGCGTTCCATACGCTCTGCAAGTGCTGCTGATCTTGCTGCCACTCTCGTTTCTTGCTTTGAAAGTTTGACATCAATACCTGCCATTGAACCACGTCGTCCTCTCTCACGCTGTGCTTTCAAAAACTGTCGATCCTCTTCTATCTTGATTATTGTCATGGCATCACTGTGGGCAATATCAAACAGATCCTCCAGGGAATCCTTGAAAGCCTCACGCTTGCCATCTTCGGTTTCTGACGTCCTAGAAATACTTTTCTTAAGGTTTTGCCATTCCTTATGGAGATGTCGTAGCCGATCCCAAACGTGATTCCTAGCCTTCGTTGGAATGCGGGCTCTTTCCCAAATTGGGAGTACCATAGCTGCCGTTTCTTTTACGCTATCATCCAGACTCTGATTTCTTAGTGTATGGAAATTAAAAAGCACCTTCAGAACCTGTCCTCGTGTAGGTAATTTCGCATAACTGAAATGATCTTCCGTACTGCCTATCAACCAGATTTCAGCCTTTTTTCTAGTAGATTTAGCCATCCCAAGTGCGATATGATATATTAATTAAAACAAACACTGTCCGCCATTTGCAGCACGACACCCATGACATAAGCAAAAGATAAGCTGTCATTGTCACGAATATTGATTAGTTGGGAAGCGGCCATTCAGAAGGGGTCAAAGGCTGGCAAGAATGGGAATCATGAAAATATTGCCTATAATCCAACCTGGTTCCTAACTTTGGTCGCTTTGCGCAAGTCCTAAATGTTGAGCTATTAAGATATAATTTTGGATATGGAGGTTATTCATGATCTGTCACGATAATCTGACTTGGTCGTTAAAAAATATTCGAGTTTAAGATTTCACATGTACCTTAAAAGCACCCTACCAGTGCACAGCTATCAACAAGCGGAACGGAATGGGAATTTTGGAAATAAAGGGAATGACCGCGGGAGGCGAATTCGTAGAACATACATGGATACAAGTACAAGGCTCCGACGACCCAATAGAAAAGCGAGTTAAAAAATAGCGTGGCCTGATTTGTAACTTTCGTACGCGAGTAAGTAAATATATTCTGATAATTCTGATAAATATAATCATATTTCACAAGGTAGTATTCACAAAAATACCTGGTTTAGTAATATTATTATATTTCAATGGCGCAAATTTTGATGAAATGGATAAGAACGGAGCGCGTTTAGAATTTTAGTAATTAATTCTAAATCGAAAACAGGTTGGTGATGGCCTCGCTGCAAAAAAATACCTAGGAAAAGAGCGTTTAATCGGTAAATTCAAGCTGGACGAATGAAAATGTTCTTGCTTACCTTGGGGTTTGACGGATGAAAATGTTCTTGCTTAACTTGGAGCTGGATGGATGAAAATCTTCCTGATTAAATTGGAGATGGATTGATGAAAATAACGATTGAGAAATGGAAACAGGAAAAAGTTTGTATTTTTACTTGAAATAGAAGCTCGATTGATGAAAATGCCCGTCCTTGAATTGGAGCTGGATTAATGAAAATATTCTTGCTTAAATTGCAGCCTGATTGGTGAAAATGTTTCTGCGTATATTGGAACTGAATTAATTAAAATAACTGTTGGTTGAACAAGGGCTGGATTTTTGAAAATCATCGCTTGATAAATGGAAGCTGGATAAATAAAAAACGCTTGTGTAATGGAAGCTGGATTAAAGTATTTTTATATCTGAAGTGGAAGCTGGATTAAGGTATTTTTATATCTGAAGTGGAAGCTGGCTTAAGGATTTTTTATATCTAAAATGGAAGCTGGATTATGGTATTTTTATATCTAAAATGGAAGCTGGATTAAGGTATTTTTATATCTGAAATGGAAGCTGGACTAAGGTATTTTTATATCTAAAATGAAAGCTGGTTTAAGATATTTTATATGTGAAGTGGAAGCTGGATTAATAAAAAAAAACGCTTGGGAAATGAAGCTGGATGAAGATTTCTTATAGGTGAAATAGAAGCAGGATTGATGTATATAACGCTTCATAAATGGAAACTGGACTGTTGATTTTCATTCATGTATTTCAACATGCATCCAGCTCCTATTTAAGCTGTAAAGCCGTTTATCCAGTTTTCTTTTATCAAGCGACTCTCAATCAAGCATTTTCCATCGATCCATCTTCGATTTCAGATATAAATATACCTTCATCCAGCTTCCATTGAAGGCGTAAAAATATCTGATTTTAGCTTCAATTACTTAAGCGTTTATCATTAATCTAGCTCCTACTTCAGATATAAAATTACCTTGATCCAGCTTCCATTTAAGATATAAAAATGCCCTAATCCAGTTTCGTTTCGCAAGCGTTTTATCATTAGTCCTGCTTTCATTTTTTAAGCGTTACTTTCGTTAATCCAGCTTCTATTTCACCTATAAGGAAACTTCATCCAGATTCCATTTCTCAAGTGTTTGTTTCATCATGCCAGCTTGCATTCCAGTCATAAAATATCTTAATCCAGCTTCCATTTATCAAGCGATATTTTCATAATTCCAGCCTCTGTTCAACCAACAGTTATTTTCATAAATTCAATTCCAATATAGGGCATACAAAGAAACATTCTCACCAACCAGGCTCAAATTTAAGCAAGAATATTTTCATCAATCCAGCTTCTATTTCAGGTATAAAAATACTTATTCCAGTTTTCGTTACTACAACGTTATTTTCAGCGATCCAGCTCCAATTTTAGCAAGAAGATTTTTATCAATCGAGTTTCTATTCAGCAACGCCATTGTTTCGTGTGTCCATCTTCAATTTTTATAAGCATTAATTTCATCAATGTAACTTCATTCAGGAAACGCTCTTTTCCTCGGTCTATTTTTGCAGCGAGGCCATCAGCAACCTGTTTTCCATTTATCACGAGTTATTTTCATCAATGCAACTTCAACCTCTGATCCTATGCCGCGCACGCTAGTGCACTTCGTCTGGCCATCGATTAAACCTACAATGAACCTTCTTCGCAGCGCGTATTTTTATTTCACGTTACTTGAATAATCATTACGACTAATTACTAAAATTTCTAAACGCGCTCCGTTCGTATCCATTTAATCAAAATTTGAGACACTGAAAAATAATAATATTTCTAAACCAATTGCATTTAACAAGAATATTTACTTACTCACGTAAGAAAGTTACAAATCAGGTCACGCCATTTATAACTCGCTTCCTTATTGGGTAATCAAAGCCTTGGACTCGTATCCATGTATGTTCTACGAATTCGCCCGCGGGAGAGCAGCAACGGAAAACGATGAATATTTTGGTGACAGAAGAACAGGACATCGCTATAATAATAATTGGAGCGAAAACAGACGTGGAAATGGTGGTCAGACAAATCAAAGAAGATATGACGTCAGAGCCATGCGACCTCCGACCAATAACAATTATAGATACTCCGCGCCGTCGTACAATAACAATCAGCATGGAAACCAACAACAACAGAGATACAATCAACCGCAACAGCGAAGATATGACACACGGCGATGTTTTTACTGTCGAGGGCGGCATCTAATACGCTTTTGCCAGTATAGAATGAGAGACGAAAGGAATGAGAACAGGAATTGGCAAAACGAACAACAAACCCACGAACAAGAGCCACCGACGCACAATGTGAGACATATACCGAGTTTGGCTAGCCCATATTTAAAGATGAAACTCAAAGGTCACGTGGTCGATTGTCTATTGGATTCGGGTTCGCACATTTGCCTAGCGCCAGCGAGATTGGTGAGAGATGCCGAGATTAGACCAGCTCAACATACACTTTTTGCTGCCAACAATACACCTATAACTGTGCTTGGAAGAACGAGGTTGAACCTACAAATGAATGGACGCACGTTTTACGTGGACGCTATAGTCACGCCAGAAGTAGATGAGATTCTTTTGGGGTACCAGTGGATGGTGGACCAACACATCGTCTGGAACTTGAGGCAACATTGGATAGAAATAATGGGACAAAGAGCAGAACTGCACTTTCTGGATGAAATGCCGCGTTGTGGAATGGTGAGGGAGGAAGAGGACGACGTGATTCCACCATTCAACGACCTAGAACTGGATACTGCAACATTTTTGGGACAGGAAGCCAGTACCATTGAGACAGCACGATGCTTCCGAATTCGGGGCGGAGGAACAAAAGGGTTCAGAGAGAGAAAGAAAATCGTCAACCGGAAAACGAACGACCTACGAGCGGCGAGGGAACAGACGCCGCGTAGCCAAGCCAGGATTGAGTACGTCGATAAACTCAAACCGTACTTCGGACGAGACGAGGAGAGCCAGGACAACCGTCCTCAACGAGTCGCGTGGAAGCCAGCCGAGGAGGAAGAGAGCGAAGAGATAGCTGCACGCCAAGAACGACCGAAGCGAAACGCCAGAAAACCGAGTCGTTATTTGTAATTGTCGAAATGCGTATTAGTTATGAGGTACTTTGGTCTGATTTTATGTGTTAGTAGACAGAACGATGAAAGACATTGGAATGTTAGCTTAACAGTTTTAGAAAGCTATACGTGCATTGATTAGAATGTTGGTAGTAACTTTGATTGCATAACACTGCATAACCGTGGATTGATTATGATTGTACCTTGATTGCTAGTATACAGGGTGGCTCAAAAAAAAACGTACCACCGGGGAAAATGCGATATCTTCGCAGCCGATTGGGGTTTTTCTGCGAAAATTTCACAATTTGAAGGGGAATGAATATACAACAATCCCTGAAAGTTTCATTTGAAACTTTTCATGTTTGCAAAAGTTACAGCTGTTCAAACTTAAAATTTCGTTTTTTCAATTATCCGGAGAATCATGCTCCAATACAAGTGATTTCATTAGGATGTTTGGCAAATTACAACACACACACATTGATGATGATGTCATACGACCTCACTATGAGCTGTAAAGAAGCTGTTTATGAAGCAATCTGCTGGTATTTGGTGATATTTTATAGATTAAGGTCTCAATTGGTGAACCCAAACAATGAACGTCATGGGCAAAGTTTCTGCAAAAGATCAAATGGGAACTCGGACTTTGCATGAACAGAGACTGAGACATCGCGTGATCATAGCAAAATACCCAGTGAAAAGTGGAGCCTGAGCACATTGAAGACTATCTGCAAACGTGTTTATGTAACGAAGATCAGATGTCGGAAGAGAGGCAGGAAGTGGTCGCTTGATCTGACGGAAAAAGCGCGATTTTCACGAAATTCGCTTGGTAATCGAAAGGTCAAGTTTGCAAAGCAAATCGTGGTTTCGGCATCAGATATGCCGGCGTGTGTTGCGGCTGCAAGAAAAGACTGCAATTAATCCCATTCAGTAGGTTAGATGTCAAACTCATCATTGAACTCGCTTACCCAGACTCATTGAAGACCAGGTATGCTCTAACATCTGGTTTTATTATGCAGCAGGACAGTGCGCCTGCTTGCTCGCACGGCAAGGTTGATTATGATGGCGCTACCTTATTGACATCAACTGAAGTAAATGCATTGGCAAAGATGATTTACAAACTCGCCAGACCTTAACCCTCTTGTTTATCACGTCTGGGGAGCTATGCTGGAACGCTGCAAGACATTTAATCCCAAGTTGGAGAACATTGGCCAGCTGAAGCAAGTCTTGCTGCTAATGTGGGGTCAGTTGCCGCAGGACCCGACCAACAAGGCCATACTGAGCTTCACAAAAAGAATTTGAGCTTGTGTTAAGGCAGGGAGTGGACACTCTCATTATACCTTACAATAAACTGCAAAACGGAATGCTGAGGTCGTAGTGAAAAGTGATATCATTTGACTTGGAAATCTACAAGTGACGTCAATTTTCCGCGGATAATTGAAAAAACGAAATTTTAAGTTTGAACAGCTGTAACTTTTGCAAACATGAAAAGTTTCAAATGAAACTTTCAGGTATTGTTGGAAATTCATTCCCCTACAAATTGGAAAATTTTCGCAGAAAAAGTTCGATCGGCTGCGAAGATATCGCATTTTCCCCGGTGGTACGTTTTTTTTTGAGCCACCCTGTAGATTGGAAAGGCTATATTACTTAGATTGTGAGAACATTATTGCGATTGATTGCATTGAAAAGGACATTCAGATGTTAGTTGAACGATTGCCGATGTTAAATGGACTTGTTAGAGTATGCATTATAGAGTGTTGCATAACCTTGTATAAGCTTGGAGGGTATAATTTGAGGGTACACACAGTTAACCTCATCTTCCTTCATGCTTCAGGATAAGTCGGGCGGAGGTAGTGTACGATTCCAGGGGGGGTCCCTGCTATATAGAGCGCCAGTTGCTCGATGATAGTCAACTGTGTGTATATATATAATTGTGCATGAAAGATGTATGCGTGTAAGGGTTGAGTGGGATCTGATATTATGGATTCCGCTGACACAGATGTACCAAGACCTGCAGAGTCAGCGCCTTTGGAGCCGATGGCGTGGTGATACACAGACGGACTGCGGCACTGTTTGCAGGGTGAGACAGACGAACAAGGAGAGAGATAGAGGGGAAATGACTGGATTCTGCTGAAGTCAGCGTAGAAACTGTTTAAAAGGGAACCGACGCCAACACTCAGGGCTTATTCCGTGGAAACCGAGGACGCTTATTCCGTGAAGACCGACAGAGAGAGAACGATTGATTATGTGGAAACTTATTCGTCGGCGCTGATTAGTTCGGAGTGATTTCATAGTGAGTGATTTCATTGATAAGGAAAAGCCCGGATCTCTGAATAAAGATTCGAGATTCGTTACTGTGGATACGACGTCGAGAATAGTCGGACGTATGACAAGGAAGATACGAGAAAGGACGATTACGTTGCTACAATCGGATTGGAACTAGTGGATGATACAAAGACAAACGTCTGCCGAGAAGATCGGACGCTTGACAGTGATAACCAAGGAAGAAGAGAGACGAACAACGGAGAAGACTGAATCGATCTGATGAATGGGGTATGTGTGTTTTGATTGAGACAAGCAAAGGTTGTTTACAATTGCACGGGGAAAACCCATGGTCATAAATTGCCCATTTCTATTGCTGCTTAGCTCAGACTAGACGTATGCATGTGTGACTATTTGTGGGTAACCGACTCTATTAATAGATTAAGGATTGTTGATGCGCCTTTTGTGAACTGACTATTATTATCGTTTTAACTGTACTAAAGAAACATAGCACAGCTATTTAAACACGATGTCTCGAGTTTCTGAATCTGATGATGGACGAGACGGGGACGGACAACGGAGAACGACAGACGATGGACAACGACCAGTAGGATTAGATCCGACACTAATCACAATGTTGGGCCAGATTAGTGAGACCTTGAAGGAGATGGGAGGACGGATCCAGGAGATGGGAGGACAGATCCAAGAGATGGGAGGACGACAGAAAGAGATGGGAGGACGACAGAAAGACATGGAAGGAATGCAGATGGACTTGGCGTCGAAAGTAAACGAGGTAGCGGGACAAATAGAGTTGGTATTTGCAGAACAGGACGACGTCCGAGAACAGTTTAGGAATTGGACAAGGGGACTTGACACTAAGACGCAAGACGAAGGACTATACTACCCCGGGACGTCCCATAATGATGACAGATGGTATTTGGGTGAAGGTAGACAAAGCCGGCAGGATCTAGGGTGGCCGATGGAGGGAAGGAGGGCCCCGGCCCCTAGTGAGAGAGAGATGGCAACGGACCCAGACCGTGAATCGAATACGGTCGAAGGACTTCGGCTTTCCGCAGCCACCACTCGGGCGGCACCTCGTCAACGGGAAGAAGGAGAAGAGGGAGCCAGTGAAGGAGTGATCCAGGGTAGTCGACGGAGTGAGAGGCTGAGGGAAAAGCCACGGCCGGACTACGTCCAGATGGATCGAATGGGGCTCCCGTCCCAGGCCGGTTGCTTCCAGGGGGACAGAGATAGGTCCAGAGACGGAAGTAGGGATAAGAAGGCAGTTGGGGCTCCGAGGGGGGAACTGGGGGTGGTACACCAAACGGCGGGACTTAGCACCCCCGCCGGCCATCTTCAGGACCTCACGACGTTCGAAGGGAGCCAACCCCTCTTTGGAGAGCTCGGGCGACTGGGAAATGGCAGAAGGGGGCGTGAATGGGAACCCTGCCAGGAGGGCCAGACCCGACGCTCGAGACGCAAAGAGGGGAGAACGTCAGAGTAGCTCTAACTACGTCAAAGAGACGTTGACCATGGAGACCGTGGGCGACTAAAACACGCAGAGCAAACATGGATTGCCGGTCTTTACAGCATATTGTTGGAAATCAGGGTCATGGAGTTTAATTTTTATTTGAATGACCGTCCCCGTGTTCGCCTGAGTATCTCTGTCTACCTGAAAGAGGCGTGGCCTAATGTCTACCTCTAGCCTCTGTCTACCTGAAAGAGGCGTGGCCTAATGTCTACCTCTAGCCTCTGTCTACCTGAAAGAGGCGTGGCCTAATGTCTACCTCTAGCCTCTGTCTACCTGAAAGAGGCGTGGCCTAATGTCTACCTCTAGCCTGTGTCCACCTGAAATGGGCGTGGCCTCGTGACACACAAATACGAGTGTGCGCGCAGACGTCAACAGTCATCGAAAAGTCATCGAACAGACGAGTCAGCGAAGAGAGAGTCATCGGAAACAGTCGTTGAAGAAATCGCCGAGGAACAGTGGGAAGACGCGTCGGTCGGCTGTTGCGGGATCGAATCGCAGTGCAGTCAGCGGGTGATCGTCCGAAGGAAAACGCTTTGGAGAGCGCGACGACGATTTGACGACGCTGCCGAAATTCAGCGCCTGTCGACGAAAGGTTTGGCGACCTTTGCTGTGCCACGACGACGCTTGGATTCGAAGCCTGACCCGTGACGGAAGGTCTGGTGATCTCCGCTGTGCAACGCCGACGATTTGGAGTTCGACGCCGCTGCTACCGACGTATTCGATTGGGATCCGACGCTGTCGACGACGAAAGGTTTGGAGGCCTTTGCTGTGCAACGCTGTCGACTGGGGTTCGATTCTTGACCCGCGGTCGTGCTCTTCGGAAATCCGACGCCTACAGACGACGGAAGGACTGGTGATCGTCGCTGTGCCGCGACGAACAGGATTCAACGCCGGATCTGCCAACGCTGCCGACCGGGTGAGCGCAGTGGTTCAGTTCCTGTCTTCGACGACGCCGACTCGGGTTCGAAACCCGACCCGCTACACAGATTCTCTGCGTGCGCTGGCGAGGCAGCGGTGATCTACACGACGACGATTCGGCGTTCTGCATTGACAATTGCTGTGAACAGTGGTGCAGTGGTTTTGGGACAGTGGCGCTACACGAATAGCTCCGAACATTGCTCCGAACATTGCTCCGAACTTGCTCCGAACACTGGCGCTATAGAAGTTGGCCGAGGACCGCTTTGCGAAGTTCTTCTTTGATTGTCGAATAAATGTGTTTCAAGCCTGACTGGCTAGTCGTCAATCTTCAGTTGACGCCGGACTACAGTGACGGACATCGCCTTGAGGACTAGGGTTTGGGGTTCGGTTCCTGGTGTCATTTGCCCAGCCCTAGTTCCGCTACAATATTCTGCTAATGTGAGCCTCAAAGCCAATCCGATCAGAGATGGTGACACCCAAAACAGCCATCTGCTGGACGCGCGAATACAAAATGGAATACAGCGAATACCACTCGATCAAAGGGGGCGGAGTTTCAAATGTAAATCATCAATCGACGTAATGAAAGGGCGATCTCGGATTTCCCGGGTTCTTATAGCGCTATAATTTATTCCTGTAAATTTTCAAAAATGCCACATTTGCCAAAATATTCGAGCAATTTCTCCCCCGTGAATTTACTGCCATTATTTAAGAAAATGCTACCGTGAAAATTAAAACTGTTTCGCGAATTTCGTCCCTAATACACAGGGACGTCATTTGAGGGGGGCATTTGCGCCCGCCTGAATTTGCCCGCTTGAATTTGACCGCCTATAGAACTCTTACCGAGTCATTATAGAACGCTACCCATTATTTTTATGAATCCAGCTCCAACTAGGCATGAATATTTTCATCAATCCAGCTTCCATTTCAGTAGGCCTAAGTTTATGAAAACATCCGTCAGTGAACCATCGTCTATTAATATCGATGCAGTCAATGGTTGCAACTTGCAATGAACGCGTTATTTTGAAACGGCGAGACGCTTAAGAGTTAAGACCCGGAGCATATAACATCGGATGCTACCTTGAAATAATTTCGGACGCTAAAAGCAAACATTACCTTGAAATACATGAATGAAAATCATTGGAGAAGCATATCTATGTGATAAGCCATGCGAAATAATTTGGGACCGGAGTTCGGAGTTTTGCCATACTATTTTTAGTCCTATCCGACTCTATACTCATTTACCAACATTACCGCTCGTATAATAGAGTAGGCCTATATGTTCCCTCGCCTTTCGCAAGCGGTCGTCCATAACGGATGTCGTTCGGGTAAACGTGTATTTTAGCGTCGTAAATTATTTTCACGCATATAACGGCACAAAAAAAGCCGTAAATTATTTCTGATAACGTACATTTCACCAACAGATGCAACAGCACACTTAAAATTTGGTAATAAGAAGAATATTGACAGAAAATAGGTTTTTAAAATGTCACATTTCCCATGCGAAATCGCCGTTCGGATCGGCATTGAACCACATTTGCCCGGAAGTTGCGTACGCGCACAACCATCGACGCATATTGGTCCATGCGACTATAAATAACGTGTACGTCAAGACTTCGGCCTAAGTTCAAAATAAGAAATGGAAGCAAAATAAGAAATGGAAGCTGGATGAAGGTATTTCTTGATCTGAAATAGAAGTCGGATTGATGAAACAACGTTTTAGTAATGGAAGCTGGATGATGGTATTCTTATATCTGAAATAGAAGCTGGGTTGAAGAAAATAACGGGCGAGAAATAGAAGCTTGGTTAATGATAATATTCTAGCTTAAATTGGAGCTGGATTGATGAAAATAATCATAATTGAAACAGAAGTTGGATTCATAAAACAGCTGATGCAATTAAAAAACCTGGACTTTTATGGAAATGGAAGTTGGATGAACGTTCTCCATAGATGAAGTAGAAGCTGGGTGATGGTTCTCTATAGGTGAAATGGAAGCTGGATTAAGGTTAGAGAAGTAGAAGCTGGATGAATGTTACTTACTTATTTATTTTTGCCTGCTGTCTTATTGCACGCATGCGCACGCAACTTCCGGAAAGGGTCATAATTGAATAACAACTTCGATCGGCGGTTTGTTAAGGCAAAATATTACAATTTTTCAATTGATTTCCTTCTTTTTAACAAATTCTAAGTATAATAATACATCAGTTAGTCCGACTTAGTCGATAGCACGTTGGCATAAATATTTTAAATCGCTTTTTGTGCCAAAATAAGCGTGAAAATAATTTACGACGCTAAAATACACGTTTACCGTCGTTCGTATAAAATTAATAAACAATGTAGTTAAATAATATTTAACTACATTGTTTATTAATTTTTTATTTAATTTCAAGTTATTATATTTTGCATCTTTCGACTTTGCGGATATATTATATCCGCAAAGTCGAAAGATGCAAAATATAATAACTTGGAATAAAATGACGAGCGAATCTAAATATGAGGTCGTTGATCTAATTTCACATACGCATCAGAAACGCGGCTGTCGATTGGCTATTGTTTCGTTAGCAGTGATTGGTCAAGCCAAAATGTATTGACGATTTACATTTGAAACTCCGCCCCCTTTGATCGAGTGGTCTTCGCTGTATTCCATTTTGTATTCGCGCCTGCTGGACCCTTTGGATGCCCGAGATGGGGGAGGGAGAGCAATAACTTTAGACCGAGGTCGCCTGATGATCATTTCACTGGTCTTAGCTTGATTTAGTTTTAGATTGCTAATGGATGTCCACTGAGATATATGGTCAAGTTCGGGAAGAGTGGTGTCAATGCAAGAAGCTGGGATCAGCAAGTAGCTATCATCAGCATATTTTGGGAGACGGTTTCCACTGAATTTAGGTTTGAGACTGGAAATGGCTATGACAAAATCAATAGCAGGCGGATTTGTGCTAAGCGCCACAAAATATAAATAGAGTTCGACCCTGACATTGATTTGTTCACCTGAGAATTTGAGAAACAGACAAGCAATGGATATTTACATTTATGGATTAGACGTTAAAGATATAAAATGGAGATAAATATTCGAAATGGAAAAGTATGCGTCAAATAAATACATAAACGTAGACCAACCCTCTTTAAATTAATACTCTTTGTATGGCGAATTAAATCTATTTATAGTGCTTTATTTATGCGTGTATAAATTTTCTCAAACTAATAGGTATATTAAAAGTTGTAACTAAATTCCGTTATTTAATATTCAACGACTAAAATCCTGTCAGTAATTAATCTATTCAAGAATTTTAATCGGTTTCTCGTGACTAGTATACTAAGAGATGCTTGTTTCCATGTGACATTGAGTAGTAGGCTAGTGAGGTCAATGTGTTACCAGTACCAACGTCAGACCACGTTGTCAGCCGCCTGCCGTCTTCGTCTTAGGACAACTGGGACCTTTTGGTAAGTCAAAGCATGGTACTATAATTTTAATTCACCCTTTGGTTATATTCTATAATGACTCGGTAGACGTTCTAGAATGACTCGGTAGACACCAAGAACTAACGTTGCAGCGTTGTTATCTTTAATAAATCCAACTTCTAGTTTGCCGAGAATTCTTTTAATCGATCCAGCTTCTCTTTAGGCAAGAATTTGTTCGATAAATCCGGCTTCTATTTCGTTAGGAAATATTTTTCAGCCATTTTTCATTGACAATTATTGTTCATCAATCCAGCTTCAGAATGACTGCACTAACCCTAAAACTAACCCTAACCGACCCTCACGACGCCTAACCTGAGCCCTAACCGACCCTCACACGAAAAATCCCGCTTCAATTTCGTCAGGAAATATTTTTCATCAAATTTTTAAAAAAAGTTACTTGCTACCGAGTCATTATAGAATATAACCATAATTTATTATATATATATATAGGCACACCTGGGAACGGCGGTCCCAAATTATAAAATTCCATAAATCGATAGTGCGGAGTATTGGATGGGCAAAAAGTGTGGGTTTTTCATCCAGCCTCCATTTCTTAAGCGTTTCTTCACCAATCCAGCTTCTATTTCAGATCTAGAAATGGCTTCATCCAGCTTCTATTTCTCATGCGTTATTTTCGTCCATCCAGCTTCTATTTCACCTGCAGAAGAACCTTCATCCAGATTCCAATTCTCTTGCGTTTTTTCATCAATCCAGTCTCCATTTCACCTGTAAAAGGTCTTCATCCAGCTTCTATTTCTCAAGCGTGGTTTCTATGCGCCCATCCTATACACCGCGCTATTACGACGTCGGGTTGATTTATTTCCCAACGGAATGCCATCAAAACAACGTAAACAATGACGTAAAAAGCCCGAGAAGCTCGTAAGTAAGTGAATAAGTAAAGAATGAAGAAAATAAGTGAATAAATGCAGTCTTAACTGTAGTTGGCTCTTCCTCTGACGAAAATACATGTTTCAGAATTTGGGACCGCCGTTCCCAGGTATGACTATATATATATATATATATATATATATATTATCGAAATTGGGCATACATTATTAAAGAAAACGATTTTGGTAAATGTGCACTTTGGTATTTTGGCGTCGTAAATTATTCTCCATTGCATGGATTTCATCTTTGATTGAATGCAAGTCGGAGTGCCAAAAAGAGTTGTTGCTAACTAGAAGTCGGATTGATGAAAATAACTTTTACTTAAATAGAAGTGGGATTTATGATGACAAAGATTCTTGCCAAACTAGGTGGATTGATTTCAAATATTAATGCTGCAGTGAGCGAATAACTTGCCACGACGCTAAAATACACATTTACCATAATTTGTTTTAAGTATGGACTGTAGGCTGAAATTTTGTGGCTAGACTCCACTATTCATGAAAGATGTCGGAACTGCTTTTCTGCAAACATGTAGAATGTACATCAAGTGAATTTGTTGGCAATGCATCCGTGCAGTATGCCGTTGAGTTAAGCTGCATGTACTGTGCATGGTGTTGTAAATTATTTTGTGTCTGTTCAATGAAGCCAGTAGCATTGCAAAATATTCTATATGTATTTCAGCCATGCTTTGATTGCTCATCCATCTTTCACTCCTGTTATGAAATACTTTCTTTGCTCATCCTACTTCAAGTTTTATTGCAATAATTTGGCATTACTAACATGTTTTCATATACTTTAGCATTATACAATGTCTCTTGCAACTTCTACTCTACCATAAATGTTTTTATTGCTCATCCATCTCATTCTTCTGAGCTATCAAATATTTTAATCACTGATCCAACTTTTGCCAATTTCTGTCAGTTGTATTTTCATCAGTCCAACCTCTAGTTTTACAGTAAACTATTTACATCAATCCTAATTCAATTTCAACACAAGAATTTTCTTGTCAATCAAATTCCGTTTTGACGAAAATGGATTATTTCCATCAATCCAGATTCTATACATGCAATGGATTATTTTATTAATATAACTTCCATTTGTGCAGCCAGGCAGGAGTTATAGCATGTGAGGCATGGTGGTGTAGTGGTGGATTGAAACCGGGGAGTTCCAGGTTCGAATCCACCTCAAGCTGCCGCGTAGGGACCTTGAACATATCCTACACTCGCAATTGATCATGCGCTTTGGCGTGAAACTCCGCTTCGATGCAGTGTCTGCACTGTAGTTGGAAGTGCCTTTGAGTAGAGCATTTGAAGAGGTGCCATAGCAAATACGAGAAATAAAAAAAGAAGCTAAAATGCAGAATAGGTTCGATGCAGTAATAAAATGTACTGAAATGCAGGTTTACCCTGTCACTGTATGCTTGATAATTTTGAACCGTACGATAGAGTTCAAGACAGTTATCGCATGCATCAGGGAAGTCACTGCGTTCAGTAATGGTTTTATTACATTTTTCCACAGACAGCATAGACCGATTTGCTTGTACCGTAATATCATACATTAATGTATCTGGCTGGAAAATTATGTTGAGTTGACCTCCTTGAAGCTACAGCTGACTGAGAACTACGTTGCTCATTGTAATCTGTTGTTTTAGTGTCACACTGTATTTAAAGAGCGCAATCTAAAACTGCGTTGTGTCTCGGCTTTAGTTCGGGTCATCAAGCTTCTATTGCGTTCTATAGGTCAGACCATAGAGGTGTATTATATAATGAATATATCACTAGAGAGAGTATCAAGTTTCTATATTGAAGTCGGTCTAATTCGCACTGACCAATCACATCATATCTGTCTAATTCGCACCCACCAATCACAGGCGATTTCTCATACTGGCCAATCACAGTCATACAGCATCGATGCGGGGAAAAATAAATAAAATAATATCCGCATTTTTATGATAAGACGAACTTGTCGATGTTTACTTGTCAATATTGCAAGAAACTGCAAAATTAACAAACAAGCATCGACATGTTCGTTTTATTATATAAAAATGCTGATGTCGTTTTATTTATTTTTCAAATCGATGAGCACTGTAAGACTGTGTGTGATTGGTCGGTATGAGAAATCGCCTATGATTGGTCGTTACGATACGAGCGATGTAGGCTAAATTTGTGACTTCATATCTGACTGCAGGGCAGATACGTCATACTCTCTCTAGCGTATATATTATATACTATAG
Source organism: Lumbricus terrestris (assembly GCA_949752735.1). Classification (NCBI taxonomy): domain Eukaryota; kingdom Metazoa; phylum Annelida; class Clitellata; order Crassiclitellata; family Lumbricidae; genus Lumbricus; species Lumbricus terrestris. Next base: position 37,885,697 of record OX457050.1, read on the forward strand.
AATACATCTCAATGGGTCAGACTCATGTCTTTGTGTGTCAAGTGCAGTCATGTAGCATGTAAATATGCTCAATAATGGACTACCCCAGAGATCGGTTCTTGGGCTCATTCTGTATATAATTTACACTTTTAGAGTTGCCTCTCTCCTGACCACACGTGAGCTCTTGGGTCAGTCATTATTTTGTTGATGACGTACAGACGTACAAGCATTCCTATCATGTAACAGCATCTTAGCTGTCCGGGACATGAGTTGGACCTCTGGGGTTCTTGTAGCATGGATGGTATCTAACCGACTGCACCTAAATCCAGCTCAGACTGAATCCTCTGGTTAGGCAACCGGAAGTTTGTTGCTGTACATGAATTCGCTGCACTTACGACTGAATACCTAGAACTTTATACCTTCTCAAAGTTCTACCATTTGTGACCTTTGTGTTCTGTTGAACCAGAAACTCACTTTTACTCCTTATGTTAACCATCTTGTCGGGAACTGCTATTATCAACTGCACCTGCTTCACACCAAATGTTGTCCATTCACTAACGCCTATTGCCACTCTATTGCATTCCTTCTTCACAGCACACCTTGCCTATTGCTCCTCACTCTATGCTGGCCTCCCATCCAATAGAATACCTGCCTGCACTAAGTCTTATGCTCTGCAGTGTGTCTTAAATTGGACAAATTTCTCAATTTGACCATGTCTCCACATAAAATATTTGCTGGAGACATTACACTGTTTTCTACCAGCAACATACTGAGTATCGCTGCCTAGTTCGACACTGTCAGGGCTCAGGGCATTGACCCAGGCTGCCTGCAAAAACCTTGTTGCTTCACAAATATCCAAGACCACTGCCCCTCCATTCTGCTCAGAATGGGTGCTTTGGGTTCCATTTGCACGAACTGCATAATAGAATCCAGCCTTCCAGTATCTTCTTGTCATGCATGGGCTGTTATTATGTATAGACTGTGGTCTTCTTATGTCTGGCTGTGAATAGTTTTTTTTTAATGACCTAGTGATTTAGTGGACAACAAAATAGTCAGTCACTGGTCTACAATTAATTATAAGCTGATGTTTTCTTCATACTTCAAGTAATACAATGACAGATAAAATTGTGGGACCATTAGGGTTAGCGACCTTATTGTGAGAAAAGTTTGTTTGGGCTAGTACCCGACGTTCGTTATTGCGGACTCTTACATTGCATTGGAAATTTCCTTGGAAAAATTAGCGGTAATTGGGACAATATTCTGTCAGCATGTTGATCCATATGGCTACTATAAACAACAATAACACTTTCTTTTAAAATTCTTCAAGGTTTAATACCAAGCAAAAATATGATTAGTAGTGGTAGCAAGGGTTTTCGACATGTTGCAGTAGATTTATCAACAGAAAAAATAAAATATTCCCAATTCACATAGTCAGGCAATCACAATAGTGGAATTTAAAGTAAATTAGCGCAATAATTTAAAGAAATAGTGATGACCCTATTTTAGGCTACAGTTGCTTATTATTTTGGGAATTGGTTAAGAAGACTGCTTCCTGCCTTCCTTTCAGCTGTTGAGGCTATCCCCCTTCTGTCCAAGCGTGCATATATCTCCCATACATCTGGTTCTTGGTCCGCCCACTGTGACCAACCATCCAGAAATCGCCTGCTATTGTTATTGACCAACATGGTATGGCGTCGTTAAATTGGAACCAATTTCAATGATTTTGCGGTGTTGCTATCTTCCAACGAAGTATATAACAGCAGACGCGTGTATGGTGACTGTGAGTATACACGACCGCAGTCAATGACCGCAATTTCCCGTCTCGTGCGACGACCTTTTCGTCCGTCGTCGTCTGCTTCTAAGACCGCCACCGCCACCTGGTGATGATGCCTGGCGCTCTCTCATCAGTTCGTACCAATTGGCTGTTGATCCGCTCGGCTGATGATATCTCGCCCGGATTGTGCCGCAGCACGACGCCTATTGGCTGCTCGTTCGACAACCGGGCTGTTCCAAAAGAAATTCTTTTACAGTCACATGTGCAGAGTTTCTGCCATATATAAATATAAATACGTATCTTTACCTAGAGAGATTATGTGTTCATTTTTGTCTTGCTAGTTTCTTTTATTAGGGAACAAGTTTGGGTAAATTTTTTATGTAATTTTGAAATATTTCTGCTTGTTCTCTTCAGTTTGAAAGAGTGGTGAAAGTAGGGTTGCCAACCGTACAGATTTTTTCTGGATCGTCCAGAAATAGCATCCCGCGTACAGAAAACATAGGAAGGTCATTCTGGACAATGCAATGTCCAGAAATAAAATAAGTACGGAAATATTAAAAAGTTGCACCATTCAACAAAGACAACAACTTTCCTCAAATATAACAATCTATTAATAAAATTTTGTAAGAGTCTGAGATTTACAAATTGTTTCAAGAAAGATGCACTCAATATCTAGACACGAGTAGGCCTATATTAGCCTACTTGAATCAGTACTGGTTCAATTTTGAAAATAATGTTCCAGAAAAAATCAAAATAGTGAGTCTGGATGATATTTTTTCGTTCAACAGTTTGATAGAACTCATTAAATGGCACACGTGGAATTACAGTTTTGGAAGATGACTTATACAAGGAACATTGCATCTTAAGACAAGTTCTTCCAAAACTGAAGACAAAGTCAAAAGCCGATAAATGTTGGGTAGAATTCCTTTTTAAATGTGATGCTCCAAATTTCAAGAAACTGGTTGAGCAATTCCGATCAGTAATGCACATGTTGAAGGTATTTTCTCAATGGTAGAAAGTCTGTGGACTGATGAACGAAACTGGATGAGGCCTGAACTGCAGCGCTCGTGAATAAGCCGGTGCCCCGCGCTTGGCTTTCCAGTGGCGCTTTAGAAATGAGGAGATTACGATTACGAACTGGTAAAAGTGAACTGTGCGTGAAAGTCAATGCATGTCGATCAATCTTACAATGGAGATTTCTTACATTATGTTTCGGAGCAGAAATTTCTGTTCAATGCATTGCAAGCAAAGTGAACAGAAGTAGGCCTATAGATTTGAAAGAAAAATAAGAGACTTTAATGTACTTCACGTTTGAGAATTGATATTTGAATCTTGTTATAGGCCAAGGTACTAGTCGATGAAACAATATTCCTCTTGTACTTTCTGTGCGCATTCCATTATAACTTTCATGGTATCCATACAAGGATACAGATCCTGCAGTACGGTACTTTGCACATTCTCACATTTTCTAAGTAGGCCTAAATTCTAAATGTAACATATTTTTGCGGGATAGGCCTACGCACAAGGATGATAATTTACTGAGTTTCACTCTGGTACGCCCCTCTGCAGCTGGAGCCTCTATATATAGGGCCTATACGGGATAGCTTATGGTGCTCCGCTAATTTGGCCGGATCCTAATCGCTACAATTTCCACAAATCGTGCGGGGCTCGCACTACGTCCAGAAATTTCATAATCGAAAGTTGGCAACCCTAGGTGAAAGAAGTGCTATTAATGTATAATGTGCTATTTTTGGGATTTGTTCAGTAGATAGTAATTGTCATATAGTTCTATTCAGAAAATATGGTTCATAATTTTTATTTTCTTAGATTTTAATGAAACCATTATTGAATAATGAGACATGAACATATAGTGCTTGGGAATTATCTTTCAACCTGAGAAAAACCTTTATCTGTAATCTTTTATGCTTATTACGAAATCTTTTTGCTTAGCAATAACATTTCTTGCATAGAAAATATGCTATTCTTAGCTTGCAATCTTTTGTGCTTATTACAAAATCTTTTTGCATCACAGTAAGCTTTCTTGCTAAGAAAAAATCGTTATGATTTAAACCTTTATGCGTATTACACCTTGCCATTTTCTTATATGCCTAGTCATGTAATCTTTTACACTTAGCAATAATCTCTTGTGCTTAGTGACTTATATCCCTAAGCATGCAACATATTTTGATCAAAGTATTTAGTGTGATATTGTGTTTGCAAAACTCATGTCTTCAGTGTCCACTGGGAAATGCATGGCATCTTTCCAGACAGAGTTGAGTTAGAGACAGTTAGTTGAGCTTCTCTTGGAATAGCCCTAGTGCATTCACCTCTGCTCACATGGCTGAGCTATGACTTTCGTTCTTAAGGGAAGGCCTTTGACTTTGTTGACCAACAATAGCTTTTGCATTGGTCCCTTCATGGTCTAAATGCTCTGTCATCCAACTGGGCTTGACGTTAAGGAGAGACCATAGAAAGAAGGTAATTTCAAAAGTGAGACATGATTTTGAGTGCCCTCTTTCCAGTCAAGAAGTGCCATGGATTGCAAGTCTTTGACAAAGCTCACCACTGTTTGAGTGGCTTAAATAGACTGAAAGAATTCAGAGCTGTGAGTATTTCATGTTAACTCGTTAAAAAACAATGTTATTTTTTGAAAGAAAATTTATTTAGTGGCTTCTGTACAAAAACTGGTACAGTTTAAAAAAACATATTTCAGAATATTGGAATTATGTTCATAAAATGAACCAATTGAAAAATAGTTTTTCCAATGAAGTACAGAATGCTGAAAATTAAGAATTAAAACGAGTTCAATGACTTTATTAATATTACCTTTAGGTCTACTTTGAACTTTGATTGTTAATGACCATTTTAGTAGACACGTTTGGACTGTGGACAAGTAGGATATTTGTAAAGTGTAAGAAAAATTGAAGTACTGAAAAAGTAGAGCATGTTTAAATCTTGAATTGTTCTTTTGAAATTGAGATAGTATGAGTTGTTAAAAAGTAAGTTTGCAGTCTTTGAAACTATACTTAGTTTGCTGTAAAAACAATCCAGTATGGCATTCTGGTACTTTGAAAATAAAAATGAGCTATTCTTCACTTCACTGTTTGAAAAATGTACTTGCTAAGATGTGTTTATGATAACAAGTAAAGTTTTAGACATGAATTGTTTAAAAAAATTTGTGCACATTGCTTGACTTAATTAACTACAGACAGACGGACGGACAGACGGATAGACAGACAGACGGACAGACGGATAGACAGACAGACGGACAGACAGACACACAGACCAACGGCCAGTGACCCTGGTCATGAATTGTCTGACAAGCATTTGATATGCCCTGAATTGAAATGGAGGTCACTGTCAACTTGATGGATGATGTAGTTGTTGTCGTAAGTCTTCTTCCAAAGGCGCAAGTCACGTGCTCCTAACCACCCTTGATGCATTATATAGATATATTCATTTTATTGAGTTCTTGCTAACATACCGCAGCCAGTTACAAATAAGAAATGATTAAGAAAATTCATAACAATTCAATCAACTGGGTAGAAGTCAGAAAGATGGGCAATGGTCGATTATCTGTAAAGTACTTGATAAATATAATTTCTTTCGTCCTTATTCTGGAGTTCGAAACTGTGAGGACGAGGACGAAGGTTATACGGCCTATGAACTCTTGGTGGGAAAATATTTGCATCAGTGAACTTTTGTTTTTCACCTATTTTACACGATACTAAGGCAAGGACTACCTTGGCCCAACACTGTGCCTTTGCAATCGTGGGCTGTTAAGTTATCCAGCAGTGTTTATATTGAACTTCTAGGTCTTTCTATATCTGTCTCTTTCAGTGGGGGGGGAGGTCGGGGTTAAAACCCCCATTGGTCTAGGGAAAAAGTTTTTTTAACGGTTATTTATCCACTTAAATAAGAAAAAAACAAAGCAATTGCTTGTAGTAACAATTGTTTTTCTTACTTTGTTCCCTTTGCTACTTTATTTCCTTTTTATTTACTGTTATACTATTGGGTTGGTGTCAAAAAGGGCATCTGGCCAGACCATAAAACCCCCAAACTGCCCCGCTCCCCAATCATAAATTGCTGGCTACGCCACTGATCTCTTTGATCATGTTTTGGTGCTATCGGAGCAGGGGCGCCTCAGAGGAGGTTATCAACGTATGGCGCTATATAAATGATTCATGATTACGATTACTCTACAGATGCCATAGGCGCAACCACCCTTTGAGACCTACGGGACACGTCCCCCCAACTTTTGAGTGGTCCCCTAACTTTATTATGATGGTCCCCCCAATTTTCAGGACATGATTCATTTGGTCCCCCCAACTTTTAGGACGTGATTGCACCTATGACCGATGCTATGATCATGTTTCATTTCGTTGTGTTGTTTGGTGCGTAGAGAGCTGAGCGTAAGACAACGATGTTTTCACGTCTATTCCGAGCGCACGGTCGTTTCTGCGCGTTGCATCCATGGGAATTGATCATTGGAACGCTGATGCTGTCCGTCTGTGTCATGTCGATGGGTCTGTTCGCAGGCGGAAGAAAAGTCTGCGGATGGAACATGCGATGCGCCGAGAAACAAGACGTAAGCGAGAGACTGAAGTTCCGTCATTTAATGCGGGAAAAGTCTTCCATTAACAATTATTCGCAACATTGCATTGTATGCAGCTCAGGAAACATTCTCGGAACCTCTTACATCGCATCTGTTTAGATCTGTTGGGTAGCTACGTTAAACGCCTTTGTGAAATGTGAAATTTCTTGTTAAGGTGCTATATAAGTGGCCACATATATATATAGATACATACACTGCCACTTTAGGATCCCTGGGAACTTGGTAAGTAAGTAGGTTGCGTCGTTGCGAATTGCAGATCCCTGCTAGTGGCAGATGGTCTACCGCTAGTGTGGTAGGTTGCACTGTTACTCCTGGAGCCACTGGTGATGCAATATAATATCTAGTAATCTTATAATATTTCTGTCATTCTCTGCTGAGGGGTGAGAGCGCCTGTTACTTTTATAACAAACTAGCTGAGCAATAAGTTCATTGAGCTAAATAATTTAATGACGAAAAGCGCTTGTGCTGGACTGCTGGAGTAGTTGATGAATTGTTGTATCGTCAGCTTGACGCACATGATTATTTTTATTGATTGTTTAATTGATTATTTTTATTGATTATTTGTTGATTGTTTATTTGATTGATTATATGATTGATTATATGATTGATTATTTGATTGATTGTTTAATTGATTATTTTTATTGATTATTTGTTGATTGTTTATTTGATTGATTATATGATTGATTATATGATTGATTATTTGATTGATTATTTGATTGATTATTTTTATTGATTATTTGTTGATTATTTTTTCTTTTCCAACCGTCTTTCTGGACAACTGGAGTGCATCCAGAGCAGGGCTTTTATACGAGTTATTTACTAATCGTCGTTCTTTTGCGTAGGATACGAAGAGTTCCGATTTGATCATTCTGACGTTGGCGAGATGTCTCGCTGTCATCTATCTTTACCTACAGCTCAGAAAACTTCGGCGACTTGGATCCAAATATCTTTTAGGTAAAATAATAATAATAATAATAATAATAATAATAATAATAATAATTATATATAATTTTATTCTTTACTGAACAATCCGGTTGACAGACCGCAGCCGGTTAGAGTGTGTACAGTTATGCAATTGAAACAATTCACAAGCACACAAATGACAGAAGACAAGAATCTTATCTACCAACATAACAGAGTGTGCAATACATGGCGCTAATAGCAGCCTACATAGCGTGTATCTCCTAAGGGGCTCGAACTCAGTCCGCTAATCTCCATGTCAGTGTGTTATCAAATGTGCTACTGCCTCCTCCCATAAAATTCTGTATAACAAATTTATTTAATCAATTTATCCATCAAGAGGAGTAGGAGGAGGAGGATGATCTATTTGAATTTCCTAAACAATTGTTTATTATTATTATTAACTAGTATTTAGTAACTTCTTTTGAGCCGGAGACTAATACATAATTATAATGTGCCAAAACTTGACCATAAAGGAGTTGATTCAGTTGAATATCAAGATGATGAGAGTCACACAGTAATTGGGTCTCTGGATCACAATGTGTTTTGCCAGTTTTCATTCTGTTTTGCATCTACTGCACCTTTTGGTACTGAAGGTGTTTAATGTGCTTTAAAAGGCACTACATAAATGACTTGATTGTATTGTATTTGGATATTTGTAATGCAGGCCAATTGTGTAATCACCTTGCTGTAGAAGAACAGTCCTTTAATCGTTCTTACAAAGTATTTGGTCCTTTAATCGTTCTTACAAAGTGTTTGCGAGTTCTCAGTCCTTTAATCGTTCTTACAAAGTATTTGTGAGTTTTCTGCACGGATGCTTCAACCAATCAATCATAACTTTTGCTTTATGCGCTTCAAGAGGCATTTAAGTTTCATGTTTACGTGAAATGATGTGAAACACTTGCCTGTGACTAAATTAGTTGTTTCTTGTGATCTTCAAAGCTGTTGTTTCATGCTGTTCATTGAACATTTAGGTGTGTCCTGTGTTTTGTTGTTAGGTGTGTCCTGTGTTCTGTTGTTAGGTGTGTCCTGTGTTCTGTTGTTAGGTGTGTCCTGTGTTCTGTTGTTAGGTGTGTCCTGTGTTCTGTTGTTAGGTGTGTCCTGAGTTCTTTTAAGTGTGTCCTGTGCTCTGTTGTTAGGTGTGTCCTGTGTTCTGTTGTTAGGTGTGTCCTGTATTCTGTTGTTAGGTGTGTCCTGTGTTCCGTTGTTAGGTGTGTCCTGTGTTCTGTTGTTAGGTGTGTCCTGAGTTCTTTTAGGTGTGTCCTGTGCTCTGTTGTTAGGTGTGTTCTGTTGTTAGGTGTGTCCTGTGTTCTGTTGTTAGGTGTGTCCTGAGTTCTTTTAGGTGTGTCCTGTGTTCTGTTGTTAGGTGTGTCCTGTGTTCTGTTGTTAGGCATGTCCTGTGTTCTGTTGTTAGGTGTGTCCTGTGTTCTGTTGTTAGGCATGTCCTGTGTTCTGTTGTTAGGCATGTCCTGTGTTCTGTTGTTAGGTGTGTCCTGTGTTCTGTTGTTAGGCATGTCCTGTGTTCTGTTGTTAGGTGTGTCCTGCGTTCTGTTGTTAGGTGTGTCCTGCGTTCTGTTGTTAGGTGTGTCCTGTGTTCTGTTCTTAGGTGTGTCCTGTGTTCTGACGATTGCTGCTGGCTTCGTCTTCAGTATCGGTATCGCAAACATCCTCGGCAGCGATCTGACTGGTCTCAAGTAAGTAAGAAGCCGTTGAACGCGAGAGCAATGTTCTATGTTCATCCATTTCAGTTGCATTACAATGTTCTTTTGCACATGTTTGTTTGATTGATCTGTTCGACTTGTCTGCTGTCTTAAATTCTCGTTATTTTATTATTTATGTTGCTCATATCCTGTTCATATGGAAAGAGTTGACTTTATTTGACAACATAAATAGCAAAATTTAGAGTTATTGCTTTTGCTGATTAAGAGAATTTTTTTCCACGTATTCAATAGATAAGCTGCTTGGTGCTAAAAAAAATGAACGTTAATATTTTGCGAAATTGCGAATGTATGTTGATGTATTTGCTATAGAGTATAGACGTGGGCTGCAGGACAGTTCATGTCGCACAATTGGCAACAATGAAAACGAAAAACAATCCAATTTTCATGTGACCTGTACCTGCATATGCAGTGCGATGTCTTGAATACTCGCCAGCAGCTGGCCAAGATTGACTTGGCTGCTCTCGCACATGAGTTTCCCCTTGTAACCTTCTCTACCTCTGTTCGAGACCTAGGGGTCATCTTGGACCAAGAACTCTCCTTCTCTAAGCACATCTCTTCCCTGTCACGTGCCTGCTATTATCAAATTTGACAGCTGCGTGTCGTTGCTCGCTCTCTCATTCACTGCATCTTCTACTCTTGTCCATGCCTTTGTTTGCAGCCGCTTAGATTACTGCTCCTCTCTTTATGTTGGCCTCCCACAGGTCCGTCTGAACTCCTTGGTTAGGGTCCTTCGATCTGCAGCACGCTTGGTTGGTGGCATCTCCCGGTTTGCTCACGTTTCTGCCTTCATGAGGGACGACCTCCACTGGCTCCCACTGCAGCAACGCATTGCTTATAGAGTTTCGTCTATAGCTTGGCGCTGCATTCTGTCTCAAGCTCCATCCTACCTATGTGAGCTTTTTACTCCAGTCTCGGTTTCTCTGGGCCGTTGTTCGCTGCGGTCAGCTGCCCGCGGTGACTATCTTGTCCCTTTTTGTCGTACCGCTACTATGCAGCGAAGAGCATTTTCCGTGGTGGGTCCAGCTATCTGGAATGGCCTCCCTGCGGCTCTCCGTTCGCTTCCCCGTGACTCTACTGGCTCTTTCTACCGTCTTCTCAAGACCTTTCTCTTTGACCAGGCCCGGGTTGGGAGCGCCTCTGAGTAGAGATCTTGAAGGGGCGCTATATAAATTTATGTGATTGATTGATTGATTGATACATAATAATGATACCGACGTTGCATTCTGTGCAGTAAACATTTTCAGACTGACTTGAAATGCGCGTCTGCGTAGATCAGTCAGATAACATTTGTTGGCAGCACTTGCGTGAGGTACTCAAGAATGGTTGCTTTAAGTTTATTAGTTGCCTTGATGCATACCTACATCAGAAATTCAATTCTTTAGTATTGGTCCTTTTGCAACAACATGCACACAGAGGCACACAAAGGCAAACACGACGATTTATAAACAGTATTACAAGTGTCACCAATTGTTGCTAAAACATTAATTTATCAGAGAACTTAGCTAGGTTACTTATTTTACTTTTTACTCAGCAGTCAGTCGGTCGGTCAGTCAGTCAGACAGACAGACAGACAACTTCAGTAAGTCAGCCTTATGAATACATATGTGTATTCATAAGACATGACTTATAATTTTCACGTTTTCTTATAGCTTGTGGCTTGATAGACCATGTCTGAAGTTAAGGGAAAAACTCGTGTTCTAAAAGTGGTCTTAGAAATAGAAATCAAGTATAAGATAAGTAGATAAATTTGTGATTTATTAATAAACTAGATGTGGGACCTGGCGTTGCTTGGGAAATTTAGGGTTTTCAAGACTACTCCTCTGGGGTACCCACCGTTGACCGCTAAATTTCGGGTTTTCGGCAACCCTTCACCCCACCCTGCTTCTCCAAAAAGCCAAACATGACCCGCCCCTGAGGGGCGGATGTGTGTGCTGACTCTGGCCTAATACAACTATTGCAGGCTGTCTGTTCTGTTAGCATAGTTACCTGAATTTGTCTGCATGACATTACAATAAATGCTGGCGATGATTTTGATGTGTAATTCGTATTGTTGTCATTCGCATTGTTGTCATTCGTATTGTTGTCATTTGTATTGTTGCCATTCGTATTGTTTGTCATTTGTATTGTTGTCATTCGGATTGTTGTCATTCGCATTGTTGTCATTCGTATTGTTGTCATTCGTATTGTTTGTCATTTGTATTGTTGTCATTCGTATTGTTTTCATTCGCATTGTTGTCATTCGTATTGTTGTCATTCGTATTGTTTGTCATTTGTATTGTTGTCATTCGTATTGTTTTCATTCGTATTGTCGTCATTCGTATTGTTGTCATTCGCATTGTTGTCATTCGTATTGTTGTCATTCGCATTGTTGTCATTCATATTGTTGTCATTCATATTGTTGTCATTTGTATTGTTGTCATTCGCATTGTTGTCATTCGCATTGTTTTCATTCGCATTGTTTTCATTCGTATTGTTGTGTTTCAGTGAGGCTCTGCCGTTCTTTCTGCTGCTCGTCGATCTGTCGAAGGCTTGCACTCTGGCGCGATTCGCTCTCAGCTCCACATCACAGGTTATAAGCGATGCATTATCGTCATCTTCGCTTCAATGCACACAAACTCAACCGCTAGAGAAATTGATTAAATATTTAAACGCTCAATATAAAGGCCATGCGCTTAACTCAAAATATATGCAAGAAATTGCTCTTATTTACTCAGCTTATCTTGTGTATGTTATAATGTGGGGCGCGGTGGTGTAGTTGTGGCGTCGTTGCCTTGAAGCTGAAAGGTTCGAGGTTCGAATCCACCTCAAGTCGTCGCGTAGGGACTTTGGGCAAGTCCTTCACTCGCAATTGCTCAGCGCTTCGGCGTGAAACTCCGATGCATTGTCCGCTCTGCAGTCGGGAACGCCTCTGAGTAGAGAAATTGAAGAGGTGCTATAATAAGTGCACATACAAACAAACAAACATATAAACAAATGTTGGAAGATACCTTACAAGGGTTTAGTTACATGTACATTCTTGGATGTGCGCTGACAGCTGTTTGAGATATCGATGTAGCAGTGTATGAAGACACTGTAGCGCCTTTTAAGTACGTCTGACGTGCACTAGAATGACTAGATTAAGATATTTTTGATTAGTAACTTCTGTGCTGTGGGTGTCTAATGAAACAGATGTTGATGAATGGTGCAGTTGGTGCACCTAAGTCAAACCATAATCAAGTCAACGTCTGGTAGAGCCGTGAGCTAAAGGAGAGAGAGAGAGAGAGAGAGATAGAGAGAGAGAGAGAGAGAGAGAGAGAGAGAGAGAGAGAGAGAGAGAGAGAGAGAGAGAGAGAGAGAGAGAGAGAGAGAGAGAGAGAGAGACAGAGACAGAGACAGAGACAGAGACAGAGAGGGAGGGAGGGAGGGAGGGAGGGAGGGAGAATTCCTTCTGCGTGGCTTGTCTAACTCTTTCTATAAGCTACTCAAAACTTTCCTCTTTGGCTGTCATGCAGGTGTGATATGCCAAAATAGTTTCTGTTGATGGCAACGGCCTTTGTTGTCATAAGCTGTCATTAAATCATGGATCCACCCTATGACCCTGTCAGTCTGGGTTGGGAGCACCTCTGAATAGTTGCCTTGAACGGACGCTATAAAAATTCCTTAGACAGATTGATGGGTAGAATGAGACAGGGAAAGAGAGAGTGGGACTTCTAGAAAGATGAATGAGAAAATAGTTGTTACATATGAGTTGATCTATGAGTTTTGCGTTGGAAGTGTTGGAGATTCATCTGCTTTTGTTCTTGACTTTGCAAGAGACAGAGTTTAATCCAAATCGTATTTATATCCCTTTCAAGGCATGCTAATTGTTGCAAGACAAATGTTGAAATGAATTGTATTCTGGAGACAATCAGAAAGTGGTTGTTTTCGGAAACAATTCCTTGCAGATGATTCCAATCGTGTTTTTTCACATGCAATTTTCAAAGCCATGCTAGCTTTATGGAGATGGTTTATTATTAAATAATAAATAATAATAATTATTATTATTTTTATGCCCCGAGGTATTTAGGATCCCGCAGGGACTTCATTACTAACTATTGGTTAAAAACTAGTCCAGAATGACCCTACTCTTCGTTGTCTTGATTATCGAAAGAGCCTCGGAATGCAATCGCGTTAAAATGTTGTATCGTTAAAGAAATACGTTGGTAGAGGAAAGAAGTTTCGCGTGGGTCTCCCGTAACCATGCCGAACTTATATTATTATCATTATTTAATAAATAAACAAGACAACAAACCGAGTAGACTAAAAATCAAAATAAATTAACATAAACAACGCAGAGTACTAATATAAAATTTTGTCGTAGAAGGTTCTGCAATGTTCTGTAAACTGTAGGATAAAGTGGTTGAGAATGTTGATTTTATGGAGATGGTTTATTATTAAATAATAAACAAACAGAAACAAGTGGGGCGTGGTGGTCTAGTGGTGGCGTCGTTGCCTGGAAGCCGGAGGGTTCGAGGTTCGAATCCACCTCACGTCGCCGCGTAGGGACCGTGGGCAAGTCCTTCACTCGCAATTGCTCAGCGCTTCGGCGTGAAACTCTGATGCAGTGTCCGCTCTGCAGTCGGGAGCGCCTCTGAGTAGAGTGCTTGAAGGGGCGCTATAACAAATGCACATACAATCAAACCGAGTAGACTAAAAATCAAAATAAATGAACATAAACAACAGAAAGTACTATTTGTCTGAGAAGGTTCTGCATTGTTCTGTGAATTGCAGGATGAAGTGGTGGAGAACGTTGGTCATGGCATGGCGCTCATTGGACCACAGCTGACGCTCGATGCCATCGTCGAAACGCTGGTCATCGGTGTCGGGATGCTGTCTGGAGTGCGGACGCTTGAGACGATGTGTTGCTTCGGCTGCCTGTCCGTCATCGCTTACTATCTCGCGTTCCTTGTCTTCTACCCTGCATGTCTCGCCCTTGTACTTGAGGTTCATATCTCTCACTCTGTTACTCATTTGGATACTTATTCATGCAACTGAATTTGTATTTATGTAATTAATTAATTAATTAATTAAAAAGATTGACGCTTGTATGATGTGGATTTGGAGGAAGATGTAGAGAATATCTTGGAAGGAAAAAAGGACAAATGAATGGATACGCATAGAGATTGGTATTGAAAGCAATGAGTCGCTACAACAAACAGTGCTAAGAAGAAAGTTGGGTTTCTTTGGTCAAGTTATGTGTTCAGATGGTCTAGAAAAAGTTATGATGCTGACATACGGAGAGGGAAGAAGAAAACAAGGGCGGCCAAGGAAAAGGTGGATGGATGAGGTTCACGAAACAACAGGAATGAACTTGGAAGAACTAAGGGAGGCGACATCTGAAAGAAGGCAATGGAGAAAATGGATCATGTCGGTCGTGAAAGCACAAGATTATAAAGGTGTAATTAATTATGTTGGTATGATTATTGTTTTATGGTGATGGAAAGGGGATTGGAGTCACGTGTTTCGACTAGAATTTGTCTCCGTGGTTTTTATTTAATTAATTTTTTTTGGCTTATTTCTATTTGTGTGTAATTTGCCAGAGGCTGCGTCTAGGGGGTAGGGGATGGGGTGGTCTGTGCTTGTCCCAAGCCAGGATACAGGAGGAAGATTCTGCGGTGGATTTTGCATCCCACCCACGTAAAACAACTTTAGAAACAGAAGCAACGCAGAACTGCATTGCCTGATGTGTCGTCCTGCATGGGAAGGACTTTAAGCTTTAGAAGCTCTCTAAGTACTTTGCTCTCTAAGTACTTTGCTCTCTAAGTACTTTGCTCTCTAAGTACTTTGCTCTCTAAGTACTTTGCTGTCTAAGTACTTTTCTCTCAAAGAACTTTGCTTTCTAAGTACTTTGTGTTGATACAGCTCTATGGTCGTTCGGCCATGTTGGTCGAACGATCGTGCCTCTCTGTTATTATGGCAGATTTTTACGTCTGTGGCTTAACTCGCTCGTTTTTGTTCGGGTTTTCTGATGTTTACCGATGTCGAGTCTCGAGTTTCTGACTTTTCTTCATCTGTGTTGTAAGCGTTTGGACGGGATATTGATTATAAATTTTGACGTTCAACTCTCGCCATGCGGTTCCTCTCTGGACTAGTCCATTGCGCTCAACATCAAGGGGTCCCAGGTTCGTCATTATTGGAGCGTCTTTATCGATGGCCGAACGTTTGCTCACATGAATGGGAAAAGAAAGGATCTGCACTTAACAACAACCAAAGACCGTACCGTAGTTGCGCCACGTTTCCAGCGTTGTGCTACCGTCGCTGCTCTTCGGACTTATGCATCGATCTCGACCCTGTAAACACTGAAATTACTGTTCAACTTCCATCATCGGCACGAGAAACTGTCAGCTGAACTCTTCGTGTAGCCAACGTGTAGGAGTTCGACGATGGTGACTTGTGCTTCTCGAGCGGAGTTTTGCCTAAGAATAACTCTGTCGTTGTGACATTACCATCCGTAGGCTAGAGCTATGAGTGGGCGCCGTTGATGGCTGCCATATTTGTCCTGTATTTGTTTTCTATGTATTGTGTTTTTGTATGCTTGTAAATCAGAGTGCGTTTGCAGCTGATACATTAAAGAATATACTTACTTACTTACTTATTATGTATTTAGTTTCATTTTTTTCATGTCACTCATGCCGTAGGTTTGTATTTTTTGCGACACTTTTATTGATGTCATTCATGTGCCACGCATTTCACCTCTGACTATCTGACTGGTCTAAGCAAGTGA
Organism: Lumbricus terrestris; assembly: GCA_949752735.1. NCBI lineage: Eukaryota > Metazoa > Annelida > Clitellata > Crassiclitellata > Lumbricidae > Lumbricus > Lumbricus terrestris. The sequence continues at coordinate 37,901,488 of OX457050.1, forward strand.
ATCTTTTCAAGGTGATGAATTCTGTCTGTTGAGCAAAGTCGATGGCAAGGGGCGTAAATGGATCGTATTTGACGAGGTTCGTTTAACACTGTATGAGAAGTCTCAATTGTGTTTTTGATCGGATGTGTGTGGGGGTAGGGGGGGCTTGGGGGACCGGGCAAGCTTGTCATCCTGCTCTGCAAAGTGGTCGTCTTCTTTTGATCGTCTCCAAGACTAGACAAGGTCTGTCGCGCTTGCCTGAACATACGCATCAGATTCATTCATTCATTCATTTCATGAATTTATATAGCGCCTCTCAAGAAACCTACTCAGAGGCGCTCCAAGCCCAGCCACAGCTTAAAAAAATAGCATTTGAGATACTTAAAAAGTACAGGGGAATTTAGCCTAGGCAGAAGTCGCAAGGTTAGTGGGAGGCCATTCCAGATAGCGGGACCCACAGCAGAAAAGACTCGGCGCTGTCTCATAGAAGTGCGAGCTTGCGGAATCAGATGTCAAAAGCTAGTGCTACATAAATGTGATTGAGGGATTACATTACAATGTTGTTGTTGTTGTTTTGTTGTTGTAGTTGACTCGCGCTGGTCGTCCGCTGTTGAAGGATGAGCAGCTGGCGAAACTGTGGGAGGAGGAAGAAGAGGACGAGAAGCCGAACCCTGTCACGCAGAGGGTGAAGGTCATCATGGTGAGCGACTTTAATAAATTAATGAATCAGACAGTCAGTCGTTCTGTCATGCATTCAATATATCAATCAATCAATCAATCAATCAGTCAATCAATCAATCAATCAATCAATTCACTTTTTTTGCAACCAGAAAACAACATAGCAGCAAAGGTAGAAAATATACATGCATTGGCTACAAAGGGGGCCCTAAAGGGATGAACATCCCGCTGGGGAGGGTCACCCAAGTAAAAATTCCAAGAAAAAGCCAACAAGATAGCCAAAATGAGACAAATTAAATCAAATTAGCTGATTACAGGTTTAAGAAAAGATTAAATTGACAACAGCATGTGGAGAAGCAAACTTAACTATATACATACATGTCATTCAATCATACATAGATATATGTACTATATATCTGTGTATGTATGTATGTATGTGCTCTTGTAGTAGCGCCCCTTCAAGATTTCTACTCAGAAGCACTTCTGACTACAGCGCGGACACTGAATCGGAGTTTCACGCTGAAGCGCTGAGCAACTGCGAGTGAAGGACTTGCCCAAGGTCCCTACGCGGCGACTTGAGGTGGATTCGATATATATCATATATTATGTGTATTGATATATATTTTTTTATTTCAGAAATTTATATAGCGACTCTTCAAGGTAGGCTACTCAGAAGCGCTCCCGACCCAACCACGGCTAAATAAAACAGTTTTTATTTTCTTAAGGAACAGAATGGAGTGACCCCTGGGAATTAAGCGCAGTGTAACAGGGAGACCATTCCAAGTTGTAGGACCTGCAAGAGAGAATGAACGACGCTGTCGGATAGCAGTTCATGAGCGGGGAACCAGAAGCTCTGCTTGGTTCGCCGATCAAAGGGTGGATCGACGCTGAACTCCCAAGGTGGAACAACAGTTCTCGAAGATATGGTGGAGCTAGTCCTTCAGTGCATCGCCTAACCAACACACAGACCTATGATAGTGTTGACTTTACTCTGAGTCATTGGTGGTTCTGTTATAAATATTCAATTACAATTGCTATCAATCAGGTCCGCTTGAAGGCTAGTGTGGGCTGTGATTACTTTCCAGTTTACAACCGGTCATTGTAATTTCATAAATCGAGTTTAATTTTGTTTTAAATACTACGGATATAGATGATCGATTTTGTGAAAACAGTATATTTGTATCTTTTGAAATGAAATAGTTACGATTTTCTAAAGATTTAGAGTCTTAGCATTTTTGAGAAATCAGTTTCGTCAGCCAGTCAATCGTCCGTAGTGGTCCTGCTTACTTTCCTCGTCTTATTCTATCATCGTGTTTTGTTGCATTGCAGTGCGCTGGTCTCGTCTTTGTCTACGCTCACAGTCGTCTGGCAGTGACATCTGATGATGACGATATAGTGACAAAGGTGACCGGCCTCCCTCCGGACCGGTCGCAGGTCATCGTGCCAGATGTTCCTCTCTGGCGATTCTACTTGGCACAGTCAGTTCCATCAATGTCTCTGTCTCACATCTTCGGATATTTATACTTTAGGGCCTCATAAAGCCTCTAAGCATCGCTGTTTGTTTGTATGTGCACTTGTTATAGCGCCCATACAAGATTGGTACTCAGAGGTGCTCCCGACTACAGCGCAGACACTGAATCAGAGTTTCACGCCAAAATGCTGAGCAATTGCGAGTGAAGGACTTGCCCAAGGTCCTACAAGGTGGCTTGATGTGGATTTGAACCTGCAACCCTCCGGCTGTAAGGCAACGAACACACCCACTACACCACCGTGCCCAACCACTGTCTAACACATCTAACACAGTTAGACAGTTAACATAGGTTAAGCTAGCTTGGAAATATCTTCTGTGGTGTGTGTGGAATAATCGTACGTGTTTTAGTGGTAAGCTGTTCATCGCATGAGAAAGTGCTACATTTCTGCATTGTACTGCCTCAAAAATTTGTTTACTGCAACTTGCACTTCCTGCCTTGTGAGGTTGGCTTAAGAGACTGGTCTTCATCTTTACGTCTTGTTCTTACTATTCTTCCAATTACATGAAAATTAAATTGACGTGTTTGACCTACAGTTCTCTCTGCACCAGTGAACCTCACTGCCCGCATTCACTACTAACTCTTTACAGTCCTGCTTGCCCGTGATCAAGTGATAGTAGCTGAGCCCCGATGGAGAACGATTTTGGGTTGATGTGCATTCCATGCCTCCACCCAGTGAATGGAATTGACTTCCTCTCTCGCTTAAATTCACTTCCTTCTTTCAAAAGGCAGTTCAAAACTCACTAAGTTGCTATTCAAGTGGCAATACTTATTCCCTGTCTAGCCTTTCTCTCCTGTATAGTTCATAACATGTCTATTATCTAGTTGTATAGTGTATACGCATACTATACTATGTTTACTGAATTGCGTATTTCAATTTTTCGTGATTGTACCCGCTATAATTATTTTGTTCTTGTCCATTGTTCCCGCACTGTGTTTGCAGGCGGTTCAATAAGGTACATACTTACTTACTTAACTTATTTCTTCTTGGCTTTCAACAGGCACATGAATCTCTAACCACATCTTCTCCTGGCGACTGACTATTGGCTCCTTAGATTCACATTTCGGTGTGACCTTGTGCGCCTTACAAGCCTATTCTTATTTAATGCTGATAATAACAATAACGATGTTTGAGCTTTCTGTGGATGCTTACGATTGATGGATGGATCCGATTTGACCAGGGTCTATGACAGTGGTTCCCAACCTTTTTTTACTTGAGGGCCCCTTTTTCTAAGTTGGAGGACACGAGGGCCACTTTTTCTTAGTTGAAGGACATCAGGGGGCCACAAGGTTAAAATCGTATTAACTAAAAGCATATAAAATTGTTATAATTGATTCAAAATATAATGTTTGATGTTATTGATCGACATTTACATAAAATAATTTGTAATAGAAAATAATAATGTGTTCTATCATGTCCAAATTGTTAATTTTTTCATATTTTTTTGATAATTCTTTGAGAGATGAGGGCCATTTTCTGAGGCTGCGGGCCATTTTCTGAGGCCTGGCGGGCCACTTTTGGCCCGCGGGCCACGGGTTGGGAACCGCTGGTCTATGACAACAGAGGTCGTTACCCTGGACAGAAATTTGCTCGGCGTATTACAGCACTTGAGAGCTTTTGGAAGAAAACGAACTTAGTTTTTGTTGTTGTTTTCAGTTTTTCGTCGCTGAGCATCGACTACATTCTGATGCTGACGTTGACCGTCATTCTCGCGATCAAGTACGTCTTTGTTGATGGAGATGAGCTTCAGCAGACGGACGATTCCTCTTGTCAAGATTCAGAGACATCTGATCTCCACATTCACAATGCCGCCACGGAGGATGAGCCGTCATTGACGATGCCAGTGATGGAAGACTCCATCAACCTCAGCAGCCAAGTTCGATCTCGTCTTCATCCTCATCATCCTTACTTATCAGTTGATGGTCTGCTGAACTACGGAGAGGAATTGGTGCCAACAACGACAGCAAAACAAGTTTCGGATGATAATGACGGCGGCGGCAAACGAGATGTGGAGGAGACAACGTCAGATTTTGGTAGATTTGGACGATGAATTTTATTCCTGTGATACTCATTATGGGGCACGGTGGTGTGGTGGGTGTGTTTGTTGCCTTGCAGCCGGAAGGTTGCTGGTTGGAATCCACCTTAAGCCGCCGTGTAGGGACCTTGGGCAAGTACTTAACTCGCAATTGCTCAGTGCTTCGGCGTGAAACTCCGATGCAGTGTCCATGCTGTAGTTGGGAGCGCTTCTGAGTAGTAATCTTGAAGGGGCGCTATAGCAAGTGCACATGCAAACAATTGTGGAGATTTATATAGCGCCCCTTTAAGGTTACTACTCAGAGGCGCTCCTGACACATCCTCAGCTGAATGGACGGTTTTATGAGAAACGCATCTGAGCAGACAGAAGGCGTATATACAATGGAAACGCTTTCCATACCATGCGAGCCAAAAGCAGAGGAAGCACATCAACTGATTGTTTTGATTTGAACCCCAGCATGCTGATTTACAGTCCAGCTCTCTTTTCCACTAGGCTATCACACTATCACACACCATGGTAACAGTGTCGTATAGATTTAAAGAATTGTGTGACACATCTGCAAAATCCAGTCTTTGATCGAATTTTGACTTTTGTAGTGTAATATGTCATTTTAACGAGCTGCACATCCTCTTTTCAATAACGCTATCATTCTGTCTTATTCTATCATTCTATCTTATTACTAACTGAATTTATGGATAAATGAACTGCCGATGCTTGTTATTGTTAAAATTACAATGGATATTAAAATGGACTACTGTTGTGATGCCCTTCCCCGACATTACTTCATGACTTGTGCGAAATCATTCGAGTAATACCCTGAAATTTTTCTCTCTCAAACTTTGTCTTTTTAAAATAAAATATATATTTTAAAATTGTATTCTTTTATAATCTAACACTTGAGACATTTTTTAGCATTTGATTTCAGTTCTTGAAAGTGAATATTCTGGCTTGCAACTGGTTTTGTGCTGATTGGTCACTTACATACATGGATGATATATTTAACTGGATATGTTGAAAAATTTGTGTTACTGTATGGATTGTCCTCCCATTCTGAATGGCTTGATGTCTTATTGTGCGTTACCACAGAAGCTGTGCGTAAATCGAAGGGGTCGTCCAGTTCACACTTCATCGTTGGAGATTCAAGTGATGAGGATGAGAAGGTAATGGTTACCATAGGAACACAGACGGAGGATGAAGATACAGCGGAGAAGAGGATGCCTCAACCAACGACGACAGTTTCAAGATCGATAGAAGAGTGCCAAGCAATTCTTAAGTCCGAAGTATGTTCACTGAAAAAACTTTATATGAGCTGAACATTGTTCAGCTCATATAAAGTTTTTTTTAGCCTTTTATATAAGCAGATTATTGTAGCTAAGAAGCAGCTTTGCATGCACAAATTTTTGACATGTTCCAGTTAAGTATGTAATTAAACCATATGTAGCAATAATTCCAGGTGATCCTGGTGTTCCATTTCTGTTGTAGGCCTCATAGTTTATGTGTATTTTATGGGCACATCGAGTCTTTAGAATCACATTTCCATCTTTGGGAAAGATAGAAAAGAATGTTAAAGATTGAAATAGAGAGACTGACATAATTATTATGATGGAGAAAAATATTTAAGTAATGATGCGTCAGGGGCGGATCCACGGGGAACCAATCCGGCCATCGCCCCCCATGAGTAGTTCCGTAGGACCCTCCCACAAAAAGGTCATCAATTATTTTGGCGGATAAAATGGTTTCTTTTCTTGGGAATTCGAGACAAATGACTTAAAAAAAGTCATCAGATTTTTTGGCGACTAAGACGAAAATTTTCCCCTGTCCGGAGACCGAAAATTTTTGCCCTCCCTTCAAAAATGTCTGTATCTGCCCTTGTCATGCATTGTATGTTAGTCTATTATTGATCTTGACCTTGTGTTAAGCAGAGGATATATCACTACGTGTGATGGCCGCAGTCTCATGGATCTAGTCGAGTCTTAGAGGAGCAGTCTTTGGCAGTAGTGACACCTAATAGTTTGTATGGGACATCCTGCACTGGCTCCCAGTGTACAAACTTTTCACCTACATTAGCTGTCTTTGTTTGGTATTGCCTACTTGTTACTCAATACTCATTCTGCTGTCTGTCCTGCTTTGCTTCCATTGACAGCAGTGCTGATGTCTGCTTATCATGGTAGCTTACTTTCGCTCTTTGCATGCACTTCCACTATTCTATACAATCACAAGCGTCACCATTTCGAACGACCTTCCATCCGACCTACATACATGTGCTTACCATGGAGTAACTCCTCATCTTGTTACTTATCTCTAAAACTGTTCTTTTCAGCCTCATTTGGACTAGGTATGAACCTGAATAGGTATCTTGAAGGGATGCTATTATTTTAAGCCTATATATTGATTGATTGAAGCTTATTTGTATCAATTGCTGAAAGATAAACAACTTTTTCTTTTTCTGACAGTACGGTGCGAGATGTCTTACAGATGATGAGATTCTGATGTTAGTTCGAAGCAAACACATTCCGGCGTATAAACTCGAAAGCGTTCTCGCTGACCACGAACGAGGAGTGGCCATCAGGTGCGCACGCTGCAAAACCGATTTGTTTATATGAGAACTGGTTTCAGGCTTCAGAGCTTACTAGAATCAATGTCGATTTCTTATTGAGTCGTGTTAACTTCATCGAGTGTAATCATTTTATCTGTTCTTGTTATATGCGTGAGCTTTGAGAATTTTCATGTTCTTTGAGCCTTATTTATTCGCTTGCAGATGAACTTGTTCTTGTCAAACTACCGTTTTGCTTAAATGAAGAGCCACTGAAAGACAAAGGTTCTTATTTCTATCTTTGGTGCTTTACGCCTGAAATTGATTTTTTAAATAGTGACTGGCGAAATGGTTTCAGATCAGCCCTTTTCACTTGCAACCTCTCATTACATTAATTTTTCACGAGAAGACTTTCAAGTTGAGCAATCTGATTTAGAAACACAAACTCTTTTGTCTAGACTAATTTTTCGGTAACTTACTGAAATTTCGGTGATCATCATCTACTGATGTCTTTGCTTTTACGATTGCATTATTCTCTCTTGAAAGTTTCTATGCTTTGTGTTGATATTCAATTGAATGTTGTTTAAATTAGACGGCGAACAATTGCACAGGATCTTGCCAACCCCGTTTCTATGGACAACTTGCCATACACAAACTACAACTATAAATACGTGAGTGTTGCGGCGTTTGTTAGAGATCCTTGGTGGTCGAGTGGGTCGGTAGCCCGCTCGCCGCGCCGGCGGCGCGGGTTCGATTCCCGGTCGGTCAGAGATTAATTTCTCGGATCTTTACTGCGGGTGGCTCGGTCGCAATATAAACGTGGAGTAGCGGTGGTGAAGGATCTCACCCTCAGGGTCGAAGCCATAACACAGCCGCTATATAAATATGCGATTACATTTACATTTACATTTACATTTACTAGCTTGGCTTTTCTCGTTGGTAGCAGAGGTGACCCAGTTGGTAGAAATGGTGGTGGTAAAGGCATTGGAAATGGTACCGACTTCATGCTGGCAGACTGGTGATATTTTTCTAGTGGAAATATGTTCAAAGTGATTTATAAGTCTTATTTGACCGCTATTATATTCTCGATATAATGACGTGATTTTGGTTGATGTAGGCGGCGGATAGAAGAAGATTGACGGCATTTGAGATGATGACGTATAGAAGAATGATGCAGGTCGACTGGAGGGAACACAGAACAAATGCCTCGATTTTAGCGGAGCTGCGGCCGAAACAGAGACTGCTGGAGAGGGTGCAGAAAAGGAAACTGCGATACTTCGGACACCTGATGAGGGCAGACAACATATCGACACTGCTAATACAAGGACGAATTGAGGGTACCAGAGCACGGGGAAGACCAAGGAGGCGTTGGATGGACGATGTCTGTGACTGGACCGGATTACCACCTGTGGACTGTGTTAGACGGGCGCAGGACAGAGAGGAATGGAGGAAGCTGCTGTCGTTATCTCTGGTCTCCGACCCTCAGAAATGAGGATGGACAGCATCATCATCAGAGAAAGATGAATGTAATTTCATGTTCTGTCTGCGTTTTAAGAAACCCTTTCGACTCTTTTCATGTTGCCAAAGATCGTTCTCTTGAAAAAAATGCAGTTTTACCATAATTTGCTTGTGTTCTATTTCCTCGTTATTTCTTCTTTCTGTGACAGGTTGATGGCGCATGCTGTGAGAACGTGATTGGCTACATGCCTGTGCCGGTCGGTGTGGCCGGACCCCTCCTGCTCAACGGACAGAAATACCTCGTTCCCATGGCGACGACGGAGGGTTGCCTTGTTGCCAGCACCAACCGAGGATGTCGCGCTCTTTCCGTAAGTCTCCACAACATCTCGTTCTCGCTGTCTTCTCTGGAAAATTCCACTGCACCAACTATCCCGCTGATTTATTTGAAAGTCATTGGCCTTCGTGAATGATCTAAATCTAATCTTTTGTGGAAAGTTCTATTAAACAGTAGCCAGTGATTTGATTTGATTTAGACGACTTTTGTGGAATCATTAATCATAGTGCAATTGTGGAGATTGTCCGATGTATTAAATCAAAGCTCATGTTCCTAAATCTTGCTGGCTGAATGATATTTCTTTTGGGTTTGCCATTTGACATGCATTAACTGTTGCAGCAAATTAACATGATCTTGTATTTTCTATGATCAATAAAGCTTATGAGTGATAATAATAAAAATAATATAATTATAATAATAATAATAAGAAGAATAATAATAATAATAATAGTTATAATAATAATAATAATAATAATAAAAATTTCCTTCATTGAACAAATCGGTTGACAGACCGCAACCGGTTACAGCTGTGCAATTGAAACAATTGACAAGAACTCAAATAACATCTCACAAATCTTAACTACTAACAGAACAGACAGCCTGCAATACAAGGGCGCTAATACCAGCCTACACAGCACGTCTGTCCTACGCGAGCTTTGGGAATTGAACTCGAGTCCGCTGATCTTCATGCCAGTTTGTTATTTAATGCACCCCCCAAATTGATATGAATTGAATATGAATTGAATTGGAATTGAATTGAATTGGAATTGAATTGAAATTGTATTGAATTGAAATTGTATTGAATTGAATTGAATTGAAATTAGATTGAATTGAAATTGACTTGAAATTGAATTGAATTGAAATTGCATTGAATTGAAATTGAATTGAATTGAAATTGTATTTCAGTCTGGAGCAGGCGTTAAGACGACGGTCATTCGCGATGGAATGACGCGAGCGCCTCTCATCCGCTTTCTATCAGCGAAGCGAGCGAGTGAAGTAAAGTTCTGGTTGGAAGACAGAGACAACTTTGATCTCGTCGCCGAAGCATTCAATGGCACAAGCAGGTGAATGATTGATCAGTCTACATGACAGTATTGGCACATTCATTCATTTATTTATTCAGTCATCCATCCATTCATTCATTCATTTTTCATTCATCCATTCATTCATTCATTCATTTTTCATTCATCCATCCATTCATTCATTCATTTATTTATTCAGTCATCCATCCATTCATTCATTCATTTATTTATTCAGTCATCCATCCATTCATTCATTCATTCTTCATTCATCCATCCATTCATTCATTCATTTTTCATTCATCCATCCATTCATTCATTCATTTTTCATTCATCCATCCATTCATTCATTCATTCATTTATTTATTCAGTCATCCATCCATTCATTCATTCATTTTTCATTCATCCATTCATTCATTCATTCATTTTTCATTCATCCATCCATTCATTCATTCATTCATTTTTCATTCATCCATCCATTCATTCATTCATTCATTTTTCATTCATCCATTCATTCATTCATTCATTTTTCATTCATCCATCCATTCATTCATTCATTTTTCATTCATCCAATCATTCATTCATTCATTTTTCATTCGTCCATTCATTCATTTTTCATTCATCTATTCATTCATTCATTCATTTTTCATTCATCCATTCATTCATTCATTTTTCATCCATCCATTCATTCATTCATTCATTTTTCATTCATCCAATCATTCATTCATTCATTCATTCATTTTTCATTCGTTCATTCATTCATTCATTTTTCATTCATCCATCCATTCATTCATTCATTCATTTTTCATTCATCCATCCATTCATTCATTCATTCATTTTTCATTCATCCATCCATTCATTTTTCATTCATCCATCCATTCATTCATCCATTCATTCATTCATTTTTCATTCATCCATCCATTCATTCATTCATTCATTCATTTTTCATTCATCCATCCATTCATTCATTTTTCATTCATCCATCCATTCATTCATTCATTCATTTATTTATTCAGTCATCCATCCATTCATTCATTCATTTTTCATTCATCCATCCATCCATTCATTCATTCATTCATTCATTCATTCATTCATTTTTCATTCATCCATCCATTCATTCATTCATTCATTTTTCATTCATCCAATCATTCATTCATTCATTTTTCATTCGTCCATTCATTCATTTTTCATTCATCCATTCATTCATTCATTCATAATTCATTCATTCGTCCGTTCATTCATCCATTCATTCATCATTCATTCATTCATTCATTCATTCTGGAACCTGTAAAACACTGATGAGTCAACCTTAGTTATTCACCTGATTGCGTCTAATAATAATGTTGATGATGGATTATTGTTTTTTAATGGAGAGAGAGTTAACAACTGTAGGCAGCTTAATGAAATATTGAACCAGAACATGTTCTAGCAATCTTCTTCTTCTTTATATTTCTCCATTTGCTTTGAAAGTGGTTCATTATTAATAATAATGAAAGCATGTCTTTATTAAGCCGAAGCACATTTCTTAGTTCCTGAAAGGTGCTGGAAACATGTACTTAGAAGATTTTGACATGAAAAGGTGTTGAGACTTTCGAAAAGGCGCTATATAAATGCTGACAGATACATGTATAAGAGATGTTGTTGTTGTAGATTTGCTCGTCTGAAGAATCTGGTCGTTGTTCAGGTGGCACGAAGTCTCTACGTTCGATTTGTCGCCGTGACAGGAGACGCAATGGGAATGAATATGCTCTCAAAGGTTGATTGGCTTTGTCTGTCTCTGTTTGTCTCTGTCTTTATCTGCCTGCTTTTCTATTTTTGTCTCTATCTGCTTGTCTCTGACTGTCTGTCTGTCTATATCTCTGCATGTCTGCCTATCTGCTTGTCTGTGTCTCTCGATCTTTGTCTGTCTGTCTTTCTCTATCTGCCTTTTATGTGTCTGTTTCTCTTTCTGGCTCTGTCTCTGCTTTGCTGTCTGTGGCATTTTGCTTTGTCATCTCTCTTTGCCTTCTTTGTCTCTGTCTGTCTTTGTCTCAGTCTGTCTTTGTCTCTGTCTGCCCTTCTATCTGTCTGTCTGTCTCTCTGTCTCAATCTCTCACGTTTTTCATCACAAGCTGAATGCACATCGATCTGTTTAATTAATTTGTATTTATTTTCTGTTTTCCAGTAGATGTATTTTTTCTTAAAATGATTCGCTTACCTTCTTGTTTGCTTATGGGTGTTGCTCGCTTACTTACTTACTTACTCATGTGATGTGTGCTTCTTATTTATCTTACGTAGGGTTCTGAGAAGGCACTGAACATGCTGCAGGAGAAGTTCTTTTCCGACATGGAAATCGTCAGTCTCAGTGGAAACTTCTGCACCGATAAGAAACCATGCGCCGTCAACTGGTACACGTCGTGTTTTTATCGATCAGTTGAGAGCAAGGGCAATAGTTTATGCTATTTGTTCATTCAATGATTTCTATAGCACCTCTTCAAGGGAACTACTCAGAAGCGCTCCAGACTCTCGCACAGCAAAAAGCACAGTTTTTGAGTTGAAGGAAAAATGCTTCGGTAAGAGCCACACTAAGCAGACGGCGGCTCCTGTGGGAGTCCATTCCAAAGCACTGGGCCCACCACAGAAAAGTCTAGATTCTGCATGGTTGCAGTTCGTGCAAATGGAACCAAGAGCTAAATTATTTGGGTGACTCTCCCCAGCGGAATGTCCATCCCTTTAGGGCCCACATTTGTAGCCAATGCAATGAATGCATGCATATTTTTTACCCTTGCTGTCATCTTGTGTATTTTGGTTGCAATAAAAGCGAATTGAATTGAATTAACATGAGCAGTTAATGCGATTAATTCGATCTCTGTACATTTTTGGGATTCATTTCGGTTGGATAATTTTATAAGTTTTTTTTCTTCTATTTGTTGAATTTGATTGCAATTCATTCTGTTAGGATCGAGGGAAGAGGAAAGTCGGTCGTAGCGGAGGCGTTCGTTTCCAAAGACGTCATCGTCAACGTTCTTAAGACGTCCGTTGCCGCGCTCGTTGACCTCAACATCAACAAAAATCTCGTCGGGTCGGTCGTTGCCGGGAGCATCGGGGGATTCAATGCACATGCGGCCAACGTCGTCACGGCGATATTCATAGCAACCGGACAGGTAGGTCGACGATGGCCTTGGCAGAAGTATTGCTAAGAATTGAAACTGCTTTGCTCTGGCTACTATTGACAATGCTTGGGTCTACATCCTTTATTATAATATTAAGTTATTCTTATTAGTGACTTATGGCCCCGGCGAAGCTTCCGCCCACATCAGCCGCTCCTTTATGGATAGCCTCCAGTCGTCCCTGTCCTGTGTTCTTATTAGTGATTTTGTATAATTTGGAAGAGGTGCCAATGAGACCGCTGTGCGATGTTAGAGGAGGCAGGCGGGTCATTGTGCAGAACAGCAGTTGCAGTATTTAGGTAGTAACTACTATAGCACCAGAGTGATGTGTGAAGAGCAGGGCGTTGACTGATGTTGCATTACAACCAAACCGTAATCAGGTCTTAGCATGGAGGCGTAAATGCTAGTGTTGGGTCAGGTGCTGTGATTATCCTGAAATGGCCTCTCTCTGACAACCCACTCGTCCACCTTGCACATATATATAACTGTGGGCCCTCACAACTGAGGTCCCGAGTGCTTCTGCACCATTAGTGCCTTGTATCGGGCCTGAGTCTCAATATGTAGAAGAACAGTCCAATAAGACAGAAAGGCACTGTACTGCCTTTCTATCTTATTGGACTGTTCTTCTACATATTGAGACTCAGGCCCGATACAAGGCACTAATGGTGCAGAAGCAAGATACAAGGTGCTGAGGCATTGTCCTAAGAAACTGAGGCCATATTGTAAGGCAATGGTGCTTGAAAAATGTGAAAGACGTTCTTTAGATATGGTGTTGTGAAGCTGATTGTAATCGAGACAATGTTTGGTGTTTGTAATCGAGACAATGTTTAAATTGTCTGTGAAGGATCCGGCGCAGAACGTCTGCAGTTCCAACTGTTTAACAATCATGGAACCGAGTGGACCAGACAACGAAGACCTCTACATCAGCTGCACAATGCCGTCGGTTGAGGTTGGAACGATCGGTGGTGGAACGATTCTGCCGCCACAGGCTGCATGTCTTGAGGTCGGTTCCTGTCCAAACCGACTCTGCCTTGTTTGTCAGCTTAGGAAAGAACGTTACGAATGCTCGCTTCTTAATGTAACCCTTCTTGAATTGAACCTGCCCTGCACTTGTGTTGCTTTGTATTGTGTTGCTTTGTATTGTGTTGCTTTGTATTGTGTTGCTTTGTATTGTGTTGCTTTGTATTGTGTTGCTTTGTATTGTATTGCTTTGTATTGTGTTACTTTATATGATATTGCTTTGGATTGTATAACTTTGTATTGTATTGTTTTTTAAAAATTGTATTGCTTTGTATTCTATTGCTTTGTGTTGCATTGCTTTGTATTGTGTTGCTTTGTATCGTATTGCTTTGTATTGTATTGCTTTGTAAATATTGTAATGCTTTTTTATATTGTATCTTTTATATTGTGTTTATATTGTATTTATTAATTCATTCAATGAAGACTTCGATGGTTTGGACATGTAGAGAGCAAATGCCTGCCATTTTCTCACGTATGTTTCTATGTTTGGTTTGGTGTAAATTTTGATAATCTGAAGCATTGTTTAACGTCTGTTGATGATGTGCGTTGGCAGATGTTGGGAGTGCGTGGGTCGAACAACGAACGACCTGGTCTGAACGCACGTACGTTAGCGACCATCGTCTGTGCGACTGTCATGGCCGGAGAACTGTCGCTTATGTCCGCTCTGGCTGCCGGTCATCTCGTCAAAAGTCACTTGAAACACAACAGGTAGGACCAGATGGCCACAACTCGTGAGGGCACAGTGGTGTAGTGGTGGTGGTGTTCGGTGCCTTGCAACCGGAGGGTTCCAGGTTCGAATCCACCTCAAGCTGCCGCGTAGGGACCCTGAGCAAGTCCTTCACTTGCAATTGCTTGACAGATGTTGGGAGTGCGTGGGTCAAACTCTGATGCAGTGTCTGCGTTGTAGTCGGGAGCGCCTCTGATTAGAGAGCTTGAAGGGGCACTATATGAATTGAGAAATAGGTAAATAAATAATAAACTCTTATGCGCATGCTCTATTAAGTTGGTGTAGAAGCAGTGCTACCTAACAAATAGATGTTCCACTTTCAAATTCCATGACTTATTGGGTTTCAACTGTCTCAACTTTTCCGCAGACATGAATTGCTGAATTCCATTCAATGTCCTTTCGAGTTCTGGATTTCATCTGGGTTGGATGTCTCCAACTGACTAAGACATTTCAGTGGTAGAACCCTCAACCTTAAATGGCCTTCCCTTGATGGGTCACTCTCTTTCTAGAACTCCTTTCTCAGCCATTCCTCTCTCATCTTAAGACAATTTTATTCGGTCGCACTGAGGTTGGTAGTGCCTCTGAGTAGTCTCCTTGAAGAGGCGCTATGCAGATTCATTTAATCAATGATTTTGAATGAATTTCCTCATAGTCTTCATTTGAAGTGAGACTGTCATATAATGCCTTGTGAAGCGTCGTAGCAACACCGTAGAAATTAACAATTGATATGATCCACAGAATTTATTGTGAGGTACTTTAAAATAAACAGTGTGATCTAACCGTATCTGCACCATACAAGACAAGTTTTTGCAGAAAAGAAGATAAAGAAGAATTTATATGGTACCACTTAAATTCTTTATATTACTTTGGCACAGAACAAGAGTTGCCATTTTTAAATATTTAATATTTGTAAGGTTTCTTCCTTTGGCTTGCATACCAGTATGTTGAAAATTTAATCTTTGTGCACATTTAAAAATACAAGCAAGTTTCTATGCATGTTTGAAAAAGTTTTTGTGGCATCGTTTCATTAGCTCTCACAAGCAGGGTGGGTGGGAACGCATGGTAAGTATGGTGGGTGGGAACGCATGGTAAGTAGGGTGGGTGGGAATGCATGGGAACGGCGTTCCCACTGCCCTAGAATTTTTCGTTTCCATTCCCACTGCTCATCATTGCATGGAACCCTGGAAACACATGCCTTCCAATACCTTCCCACTGCTCACACATTCAGCGTTCCCACTGCTCACACAAACTACTTTAACCACTGCTCGTAAGTGAACAATATGCAGTTGAACAATATTCATATATTATACAGTTTGCTAATGAACGATTTACTTTGTAGGTCGGTGCTAAACATGGCTCCAGGAAGCAGAAGGGATACCAACGTCGACAATAAACTCATGGAAAATGGAACTTGCATCATGACTACTCCTTGAGTTTACGACTTTAGTGCAATTTGAACAGAAATTATGGAGCTTTGCCAAGACAGGGCAGTTGTTTAGGGCTTTCTCAAAAGCTGGAAATGCTGAACGGGAGTTTGACCTTCAAGCCACAAGTCACAGAAACAAACAAACTCTGATTGCTATCTAAAATTGAATGGGATCACACGAGTTAAACTGTATTAAATTAATAAGAAATTTATTTTAACAAGTAACCGTGAATGTTTATAATCACACATGTAAAGACCAGTGCATTAAATAATGATGATGAAATGAAAACCAATTTATTGAGCTGGTATCACATAAGTGAACATTGGTATGTTAAAGACCAGGATAGTAAATAAAAATTAAATTAAAGTAACAATGGAACTGGCGAAGATTAGGACCAGTAAGTTTAACGTAACATTGAACTGGCATATATATTGCCGAAGTGAAGATCAGGGGTTTACTATCAAAACTGCGCACACAAAACCGCGCACACAAAACCGCGCATCACAAAACCGCGCACGATCATTACCGCGCACGATCATTACCGCGCTTGTTTCAGCATCTGTTTAACCCTCAGACTACCAGAATTTTTTTGATACACTGAGTACCAGTGGGGTCGAAAATGACCCCAACACAATCTTTTCAATAAATTCCTTGTTTTTTGCATTTTTATTAATTGCCAAAGAACAAATGGTAGTAAAGCAAGTGGAACATGCTTAGGCTGTTGAAATGAATTAAAGTTTTCATAGTTATAGGCATGTTTTAATGTTCAAAACTAACATAGAAAATACCCGGTCATTGCAGTTACAGTTTACAGGAGAAAGACTCGTCTTCTGTGCGTTGTCTGCGCATGCCACTCCGGGCTTAATGCGATCCAGACAATTATTATCTAACACAGATTTTCTTCAGATAAGGCTATAGAATGGATTTATAAATTATAATTATGAATTATTTCAAAGGGTACCATAAAATTTTTTCAAAAAAGCTATTGGGGTCAAAAATGACCCCACTGGTACTCAATGCTATAAAAGATTGCCAGCGCTCTCTGGTGATAAACAAGGCAAATGTTAATTGATATTTCGATAGAGGCTAGGTACATCTTGAAAGTCACAAATATTAAACATTTGCACGAACAGATTTTGCGCAGTGTACAGTCAAAGTGCGCTTGGGGTCGTTTTTGACCCCACTGGTACTCGCAGGGTTAAGCGGTGTCACGACAACTGGTCTACAGACAACTCGTCAAACGACAACTTGTCTACAGACAACTGGCCCAACGACAACTGGTCTGCAGACAACTGGTCCAGCACTTGTGAAATGGAAGCTGGATTAATGTTATTTTAGAGGTGAAATGGAGGCTGGATGAAGGCTCTTTTAAGGCGAAATAGAAGCTGGATTGACGAAAATAACGCATGAGAAATGGAAGCTGGATGAAGGCATTTTTATAACTGAAATAGAAGCTGGATTGGCGAAAATAACGAACGAGAAATAGAGGTTGGATGAAGGTATTTTTAGATCTGACATAGAACCTGGATGCATTTTGAAATACTTTTATGCGATTATCATCGTGCACGGTAATGATCGTGCGCGGTAATGATCGTGCGCGGTTTTGTGATTCGCGGTTTTGTGTGCGCGGTTTTGTGTGCGCGGTTTTGTGTGCGCGGTTTTGACCGGATACCAAGATCAGGCATTTAAGCTTGAAGGTGGAATTGAACAAACATACCACACACATAAAAGATTCTAGGAAATTATTTCCTTTTAAAGAATGTCACCAATAACAAAGTTACGATCTTGCGATAGATTTGTTTTGCCTTAGTGTTTGAATGAACCTAATCGCCTCACCGAAAGTTGCACCATTCAAAATTGGCCACATTAATTTCATTCACCCCGAGCATTGTTTGTCTGTTTTTGTGCAGTTGAAGATTAAGTTCAGGCTTAAATGATTTATATCATTTTAATCATTTTGCCTACAAACTCGATTCACTGCAAGCTATCAATTTTGAATTCAAATTTATGGTGTCTTCACTCTGATCTTTCTCTCAATTGATATCTGTACGAAATGAATTATTCTGCTCTTCTAAATACCGTATATCTTCCTCCATCTCATGCGATGCAAATCTGCTTCAATTTCTTAATCCTATTGGATGGGAAGAATCCACCATTAGATGTAGGCAGCAAGTCGGCTGTTGAAACGGTCTTGGTACAACTTTCCAATATTATAAACTCTTCTATTCACAGGAGATTTGCATGAGGATGAGATTTTGTCATCGTCACTCCTCCATAAATCTGGTAAAAATGCAGTTAACTCCTGTACAAAACCCTTTCTTTTGGCATGGGCTGTGCTATGTCACCATACAAACCACATTGTTATCAATTAAGTTCTTCCATACTTCCATACTTCTCGAAGTGTTCGTATAATAAGCGAGCCAGTAATGATTCTATGCCATCTTCCATACTTCTCGAAGTGTTCGTATAATAAGCGAGCCAGTAATGCTTCTATGCCATAATTGATAACAATGTGGTTTGTATGGTGACATAGCACAGCCCATGCCAAAAGAAAGGGTTTTGTACAGGAGTTAACTGCATTTTTTACCTAAGACCAGACCACTGTGACTTTCATTCTGGTCATTCTACCCGTGCTTTAACTGATAGAATTTGAGGAAATCTATTTTCTACATGAATTTTCTTTCTCTTATCAAGTGACAATTGATAAATCAAAGCAGCTCATTGTAAACAAATTGTTGTTAAACACTGATAAAATTAAATTCTTCCTCAAAATATCTAGGCATAATGTATTTGGGTGAACAACACACATTGTTTAAGATGACAAATTTCATGGTACCACAGAAATCTTCAGAAGAATTGGAAGATCACCATGTATTGCCTTTCCATTACCAAAACCCAAAGTAGTTCTATATAAATTCTCAGATTGAATTCCAGATCTAACCACATCCATATCTTTCATATATGTATATCATTTGGCATACAATTCTACAGCTCTTACATAAATTGCAGTACTACACTGCAGAAACGTGTAACCAGGGTTTAAAGTGGGTGGGAACGCGTGGGAACGGCGTTCCCACTGCTCTCAAAATTCTTGGCTTGCGTTCCCACTGCTCATCATGGTGGAACTCTAAAACACATGCATTTCAATAAAATTCTTCATCAGCGTTCCCACTGCTCTCATCCAGCGTTCCCACTGCTCACCCAAACCACTTTAACCACTGCGTGTAACGTGTTCTTAGTTGAAGTCTGTAGACTATTTCCACATGTTAGTTCTGTCAGCTTTTGCCAGCCTATGAAAACCGACATTTGATCATATAACTAAACTGCAAAGTATTGTGCATGATTTATGTACGATTTACTTACTTACTTACTTACGATTTGTTAAGAAACCTTTTACAGTTTGATTTGTACATCAGATGTCCATACTAGTTAAAGTTGTGTGAGGAACATGCTCTCTAAACGCTATTTTTCTTTGGTATACACACTAGACCAGTGGTTCCCAGCCTTTTTTTTACTTTGGGGACACTTTTTCTAAATTGGAGGACACGAGGGCCACTTTTTCTTAGTTGAAGGCATTTAGGGGGCCACAAGGCTACAATTTAAGTAACTAAAAGCATTTAAATAATTGTTATAATTTAATCAAAATAGAATTTTGATGGTATTATATATAGATGTAAAAATAAAATAATTTGTAATGGAAAATAATTGTGTTCTATCCTGTCCAAATTGTCAATTTTGTCATATTTAAAAAAATTCTTTGAGGGACAAGAGCCACATTTTGAGGCCCGGCGGGCCACGTTGCCACTTTGTTGGGAACCACTGGACTAGACTAAACATACGAGACATGCTAACCTACTGTCTATACTTAAAGACAAACTAGTATGATTACACTTTTTACTTGAAGGCTGTGCTACCTAATTGCGCTGTGAACATGTTTGCTCAATAATAATATTAACCCATTCGCTACCGGAGGTAAAAATTCCTGTGACCGAGGTTATTAAACACGCACCGCTGGATATATCCGGCGCATAGGGCATACGATTTATTTCCTCCGCTGGATATATCCGGCGCATAGGGCATACGATTTATTTCCTCCGCTGGATATATCCGGCGTCCTAGGTATCGAATGGGTTTAATAAATTACGAAATTCAAGATAAATTACCCAATTAATGGTTGTTTGCTTTCGTAGATATACTAAATCATTGCACTGACGGATGTATTTTTATTCAGCTTTTCTATTTCTGTGTCTGCTGACTTTTTGTACAGTGTAATGACGTTCAAATTGTTACTTGTTAGCCACATTGGGCTACTTTTGTAAAATATTTAACTTAACATTTAACAGACAAAGATAACAATTAATTACCGATGAATTGTGTAATTGTTGTAAACGATGTCATAAAATCTGTTATAGGAAATTAGGTTTCACCCTGTCAGTAGGGTTTGTTGCCATTTTGATCTCATTATTCGATGCTAACAATACATATATTTGTTTGAATCAATAATATCAATTGTTATTTCGTCTTCAATAAACGTCAACGGATGGATTGATTGGTTCTGCTCTCGTATCACGTTGCTTTTGCCGCGTTGTGAAATGGTCAATGACTGTAGAAGTAGAAGTGGAACTGTTCCATCAATTGAAGAAATTAGAGATCAATTTGCAACCAGTAACAACCTAAAACCACACAAAATTGAACATAGAATCAAACGTCAGAAAATGAGAAAAACCCTTTTCTTAATATAAACAGGTTTCTCACATCACAGACTTCTTGCTAATGACCGATTTTGTTGCTGTAACAACATGAATGATTCAGGTGGATAGAAATTGAGCGTCGAATCAAAATTTCTAAATGAGTACCGGTATACTGAAGAAATGCAATTTGTACAAGTCATCTTACCATCATTGTCTGAGCAGTGTCTGCTCTAGTGAGCCATTGTTTGCGATGAAGGTCAGGCACTTCTTGTGACAATCCGGATCACTCGGGCTCTTTCCAAGAATCCTGTGAAATCACAAATAGATGCAGAGTCAGTGTCTTTCACTTCTGCACAGCACACTCTCAAACAGCCTTAGCGAATACAGGCTAATATAGCAGGGGGGACGCCATGGCCTGAAGCGATCCTAATCTTTCGACCCTCTGACAGTCAGAGTTCAGTTGTCAACCATTCGCTTTATCAGTATCATTATTATAGTATCATCACCATAGTATCATTACCATAGTATCATTATCATAGTATCATTACCATAGTATCATAGTATCATTATCATAGTATCATTACCGTAGTATCATTGCCATAGTATTGTGATCATAGGTATCATTATCATAGTATCATTATCATTACCGGTATTTCTACGAAACATCTATTGTGCACCATAAATAACCATGCGCTAATCGATCAGACTGAACAGTTAATGTGAATGAGGATTTAACATCCATACAAGTGCTGTGACTGTTGCAAAGGAGGCTCGACAACCATGATATCCTGGTGTAGAAACTCCCCAATGACTTGTGACCGTTTCCAGATTCTGAGAAGCCTCTAAGACAAGATTCTAATAATGATCATTGCAGGGATTAAGTATTAAGTATTCTTACCAGAGAAGCCGTTGCCCTTGCATCACCTGGCGTAGAGTTGACAGTGATGCTCCTTGTAGTTTTGAGCTGATCATCATCATCATCCATCTCATTGCCTTTAAACAACACAGCAGAAAACAGAGCTCATCCAAGATTTAACAGAAACTTTCCATTTCTTTAATGCTTGTTAATTTACCTTTCAGATCATACATAGCTAATTGGCGTTACCAAACACCGATTATAATATTATTATCTATTTAATACCTAAGCTAACAGAGCGCTGAAGTTGATTTCAAGTCAAGTCAAGAGCTTTGAATATCAACCTCACTCAAAAATAAGACAGTCTGTACAGCTTTGGATCAGACAATATATGTCACACTTCAAAATTAATGTCCTTTTAATAATAATATAGTCTAATTTTTATGTGGAATTATTGCATCTTACTGGGAAAGACACACCAAAGAGATATCAATGAAGCCAGTCATGTATATCATTGTATGGCATTCTTTCTTTAAACCGTTGTAGCCTATTCTCTAACTTCATAATCATCATCATCAGCAACCGTGGGCCCAACGCCCGTAGGTGATGCCTCATTCTCCAACTTGTTTCCATATAAGTATTGCCAAACTGCAAAATTTTATGACCTTTAAATGATACCTTCTTTTGAGAATGTTATCCACGTCCTGTGGGATTGCATGCAACATGAAATAAATGAGAGTGAAAAGATCACAGTCAAAAAGCTATGGGAGATGTGACTTCTAGAAAACTAACCTTGAAACACTGTTGTCATGAGATGAGTAAGATTGTTGGTGGCCATCTTGTCGTGTAGAGTAGCTGCCTTTCAAAAGACAAAAGTTGATAGCTTAGAATAGGTCAACGAACAATGAAGAAGAAATTACCGTAGACCATACTAGAAGAATTCACATAAAACTTAACATAAATATGTTTTCCCAATCCCATTTATCTGGTAATTCAATAGGGTATTTAACTAGATTTAATTTAATGGGGTATTTTCGTGGTGCCACTTGATTCTAAAGCAACACTTTTAAATGAAATTGTCTGCACAGAGATCTCGTCCTCTAACAGTTAACAGTTAACTTGATGATTTAACTCGTTCTGACCATCTGTGAAACGTAGCGTACATACATACATGCCCTATATTCAGACACTACATATATATGTAATTACACAAATACATATAAATGCATAAAAATACAAAAACATACAAACATACATTCACAGACAACAGGCAAGCGGTTTGACTAACGACTAAGATACCTGGTGGCACTTTGGTTGAAAGCGAACTTAGTCATCGTGGACCGAGCAGCCGACAAAACAGAAATCAACGGATGAACAGATTTCAGTGAACAGACGAAGCTATCAGAACAGAAGCACAAGACAAATGAATTCCATCCATGAGATTGTAAGTCTAAATGCAATTTCCAATCACTTACTTCTTTAAAACTTAATGTCTTCTTAACCCTCATCCGAACAAGCTAAAATTCAACTTAATTTGAACAAGGGGGGGTCTGGCCAGACCCCCCGTTTTGATGTGGGTTTTTCATAGGATATAGTAATTTTTATGTGCCAATTTTGTAAGATGATATCAGAGTAACTCAAAACAACAATGTATCAGTCTCTTTATGCAATATAAATAAGTTTTATGATGAATTTGAAATTAAATGTTTAGTTACATTAATTATCACGGTTTGTCATACATGTTCATCGTCGCAATAGTAGTCTATGTAAAAAATTTGGAAATCAAAATAAAGAAACCATAATTTTAGTGAAATTAGTACTGAATGCTCTTATGATCAGAGTCAGCATGACTGTTTTCTAGAAAATATCTATAACAAATAATGGAATAGGACTAAACCTAAAATGTAAACACGTAAGCCTATCATAATATAGTCTGTTAGCTGTTGCTTTCGGGTTTGTATGTCAAATGATGATGTCTTTCATCTCGGCTGTTATAAAACTGTCAAAGCTATCTTGAATATTCTCAATGTATCCGTATTATTTTATTCCGCATCTTCTTTTACTGCATTGTGCAACACAGCACGTTCTATTGGAATTGCTTTTGACCGCCAAAAATTATGTGGATCTTTGCTTGTATTTAGGTCTCTCGGCTTCAATAGCATAGACAATTTCGTCATCATTATCTTCACTATCAGGTCCAGTCTCATCATCGTATCTGTCATCATCTTCAATTTCAACATTGTCTTCATCATAAGAAACATCTGAATGTTGTTCTTCAGACATTGTCATCTCTTCATATTCACATTCTTTAATGTTGCTCTCACTGTCCAAACTGTCATCATTGTCGTCTCGGCCAGTATTATCTTCATAACTTCCATATCACTAAATCGATTTGGTCGTTTAGATGTGCTAATTGTAGCTCATTAATATAGGAACAAAGTCATAAAAGCAATCTGAGAAAATATCACTCATAAAAAAGTTATGCGGCAAATATATGGAGGGGGGTCTGGCCAGACCCCCCCTTGTTCGGATGAGGGTTAAGAAGATTGGAGGCTTTTGAAATGTGGATTTGGCGCAGAATAGAAAGAGTGAGCTGGAGGGAGCAAAAGATGAATGAAGAAATTCTACAGATATGGTTGAGGAGAAAAGGTCAATGCTGGGGACAATATAAGGACGGCAGAGAAACTGGATTGGCCAGATCATGAGGGTCACACCATAGTAAGAGAAACCATTGAAGGGAGAGTGGAGAGCAAAAAGACATGAGGAAGACCAAGAATAACGCTACTGGACTGGATGGTGACAAAGGAAGGCTACAAAGGACTGGAGAGAGAGAGGCACAGACAGAGATGAGTGGCGTTGTTGGACATAGAGACCTGTCCGAGGGCAGAGAACGAAAAAAGAACGCCTTCCATAACGTTAGCAAAATGATGCACTAAAGCTGAAACGTCTTGAGAAGCATGAACATCTCTATGCCAAGTATTCATTCGTTCAAGAACATCTCTATGCCAAGTATTCATTTGTTTAAGAACATCTCTGTGATAAGTATTCATTCGTTTAAGAACATCTCTATGTATTCATTCATTCAAGAACATCTCTATGCCAAGTATTCATTTGTTTAAGAACATCTCTGTGATAAGTATTCATTCGTTTAAGAACATCTCTATGTATTCATTCATTCAAGAACATCTCTATGCCAAGTATTCATTTGTTTAAGAACATCTCTGTGATAAGTATTCATTCGTTTAAGAACATCTCTATGTATTCATTCATTCAAGAACATCTCTATGCCAAGTATTCATTTGTTTAAGAACATCTCTGTGATAAGTATTCATTCGTTTAAGAACATCTCTATGTATTCATTCATTCAAGAACATCTCTATGCCAAGTATTCATTTGTTTAAGAACATCTCTGTGATAAGTATTCATTCGTTTAAGAACATCTCTATGTATTCATTCATTCAAGAACATCTCTATGCCAAGTATTCATTTGTTTAAGAACATCTCTGTGATAAGTATTCATTCGTTTAAGAACATCTCTATGTATTCATTCATTCAAGAACATCTCTATGCCAAGTATTCATTTGTTTAAGAACATCTCTGTGATAAGTATTCATTCGTTTAAGAACATCTCTATGTATTCATTCATTCAAGAACATCTCTATGCCAAGTATTCATTTGTTTAAGAACATCTCTGTGATAAGTATTCATTCGTTTAAGAACATCTCTATGTATTCATTCATTCAAGAACATCTCTATGCCAAGTATTCATTTGTTTAAGAACATCTCTGTGATAAGTATTCATTCGTTTAAGAACATCTCTATGTATTCATTCATTCAAGAACATCTCTATGCCAAGTATTCATTCGTTCAAGAACATCTCTATGCCAAGTATTCATTCGTTCAAGCATTTATATAGCACCTCTTCAAGTGCACATGTACTTTGTAGCTGGTGATTTCTACATTCCCTATGAGGCCTTTAGCATGACCATCATCAACACATTGAGACCTTTTCAATCTGCTATTTGATCAGTATCACCACAACGAACAAAGCATAAATTGGCAACATCAAGAAACACTGTCGTAGAAGTGTGGATGAAATGAAGTGTATGAGGAAGAACAGAAGGTCAACTACAATGAAGATTCTGAAGAGAAAAGGACCCAGCACTCACCTTCATCGTACTTCAACATCAACCTGCAGAAAAGAAAAATCAAAACAATTATCTAATTCTGATATATATATAACTGGAATCAAAAGTTCACCAAGCATTAAAAATAAATTAAACAGTATTTAACTAAATTTCCTTTATCTACAGAAATCATCTGCACATCCACTCCTAAGATTCACATTTCGGTGTGACCTTGCGCGCGTTACAAATTTACTTAATAATAATGACATAAAAGATCGAGATAATTCTACAACAGAATTGGTCAAAAACAATTTGACAATTTATAATAAGAACAGTTTCTCCATAGCATTACAAGTCGAGTCCAGCCATGTCTACGAAGCAATGCCTTGGTGTGTTCTGTCCTCAGCGATGGATCCTTTGGACCTGATTACAGACTTTGGCCAGGGGGGCCAGTCCGGCCATGGCCCCCATTTAGAAATTTCTTTATCTTTGACTAGCTATTCTGGCCTGGGAAGTTGACGTGGCCCCCCATGAGTATCCCCGTAGGCCCATCCCCACGCCCACGAGGTCCGTATATGAGGTCCGTATGACTAAAAAAAGGCCATCAACTATTTTGGCGGATAAAATGGTATCTCTTGGAAATTCGAGACAAATGACTAAAAAAGTCATCAGATTTTTCGGCAACCAAGACGAAAATTTTATCCTGGTCCAAGACCCTGAATTTTGGCCCGACCCCCATCGAAAAATTCTCCGCCCTTGACTTTGCTCGCCATCATCTAATGCCAAGTGTAAATGTAAATGTAGTTGGATTTTACTTAGCATTTAGGCGTCAGTGTGAAACTTACTCGACCGTGTTTTGCAGCAGAAGAATGTCCTTCTCTCGCGTAGACAGCAACTGCTTCGTAGAACGAAGTTCGGTTGATGTCTAAAGTTCGAAAGATTTGCAAAAAGAAATCGAGTTAATTTATCATGCTCAAGAAACTTGAACTCTGTCAACCGTGTCATCACACAGGAGGCATAAAAATAGCTATAGAAATTACACAAATACACCTGTTACATAACAAACGAGGAAGTTCTGGAAAGGATTGGAGAGGAAAGAACAATGATAAAAGCAATCAGAGAAAGACAAAAGAAATGGATAGGGCATACGCTAAGAGGAGACAACCTAGTAAAAACGGTGATAGAAGGAAAAATGGAGGGGAAAAGAGCAAGAGGAAGACCACGACAGATGATGTTGGACACGATGATAACGAGGATTGGATACCAAAGACTAAAAGAGAAGGCCCAGCGGAGGGAAGAGTGGCGACATTGGACAGCCGAACCTGCCTAGCGGCAGAGAACCAGAAGAAGAACTGTTGCATTGCCAGTTCGTTTAAAACTACTCTGTGAACGATGAGCTACATAATAAATGGAGAGAAAAAAGTCAAAAATCAAAGAGAGACAGTGAGTTTTACTCGTTTGAGGTCACTGCTGACTTTGTTGAATCGAGCGTCCAACTTCAGCGACATCTGATGTTTGTGAAGCTCAAGAAGAGTCGAAAGTCGAAGGGAATTCGTTTCCTGACGAGCGACTTCCGTCTCCAGTCGCTCCTTCATCCGCCTCACTCCATCGCATTCCTCGTCAACAACCTTCAATCAATCAATCAAGCAATCAATCAATCAATCAATTAATCAATCAATCAATCAATCAATCAATCAATCAATCAATCAATCAGTCAGTCAATCAATCAATCAATCAATCAATCAATGAATCAATCAACGAATCAATGAATCAATCAATGAATCAATCAATGAATCAATTAATGAATCAATCAATGAATCAATGAATGAATGAATGAATGAATCAATGAATCAATTTAGATATCTGGTTCATGTATAGATCAATCGCCCAAACAATCCAGAAACAATTGGGCAAATCATCTTATCTAATCTGAAAACTTACATGGAGAAATTTTATTAAGACATAAATCAATGCCGACACTGGTTGCACTCTGCCAGTGCCAGTCCCAAGCCTGGATAAAGGAGGAGGGCATCGCTAATGGTCTTTGTTACCACACAGTGATGTTAAACTGCAGCTACACACAAGATGTAAATCAATGGTTGATTGTGAAACTGCAGCTGATTGCCCCATTGACTGACTTTCTAACTGATAACTTACTGAGTAAGTTTACTCACTTGTCAACTGACCGACTTACTTTCATGATATTTAAATAGATATAGCATCCCTGTCAAATGATATCATTAGCCACAAGATATTGCAATCAGAGACATTCCCCATTAGCCACAAGCTATTGAAATCAGAGACAGTTTCCATTAGCCACAAGCTATTGAAATCAGAGACAGTTTCCATTAGCCACAAGCTATTGAAATCAGAGACAGTTTCCATTAGCCACAAGCTATTGAAATCAGAGACAGTTTCCAATAGCCACAAGCTATTGAAATCAGAGACAGTTTCCATTAGCCACAAGCTATTGAAATCAGAGACAGTTTCCATTAGCCACAAGCTATTGAAATCAGAGACAGTTTCCATTAGCCACAAGCTATTGCAATCAGAGACAGTCCCCATTAGCCACACGATATTGCAGCCAGAGACAGTCCCCATTAGCCACACGATATTGCAATCAGAGACAGTCCCCATTAGCCACACGATATTGCAGCCAGAGACAGTCCCCAGTAGCCACACGATATTGCAATCAGAGACATTCCCCATTAGCCACAAGCTATTGCAATCAGAGACATTCCCCATTAGCCACAAGCTATTGCAATCAGAGACATTCCCCATTAGCCACAAGCTATTGCAATCAGAGACAGTCCACATTAGCCACAAGCTATTGCAATCAGAGACAGTTTCCATTAGCCACAAGCTATTGCAATCAGAGACAGTCCCCCATTAGCCACAAGCTATTGCAATCAGAGACAGTTTCCATTAGCCACAAGCTATTGAAATCAGAGACAGTTTCCAATAGCCACACGATATTGCAGCCAGAGACAGTCCCCATTAGCCACACGATATTGCAGCCAGAGACAGTCCCCATTAGCCACACGATATTGCAATCAGAGACAGTCCCCATTAGCCACACGATATTGCAGCCAGAGACAGTCCCCAGTAGCCACACGATATTGCAATCAGAGACATTCCCCATTAGCCACAAGCTATTGCAATCAGAGACATTCCCCATTAGCCACAAGCTATTGCAATCAGAGACATTCCCCATTAGCCACAAGCTATTGCAATCAGAGACAGTCCACATTAGCCACAAGCTATTGCAATCAGAGAC
Organism: Lumbricus terrestris; assembly: GCA_949752735.1. Taxonomy (NCBI): domain Eukaryota; kingdom Metazoa; phylum Annelida; class Clitellata; order Crassiclitellata; family Lumbricidae; genus Lumbricus; species Lumbricus terrestris. The sequence goes on from OX457050.1 coordinate 37,930,328, forward strand.
AGTTTCCATTAGCCACAAGCTATTGCAATCAGAGACAGTCCCCCATTAGCCACAAGCTATTGCAATCAGAGACAGTCAAGTTAAATAGACAAAACAAATGCAGACACAACGAACGTTCGAGAGATAATCTCTTCAGTGTTCTTACGTAGAACTGTTGTTGTGCGGCCATCTTGTCGTATGTGAGTCTACAAACCATCGATCGTTCGTTGTTCAGCTGCTGATGAAACTGTTGAAGACGATGCTTCAGTTCTGCGTTCTCTCGCACCATCAGCTCGATCGTTGCGTTCGCCTTCTGCATCAACAACAACAACCACAACACTGTGACACGTCACTGTAGAATAGATTACGACGGGCTACAAAAGAAGCTAAGCTATATAAAAGCTTGTACAAATATATAACATACACAAGCAAAAGCATCATACATTCAATGGTCATGCACACACGCGCACGCACATACACACATATGCCAACACGCATATAAGTAAGTAAGTAAGTGTATTCTTTATAAATTCAGCTGCATAACCGTGTTTTGGCTTACATGAAATTACGCATCATAAAGCATTCTTGTTAAAAACGGTTTTCCCATGCATACACAGACATCGGTAGGTATATATACATACAATCATACATACGCAAATAATAATTATATACATAAATAATAATATATAGCATATATACATATATACAGACCCATTCATACTTACATATGACACATGTATGGATAAATTGGTCAAACTAAATTAAATGGAAGACAAGGAAATTTAAAAAAATACTAATAATCTTATTAGGATCATCTTGTCAAATTTAAGTTTCAAGCTTAAATTAAATAAAATACATCATCTCATGCTGCGAAACAATGAATATTTTAATGGTGACATTACAGATGTTCTTTTGACATTTTTTCATTGATCCAGTTAAGGAGCAATCAACTTTCTTTCTCACTGCACTGAATGATACTACTTTCGATTGTCATCAACAGCAAATGATGACATCAAACATTTGTGTTTAAAAAGAAGTCGATCGAAACTTGACTCATCCATAGAAAAGGTCAGGAGGTGAACAAGGAAGGAAAAAACCAATTGACAGAGAGAAAACTCTCGCAATATTTCAAATCCTTCTACGATGAAAACGATATATTTAAAACTTAAATAATGATGCTGTCACCATGCTAGACATAATAATAATAATAACAATTTTAATAATAATAATAATAATAACAATAATAATAATAATAACAATAATTATGTGACACATCTGATCAAAACCACGTTTATGTCGAAACTCCTGCCTCTGAGATAACAGCCAAAATGTGATTAAAAGCTCATTATTTGAATTTTTATGTCAGAAAGCGATAAATAAATATGTTTAAAAAAAAAAAAAATTTGCGAAAATATAATTTGTAATGAAATTTTAGATAATTTCACAGCAGCTATTGTCTCAAAAATTCAATTGCTTTTCTTAAAATCTGCCATTTTCCCATCATTAACAGCCATTCTTGACATAAGGCAGCAAAGTAAATGAGGTATGGCTAAAAATCCAGACTTTCTTCTTAGCTTATGATGAAAACTGTTTGTCTGTAGGACACCTTCCTTTATTTAACAGATTTGATAAGATTTCTCTCGATACTCAAAACAAACCTAATAATACAGACAGGGCTTTTTTAACGTGCAGTTGTACACAAAATGTGCAGTTCTAAATGGATTTGTGCAATTGTAGAAGCACTTCTGTACAGTTAAAACTAGCAAAAAGGTCATTGTCCTCCAATTGGAAGTGATTTACTATGGAGGACGGGAAGGGAAAGAAAGCATTGTGCAGTTGTAAAAATTCCTTAAAAACAGCCCTGAAAACAAATAAGTTGATAAGAATGAAAAAGAATTAAAACCTGAAGAGCGTCATCAACATTCTGTTTCTCGAACTGCAGTTGAACGAACTTCGCCGACAGTTTCGTCAGAGTGAGACGATCGTCGTAATCGAGTTCATCCGCTTTGACATCCTCCGCCGTCTCCATCGAAGAACTCCTCTCTCCTCTCCAAGATGGCGGCTTCTCCGGTTGACCAATCCCTCGCACGACGTCGTACAGCAGCTGCACGGATTTAACCTTCACAGGAAGAAAAGGATTTAATCATTAATTGTAATTCTGTCCTTGTTGGCCTCCCTAAATCTCGGTCAGCTCCTCTGCAGTCTGTACTCAATGCTGCTGCTAGGTTCATTGCCCGTCTTCCACGAATCTCCCGCATTTCTACATTCATGACTGAACAACTTCACTGGCCTCCACTCTCAGCCCGTATACAATTTAGAGTCCTTATTCTGGTCCTTAAGTCTCAAATGGGTCTTGCTCCGAAGTATCTGTGTGATCAGATACACCGCCCCCTTTCTGCCACCTCACTGTGTCCTCTTAGGTCCTCTGATCGGCTTGACCTCTTTGTCCCTCGAGTCAGGACCGCCATGGCTCAATCCAGATCATTTACCTGCATTGGTCCCTCCCTATGGAATGGGTTTCCCCCATCAGTTTGTTCTGTCATCCTCTCTGGTATAGTGTATCCTCATCTTTCTCTCGTCTATAAACTTGCTTTTCTCTCGAGGTTGTACGCACTGGGAGCGCTTCTGAAAGACTCTTGCTGCATGAAGCGCTTTATAAATGGTCAGATACAATACAATACAATACAATTAATTGTAGTGAATAATAAATCACACCTCTGTTAATTACATATATAGTTTATAAACTTCATCCCTCAATTGCTATCTGCTTAGATTTTGTCACCACAGAAGTCCTAAGATTCCCTTAGAGTGACTGAGGTAGCGGTAGATCCTTTTGTTGACAAGGCAATCAATGTCATACTTAACTTTAATGCCAAAGTAATTTAGACAGGATACAGACTACCGTACATTTAAATCCTAAGAGGCAAAATTGGTAACTAAGAGGACCTCGTCTTCTATCTTCCCATCAAGTGATATCACAATCAAATAAGATCATACTCCAATGTTGTAATTGAAAAGACCATCGAAACCCAAAATGAGGCCAGGTTGGGAATCTACATGTAAGCCTACAGAGGTGATTAATAATTTTAAATCCAAGTGACATCGAACAACATCACCGTCTCCCTCTCTCTGACCATATACAATTCACAGTCCTTGAACATTGTTCTTATGTGTCAATTGTGTCTTGATCTGGTGTATCTGCGATTTCATGCTTCAGACCCTCTCTGCCACTTTGCTGTGTCTTCTTAGATCCTCTGATCAGCTTCATCTCTGTGTTCCCTGCATCAGGACTGCAATGCCTCAATCCAGATGCTTTGCTTGCATAGCTCTGTGGAATGGACTTCCACCATCAATTCGTTCCGCCTTTCGCTGCCTGAAAAGGGCGACCGCAATTTCATCCCATGTATTTTTATACCGACGTGAAGAAAAATCATCCCCCTGATATTTATATGCCTATCTAACAGAATGACCGTTACTAAAGAAGACATTTCAATACTTTTTTATATAATTTTCTATATCTCTTTATGTACCCATGTTCGGTGTGCCACTTGGTTTTGTCATTAAACGAATATATATATATATATATATATTTCTCTCTGCTAGTTTGTCCTCATCCTTCTCACGCTTCATATCTTGCCTTTTCTCGCAGGGACAATCGCACTGGGAATGCCTTTGAAAGGCTTTTGCTGAGAGAGGCGCTTTATAAATGGTCAGAATACAATACAATACAATACATTTGAAAGAACAAACAACACCCGATTGCGTAACATTTTCTTTCCATTTAATAATTTCTCCTGTTTATTGCATGTGACACCTACTTCGGCTTCTTTATCGAGTAGATCTTTGTTTGTGACGATGAATCGATGTTTCAAGGTGTTCAGCTCCATCTGAAGATCTTGTTCCGTCATCGATAAACTCTCGACGAGACGACTCTGCTGACGCAGCTGACTTCGCAACTGTTCCACCTGATCCATGTCATAATAATCCAACATCAATACATCAAAAACACATTAATTTTAACAATTATTTCTGCTTTGGTCCGGCGCTGTATTGACGGTTTACCATGAAACACTTCTGCTGCTCCGTCATGCCGTTCAGCACCGCTTCTCTGAGTTATTGAGAGATAAAACAAAACCATTCTGTTTCCTATGTCACATACGATTAAACTGGTGCTAATTTCATTGTCTTGTGTTAATTGATTACAGCATTTGACTCATGATGCAACAAGAAGGTTTCAGCCACACCCTCGGAGAGTGATACAATTGCTGTGCAGGGATCTTGAAACAAGTCCTTAATGCACAATAATAATTGCTTAGCGCCAATAGTCCCGCCACCAACACCCACTGCTTAGTGATCATAAAGTCGAGTTTAATACATACAAAAATAAAATAAGAAGAAATAATTCTATGACTTTACAGATAAAATTAATCCCCATTTGAGTGTCTTTACAGCTCATGAGTTTCACCGAGTTAAACAACTGAAGAGATCGCGAGTCGTTGAAAGCAGATGACCGACCTGTTGTTGCAGTTTTTCATTGTTATCAGTCAGATGACTGACTGACTTCTTCGCAAAGTCGAGCTCTGTTCGCAGCTCATCACATTCCAAGTTCAGCTTCAGCAACTGAGAATCTTTCTCCTCCAATGTCCCTTCGAGAGTCAGGCGCTGGAACAGATGTGACATACATTATTTATTTATTTAGCTTTTGCAGAGCGCGTCCAGCCACTGAACAGCAGCCTCATCAGCCACATGCAAGGCGGTTAAGCCACCCGGAAAGCGAGTTGTTTTGCAATCATTTACGATGTGTGACATTGTCTGGCTTTCACCACAGCCACAAAGTGGGTCGGAAGCCTGCCTCCATCGAACCATGTTAGCAGCACAGCGTCCTTGCTCAGTTCTAAAGCGATTTAGCGTTGACCAATGCCCACGTGGCATATCATGGCCAGGGGCTAGACAGATGGCACGACCACATTGAAGAATACATTTAATGGCATACATCGTAAGATATCTTATACCAGAGTCTAAAGCACCGCATTTCCACCACCACTGGAAAAATGGATACTCGGCCTATATTGTGGAGAGTATATGACAACACTGTGTAAAGGACCTTGAGCAAAACCTCGTTCATGATTACTAATAGCAATAGCGATGGTCTGTTGTATGTAACTCCGCCACTGGTTGCACTCTGCCAGCGCCAGTCCCAAGCCTGGATAAAGGAGGAGGGCGTCGCTAATGGTCTTTGTTACCACACTGCAAATACTACTACTAACTGTTGTATGTATGGTCATGTGTCAACTTACGAACTTTTAACGGGCCACATCGAAAAGCAGCATTTTGCAATAGAAGGCAGATTGCAACGTTAATGGAAATACTTCACAGGTTCTATTATAGGTTGCTTGTTACATTGAATTATGAAGATCACATGCTATTTTCAGCAGCAACGCGTCTAGAAACTGAAGATTTCACACCAACTATTTTGAATGACTGTGTTGACAGTGTTCAAACTTCACAATCCATTCTCATAGAATCTAATGATATGCAGTAGCGGCGCTGGGGGGGCTGGGGGCTAAGCCCCCCCTAAAAAAGGCCATCTATTTTTTCGCCATGTAAAAATTAAATATTTGGACGATTTACCCCCTTTAGCCCCCCAAAAAAATTAAGCGCAAGGCTGAAGATTTTGTTAAAAAAAAGTCGTCAGAAATTTTGGCGACGGAAATGGGAAATTTTCTTAAGATTTTGGTCGATGACAAAAAAAAAAGGTCATCAGAAATTTTGGCGGTGGGCCGAAAATTTTTCCCCGAAAATCCAGCCCCCCAAAACGAAAATCCTGGCACCGCCACTGATGATATGAGGATATAATAATAATTGTTTAGAGGGATGAAGTCGATTGAAACAATGTCAATTGAATTGAATGAGGAGCGACACGAACCTCAGATTCATCGATATGAAGAAACTCGGCTTCTGTGGTGGCCATCTTTGATCTCATGAGATGAAGAAGAAGGTCGGTGTATTCCGAATGCTTCTCATCATCCAATGGTTTCTGTCGCTCCAAACCAAATGACGACGCGCCATGTTCTCTTGGATGCTGTGGCACAAAAACATTAGATAATACAATGACCGTGTAGCCAACATAGTACATATATTATACTGGTACTAAAAGCCGCAAACATTTCAATGCAGTTCATCGTGAAACTCTTAAAAACACTGGGCAATGATTGAGAAGACGCATAGTCTTTGTTATGACCAAGTCTACAAATTACCTAAACTGTAATGTTTAATAGTCCAATTTTCATAGCTTCCAGTTAGGAACTGTTAAAACGTCCAAACCATTCCACAAGTCTACCCATTTATTTATTCATTCATTCAGAGCATTTATATAGCGCCCCTTCAAGAAACTACTCAGAGGCGCTCAAAAATTATGTCTATGTCTATGTAAGACTGCACCAACAATCCTAAAAAAGCCTCGCAAGTAGGGCCTACACCACAACTCTTCAACATTATGTTATGTATCAGCATAAATAACATGTTGCCGTTACTAACGCTCAATTGTGCAGAAATAGAGCTATACAAATGAAGCATTACATTACATTCCAGCGAAACAAACCTCATTTTCATGGCGTCTGCTGCTTCGCTTTGGAGAGTGAAAAGATGTTCGAATCGTTTCACGCTCCTGCAGACGCTCCGGTCTTAGGGATTCCCCAGCGATGGGAATTTCCTCGAGTTTCTTAAGCAGAGCGTCTGCGTGCTGATTGGCCTCCGAGAGTCGACCTATCTGCTCAACGGCCGCTTTCAACTCAGACTCCAGGACTTTGAATTGATCTAAGAAAAACATTCTTCATTTTGATCAAACTACCGTATATATATCTCAAAGAGACAATGTTTAAGGTGATTATGTGAAATGAACAATCATTTCAATGCCATGAGTTGTTTGTAAAGAAGCAAGTCAAAAACTATATAATATTATCCTAACAATACATGTTCTGAAAATCATCAGGCTGTCTGTCAAATGTGGAGTTTAGTTCCATTAGGCAGTCATACTCAAAGTGCCTTTGAAACGATCTTCAAAGGATCATCATTGCGGTCCATATGCTCAGTGCTCGTTGGTGTCAAGGATCTTCAATTATGATCCATAAAAGCCTAGATAACTATATGCATTGTCAATTTTATAAAATTCCACAATAACCTTCATAGGTAATTCTTAAGTAATGTACAAGGAGTAATCACAGTATAACTAATTACATCAGAATAAGTTCTCATTTAATTAGATCAGTTAGTAAGTAAGACACACCCATCACTCGAACAAACAGCATCTTTGCAGTCAATAGCATTTCCATCAACACTATTTCGCAAACAAAAGTGATCACCGCAGTGACTAAATTTTTAGTCACCATGGTGACTGACTTTAAAATAATAATAGTAATAATAATAATAATAATAATAATAATAAAATAATAATAATAATTTCATCAAAGATTTAGGGAAACGTCTTTCCCAAATTTCCGGAGACTTTAAAGAAACTAGTTATCTCTTCCAGCGCTTATCAGTCACCATCCAGCGCTTTAATTCCGTGGCCTTCCGCGGTTCTTTTGTCCAACCAAATTTTGTCGAATAGTGATATTATGTTTCTAATAATAATAATAATAATAATAATAATAGAATCAACAGAGTAGAGTGTTCATCCAGAAAAATCTTTTGATTCTCTAGAGAGAGTTGGAGCAGATTAGTTGTATGGCATGATCTAATTAATAATAATAATAATAATAATCATGGAGAAGTTAATTACAGGGAGATGATAATTTTATAGGTCCCACAAAGAGATTATTCGTAAGCTCATAGCACGCCTTCCTGAGTTTTCACATAATTACGGCATATGGCTGAAGTACTGGCTCCTATTACCTCTCGGATCCAATTGGAGATCATCCTCCTTCTGGTCCCCAGATCCCAACTTGATCTTGTCCCCAAATATCTCTTCGACTGTTATGCATAAGCCTCTCTCTGCGACATATGTTCGTCCCTTGCGCTCTACCAACCATTTTTACCTCATTGTCTTCGGTGTGCCTTGGTTCAAAATCAGCTATTTTCTGCTATAGGTCACTTCACAAGGAATGGTCTCTGCCCTCTTCTATGGGCTAAGCTCGTGTCTGGGCTCTTCTCTCCATGCTATGTCTCTCTCTAAAGATGTTTTCTCTTCCTTTGGGCTTGGGCTTCTGTACTGAAAGCGCATCTCAATAGTCTATATTGCGAGAGGTGACCTATAAAATTTTGAATATTCATTCATTCATTCGGACATTTATTATAGCACTCCTTCAAGTAAAAAAAACTACTCAGAGGCGCTCCCGACTATAGCACACCCCAAAATAATAGTTTTAAGTTTTAGTAAGGAAGGATCCTGGTAGAGTCCCAGGGTGTAGGCGTAGCTCAAAAGGAAGGCCATTCCAGACCACTGGACCAACCACAGAAAAGTTCAATATGATACGATACATTCAATCACCCAGTAGCTCCTTGTGTATGAGGTTGGTGAATGAGGTCATGGATATATTGATTGTAACAATGCTCTGAGTGTCGGCAACAACATGACTCTGGGATCGGTGTGTGTGTGTGTGGTGGGAGACAGACGGCTTCTACGTTCATATCATCTGCTGTCACCAGCTGCATCGGCAATCAATTTCTTATGTGAAAAACTGACTTTTAAAAAGTCATTATTCACTTTCGTTAAAAGTCACTAAAAGTCAGAGGCAGGATTTTCATTGAATCCTTCGACGTCATGTAGGCGAATTGAGTGCAGATGTGATTCAAAAGTGCGTGTGTGAGTATGCATGTATCTAAACATTTCAGAGAACTTCTCACAGCATAGAATATTCAGAGATGCTTTCAGCACATAAGCCCCAGGGAAAAGAAACATCTAGAGAGAGCGAGAGGATGCAAGGAAGAGCCCAGACATCAACTCAGCCTGTAGAGTGCAGAAGAGGGATGGGAGATCATTCCATGTGGGGGGACCTATCACAGCAAATGAATGCCCTCCCCCCCCCCAGTCAAGGCACATCGAACACGATGTGCATACTCCTAAAATCCACAAGTTTCCAATGAATCTCTTTCAGCTTTTGACCTTGCTGTCCCCATTGGGGGGAGGGGAACGTTATTATGATGCAAACGGTCACCATTCAAAGATCAGTAACACTGGCTCCCTGTCTCCTAGGGCATCGAGTACAGAATTGCTGTGCTAGTTTGGGCGCTATGCTCCGGTCTATCTAGGTGAGCTCTGATCTCCAATAGGCCTATATGTTGCGCTAGCTCGCATTGCCAATTCACTCTGCTTCTAGCGAAGGGCTTCTGGTCTCTTATGCTAGACACTCAATCTGTCAACATGGTGTCTTCTCAATTGTAGGTCCTTCTGTCTGGAATAGTCTCCCGTTGGTGATACACCTGTTACCAAGGATTCACTGACTCATCGTGTTTTAAGGCTCCTTAAGATTTATTTGCATTGCTGTGGCTGAACTGGGAGCGCCTCTGAGTCGGTTTCTGAAGAGGCGCAATATATAAATTCTTGAAATGAATGAATGAACAAACAAATAAGCTGCAGAGAGAAAATCTCACACTAACGAGGAAGTAAGCAAAATATCGACATAATAAAACCATGAAAGACTCCCAAGTGGGAACTGTTCAAGAATCTCCTACAGACCTCGGTGAGTTTGAATCTCGACGATGTTGTTGACAGTCGATGGTTCGTTGTTACGCGCTGAAGACGATGATGCGACAGACGATCGAAGCGAGTCATTCTCGACTTTCAATGCGTCGTTGATGTCGTGAAGATTCTGAAGCTGAGCAGACGTCTGATTCTTCTCCATCAGCAACTCGTGGCTTCTCCTGATTGGTCAGAACAACGTCATTTTCCATCAATTTATATAGCACCAGTTTGGTTGATCTAATTTAAAAGCAGACACTGAGCTGGAACCCGACAAGACGGAACGGAAAATGCGGAACACTGAGAAAGACTTGGCGAGGCACAGTCGCACAGGATCTGGACGACAGTGGAATGATGTTGGAGGAGGCTGAGAGGATTGCGGAGGACAGAGTGGTGTGGAGGAGCTATATCAAATGATGAGCTGCCAACGCAAGGAAGGACTAAGGTCTAAGGGTGGTTTATATGGCTTTCAAGCACATGGATCTTTAACTGCATCTTCCTCTGGCGGCTGACTATCTGCGCCTCAGATTCACATTTCGGTGTGACCTTGCATGCGTTACAAATTTATTTAATAATAATAATAATAATAATAATAACAACAATAATAATAATAATTAGCACTAATGTTCGACAGCAAACACCAGATAGTGAAGGCATTGGGACTAACTTATTGATGTCTCTACACATCATTCTGTTCAAATTACTTTTATTTGCTTCTATAGAAACTACACAACTCATGGAGAGACAAGATAACAACTAAAAGCATCAAAATCAGGACAGGACAGGGGAAGCTGGAGATAAATTAACATCAGGAAGAGGCGACTAAAGTAGATGGGTCATGTGCCAGGAATAGAACCGGATAGAAGAGCCAAACAAGCAATGATCTGGACTCCGGAGGGGAGGCATGGTAGAGGGAGGTCAAGGAAGAACTGGATGGAGACTGTGCGAGAGGATCTGCAGGGTCTGGAAATGACATGGAACGATGCTGTTGAGATGGCGATGAACAGAGTAGAGTGGAGAAACTGCATTGCCCGATGTTCAGATCTGCACAGAAAGGATTAAAGTCTAAGGATAGATCTATAGCAGAGATACTTAGAAAAGCATCATTGCAATTCTCATGTGCATTGAATACATTAATGAGCATGTAATTGTAATTGTAATCGTACATTTATATAGCGCCCCTTCAAGAGAACTCCTCAGAGGTGCTCCATGGTGCATATCGATTAGTTTACATGTCAGTGGCATGCTTAAAAAATGGTTATTTAACTCTATATTCAATCAACCAACTAACTGATTTTCTAATAGAAAAAAATGACTGACTTGTTGGCTAAAAACGATCGCCTGTGGATAGTTTATCACCTGATGAGAATCTTTGGCTGTAGAACAATTTATCTCTGTCTCAGAATAAAGAAATCAATATCTCTCCCACGTGTAACAACTGTTACTAAACACCAAAACATCTTCTCATCGACCTCTCTGTTCTCTGAGCAGGTCTGAATTGTTTGTACCACGAGCAAGGACCACTATTGCTCAAACTCGATCGTTAACCATCTTCCTTATCGAATTCCCTTCCGTGTGGGACTCCTTTCTGGATTGCTAGCTACATACATACCTCTTCTAAAGACCTTTTTTTTTTGTCTGGGTTCTTGAACTGGGAGCACTACTCAACGACCAAGTCTGTGAGCAGCGACATAGAATTAATTACTAATTACATTACATTACATAATTATAAACGTTGGGTCTTAAGCAGAAGGCATCAACCAATGGTACATATACCAAAGCCAGACCATGATCCGGTCAGTGTGTCAAAAACCAGACTGCTAGAACTGAGTTTTGTTTGTTGATTATAATTATGTCTTCCAGCCGGAAGGAAAAGAAGAAGACATAATTATAATCAACAAACAAAACTCAGTTCTAGCAGTCTGGTTTTTGACACACTGACCGGATCCGTGGCCTGGCTTTGGTATATGTACCATTTTCTTCAGGAGCGTTCTCTCTGTGTGGTCCATGGCTCTTCTAGGTCCTCATGGGTGCCTGCACAATATGGTCTACCCCAGGGTTCAGTCCTTGGTCCCATACTTTATATTATTTACACCTCAGGTCTTGCCACTCTACTAACAGCTCATTCGGTTTTGAGTCAGCAGTATGCTGACGACGTCCAGGCTTACACCCATTGCCTCCCTTCTAATGCTGTCAAAGCGGTTCGGATAATGAGCGGGACTTTGGATGCTCTAGAGGCATGGATGTCATCCAATAGACTACGCTTGAACCCATCTAAGACAAAATTTATTTGGTTGGGCACACGGCAGCAGCTTGCCAAGCTTGATCTATTTTCTCTTGCATCTGAGTTTCCTGGCTTTGTCTTTGCAACCACGGTTCATGACCTTGGTGTCCAACTTGACCAAGAACTAACTTTTGCTCCTCAACTTCACCGTCTTGCTCGAGACTGCTATTATCAGCTGCGCCAGCTTCGCACTGTCATCCGTTCTCTTACGTCTGCTGCTACACTTACTTTAGTGCATTCTTTCGTTACATCTCGCATTGACTATTGCTCTTCGCTCTACATTGGCCTCCCATCCAGCAGATTGACTTGTCTTGACCGGGTATTGCGCTCTGCTGCACGCCTAATTGGGAAAATCGCTAAATATGATCATGTCTCAAACTACATGCTTGAGGTACTTCACTGGCTCCCTATTCGCCAGCGTATCGAGTTCAGGGTAGCTGCATTGGTATGGCGATGTTGTCAGGGCCTTGCCCCAACTTACCTCCGTGAGCTATGCAGCTCTACATTGGGTATCCAAGGACGTCGTCAGCTACGCTCTGCTGATAGGGGAGTCCTCTTAGTTCCTTTTGCTCGTACTACTACCATGAAGGATCGAGCCTTTTCTGTGGTTGGACCAGTGGTCTGGAATGGCCTTCCTTTTGAGCTACGCCTACACCCTGGGACTCTACCAGGATCCTTCCTTACTAAACTTAAAACTGTTCTTTTTGTGCGCGCTGGAGTTGGGAGCGCTTCTGAGTAGTTTTTCTTGAAGGAGCGCTATATAAATGTCCGAATGAATGAATGAATGAATTGGTTGATGCCCTCTGCATAAGACCCAACGGACACAATACAACGTTTATTAATTAATAGAAATAGTCGTAATGAAGATGAAACTTGCTGTCGAAAGACGGTTTCCATGTCCGTTATCTGCTGCAAGGCATCGCGAAGTTTCTTATTCGTCTCGTCATCCGTCGTCATCTCAAATCTTCTGATTGGATTTCGATCGAGACTCTGAAACATCAAAACAATCACACAACAGTTAGACAATGAAACAAAGATGAAAGCTAAGATGCCTCCAAACTGCGTGAGCTTTGCCCCCTCCACTTGCATAGGCCACCGTGCACTGCTCTCCGTTGTCCATGGTGACTAAATGGTCCCTTTTGCCCGCTGTGCCACAATGCAGTCATTCCTTCTCAGTGGTTGGTGTAACAACCTGGAACAGGCTTCCCTTGACTATGCGCTACTCTCAAACTGTTCTCATTTTAACCAGCTGTTGAAGATTCCTTTATTTCGCTTGGCCTGGGCTGGGAGCGCCTCTGAGTAGTGATCATCAAGGGGTGCTACATAAATTCTGATCGATTGATTGATTGAAGGCATCTTGCACCATCGTTTTTAAGAGATGGCCACTCTCAATATACTTTTCATTATGATTTCTTTTAAAGTGTCCATTGTTACCGAATGCTTGTGCATAGTGATAGCATGCTATGGAAGCCATTAGATAAGATTATTCAGCAATAATATTACATTTATACAGCGACATCTCAAATGAAACTCTTTCTCGTGAAAATCAACACAGAACAGTGAAGGAACAACAATGTTTTTCAAAAATTGAACAATGGCAAAAAAGCAACAAATGAAATGTCGAACAAATAAACAGACAATTGCAATGAAGTCACCTTGTCTAAAGAATTCCTCGTCGAAGAACCTGATCTGTAAATGGCGCTGAGGTCATCCAAGCTTTCCAGGTCGTGACTTTCGAGCAGTTTCCTTGCTTCCAGGTATCTATTTTCCAGGCAGTTGAGTCGACTGTTCGTCTGATGCAAGTGACGCTGAGCTTCTTTCTCCGAAATCTACAACACCACAACATCTGAGATGCTGGCAGTAACGTACGGTCAAGTAGGATGAGAAGCTTCCTCCCACCATTCAATTCTTCTGATCCTACAGACCTCTTGGTTCCTCGATTTAGAACTGCTCTGGCTCGGTCTCGATTGTTTGCCTCAATTGGCCCTTCTCTTTGGAATCCACTTTCTCCATCTGCACAATTCTGTCGGGCATTCTCTCTTCCGAGTGTAGGACATTTCCCCCTGGACAAAAACCCCTCGAACAAAACCCCCGGACAATTCCCCCCTGATTTAGCCTAGGACATTAACCCTCCCGGAAATTCCCCCCCCACTTTACTGCGCAGAGCCTATTTCTGTAAGTATTATTTGCTCAAACTTAAGCTAATTAACCAGTTCGCAGTGCTGGGTTAGTGTCGTACCATTAAACACATGTCGCTGTCATTCAAGCGTGAACTTATAACTTGTTAGTGTCGTTCAGTCACTCCCATATGAAGCTGTTGGAGTAATTTAGGACAGCAAAATCGTTGTCATCAATCCAGTTTCCATTTAGGCAAAAATTCGTTTAATTCAACTTCTATTTAAATAACAATCATTTTTCTCCATCGAGCTCCAATTTAAGCAAGAATATTTTCACCAATCCAGCTCCAATTTAAGCAAGAAAATTTTCATAAATCCAGCTCCAATTTAAGCAGGAATATTTTCATCAATCCAGCTCCAATTTAAGCAAGAATATTTTCATCAATCCAGCTTTCATTTAAGTAAAAATTACTTTGTATCAATTCGGTTTCTATTTAGCGAGAAATCTTTTCATCAATCCAACTTGCGTACTTAGGACCGCCGTTTTATAGTAATGCCACTTACACGCAATATGTTCTACCAGCTTTTTTGTCATACCCTGAAGGAATTTTCCAGGGTTTTTTGTCCCGGAAGCGGGAGGGTTGTGTAGGGGGGGAAAATGTCTGTGCGCCTCTCTTCCTTCTCTTTCTTCTCAAAACATGCTTCTACCTGAGATGCCTTGTGCACTCGGAGCACCTCTGAACGGTTCACTCTGCTAGAGGCACTTTATAAATGTTTAAGTACAACACAATGCAATACATCTGTCAGAGATATCAATTAGGTTTCAGAGATGCCATTTCACGATATGCACACCCCTGGGATTCACTAACTTGAAATTTGCATAAAAATTATTTTAAGCGAAGTCCAAAATTAATCGGCTGAGAAGTGGGGCAATCAATGGAAGCTGACTCATCATTCTGAGACCATTCTCTCTCAGACAGGAAATCGATGTTGAGAGTAAACGAGGCACGACAATGCACGACAATGCACGACAATAGCGACTCGAATTATTAATGTGCAACACACGCGAAAGAATAATGTACGACGTCATTTAGACATTTTGCTTCACGCATTGACATTTGTTAGGCATTTATACAGAACGATTCACACGTAAGATGCGAGGATTTGGCTATAGAGAGTAGTACGTTCTGATTGGACCATCCAAGGTTTTTGTATTCCAATTGAGACATTCATCAACTGAAACCTTGGGCATCAGAAAATAGCATGTTAGAAGCCATTGGAATCAATTTAGATTAAACAATTTATTCCTTGCATTTGTTATTTAGCACCCTTTCAACTCGCCACTCAGAGGCGCTACGACTACAGCGTGGACACTGCATTGGAGTTTCACGCTGAAGTGCATGAGCAATTGCGAGTGAAGGACTTGCTCACAAATCCCTACGTGGCAGCATGAGGTGGATCAAACCTGGAACCCTCCAACTCCAAGGCACCGAACCCATCACTACACCACCGCGCCTCACAAAACAATGTTGATGTAACAAAAGTATTCAGCAGTTTCACACAATGTAACACAAAATATTTTTCAATTTCCTAATGTGCCTAATGAGCAAAACGCTTCCGCCATTCATCGCTGCCAGATAAGCAAATGGAACAGAAAGTATTCATCGCTATCACCGATACATCACGTCATAACCAACATCTTTCTACTCCACATAAGAAAATGTAAAATTGGTCAGAGCGCCTGCCTTCTCAATTCTCATTTCACGAGTGGAGACTTGAGCCTACTTCTCTGAACAATGACCTTGAGCAAGTCCTTCACTCACAATGACTCACATTGCTGTTGATTGATGTTCGCTCATTAAACATTGTCACTTAATAATTTCAGAACATCGATAAAATTCATCAATTAAAATTAAGCATTTGACGGATAAACATTCATCTTCCTCTTCTTACCTGAAGTTTGGCATTTTCGATGAGCAATCTCTCTTCAACCGTTGACAACGCGGTTGCCCTGTCTTGCCTCTCCCTCTGTAGACTCTGCTCCAATTGCCTTACACGCTGTTCTGCTGCGGTCGCCTACAGGTAGAACAATGGATAACTCACTTAACAATAGCCAGTGCTTTAATTGTGGAAAAATAAGTGCCTGGACGCCCTTATTTTTCCAAACAAAGCGCCAGGACGCCCTTTGCCTTTCCAGGCTGTGCTGGCCAGTAAGTGGCAGGACGGTGCTCAGATTTCGAAATAAGTGCATGGACGTCGTCCATGACCGTCCAGCCACACTTTAAGCCCTGACAGAAACCTAATATTAACAACATAGCATGTGTGTGTGTGTTTAATCATTCATTTACATAGCAGCTCCTCAAGAAATCTCATCAGCATCAAAATCTGTCCAGAATTACCAGAAAAGCATCATGAAAATTCTTTGCAGCTCTTGTATTTATTTTTACAATGACTTACATTTGAAAATCAACCTCAGAATACATGTGAGAAGCAGCCGTTAAGTTCCAGCTATCTGAAAGCAGCATGGCTGAGAAGTTAGGCGTTGACATGCAAAAATCTGACAGAGTGACTGGAATTCTCGGAATTTAGTTGACCATAACTCAAATTCCCTTTCCATCACTACTTGCAGTTTTCATGACTGTAACTCGTTTTTATCATTCTGTTGTCATCTGCTAAATTAAGAATAAGAAAAATGGAAAACCATTCAAACTGCAACTAGAAATTCAGTCCATCTATTTTTTTCATGGCTTCGGATTTCATTTGGACACATGCACTTACGACTGTGCATGGGTAATATTAAAATTTGCTATGCAGTGTTGTTTACGTTTAGTATTCTTTTATCAATCTTACGAGGAGCCAAGAGCTTCCATTAACATCAACTGTTGACAGTGACTTGACACTTTATAATATGACTGTATGAATGTTCAATTACTTATGTAAATAAGGCAGCCCTGTTTAGCGGAACCAGATGTTCCTTTGAGTTTACCTATTGACAACCTGCGTACGAATTATGCAACTGCCTACTTGCATTACTTGATAGTTGATACCTATTGACAACCTGCGTATGAACTATGCAAACTGCTTGCAATACTATTGTGGTGGTCAATAAAGATTGATTGATATTATTATTATTATTATTAAATAAATTTTTAAATTTGATAGTTGATAAAGATTCAAAGGAAAACCCAGAACTGACCAGCTTCTGAGACGCTTTGTATTCCTCCGTCTGTTGAAGTTCTCGGTGTAGTTTATCGGCAAGCTGGTCGAGCTTTTCCATCTGCTGGAGATCGTCTCTCCATCTTTCCAGGTCTCTCCGTCGCTTCTCCTCGCTCGACTCAAACAATTGTCGGATCCTCGACAATTGCTCCTAGTCAGACATACAATTAAGTTTCCAGTCATTTAATATATTTTGCAGTCACTCAATTTATTTTTCAGTCATCTAATTTATTTTCGAATCATTTAAATTGTTTTTCAGTCATTTTTTTATTTTTTAGTCATTTAACTTACTTTCCAGTTATTCAACCTTGCACTGTCAGTAAATCTTAATTTCAGTGATGTTCTATTGCGTGGTCACTAGTCAAGTATACACTTCTGAACACGTTTGAAAGGAGGGTAGGCCTAGATGTAGGCCTATTGCGATGTAAAACACAAGATGATGTACATGTATGGCCAAACAGAAAAACATCGCAGAAGACCTTGGATGAAAGAGATGAGACTAAAGAGAACAGAAATTCAAAAGTAGATATCAAGATGACGTTTTACACGATAACAACGCACCTTATAGGTCGATATCCGAAGGACGTTCTCCTTGTTTGGAACAGTGGACTTCCAGTCAGTATCACGTGAAACATCCAACTCCCTTTCCAACGCAGCATTCTTCAATTTCACACAAATCAGTGTGATATAAAGAATCCTTAAATTTCACATAAGTCAAAATAATACAGAGCATTACTTGCCTTCGCATGAACCATTGCAACCTAAATCATGCATCACTTTCACATAAGTTACTTTTCAATTTCACAAAAGTCATTCTGCCATGAAGCATGCTTCATTTCACATAAGTAAATGTAACACCTTTAGCATTCCTCGCTTTCACGTAACATCAAATCCAACATCTTTCAAATTCATAATAATACAAGCATCAAGTGCATTCCAGAAAACTCTCCCACTGCCTCAACAGTCGATGCCAGACCAAAGACTGGATAAGACTTGCTATGATACAACAGACTGAAGCGGAAAGCACACACTCATTCCAGAACCTCATCCAATCCATCTGATTTAATCAACATTGAAATCATGGAACGTAATTTCTCACCTGGTCTCTGAGATATACGATCTCCTTCTGCTGTTGAAGCAGACGTTCCTGGAGATCTTCCCGAGCGTTTTCCGTCCGACTCTGCTTCGCGGAAATGATTCTTCCGATGAGTGATTCATGGAGTTTATGGTAGAATCCGGTTGTGTCGTTCTTCAACTGATGCTTCATCTGATCGTTCAAATCTAATAACAGAAAAATTATCCCACTCCTCAAATAATATGAATGGGAACGAAATGGAAGAAATCTAATTTCATCCCTCAAAAAGAATCTATTTAATCCTTTACGCGTTTGCCCCGAGTATATCCGCTGAAAATGGGCTTAAAATTTAAAAATGAACGGGTAAAGGGTTAACACAGCACACCAAACTCAGACTTCCTTTTGACTTCCATTTTTACAACCTTTCTGACTTGCCACAGTATCGCAAATAAGATGTCATGTTGCTCTTGAACTTTTACTTGCACCATAGAAATGTGGAGGTCATGACTACCGGTATGTTTACTGTATAATTATATTTCTTATTTTCTATTTCTATTTTAAACCATAATTGAATCAAATCAAAGTTGGTTTGCTGTAATTTGGCTATATTTATTATTAATGACAGCTCTATCTTGAAGAGGAGCTATATAAATCTCTTATTACAAGTTACACAAATCCCAAATAATAACATACTTCATTTTATCTAAAAAATGAAAGAGTTTATCTGTGACCTGCTTCATACATTACGAAACAACTTCAAATTGAAAGAAATTGACAACTTCAATTATGTCATTATCCCTCAAATTCTCTGAACTACAAGAACCAATTTTTTAATGCACCATGTTGCAGTATGACAGATGGCTATTGCCAATAAATGAATATTGCATTGTGCTGTATTGCAATATAAGTTATTTGGTGATTGCCATATGTTGGCAATGTGAATATTGCATTGTCTGTATTGCAATTTTATCGCAAAACCACATTGTTTGATGACTGCTATATGTTGGCAATGCGAATAATGCATTGCACTGGTAATGGTAACTGGTGATTAATGCAAATATAGCATTGTACTGAATTGCAATATTCTGGCAATATAAGTCATAAGGCGAATCTTGACAAACGTTGGTAATGTTGACATCTTTCCTTCAGCTGTTTGTTTTGTCTTTTCAGTGAATTTCTGTCGAGTTTCATCTGAAGTATTTGACTCTCAAAGTCATCCTGACAGAACAGATAAAAGTTAAAACAGATGAATAAAAATAATAAATCAACAAATGAATTGTGACGTTATTTACCGTCACAGCCAATGTTGTCAATACACGGTTGGGTAATAATAAGACCACATATGGCATGTCGTGTTAAAAACGATTTCACTATGAATAAGATTGCTTATTCAATAACTGAGTCAGACAGCCAGAGATAATAATGCTGGATTGTAAACATTGCAAGTATCTGGATGTATGTGACCTCCATGTCAAATGTTTGACTGACAACTGTACTGTTGCACAAACTCCTTTCTGAATACTGACTTGAACGTGGTAGATGTTGCTACGTCAGCGTTTCATGGTCTGGGCATTAGAGACTGGTTGAAAAAGAAGTTGTACATTTTTATAGAGTATCCTTTGAAACCCTCAGGTGATTTTGTGCAGGACAGACAGTCAAACACACATAATTATACAGACAGACAGACAGAACAGACAGACAGACCAGACTAGACAGACGTATACAGAGAGACAGACAGGCAGACAGACAGACAGACAGACAGACAGACAGACAGGCAGACAGACAGACATAATCATACAGAGAGACCGACAGACAGGCATAAATAATTATACAGAGAGACAGAGAAACAGACACACACACACATACATATATAAATACAGATAGACAGACACATACCGTACACAGACAAATGCACAAATGCAAAGACAAACAGAGAACTAGAGAGTGGAAGAGACAGAGAGATATACAAAGGGAGAGAAATCAAGACAGACAGAGACAGGGAGGCAGAGTGATCCCAACAGATATACAGAAGATGTTGAACACCTGCAGACCAGTTGATCAGCTGAAAGAGATGCATTAGTCACAATGCGCTGAAATACAAACTGCAAAGTAAACGTGGTTGATTCAACGACCGTACGTTGCACTTTCACAATCATCTGCCTACACATCACTCAAATGGATTTCTTCATTGGGCTTAGTAAGAGGAATCCCTTTAAATCTCTAGACAATGAAACATGATGACTCGCTTTGCATGAGATAAAAGTATCATAAAACATCGTAAATAGTCAACAAACAGAAGAACATAGATCTTTCAAGGAAAAGTCCAAACACAGGCACTGTCAGGCAGACACAACGATGTCTAGCAACAGAATAACTCACTAATATCTAATCTAACAAGCATCAGAGATGATAGCCAAAGATAATTTTTTTTGATTATTACACTTGTACTGTAACACACCAAAAGTTGGAAGCATCATATGTACAAAGGCTGCAGCTGACAGATTATCACATCAGATCAAGTTCTTATGTTTCGTTGGTTTTGGAGTCCAGTCAGAATCTGTGGCGAGACAAAAAGAGGAGACAGAGGAGCATCATCCTGAAGTGGAAATGGAGATCATTGAACGGCCAAACCAGGAGAAGGCAATTTTGAACAGTTACCGAATCAGAGAGGGTATCTAGAGCAAGAAAAGTAGATTGGTGTTCAGTTTTAAATTGCATACGCTGCATGATATAGAACAAGTGGGAAACATGTGCTGAGAGAGGGGAAGCCTGGAAGGAGTGAAATGCTGGAAATCTTTGCGGAGTTCATTCCAAGGAACTGGTGCAGCACATAGGTTAAGAAGCAGTTGCAGAATTTACATGAGGAAGAGACTGGAGGTCAAGATGGAGAAAGGTAAGTTCGAGAATGAACAGTTCTAGATAACTTGATGAATAGTGAACAGCAGGAGAATTAGAAGGACTGAAAGCCTGAGAGGTTTGTAAGAGCCACAGCACCAACAATGTGCCCTGTTTTGCTTACAGAGGTTCACACAACACAAAAGAAGTAAAGACACGAAGAGTTGTGCCATTGTTTGCAGGCACTTCTCTCAGTGCCCAGTTCCAATTCAAGCAGAGCCAGTACCAAGCAGTGCCCAGTTTCAAGAAGTGCCAGTCCCTGGAGAAAAGAGAAGTGTGACACAAAAATCATCTTTGTCACGACACCATGCGCTAAAACAGCAACCAATCAAATCAAAAAGTCACAACTTAGATGATTGAGTTAGATCGTCCGAGTCCAATAAAATCGGACACTTACCGGTTGAGAATGGAAGAGCTTTGGCGCCTGTTGATCGGAGTTTCCAGGTGATATTCCGAAGTTGTCTCCGGATCCGGAAGAATTGGACGGAGAGAAGAGATCCTGCATTGTTGGCATCCACTGCTTCATAGTTGGATCATCTCCTCGACCGGTTGTTGCGTTGTTCAGATCCAACTCAGACGAAAGGTGGTCCAATCGACCACGTTCTCGCGCACCTACAGATTCCAGCAATACTTCTGAATATCAACGATTTCACATCGAAGTAGGCCTACATATTTTACCAACAAAATGGAGACGGAAAAATGGCCGTTGAAAGAAACAACTGAGAAGTCCTATTGATATTCTTCTTCGATAATTGTATCTTATTGTATATAAACAATTGATAGAGTGCCTTTAGTGAGAAGAAGCGGGAGGAAGAGCCCAGATATGAGCTTAGCATGAGGGAAAAGAGGGAAGGCCATTCCATGTGATGGGACCTAACACATAATGGAATCATCTGCATGAAAATCCTTCTCTTAGGATTTTAAAATCTGTGAGACACGCTTTTATAGGCATTAAAACATTAAATTTAATCATGAGCAATTTGAAATGTCTTCATACCTATTCAGAATGTCTCAAATGTTCTGTGTACCTCATGAAGGCACTAAAGAAGTGTCCGGAAGTACACAGAGGGGCATCCATGAAAACATTTGGGGGTTCCATTTTGGGGGTTTCCATTCTGGGGGTTTCCATTTGGGGGTTCCAATTTTGTAGATCCATTTTGGAGGCCTGAATGGACTTGGCCGCAAAATACACATAATCAACTAAAACATTTAGGAAATTACCTATTTCGGTGTTCTGAAATTGTAAACCTCCTTAAATATATATGCCGATGTAAGTACATGCATGCATGTGCAAATCTCATTCCAGAAATTATTCAGGGGAGTTGTGAGAAAAGTCATAGCTTTGAAGTAAGATCGAATCCATGATAATGTTCTTTGAAGAATTATAATCCTTGAGTGCATGGTACTGGGGCATTGACGGCTCTTTCAGCTGATGGGAAAGGAGCAATGAATGAACCATGACATCATTGGCGTATCACAGTCCCCGATTTGAACCTCTGTTACAGACCCTTGAAGCAAGGGGATCTACCCAGTAAACCACCACCAATGTGGACAACAGAAATTCGGGCCCTATGCAGAGAAAGTATACAGACCCCTAAATAGGCCTCATCAGAGAATTCAAAGAAAGAAGTTAGAATAATAAAAGTGCAGCCATAAGTACTATAACCAAGGATCTTACAAGTCTTCAATTCTACGATCTTTGGCACAACCGTGAGATAATATATTTATATACAGGGTGGGCCAGCATAAATGTCCCGACTTTGCACGCGTATAACTTCGCCAATTTTTAACATTTATTTATACTGTATGCATCAAATTAAAGGTATTTCACTCTAGTATTATCTCTAAAAAGGTCGAACTGATACTAGTCTCGGTTTTAATTATATGCCCGGAACAGCGCTAGCTACCATATTTTGCTGACATTTGTGACGCAACCTGGCGCCGTTGACAGACGATGATCGCGTTTCGATCTTAATTTTACGAACTGGTAAGGGATTTAATTCGTTTGAAATGATTAACGAATATTCTAACAGAGGATGGAATAAACAATACCTTGTATTATCTGCTACGGAAAATTAATAAAACAGGACTTTCTACTTGCAAACCATGGGAATCGGAGCGCACGGCGCTCACATCCGCTAACATTGCTCGTATGTCCGCGTACATTTGCAGTCAAGACAATGACCAGGGCAGGCCCTGCATGCAAATTCAGCGCAAAACAGGCCGTCTTAGAAGCACTGAATAGCGTATTGGAAAAGATTATAGACCTAAAGTTAAAGTAATTTGTCGACGAGAAGTCCCACGAACTCTCCAGCTCTTACGCAAAGAAACGACTGGCAGCGTGCAAGCGTCTGAAGTAGCGCATGGCAGTGCACGGCTGTTGGCAAAATTGAAAGGACGCGGTTTTGCGATTAGAATATATTCATGGTAGGGACCCTACAAACACTCAAAATGATCGTGTCTACGCGCGTTTTAGCAAAAAACGATAGAATTTTCCCGGGAAACGGCGTCATAATGCGTCAGTAATGACAAAAAACGGTAGCTAGCGCTGATCCAAGTATATAATTAAAACCTAAACTAGGATCAGTTCGACTTTTTTAGAGTTAATACTAGAGTGAAATACCTTTAATTTGATGCATCAAGTATAAATAAATGTTAAAAATTGGCGAAGTTATACGCCTGCAAAATCGGGACATTTATGCTGGCCCACCCTGTATATATACATGATTTTAATCAGTCTTCAATTTAAAATTTATAAATTAAAAACTTTCCATAACTGGACTACAACCTCCTTTGAACTAGTCTTTTTGACAACTCACCCTGACTAGACACAGCACTTGTGAATAAGCTGGCGCCCAGCGCTTGGCTTTTGAGTGGTGCTTTAAAAATTTGGAGATTACAATTACGATTATGACAACTACCCAGCCTTTGGATCCCTAGAAGTTGCTAGACCCTGGGCATTTGCGACCTTCCTATTACAGGGGCCTGTGTCAGTCAAGCAGCATTAACTGTCATTTGAAAAATGTGACCTAGAGTTTTATTACCTGCAACTGTGACTCAACAAGGACTGTTTATCATTGTATGAACAGGTACAAAATAAGCCAACCAGCAATGAAACAACGTCCCTTCTGTCCAATGACACAAAATTGTGTCCCTGTTTTAACTTATCTTACCAAGGTGAAAAAATCCACGTCAAGATGTTTCTCTATGCTAAACGGATAAAACATTAAATCCCAAGAAAATAAGTAAATAACATGTACATAACAGATGAAAGAACATTTCAATCCTTCTTCAAGGAAAAGGGAGACCCAAAAGGGGCACTGGGCCCGACGTCTAAGCTAAATGAAACAGAAGATTAATATGTAAACCGAAACAAGAAGTAGGATGAATTGAAGTGTGTTCAATCTTTCAGTCTTCATTTAGATAAGCACTCCGAAGCCACTTAAACTGGGAGTATGTAGGTGCAGACGTGATATTAATGGTGCAACGTATTCCAGATTTTTGGACTATTGCAATAAATAGAGAATCAGCGTTAACTAGTACGTGAGTAAGATACAAACAAACCTCTAGGCAATCTTGTATAATTTATTTAATTTCTTGTATTTGTTATAGCGCCCCTCAAGCTCCCTACTCAGAGGTGCTCCCAACTTCAGCGCGGACACCTCATCGAAGTTTCATGCAGAAGTGCACGAGCAATTGCAAGTGAAGGAGTTGCTCATGGTTCCAACGTGGCTGCTTAAGGTGCATTCGAACCTGGAATCCTTCGGCTCCAAGGCACCGAATCCACCACAACACCATGCCCCACAATGATCATGCATAATTTGCATATAATTATACTACTCTAATCAGAGAAAACATCAGGTAGGAAGTTATTAGAAAATGTTTACATAAAGTTACGCACTAAATAGCAGTTCCTATATTTTCAAAATGTCATTGTTCATGAAACGAACCTGCATGATCATGTCCAGCCAGACTTTGGTTGCTGAAAACAGCGGCACTTGATCTGCCAGAGTCAACGCTCGTCCAATGTCCCGTGAATGGATCAGAGTTCATGACATGCAACAGAAGATGAAGAAGAAATCCAGCAGAACTCAGAGTTTTCTACGGTCATCAAAAGAACACAGACATCTATCGAATCAGCACACGATGAATGCATGTAATGACAATGAATTGTTACCTTCTACAAGACAATGAATTGTCTAAGATAACAATTCATTGTCTTGTAGAAGGTAACAATTCATTTTCTTGTAGAAGGTAACAATTCATTGTCTTGTAGAACACAAGGAATTGTTACCTTCTATAAGACAATGAATTGTTACCTTCTATAAGACAATGAATTATTATCTTCTACAAGACAATGAATTGCTACCTTCTACAAGACAATGAATTGCTACTTTCTACAAGTAACACATCGTTACCTCTCTACACATAGCAACGATGTAACAAATTGTCACTTTTCAGTGAGTAATGCAACACATGTTTATACCTCTCTACTGTTAACTCTATATTGTCAACTCTTTGTATTGTATAGTTATATTCGTTTATTGGACAAATAATTTGCTGTCAAAACACAGCAATTAGTTCTAGGGGTAACCAACGGTTACCTGTGATCCTGTTACCTATTCATTAACACCTCTCTAGTGGTAGCTCCTTCAGCATGGTTGAAGCTAAGACAAAGATGCAAATTTATGAAAACTTCTATCCAGTGAAAAACATCTTTTTAAAGCTCCCAACTTGCTCTCAATTTTCAAATTTCAATTTTAAAATAAATTTATAAGAAACTTGTACGTCATTGCCGTTTTGGTGGGCCAGTTCAAAGCCAGGGCTGAGGAGGAGGGCAATGCTATTCATCTTGACTACAGTGACAAAGTATCATTAAACAGAAACTACTGCCAGTGGAGACATCATGTGGAGAGCCAAGTTAATGGTCATTGTGAAAGAAAACAATAGAGACAGGTGTATATAATTATATACACATAGATATGACTTGTAAGTGCACTTGTTGTTATTATAGCGCCCCTTCAAGCACGCTACTCAGAGGCGCTCCCGACTGCAGAGTGGACGCTGCATCGGAGTTTCACGCCGAAGTGCTGAGCAATTGCGAATGAAGGACTTGCCCAAGGTCCCTACGCGGCGACTTGAGGTGGATTCGAACTTCGAACTTTCCGGCTTCAAGGCAACAACACCACCACTACATCACCAGTTCACCCCGCCCCACTTCTGTTCACTTCATATGTACATACATATGCTATACCAATAGGCTCAACTTCCTGAACATGCTTGAGCATAAATGCTCTTCATTGAATATAAACACACTCCTTTAAACATAAATAGCCTACTCTCCTTTGCACACAAATACTCTCCTTTGTACACAAATACACTCCTTTGAACACAAATGAGTTTCTCTTTTGAACTTAAACATCTAGTTTTGACTCTCCCCAAATTTAGGTAGAGCTATTGTATAAGGATCTTGACAAAGGCAATTTGGTAAGGAATCAAATTTCATTTTTGCATTGTAGAAAAGAGTTGTGCAAAGTTGTACATTAGTCGAAGGTCCCTGCAAGGTCTCTACACCGTAAACACCTAGGCTACTTGACAACCTATTCGGTTGTAGGGCCGTCCATGATCCATCTGGAAACACTTCCATCCTTCAAAGCTGAGCTTATTACATCTGACCAATCAAACTTTGCCCCATATATCTCTCAAGTCTTTTCCTTTTTTGCCGTGGTTGGGCTGGAAGGAAAGCTCCCGAGCAGTTTCCCTTAAGGAGCGCTATGTAAATACATAGAATGAATTGATGACAGTGCTCACTCAAATCACATAAATTATAGGTGTGCAACATGTCTAAAGCAGCCTCATCGCGGGTAAAAGGTTTAACCTTCAAAATGACTGTATGGAGGTTTTTAAAGCAAAAAAGCTAAACAAACCTCAAGAATTTTCAGTTCCTACAATCCAGATGTGATGACGATCCAGTGAATTTTAAAGCATCCAGTCGCGTAAACTACGACCATTTAGGTGGGTACGACACAATAAAAGGTAGAAAAGAAAATATCCGTAGCTGCAAAATATAATTGTCTTGATTGGTCGGATACTTGGGCGTCAACTGTAGACCAAGAAAACACACAAACCTCATCTAAAATGTTTATGTCCTTTAGTCGACCGAAACAGCCTTCACATCTGCCGCACTCGCCTGCGCTGCTGACTCAACGTACGCGAGCAAAACATTATTAGATTGACAACACCACACACACTCACATACACACACTCACACACCATCCCACTCACCATCACCATCCCACTCAGATGCATCTGCCGACGACCGTGTTTCTAGGTCACGTCTATCGACTTCTTCCTCCTCCTCTGACGTTGTCCGATCAATAGTTAGATATCGATCTGTGGCTGAATTCAACAGAATTCAAGTTATTCAACGATGCTCAGTTTTGTGTGCTCTCCTTCCAAGCGTACAGCTACGTACGTCAAGCAAACAAACCAGACACGGTTGGCTATTACAGAACCCATGCATGGCCTGCATTAGCGCAATTATAAGAATTGAGGACAATTTCACCTGTTGGACTAGAGTCAATAAAGTAGGCTTAAAATTTAGCTCAACACTTTCAAACGAAGCAATTTAACATGCTATAACAAGTGCACATACAAACATAGGCCTAGTGTGCAGTTATGTAGGCCTACTATCCTAGCTATACCTCCATCTATAGTATTAATATATTATTATCTTAATTAGATGCCTACCTGTCAATGACTGGGTGCCTAGTCATGTGACCAATGGTCATTACACCGATGGATGCAAATAGGGAGGTGTATGATGAACGTAATAATTTATTAAGTGTCTCCACAAACTTTTTTTCATATTTTCTGGAATATTTTTTCATCCCAAGTCCCCATTTAGGTTCTTTATGTTATGAACAGGACCTCAGACAGACAGACAGACAGACAGACAGACAGACAGACAGACAGACAGACAGACAGACAGACAGACAGACACTAAATGAATGATGAAGACCTGTAGGCCTATAAAACTCGAGGTCATAAAACGCGCGAGAATTTTGATTGTATTTGTTTTTTGACGCTCTGCAACCTGGCGAATGCAAAATAAACAATTCCCCAAAACGTACGTGTGATTTAGGCCTACGAGAAACTTGCTTTAACTCTCGAAAGCGATCGTTAGATCACATGTAAGCACACCTAAGTATAAGCTCAGGATTAAGCCTTGGTTTTGTAAAAGCAAAATTATGACAACAATTTGAATTTAATTGAGAGGAAAGGATCGTGACACAGACAGATAAGCGATGCTTCCCTATGGTATATGATTATATTTTTCATCAATCCGACTTCTATGTACCTTGGCATGACTCATTCTCATCAAGCCGGTATCACGAAACGGAGTATCCCCACTGAAAGCTATCCGGGGGGATGAATTAATCTATCCCCCCGGATGGAATTAACCGGTCTATAGGCCTACTATCCGGAGGATAAACCATTATATCCCCTTTTTTAAAAATGCGCATAATAAATTTTTTTAATGCTGTAATCAAAATTTAAAGTGACTCTAATTGGTTTAAGTGTCCTAAGCAATGCTCAGATAAAGGCAACTCGAATTTATTTAGTGACTCTAAGTGTTCTTAAGTGTTTTAAATGTTTTAAGTGCTCTAAAAACAGGGCAAACAAATTATCTAGTAGGAATAAACATACCTGTAAGTGTCATTGTTCAAAAAAGCAGATTAAAATTGATTTGCAAAAAAAATACACGCGGAAGCGGTTTTCTCGATTTTTTAATTTGGGGGGATACAATTAATACGGGGAATACTCTATTTCGTGACACCGGCATAAATTTAGGCAAGAATTCGTTTAATCAATCCAGCTACCATTTTGGGCAGAACTCTTTTTTTCAATGAAACTTCTATTTAAATAACCATTATTTCTCAGTAATCCTGGTAATCCAGTCCTAATTAATTTCAGCAAGAGCATTTATTCACACTTCTTCAATAAAAAAACTGTTTTAATCAATCATGGGCCTACACGTATCTAGGAATAATTCTGTTCGATCAAATCTAAAATAATTATTTAGAATGCTTGTGATCTGATAAGCGATCAAAGTGATCTATAAATATATTGATTGATTGATTGATTGATTGATTGATTGATATAGGTTAGGTCTACAAAAAATTAATATGCTTGTCATCGAACGCTTCTTTTCATGTTTTGCTATATTAAAACGGCATGGCAAGGTCAACGTCAACTATACCTTGGCAGTCAACAGATGTTCAACACTGGAACTGAGCCTAGGCCTACATAACTATAGCCCTAGCTGCTACTTGCTACAATTAGTATGCCACTGCATCTTGTTTAGCATATTATACTAAAGTAGTGTAACGGGGGGGGGGGTTGTAAGCGTGGCAACCCTCGAAGTGCTCCTCGTCCGTTGAAAACCCCACTCAGCTGTCGTCAGGATGGCCGTCCAGATGATCAGTTGGAGAGGGGTCTGTCCATATGTCGCGCGTGTCGTTTCAGGAGGGGAAACGTAAGTTCGCCTTCGTGGTCTATCGAAGGTAGCAGCTCCCTCCGATCGAATCGCCCCAACTCAACAGAACAAGACGATGTCCAAACAGAAGACGCTTTATTCATCAAGTGACACAGCAGTCGAAACGGATCGTCACACAGTGGTCACACGGTCGTCACACGTCGTCGTACCGTGCCGTCGCCTGTCTCTCGAACCGAGGAATCGGACAACTAGCCGACTGATTAACTACTCAACTAAACTTCACTTCACTCTACAGAACTCCCTGGTCTGAACTAAGCTTCACCTCTAACTAAAACCTTTAGTCAACTCCGCCAAACTGAACTAAATCTGACTTAAAGCCGAGCCTCACTCAACTAAAACCTCAACTCAACTAAGCCTCTGTCTTCGACTGTTCTCAACGAAGCTTAGCTTCCTACTGAGCTGACGGAGCTCCTTATATATCCCTAAAGAGGCTAAAGAGGCAAAGAGGCAAAAGAGGCTAAAGAGGCAAAAGAGGCTAAAGAGGCTAAAGAGGCAAAAGAGGCAGAAGAGGCTAGGCCAACGAATGGCGGGAAACAAAGAGGCTAAAGAGGCTAAAGAGGCAAAGAGGCAAAAGAGGCTAGGCCAACGAATGGCGGGAAACAAAGAGGCTAAAGAGGCTAAAGAGGCAAAGAGGCAAAGAGGCAGGCCAACGAATGGCGGGAAACGAAGGGGCGGACCTTCCAGACAATGGGACACCCCAATTTTCGCCACAGTAGGCTAACTTTGCCAGAAAAGTTGGTAATTCCAGTCTCACCAAACAAGATCGCAGTAACTTTCAAACGTTTATAATAATTACAGTCATAAATTAATCGTGAGGCGCGGTGGTGTAGTGGTGGCATCGTTGCATTGAAGCCGGAAGGTTCGAGGTTCGAATCCACCTCAAGTCGCCGCGTAGGGACCTTGGGTAAGTCCTTCACTCGCAATTGCTCAGCGCTTCGGCGTCTCGACAACATAATATTATTCCTCAAATATTTGTGGAAACATACATAAATGAATAACTAAGCTGTTTGGAATCATCTAAGAGTTAGACGATCGATGGGTTCTATGTGGCATTGTAAAATTTCTATAGCAGAAAATCGCACGAGTCACAATATAATCGCCAGATGTCAGATGATTAATTCTCTTTTATCCAGCTTCATAATGCCTGATTTTTAGAATTTTGTCATTCGCCATATTGTGTAAACGTATAGAAGAGTTTAAGATTCTGCGTTAAGTTCAATATTTTTTTGTCATCTGGTGAGATTTTGTAACTGGTGCTGATAAGATATTTCACACTATTAATACCTGAAAATTGAGGATCTATGTGGTGCGATTTCGGTGAAAATGACTAGACCCAGTATGACATCCACCCATTTGTGAGGGACGCCAATGGTATATTCATATGTAGGTGAAGTATATTTCGAGTGCCAATTATGGGAATCGGCCGACGCCTACGTTTGGATAGGATATAATAATGCAGCGTTACCTACATTTTAACGTATCTTATTATATAACTGAATCTTTCCTGTGTGTTTAAGTGTATTTTATAATATTTCATTTATCTGGTTACGTAAATCGAAATTGTATTGATAAAAATAATTCTTTGTGTAAAGGGAATGTGGACTGGTGAACGGAATTTTTTACATCGAAAATGAATTTGGATTGATCAGAAGAGTTTCTAGTGAAATTAGGAGCTAGATTGACGAAAATTATTGTTTTTATTATTTAAATGGAATGATGACAAGATTTCTCTGGTCACATAAAAGTTAAGATGATGGATGAAAAGATATTTTTGAACAACTACAAGTCAGATTTATGCAGTGAATTCTTTTTCGTAAATTGAAGTTGGATAGATGAAAAGATTTTTTGTGTTAAAACGGAAGTTGAATTGATGAAAATAATTTTTTACATTGAAATAGAAGTTGCATTGATGAATATAGCAGATGGATTCATGAAATAATATTTGCGTAAATTGAATTGAATCAACGACAGTTATAATGAAACTCATTTAAATATTTAAATAATAAAAAATTCGAAATTACTGGATTTTGTTCTACATACATATTAATTAAATGCCATAAAATGCAGTTTTATGCGAGATCATACCAATCCTAAGAGCGAACTTTTAATTTCTATGCACTACTATATATATATATATATATATATATATATATATATATATATATATATATATATATATATATATATATATATATTCGTTTAATGTGAAAAAACAGGTTGACAAGAACGCAACTCAGTAAAAGTTTATACTCTAAAGTTAAGCGCAAATTGCCAATGCCATGGGCACCTCATGGAATGCACGTGTACAAGTTTTATATGGTATTAAAAGTGAATATGTGATGGTAAAAGACTAAAGAAACTTTGGGCTTCTTTTGAGCTTGGCACTGTTGTATTAATCCTGTGCAGTGATAGAAATTTTGATAATTTTGGTGATTTCAAGCACTGTTGGGCACCATGTTCACAATGTAGTCGCCATAGACTCTGATAGAATAGAGTGATGCTACTTTACAGTAGTCTCCTATATTGCAGTTCTCTAAAATGAGTAAGTAATTAGTTATGAACGCACTATATTCTGAAGGTGAAATGTTAACTTTTATTTTTTTAATTTATTTTCATGGTACTTTATCTACAAAGTTAAAAGAGAACTACTATTTGGTCCAGTACCAATTAACAGTGTTTACTTACTTTTGTTCCTTGAACTTGCAGCACATTAGACTGAAGAGGCAACCAACTGATTTTTCCTCCAAGTTTTCTTCCTAATCTGCTCTTGGCAATAACGACACTAGAATCCTTGTGTGCCATTGGCCAAGGGGAGAACAGTGATGGCGGAAAGCATTAATGGAGACAGACTTTGTCGTGAGGTTTGTATCAACCACGTTAAGGATGAAGCGTCAGATGAATTCCAACTGCATGTGAGTGCAACTGAGTGGCTGACATCTGTGAAGGACGATGAAAAGACGTCGAATGAAAGGCGTTTATATCAATGCCAGTTGTGCAGAGTAAGATTTCGGTTTGCTTGTCACTTGAAGAGACACATGGAAATGCATGCGGGGAAGAAGCGGCACAAGTGCCACGTGTGTCAGAAGACGTTCTCGGTTGCGTCGTGTCTGATACGACACATGAAAAGCCACACTGGAGAGAAACCGTACAAATGCCAGTTCTGCCAGAAATCGTTTACATTGATCAAATATCTCAAGGACCACAAGAAAACTCACACTGGAGAGAAGCCGTTCCCGTGCCCGCTATGTCCAAAGGCGTTCACGCAATCTGTCCATCTGAAGCGACATGTAAGTGACCATACGGGTGAAAAGCCACACGGGTGCCACATATGCGAGAAAACTTATGCGCTAGTTTCCGATCTGAAAACTCACGTGATGAAATCGCATAACGGAGAAAAGCTCTACAAGTGCAAGTTATGTCCGAAAATGTTTGCTTTTCCTTATTCCTTGAAGGCTCTCGTGAGAACACATACTGGGGATAAACCATACAACTGCCAGGTTTGCCAGAAGTCATTTGCTCAGCTGAGTGTTCTGAACCATCATCTGCTTATCCATACCGAAGAGAAACCGCATCGATGCCAGTTGTGTCCGAAAGCTTTCAGACATTCGATATATCTGAGAAGACACATTAGCAGCAGCCATGCCTCTGAAAAGCCACACAAATGTCATGTATGCGAGAAAACATTTTCAGTGTCTTCTGACTTAACGAGTCATTTTGCAGAAATGCATGATGGGGAGAAGTCGTACAAATGTGATTTGTGTTCGGAAACGTTTGCGGTACGTCGTGACCTGATAACCCACATGCGAATGCATACTGATGAGAAACCAGTTGAATGCCAGTATTGTAATGAAACATTCTGTTCAGCTTCTGATCTTAGCGTTCACATAAGAGCAGATCATGCAGAGGAAAATCAGTACAGATGCGATTTATGCGAGAGATCATTTCCAAGTAAGAGTTTTCTCATAAAGCACAAGAAGACGCATACTGGACAGAAGCCCTTTCGTTGCTCGCTATGTCCGAAAGCATTCATGCAATCGGTACATCTGAAAAGACACACGAGTCTGCACACGGGACAAAGACCGTACGAATGCGTAACATGTAAGAAGTCCTACGCATTACCGTCCGACCTAAAGACGCATGTCATGAGAAAGCATACAGGGCAGAAGCCGCACAAATGCGAGATCTGTCCGAGTGCGTTTGCATTTCCTTCTGCCCTCAAGGAGCACATGAGAACGCATACTGGAGAGAAGCCGTATAAGTGCAAGCTGTGTGAGAAGTCGTTCACACAACTAAGATGTCTGAATGACCACAAGTTTACTCATACTGGAGAGAAGCCATACAAATGCCAGTTCTGTCCGCAGTCCTTCACTCAGTCTCTGCATCTACAGAGACACGTAAGTAGCCATACGGCCGAAAAACCGCATAAATGCAACGTATGTCAGAAGGCGTTTGCCGTAACGTATGACCTGAAATCACACATGATAATTCATGCTGAAGACAAACCATACAAATGCGAGATATGCTTGGAAACATTTCCAGGGTCTTCCAATCTGACAGTTCACATGAGAACGCACAGTAGGGAGAAACTGTACAAGTGTCATTTCTGTCAGGATACATTTTCGGGCATAGCTGATCTTTCCGTTCACATAAGAACCCACGATGGAGAGAAAATGTACAGGTGCCAGGTATGCCAGGAAACATTTGTGGGAACTGCTAATCTGATGGTTCATCTGAAAATGCATACTGCTGAGAAACTATACAAGTGTCAGTTATGTCAAGAAATACTTCTTGGAACTTCTAATCTGCTGGCTCACATGAAAAAGCATACTGCTGAGAAAGTTCAGAGATGTAATTTGTGCCAGGAAACATTTTCTGGCTTTTCAGATCTTGCCATTCACATGAAAACCCATGGTGCAGAAAAGCTGCACAAGTGTAATGTTAGTCAGGAAACATTTTCGAACATTTCAGATCAAAAGGTTCATGTGACAACCCATACATTGGAGAAATCATACAGTTGCCAGTTATGCCAGGAAACGTTTGTGGAATCTTCGGATCTGGCAGCTCACATGAAAACACATATTTCAAAAAGACTATATGAATGCAATTTCTGTCAGGAAACATTTTCCAGCATGTCTGATCTGACAGTTCACATTAGAGCCCATACTGTTGAGAAACCGCACAAATGCAGTTCATGTGAGGAAGCGTTCTCTGGCATTTCTGATCTGGCAGTTCACATGAAAGTCCATTTTGGAGAGAAATCGTACAAGTGTGAGGTATGCCAGAAAACGTTTGACGAATCGTCTAAGTTGACATTTCACATGAAAACCCATTGTGGAGAAGGGAAATTCAAATGCCAAATATGCCCGGAGACGTTTTCCGGATCTTCCAATCTAACCGTTCACCTGAGATCTCATGCTGGAACGAAGTCACTCAAATGCCCGTTATGTCCCGAGATGTTTTCCACTGTCTCCACCCTGACTGTTCATGTTAAAAGCCACAGTGGAGAGGAACTACACAGCTGCAATGTATGCCAGGAAACGTTTGCAGGAGCATCTAATCTGACTGTTCACTTGAGAACCCATGATGAAGAACAACAAACATACAGATGCCACTTTTGCCAGGAATTCTTCACCAACTCCTCCGATCTGATAGTTCACATGAGAACTCATATGGACGACGAAAATCACCCGTGCCGATTATGTGAGGAAACTTTCACCAGCGCCTCGGATCTGGCTGTTCACAGGAGAACCACCCATCCTGGAGAAAAGCAGCACTTCTGCGACGTGTGCGATAAATCATTCTCGCAGTCGGCTGATCTCAAGAAGCACATAAGATCCCATACTGGAGAGAAGCCATACTGTTGTCAGATGTGTCAGAAGACATTTTCCAACAGTTCAGATATGAAGAAACACATTCGAACGCATACCGGAGAGAAGCCATACAAGTGCCAATTCTGCGGGAAGCTGTTCATGCAGCTTATTTATCTGAAGCACCACAGGAAGACTCACACCGGAGAGAGGCCGTACCAATGTCATATATGTCCTAAGTCGTTCACACAATCTGTACACCTGAAAAGGCACTTAAGCCTACACACGGGAGAAAGGCCGCACAAGTGTCATTTGTGTCAGAAATCGTACGCACTGCCATCGGATCTAAAGACGCATGTCATCAGAAAGCATACCGGAGAGAAACCACACAGATGTGAAGTCTGCAAGAAGACATTCCCATTTCCATCTACCCTGAAGGATCACATGAGGAAACATACCGGAGAGAAGCCATACAAATGCGAGCTGTGCAAGAAATCGTTCATGCTGCTCTGTTCTCTGAACGAGCATAAGTTTACTCATAGTGCAGCGAAGCCGTTCCTGTGCCATCTCTGTCCGAAAGCATTTCCTCAGTCGATGCATCTGACGAGACACATTAACAACCACGCGGCTGAAAAGCCGCACAAGTGCAGCATATGCGAGAAGACGTTCTCGATACCTTACGAGCTGAAGACGCACATGCGAATCCACACAGGAGAAAGACCGTACAAATGCCACCACTGCTCGAAAAGATTCTTGGGATCTTCCGATCTGAGGATCCACATGAGAACCCACACCGGGGAGAAGCCGTTCAAGTGCAAGATATGTTCAAGAAAATTTTCTAACTCGTCTGCTGTTCGGAGGCACATAAAAATTCATACTGGAGAGAGAGCATTTGCGTGTGATTTATGCGATAAGGCATTCATACAGTTAATTCATCTGAAGAATCACATGAAACACCACAGGGACAACTGACAGAAAAGTAAATCTTGATTATCAACTCACAGAATTTGTGAATCCTCAATGTTTTCTGGTACAGTATATGTACTATCAAGACAGACTTCCATGCTGCTAAAATTCTGTTGTACATTCCGTGTTGAAGCCCTATATAAAAATTTGACATGCAAGTTCATATTAAAGGAAGCCAGATATTGCAAGGAACTATTTCAGTTTAACTGTAGCACTAATTAGTGGACTTATTGTAGGAGAGTATTGGTGATGCCAAAAAAGCTCTATCCTCAGGACACCTTTGCTTTACTTTGTTGTTCTAATGTCGGTTGTTTCTGAATAGAGGAAGAGTGAATGCACCGTGCGGTGTGGTCTGTGTGAGGGGAACGATTTCAACGGAGTTACAATTGATTAATTCGCAAAATCAAACAGACATTTTACAGAGATCATGAGAAATTGACACAGGTTTGCCTCATCCTGTGAAATATTGAGCAATCATAGATGTGTCATCATGTACTCAAGAATCGTGGCTTTGAGGGAAAACCGAGTCTTTGATGCATTTCTCATACCACCCATGATCTTCAACTTTCTGTAAAGACCCATCTACGCCACAGATTAAAACCAGATAAAAGTATATTGATAATTGTCGCTGACTCATGTTTTCAGATGAAAAGTCAATTTAGACGTTTAGGTATTTTCCTTCATGTTTGTTTTAGTTTTTCTGCCTTTATTCTTTGAAAACACATATGTAAGATGTTCCTTTTTAGGTCAGTTTCTCTGGTTGGAAAATACTTGAAGTAGCTTGACTCTGACATATAAATTAGTATTTTTGATTGACAGTGAATATGTAAAATAAACTTCAAAACACAGAAGAACATTAAAAGAAAGAAACTGAACTGAGCTTGTGCATATTTTTCATAGAGAAAGAACTGGAATACTAGATGATTAGATGCAATGACTAAAAGAATAAATTTTCATACTATTATTAGCAGAAAAACTGCTTGGAGACAACAAAATGATGGTCTAGAAAGTGAAATTACTCTTGAATTAAAGGGAATGATCAATCCCTTCTGGCGCAAAGCAAGCACAGAAGTTGATTATTTAGGATTTTATTTAGTAAATAATAATTGCCTTTGTGTTAGACAGTTCGCTTATTAATGTCCAATCCATGTGGAGTGGATGAATTGCACACCCAAATGAGATGTTCATTTGATACTGTTCATTTGGGGTACTGCCTGTTATATAATATTATGTTGCCATAATCAATTTTTGATGTTCGTTACTACGTTAGTATGAATGCTTGCCTTGTTTATGCATTTTATATGTATTAAAATGATGTATTATGTTTGGAAATAAGATGGATCTTAATTTACCTAACTGTTCACCCTGAAAGAAATTATGAAGATTGCATCCACTACTTTGTATCCAGACTTCAACATAATTATTGCTTTGACGAAGTCGACTGATCGCATGGACTGATTAGAGCTTGGGTTTGGTTTGGCATTGGTTGCTGTCTTCTGCATTGAGATTGAATTTTCGGACTTGGGATGGACCCGGATTGTTAAACCCAAACTCATTTAACCCTGCAGTTAATTCAAACAATCGCTTTGATTGTTAAACTAACTATTCCAGTTCAGCTTTCAGTCGTAAGGATCAAGTACATCTACACACTCCTATAGTCTTACACCCACTAAAATTTAGCATGTATACTGTTTTTTAGGCATGTACGAAACTCTGGTGGATGCATTCGGGCATATAAATATTTTTCAACCCCAATTCAGATTTGGCATTTGTCGAGGACAACAGCCTTTGTTGTCATAAGCCTAGGTCCTCGTCAAATCTGGAACCATGAGGCCTATACTTGCATGAGCTTTATGTTTGTTAGTTAAGTTGTAGTTAAGAATTTAATATACGTAACTTTTTCTGTATAAATGTTATAATAGTCATAATAACGTCTATTCCCCTTATTTAATCGCATCCACCATCCTGTTCAGCTTCTTCCTGTTATATAGGCCACTACTAAGTGGGACTTGTCTCTTCTGGAGTGCCTACTGCTCACTAATCTATCTCATAACTTCTTTGCGAACGAATTAATACTTTAATTATAACTTGTGTTATACCATGTTCTGTATAATTACGTTTATTGTGGGTTAAATAAATAATTTTGAATGTGAGAAGTTTTGGACTTTACAAATTGACCTTTCGTGCTCTGAAGAAGTAGGCCTACTAGTGTGAGAATAAACATTGACATTTCCACATACAGTAACAGGATTCTGTCCATGAAGATGTCACGACAACTGGTCTACAGACAACTCGTACACGGCAACTGGTGTTCACAGAGAATTTTTTAGTCAATAGTTATTGCCGCTGAAATATAAGCCAGACTGATAAAAAAACGATTGAGAAATGGAAGCTGCACTACGGTATCTCATGGCAGAAATAGAAGCTGTATTGACGAAAATAGAGAAATAGAAGCTGGATTAATGCAAAGAACTAACAAGAAATAAAAGCTGGATAAAGGTTTTTTATACCTAAAATAGAAGCTGGATTGACGAAAATAAAATGGTAGCGGACAAAATGGTACGGACAAAACGGTATGTTTAAATGGAAGCTGGATGAGGGTATTTTATTGCTGAAATAGAGGGTGGATGGCTTTTTGTGGCTGAAGTAGAGCTCTAATGACGAAAAAAGCTTCAGAAAAGAACGCTGGATTGGCGAAACAAATGCTTGAGAAATGGAAGCTGAATTGATGTCTTTCATTCATGTGTTTCATGATGTATCCAACTTCAATTTCAGCCATAAGATTCCTTAAATAAACCTCCATTTGTAATGCATCTTTCATTAATCCAGCTTCTATTTCAGCTATGAAAATACCCTGATACAGCTTCTATATCTAAAGCGTTATTTTCATCAATCCAGCTTCCATTTCATATATAAAAATATCCATGCAGAGCCTTCATCCAGCTTCCATTTCACATGCATCTTTTCATTAATCCAGCTTCTATTTCATAGTTAAAAATTCGCTAATCCAGCTTTCATTTCATCCATACCATTTTGTCTGGTCTCCGTCTCAATCTTGCCTCAATATCTGACTACATGCATTGGGATTTTAACAAAATCAGAACATGTCATTTAGCAAGTCATCAGGTGGAGAAAAGCGATGGCATGAACAGTGTTCTAGAAATTCCTTCTCAGTATCATGCATCTCACCACATATACCACAATCAAAGAATTTTTCTACAAACAGTTTTGCATCCTTTGGTTTATCCATGATGCATA
Source organism: Lumbricus terrestris (assembly GCA_949752735.1). Taxonomy (NCBI): domain Eukaryota; kingdom Metazoa; phylum Annelida; class Clitellata; order Crassiclitellata; family Lumbricidae; genus Lumbricus; species Lumbricus terrestris. The sequence continues at coordinate 37,970,164 of OX457050.1, forward strand.
TGCTACTCAATAAAACGAATGGAACAGATAGGTCAGCAGATGATTCACTTTTCATTTCTAGATCCTGAGACTCTATTCCGGCATGAAGATTAAGCTGACTGGTTGAAGAACTTCCATTGTAGCATGAATATTTTCATCTGTAACTAAAATACTAATCGGGAGTCGGGTTAAGTTTTCCTAAAGAGATGAGACTAGTTTCGAATAGAGAGCCCGATGGGTGATGGATAGAGGGGCCTGAGGAAGGTGATGGTGGGTGACCAGCAAGGATGAAGGAGAAATGGAAAAAGAGCGAAAATGAGGATGCAGACCATTCCAGAGGCGTGGTGCAGTGCCTGACCGTAGCATTTCTTGCAGTTATTCCACATGGTAGAAGAACTGCCCTTACGATAAGGTTTGAGATATTTATTTTATTATTTTTCATTGAGTGTGAATCCTCTGGCAAACTTCATATATTCCTCCTGACATCTCATTAACATACAATGATTAAATGTCTTAGTCTTTGCTCACTCTATAACCAAATGCACTGTGCATAAAAAAAAATCAGGACGTGTAAATTGTAATGAGTCCCTGAAATGAGCTCAAAGAAATAGAATGTCTAGAGTTATATAATAACAATTTTATTATCGCTCGAGAAACATAAATACGATATTCTACAATTACCAATCGGTATACGTCGACGGACGGTGGAATTCACTCCTCAGTCCTCAAGTCAGCAGACAAAAGACTTTGTGTCTTGAAGTGGCAACAAGATGACGAAAGCAACGGTTCTCAAGCATTGTTATCGCACTTAACTATGACACCGTGAAAAAGTGTACGAACAAAGTAATTAGACTTAACTATGACAAACGAAGCACCGAGAAAAAGTGTAATTGAAAAACAGCAGTCAAGAAAACGTCAGTAATATGACATACGCACCTTCGCGCTCTCCTTAAATAGTCCATTTTCTACCGCTATAGGTCTCCCCACTAAGAAAGTTAGTCATGCTTGACTATTGACTAACCTAGGACAAGGTCCGGAATCAGTCGTGGGACTCAACAAATTATAAAAGTCATCAGGTGGACAAAAAGTGATGGAAAGAAAAAATTTGTAGAAATTCCTTGTGAATCCTCTGACACACCTCACATAATATTAGTTCTCCTGCACATCACATTAACATAAAATCATCATTAAATGTTTCAATCTTGCCTCAATCTCTAACTACATGCACTGGGATTTTAACAAATCAGCACATGCCAGTAAACAAGTCATCAGGTGGAGAAAAGCGATGGCATGAACAGTGTTCTAGAAATTCCTTCTCAATTTCAAACATCTCACCACATATACCACAACCAAAGAATTTTTCTACAAACGGTCTTGCATCCTTTGGTGATTTGGTTTTGGCAATTTTTGCAAGACGACTTGTTTTTTCGTTGGAATTAGGATGCTTGTTTCTTGACAAAATTTCACAAGGTTTATCCACGATGCATATGCTACTTAATGAAACGAATCGAACAGAAAGGTCAGCAGATGATTCACTTTTCATTTCTAGATCCTGAGACTCTATTCCGGAATGAAGATTAAGCTGACTGGTTGAAGAACTTCCATTGTAGCATGCTTTACTGGAGGTTTCTTGCTCCTCGTCCATACGAGATCGTCTGTATCTCTTTAGATTTCCAAGATCTGTGAATCCTTTATCACAAGCTCCACATATGTATGACTTCTTCCCAGTATGGGTTCTTGCATGACGCTTTGAAGAACCGACTACTGTAAATGATTTGAGACATAACTGACAATTGTATTGCTTTTCTTTGATATGGGTTCTCATGTGTTTTTTCAGACGAGAAGCTTCAGAAAATGATTTGTCACATAACTGACATTTGTATGGTCTCTCTCCAGTATGGGTTCTCATGTGTGTTTTCAGATAACTACTTACAGTAAATGATTTCTGACATAACTGACATTTGTATGGTCTCTCTCCAGTATGGAATCTCATGTGTCTTTTCAGATAAACAAATTCAGAAAATGATTTCTGACATGACTGACATTTGTATGGTCTCTCTCCAGTATGGGTTCTCATGTGTGTTTTCAGAGAACAACCATGAGCAAATGATTTCTGACATAACTGACATTTGTATGATCTCTCACCATTATGGGTTCTCATGTGTGTTTTCAAAGAACCACGTAGAGTATATGATTTCTGACATAACTGGCAAATATGTGGTCTTTCTTTTGAATGAGTCGTCAGGTGTCTTTTCATATTAGCTCTGTCAACAAATGATTTCTGACATAACTGACATGTGTACAGTCTCTCTCCAGTATGGGTTCTCATGTGTGCTTTCAGACCACTAACATGAGCAAATGATTTCTGACATGACTGACATTTGTATGGTCTCTCTCCAGTATGGGTTCTCATGTGTGCTTTCAGACCACTACCATGAGCAAATGATTTCTGACATGATTGACATTTGTATGGTCTGTCACCATGTCTTCTCATGTGTCTTTCCAAACAAGTGCCTCGAGCAAATAATTCATGACATAACACGCACTTGTATGGTTTTTCACCAGTATGGGTTGTCATGTGTGCATTGAGATTACAAGCTTGAGAAAATGAATTGTCACATAACAGACATTTGTATGGTTTTTCACCAGTATGGGTTCTCATGTGTGTTTTCAGATAACTACCTTGAGTAAATGATTTGTGACATAACTGACATTTGTATGGTCTCTCTCCAGTATGGGTTCTCATGTGTGTTTTCAGAGAACTACCTGCAGTAAATGATTTCTGACATAACTGACATTTGTATGGTCTCTCTCCAGTATGGAATCTCATGTGTGTTTTCAGAGAACTACTTACAGTAAATGATTTCTGACATAAATGACATTTGTATGGTCTCTCTCCAGTATGGAATCTAATGTGTGCTTTCAGATGACCAATTTCAGAAAATGATTTCTGACATAACTGACATTTGTATGGTCTCTCTCCACAATGCTTTTTCATGTGTGTTTTCAGGGAACTACCTACAGTAAATGATTTCTGACATAACTGACATTTGTATGGTCTCTCTCCAGTATGGAATCTCATGTGTGTTTTCAGGTAACTACCTATAGTAAATGATTTATGACAAAACTGACATTTGTATGGTTTTTCTCCAGTATGCGTTCTTATATGAACTTTCAGATAACCATTTCTAGAAAATGATTTTTGACATAACTGGCACTTGTATGATTTCTCTCCAGTATGGGATATCGTGTCTGCTTTCAGATTACTACCTTGGCAAATGATTTCCGACATAACTGGTTTCTCTCCAGTATCAGTTATCATACGTGTTCACTGTTCAGTTCACAACATTTAGTACTTATGGTGGTGCATTTCCAGCGTGCATTCTCACCTTTTGCTGTGCATGAAGTCAGAGAAACTTTTCACATGTTTCTTGCGTCAATGTATAGCTCTGAAAATAAAGTAAGAAATTGATCAGACAATGCCAACTAAATCCTGTAGAATCGGACACACTTGGATTATTTTTTCAGTAGCAATGATAACTGAAGAGGAGATAATCGATGACAGTAGAAGTTCCAGGTGAATATAGCATCTTTGATGTTTTGTCGAAAAATGAAATATAGGTGTTCCAAACAAATTTCCATTTAGATGTTTTAATCTTCAATGTCATTCGTTGCCATCCATTTCTTAAAAAGAACTTCTGGTACTAACTAAATTTAACAACAGCATTTCAGTAATAGATTTCTCAAAACATAAAAGCATCTATACTGTTCATAAAAGAAGGCTATATGCTGTCTCATAAAGGTCAACAATTTATTTCCAGTTGAATGAATAGAATTTTGGTACAAGTATTTCATGTAGGCCTTTAAAATCCTAATTTTTTTACCTTGGTAGTTGCTTGCTGAATCCCACCAGCCAGGTAAAATAAACAGGATGAATTCATTGCATCGATAAAATTGCTTGTACATCACATAAATTATGCATAATCAGGTAATACAAAAATCATCCAACAGATTTCAGTTGTCCACAAAGATAGTTATGTTCTCGTGATCACATCAATTTCCAATACTTTTATGGAACAATTGAAATTTAGATGTCAACCCATTTGACACTGTTATGTTATCTGAATAAAAACACAATTTTTTTGCACAATGGTTAGTGTATGACATGAATGCTTACATGCACTTTTCGATGAGACTGCTTCAATATTCAGTTTCTTCATTCACCGCTGCCACATGTTCAGCCAGTTCACATAATTTGTATAAGACTGGATTTGCTCACTTTTTCAGATGGTTCCTACAGAAATAACAGACTTTCTTTGCTTTCTTCTATTTTGACATTGAAGAAAAATGCCCTTTATTCCACCCAATCCTTCAGCTTCAACTTTTAAGATTCACATGTACAAAATCTCTATTAACATACTTTGAATAACCTAGTGATGTAGCTTTTCCGGAAAGATATTTTTTGAAAAATTTCTGAAAATTGTCCAGAAAGTGAAACCATCAGTTAAATCCGAAGTAGGCAGTGTTCCCTTTTAGAGTCCAAAATTATTTCAATGGTTTCAATGGTCCGATATTATATACTCCGGGTTTAACTGATGGTTTCACTTTAGCGTCCGAAATTATTAATGTCAATCGCCTCATTCAATATTTGCTATCCAACTTCTATGTAGATAACCATTATTATATGAATCCTGCACCAATTTAGGCAAGAACATTTTCATCAACCCAGCTCCAATTTAAGCAAGAATATTTTCATCCATCCAGCTCCAACTAGGCATGAATACTTTCATCTATCCAGCTTCCATTTAAGTAAGTTTCTGCAAACATCCGTAAGTGAACGCGTTAGAATTATGTTCTCATATTGACTACTGCAAAACTGTTCTCATCTTCTCTACAATCTCTATACTCCTATACTATCTCTGAACTCAATGTTGCTGCTAGGCCAATTTCCCGCCTTCCTCGATCAGGGCCGCATTAAGGCTAGTGCGTCTACCATGGAGGCACATAGATCTATAGGCCCTACATGTAATTATATACCGTGTTTCCTAATGAGTATACAATATACAGCCAGGAGATTTCCTTTGGTACGCGTGCAATTGTTTCTAAGGAAAAGTTTCCTACACTAGTAGATGTAGGTCTATACGTGACAGAAGGAACGAACGACTAGCTTCTTCAATTGTTATTTATGTTTATGAGCCCTATGCTTATGTTCCATCCAGTTGATTTTCTTCATTGTTCCCCACGTCCACATTTCGAAAACCTCCAGTTTTTTTATGATTATATCGCATGCTCTCATGGTTCATGTCTCAAATCCAAACAACACCACGTGCACTCCATGTCAATGTTTTATCATCCGTTTCTATGGATCACTGCTTTCTCTTTTCAGTTTATCGTAATTCTTAAATTTAAATTTATAAGTTCCTTCTTCCTATTTTCAGGTCTAATAAAATATAGCATCATATTTCTTTCGCAGACTCCAATAATATCCTGGCAAACCGCTCTTTAGAGCGTCATGATCTTCTTGCACCAATTATCTATAGGTATAGGAATTATTGGAGAAGAGTAGACCTACACAGTGAAAGAGATCGAGACAAAGGAAGTGGGTAGGACACAGGTTGTGGGCAGACTCAGTGTGAAGAACGGTCATGAAGGGAAAAAAGGGAAGCGAACAAGATGAGGACCACGACAGGTTACCGTAAAATGGGGTAACATTGGCACTGCGGGGTAACTTTGGCGCAGGGATCCAGGCTATGCATTATACACAGAGAACCGTGTTAATACGCGTACATGGCAAAAAACTTGGAGTCATCGCTTCTCATGCAACCTAGAATTTGATGAAGTAGACTTGACGAGAGCTGAACCACATGTTGAAAGCGACTGATGCCGCAGTTTTTGGTTACCAGGTAACACATTTTTTGTTTTCGGACGATACAAGCTCAAAACTGTTATAAAATCGGTATCCTTGGAAGGATTTCTGATTTGTAAAAAGATTTGGGCTTGTCCCATGTGCGCAATACGTTTTAAAAACGTTCTAGGATGATAAAGTTACCCAGGATGGGTCTAAAATTGATCTCACGTTGAAATAATACATGGTGCCAAAGTTGCCCCTAACCCGGGGTAACTTTGTCTTTTTTTCCAAATATTTTTAAAGCACAGAAATAATTTTTTCTAAATTTTCAAATTTTAAAGGGTCGTAGGTACCATTCATAATGCTCATAGTTTAAAAAATCAAGTCTTTTGCTCAACTCGTTTAGGTGCTATCTCACAAAAACCCTCCAAAATATGCCAATGTTACCCCATTTTACGGTATGTATAATAGCATATGGATAGGCCTATGGAAAGTTTGAGGAAGAGGCATCTTACATTTCAGCCAGCCTCGGAGGCAGAAAACTAGAGAAGAAGATGATATATATTATCGCTCACGTACAAAAACTTGCAAAAATACTAACGTACGCTCCGAATAAAGTATAATCCACGGTAATCCTACAGTTTAGGTGCTTTTATTATTTTGCACTGTTATACGGGATAGTTATCAGCAATAGTTTGAAGGAAGACATTGAAAATGTTTTCCCCTTTGAACTATAAAAGAAAGCTGAAATAGAAGCTGGATTAATGAAAAACGCATGAGTAATAGAAGCTGGATTAATGTTTTAACAGATCTGAAACAGAAGCTGGATGAATGATAAAACTCTTAAGAAATTGAAGCTGGATGAATGATAAAAAGTTCTACATGGAAGCTGGATGAAGGTTTTCTATATTTTAAATTGAAGCTGGATGAATGATAAAAAGCTTAAGACATGGAAGCTGGATGAAGGTTTTCTATATTTTAAATAGAAGCTGGATGAATGATAAAAAGCTTTAAAAATGGAAGTTGGATGATGGAGATATTGGTAAACGTGTATTTTAGCGTCGTAAATTAATTTCACGCTTATTATGGCACAAAAAGCGCCTTAAAATATTTATGCCAACGTGCTATCGCCTAACTGATATATTATTATACTTAGAATTTGTTAAAAAGAAGGAAATCGATTGAAAAATTGTAAAAATTTTGTCATAACAAATCGCCGATCGAAGTTGTTATTCAATTCTGACCCTTTCCGGAAGTTGCGTGCGGCAAGTGTGCAATAAGACAGCAGGCAAAAATAAATAAGTAAGTAACATTCATCCAGCTTCTATTTCTCTAACCTTCAACCAGCTTCCATTTCACCTATAGAGAGCCATCACCCAGCTTCTACTTCATCTATAGAGAACCTTCATCCAACTTCCATTTCCATAAAAGTCCAGCTTTTTTAATTGCATCAGCTGTTTTATGACTCCAACTTCTGCTTCAATTATGATTATTTTTCATCAATCCAGCTCCAATTTAAGCTAGAATATTTTTATTAACCCAGCTTCTATTTCTCGCCCGTTATTTTCGTCAACCCAGCTTCTATTTCAGATATAAGAATGCCATCATCCAGTTTCCATTACTTAAGCGTTGTTTCATCAATCCGACTTCTATTTTAGATCCAGAAATACCTTCATCCAGCTTCCATTTCTCATTTTGAACTTAGGCCGAAGTCTTGACGTACATGTTTTTTATAGTCGCATGGACCAATATACGTCGATGGTTTGTGCGGCGTACTTCCGGGCAATTGTTGTGGTTCAATAGCGATTTGAACGGTGATTTCGCATGGGATATGTGACATTTTAAAAACCTATTTTCTGTCAATATTCTTCTCCTTTCCAAATTTTAAGTGTGCTGTTGCATTAGTTGCTGAAATGTACGTCTTCAGAAATAATTTACGGCGTTTTTTGTGCCATTATATGCGTGAAAATAATTTACGACGCTAAAATACAAGTTTACCGAGATATTATGTGAAATCGAAGCTGGATGAACGAAGAAGACGCGCTTAAATAGAACCTGGATTGACGAAAATAACGCGGGAGATATATAGGCTGGATAAATGAAAACATATTCTCGCGCCAAAACAGCGACCAAAGACTAGTGTTGAAGAAAGTAATGCAAAATAATAAAAGCACCTAAGCTGTAGGATTACCTAATTCACAATACTGAAATAAAACCTTTTACCCTAACATATACCAGAATTATATCGCTGGCAGGATTTTTCTACACCTCCAATGTATTTTTTAATCCTACGTGCGGAATATTATTTTGAAACGACGAGACGCTGAAAACCAGGAGTATATAATATTGGATTCTACCTTAAAATTAATTTCGGACTCTAAAAAGGAACATTACCCCGGAGTATATATTAGTGGATGCTACCATTGAAACCATTGAAATAATTTCGGACGCTAAAAGTAAACATTACCGATGGCAAAGAAACAGATTTAAGCCATCATGTACTTTTTAGCTGCAAACTATTAGCCCTCTGTGACAATATTATTTTCATCGACAATCAAAAATCTGCTGAAAAGAGCTTACCAGAACAATGTCATACTTATTTGCATTTAAACTGAAATCTGATTTTTACGTCCATCCGTACAAAATGGCCATCGATTTCATATGCCAGTTTCTCAAGTGTATACTGTTCAATTGTACTAGAAGCGGGCTTGAGCACGTATTGTTCTGTCATCTAGTGAATGATAGCTATTCACCCACAAATTTACGCCTGCAACGCAGCGGTGTCACGACAACTCGTCTACCGACAACTGATCCAGAGCTTGAGAAATGGAAGCTGGATGAAAGTTTTTACAGGTGAAATGGAGGTTGCATGGATGAAAAAACGCAAGAGAAATGGAATCTGGATGATGGCTCTTTTACAGGTGAAATAGAAGCTGGATTGACGAAAATAGCGTATGAGAAATAAAAGCTGGATGAAAGTATTTCTTGATCTGAAGTAGAAGCTGGATTGATGGGAAAACGCTTAAGTAATGGAAGCTAGATGAGAGTATTTTATATATCTGAAATGGAAGCTGGATTGATGAAAATAACGGGTGAGAAATAGAAGCTGGATGAAGGTATTTTTTTAGATCTGAAGTAGAAGCTGGATGCATGTCGAAATACACGAATAAAATAATCAATCCAGCTTCCATTTAGGCTAGAAAACCGTTTTCATAAATATTATTCGTCTGTAGACCAGTTGTCGTTAGACCAATTATTGTCCGGAGACGAGTTGTCGGTAGACGAGTTGTTGGTGGACCAGTTGTCGACTTGTGGTGAAACCCAACGCAGCGCCGTCGCCGACGATTTTTCTTGATCGGCGCGCCACCGCAAAGGAGTTGTGGGGAGGGGGCGATGATAAATGCGGGCAGCGGCGCCCGCAGGCGTACGCAAGTGCGTACAGCAGCGGCGCCCGCATACGTACGCACATACGTAAGTGCGTACAGCGCGATGACCCAAAAAAGGTCATCACTTTTTTCGGCGGATAGAAAAGGTATGTTTTTTGGAGAATTCTAGGTTGATGATTAAAAAAAAGTCATCAGTTTTTTCGTCGACCTAACGAAAAAATTTTCCTGTTCGCCCCTCCATCGAAAATTTCTGTGCGTACAAGAAAAAAATCCTGCGGGCGCCGCTGAATGCGGGTCTACTTGTGGGTTTGACCACCCCAGAAATATTACTCTAATTATACGTCGTCCCGGGTTTTACGACCCCACCGAAATATTACTCTTATTATACGTCGTCCATTACTTTAAATGAAGTGACGTAATGAATATATTACAATATTTTCGAAATCTAGTAAATAAAGACTGGATAAAGGTTATTTTACAGGTGAAATAGAAGCTGGATTTGGGGAGAATGACCAGGTCTTCATAGGTGAAATGAAAGTTGAATGAAGATACCCTTACAGGTGAAATAGAAACCGGATTCATGAATTGAACGTCTCAGAAATGGAAGCTGGATAATGGACATAATAGGTGAAAAACCGCGAAATCGAAGCTGGATTAACGAAAAACACGCTGAGAAAATAGAATGAGAATAAAGGTGTGTTTATGCCTGACAAAGAACTTGGATTGATGAAAATAACACATTAGAAATGGAAGCATGATGGTGTGTTGTATTCTGAAATAGAACCTGGATTGACGAAAATAACACTTGAGAAATGGAAGTTGGATTAATGAAAAACGGCTGTGTAATTGAAGCTGGATAAATGTATTTTTATATCTTAAATGGAAGCTGGATTAAGGTATTTTATATGTGAAGTGGAAGCTGGATTAATAAAAAAAACGCTTGAAAAATGAAAGCTGGATGAAGGTTTCTTAAGGGTGAAATAGAAGCTGGATTAATAAAAGAAACCTTGAAAATGGAAGCTGTTTTCGATTTGTGGCGAGTATGCAGAGTTGATTCAACATTGCTATGACCCCAGGAATGAATTTCACTCACGAAACAGTTAGGCCTAATCATTCTCGAATTTCGTGGATCCAGACACAGACCTGTGCAAATACTCAGCGCATCGAAAGATCATGGAAAAAGCTAAAGGGCGTAATAAGCGACACAATGGAACACACAGACATATTGTTGGATTCATACATGTGTGAATACATCCACCACTATAGATATGGGGAGGATGGCATCCGCGTTCACGAAGCCCGGGTCAATCCGGGCGCGCCCTCCCTGTGAGTACCTTCGGGGAAACTAAGGATGACACCAGCTGACCGAATTCATCCGAATCCCGGTCCACGCTCCGACAAGACCTGGAGCAGCAGCATACGCGAAGAAGACTATAGATATTTCGGCAATCCTCCTAAGTCCGGTGTAAAGGTTTCAAATTACCCCCTCTTAAACATTACCCCCCGGTAACTTGAAACCGTTGTAAAGGTTTCAAATTACCCCCTCCTAAACATTACCCCCCGGTAACTTGAAACCGGTTTCAGATTACCCCCCGGAAACTAGATTTGCATCAATCATCGCATTTATTGAACCTAAAAAATCAGAAAAATCATCCCGCTTCTTGTTTTGGTCTGAAGATTTTCATCCGTCATCCCACTTCGTGGTTTGCTATCGATATTTTGATCCGAAAAAAATAATAGCCTCGAAGCCATTTTCTCCATGTAAACTTCAGCGGCGAATAGTATTTTAGTTACAGATGAAAATATTGATAACAAACCACGAAGTGGGATGACGGATGAAAATCCTCAGACCAAAACAAGAAGCGGGATTAATTTTTTGATATTTTTAGTGCAATATATGCGATAATTGATGCATTTTACCGTTTGCAGGGGGGTAATGTTTAGGAGGGGGTAATCTGAAACCTTTACACCGGTTTCAGATTACCCCCCGGAAACTAGATTTGCATCATCGCATTTATTGCACACACAAAATCAGAAATATCATACCGCTTCTTGTTTTGGTCTGAAGAATTTCATCCGTCATCCCACTACGTGGTTTGCTATGAATATTTTGATCGAAAAATAATAATAGCCTCGAAGCCATTTCTCCATTGTATCTTCAGCGGCGATTAGTATTTTAGTCACAGATGAAAATATTGATAACAAACCATGAAGTTGGATGACGAATGAAAATCTTCAGAAAAAACAAGGAGCGGGACGATTTTTCCTTGAGCATCAGTCATTCTTTAAATGCATAAACTTCTTTTCAAATGGAGTTTCTGTGCTGACTGAACCTCTGAATAATCATTACGCCAGAGGTGCTATATAAATATATAGATACATAATATCATATCCAGCATATATCGATAACATTGATACAAACATTTTTTAACATTTAAAACAAAACCTGTCAATTGATTTCCGTCTCATTCAAATATTTTAATTTGTTTGTCTGGTCTTTTCCTCTAGCACACTTTTCCAGAATGAGATATTCATGAGTGAAATGTTGTAAGATTTTGTACGTTTTTTAAAATGTTTTATAAGAATCATGTCCATTGAACTTAAAGTATCAACAAGTAAACTGAAGGCAGTACAATGAATGTACAATGTGTTGTAAGTTCTCTAGTTCTCACCCAAGGTGAAAACACATCTCAGAAAATGTTAGCAAAGACTTTATCAGGTGGAGTAAGCCCATGGTTGCAGCAGTGCTTCTGAAACTCTTCATGCATTTCAAACATTTCGTTACATATGGCACATCCGTAAGGTCTTGCCACAAAAGAGAGTTCTGCATCATCCGTGAAATTGAACTCGTCCATTGAGAGTTCTAGTTTGACCCGAGCTGTCTCTAGCAATTCTGCAATGCCGGAACTATCCGCATCAACTGATTCATTTCCCAAAAGTGTCAATAGAATTTCAGACATATAGTGAATTTGTGAATGGTCACAATTGTGTTCTTTCAAATCAAATTTCTCTTCAACGGTCCTATGCTGCTTTTTCACACGCTTCTTGCGTTTACATTTGAGACCATGTCTTATTAAGAAGCTCGTGCACCAGCTGTAAGATGCACTCTCTGTACCTCTAGATTTTTTTTTAGCAGATGTCAACTTATTGAAAAGTATGGCCGCACGTGAGCGAATCTCGTCTCTAGTTAAATTTATTCCATTTGCTTGAGATTTGATAACCCAGTCTGCCAGTACTTTCTCCAACTCTGGGTTTGATGGTTTTAGGCCTCGAAGAGTTTTCTTTGTTTTAGGCATTTTTTCAAGAACTTTCTTCTGTTTGCGCCATTCTCTAACGGAACACTCCGGAATTCTGAAATGTCGTCCAGTCGCATAATTGTTATTAATAGCCTCAGCATAGTTAACTACTCTCAATTTAAATGCCGCATCAAACGAACGTCGCTTCTTCACTACAGTTTTGCAGTTCACCTGTGAACGGTGAAGTGTTTCAGATTTAGAATCGAATTTCTCTTCCGTGGTTTCAGGCTGCTTTCGAACAACTTCTAGTTTCAGACCTTGTCTTAACAAAAACTTCGCGCACCAGTTTTCACTTGCACCGATAGTCTTGCCAGAATCTTCTTTCGTAGCTGCCGACTCTTTCAACAATGCGACAGCACGTGAGCGAATCTCGCGTCTAGTCACATTTATTCCTTTTTCTTGAGATTTTTTGATCCAATCTGCAAGTATCTTTTCCAGTTTTGGGTTGGTTGGCTTTCCACCTCGAAGTGTTTTCTTCTTCTTCGGGATTTCTTCAATAACTTTTTGCTGTTCGCGCCATTCTCTCACGCACCTCTCCGGGATTCCGAAATGTCGTGCAGTCGCTCGATAATTTTTAATAGTTTCAGCATAGGCAAGTACTCTTAACTTAAATGTAGGATCATACGAATTTCGCTTCTGTTTGGTTTTAGCCATGACGAACATTAAAAGATAAAAACAGCGCAGTTAGTTGTAACAACCGACCAAGTGTGATTACGAGGACGGAAGTTCTAAGATAAAACGGACAAGGATTACAAATGTCTAGATAACTCATATCTGTATCGAAAATGTTTAGGTGTCCTCTATCGATTATTATACCTACATTCTTTCACCTAATGAATATTTAATTTTTCCCGTAGGCCAATAAATCAAATAAATTGTCCACTAATAAGAATAAAATCCATAATAAAAAATAAATAAAGAAAATTGGTAATCTATCGTTTTAACGGAATTAATTATCTGCCATTTTGTCCACTATCGTTTTAGCGGAATTAATTATTCGCCATTGCATGGGATATAGCGTTGATGGCATACAAGTTGGATTGACGAAAAGAATTCTTGCTAAATAGTAGTCGGATTGAGGAAATAATTTTTCACGCAATAGAAGTGGGATTTGCAAAAACATTATTACTGAAATTGGAGCTGGATTGATGAAAAATAATTTTTATTTAAATAGAAATTGAATTGATAAAAAACTGTTATTGTTGAAATAGAAGCTGGATTGGTTAAATGAAATCTTGACTAAATGGAAACCTGATTGATGATAATGATTTACGCCAAAGTAGAAGCCAAAATGTTGAAAAATATTGATGCTGTGACTGCCCAAATATTTCGTATAATTTATTCCGCTATTCCGTTTTCCGAAATGAGAAAAATAATTAATTCCGTTAAAACGATAGATTACCAGAAAATTTATGGTACTCTGCTGCTGAAGCGTTTTAAAGTATGTAAGCTTACTCGACGAAGCATTAATTTTCATCAATCGGAATTTTGCATTAGGGAATCTTTTTCATCAATCCAGCTTCCAATTAGGCTAAGCAACAATTATTTTGTCATCAATATAATAATTATTTTTCGGCAGTGCAACTCCATATTATCATCATTATTATGAATTTATATTATTGTTACGATTATGATTAGTTATTAGACTGCCATTTGTAACACGTCTAAACAGAAATGGAATCTTGCGTGAAAGCTATTAGGTAGCTCATATAGGCCTATCAGGCTAAACAAACAGCATATGGTCTTCTGCAGGTATTTCGAAGACCGTTAAGCCATAGCCTAAGATCGAAGATTTGCGGCAGTTTTATCTATATTAATAGTCTCAGCAAATTGCAACTGTTTGCAAATTTCCTAAATGATCGCATCACTATTCAGACTGTTATTTTTGAATGACAACCATTCGTGGATTCTCAAAGAAGAATAAAAAAAAATCGTTTCTCCTGATTGCCTAAGCGAGACGAAACCATACCTGGTAGATACAACGTGAAGCCCGATGCCGTTGGTTGACAGTCAGGGTGTCACAACAACTCGTCTACCGACAACTCGTCTAACGACAAGTGGTCTCCGGACAATTCGTCTACGACAACTGGTCTACAGACAACTGATCCAGCGCTTGAGAAATGGAAGCTGGATGAAAGTTTTTACAGGTGAAATGAAGGTTGGATTGATGAAAAAACGCAAGAGATATGAAATCTGGATGATGGCTCTTTTACAGGTGAAATAGAAGATGGATTGACGAAAATAACGTATGAGAAACAAAAGCTGGATGAAAGTATTTCTTGATCTGAAATAGAAGCTGGATTGATGAAAAACGCTTAAGTAATTGAAGCTGGATAAGGGTATGGTTTTATATCTGAAATAGAAGCTGGATTGACGAAAATAACGGGTGAGAAATAGAAGCTGGATGAAGGTATTTTTAGACCTGAAGTAGAAGCTGGATGCATGTCAAAATACATGAATAAAATCATCGATTTTCATAAATCCAGCTTCTATTTCATCAATACTATTCGTCTGTAGACCAGTTGTCGTTAGACCAATTGTCCGGAGACGAGTTGTCAGTAGACCAGTTGTCGTGGAACCGACAGTCAGATAGTTTTCCCTCCACTAGCCTACTTCACATAAAACTTGGTCTCAAAGAATTTCGTCAAGGCAATGGACAAAAAAGGTGATGGTTTTCAGCATCTCTGTAATAAGTTTGGCACCAGCTTATTCACGAGCGCTGCGTTGAGTTAGAAGGGTTTTCCGTGAGAGTAGGCCTAGTCCGTGGTGGTCCGGGTCGAGTTACCATAGGATCAGAGGGGCGGAACAGCTATAGTATACTAAGGTGGGTGGGTACTTGTGGGTTTGACGACCACACAGAAATATTACTCTAATTATACGTCGTCCGGGGTTTGACGACCCCACCGAAATATTACTCTTATTATACGTCGTCCATTACTTTAAATCTAGTAAATAAAGACTGGATAAAGGTTATTTTACAGGTTAAATAGAACCTGGATTTGTGAACTGAACGCATGATAAATGGAAGGTGAGCAACAGGTCTTTATAGATGAAATGAAAGTTGGATGAAGGTACTTTTAGAGGTCAAATAGAAACCGGATTCATGAATTGAACGCGTCAAAAATGGAAGCTGGGTAAATGTATTTCTATATCAGAAATAGAAGCTGGATAAAGGCATTTTATATCTGAAATGGAAGCTGGATTAAGGTATTTTATATGTGAAGTGGAAGCTGGATTAAGGTATTTTATATGTGAAGTGGAAGCTGGATTAATAAAAAACGCTTGAAAAATGGAAGCTGGATGAAGGTTCCTTAAGGGTGAAATAGAAGCTGGATTAATACAAAAACTAGAAAAATGGAAGCTGTTTCCGATTTGTGGCGGGCATACAACAACATTGCTACGATCCCAGGAATGAATGACACTAACGAAACAGTTAATCATTCCCAAAATTTTGTGGGTCCAAACACAGGTGCAAATACTCGGCGCATCGAAAGAAAAAAGCTAAAGAGCGTAATAAACGACACAATGGAACACACAGACATATGTTGGATTCATACATGTGCGAATACATCCACCACTATCGATATTTATGTGTGGTCGTCAAACCCACAAGTACCGGTGGGTGTTGTCTGGGCCGGTGTAAAGGTTTCAAATTACCCCCTCCTAAACATTACCCCCCTGGTAACTTGAAACCGGTTTCAGATTACCCCCCGGAAAATAGAATTGCATCATTCATCGCATTTATTGCACTGACAAAATAAGGAAAATCATCCCGCTTCTTGTTTTGGTCTGAAGATTTTCATCCCTCATCCCACTTCGTGGTATGTTATCAATTTTGTGATGGAAAAAAATAGCCTCGATGCCATTTCTCCATTGTAACTTCAGCGGCGATTAGTATTTTATTTACAGATGAAAATATTGATAACAAACCACGAAGTGGGATGACGGATGAAAATCTTCATAAAAAACAAGAAGCTGATATTTTTAGTGCGATAAATGCGGTGATTGATGCAAATTACAGTTTGCAGGGGGTAATGTTTAGGAGGGGGTAATTTGAAACCTTTACACCGGGAATTGGAGGGAAGCCATTGAAGCTAAGCCAAGCTTAAAGAGGGTGTAGTTATTGGTCCAGAAATAAGTGAACTTATGCCTGACAATGAGTTAACAAGTGACCAGCTGAAATCGGATGAGTTAGCAGCCTGGGAAGCATTCGTGTCTGTTGTCAAGAACTTTCTTGATAATAATAAAATAATAAAATAAAATAATTTTGTAATAATTGGCCCTAATTATTTAGTTTGTCTTACAAGCTTAAAATAATTGTAAAATTACAAGCTCTGAATAATTTGCGTAGGCTTATGCTAATTAATTAGAAGTGGAGATTTGAAAAACATCAATATTCATAAACATGTCTTTTGTAATAATTAGGCCTAATAGTTTATTTTTGTTTTAACAGTAAATACATTGATCAGATACTCTCTCGACATTAATACAAACATAAATCAGTGAAGTTTTGCTTTGACATGTCCATTGTTTTGAAATGTCCATAATTTCAATTATAAAAAGGTGTGCGCATTGCAAATGTTTGCCAAAATTAAATATTTATGTTTTCTCAAAAATCTGACGTGCTACAAGAAAAACAACAACAGCACTGCATTCGGCAGGCCATATTCTACAAGAAACAGCTGAAGTTTTTCCAGTAGCAAGAACAAAGTTAAAATTTGTTGGCCAGTGTTACATGACAACAATATCAGTCCTCTGGTTCATTTCCTGGTTTAGATATGACAGTCCAAACATTGTGGATCATGCCATTTGCTCGTGACACAGTAATATCAGTCAACTTCAAAAAATAATTTTCCAGAAACGGAACTGAACACCATCTTGAATTTTGCACCG
The DNA here is from genome assembly GCA_949752735.1 of Lumbricus terrestris. Taxonomy (NCBI): domain Eukaryota; kingdom Metazoa; phylum Annelida; class Clitellata; order Crassiclitellata; family Lumbricidae; genus Lumbricus; species Lumbricus terrestris. The sequence goes on from OX457050.1 coordinate 37,987,566, forward strand.
ATGAAGGATCTGCATGTCCACAATTATGTGCAAATTTTCATCAATTTCAAAAGATACACATTGCCACTTTTTGATGAGCTTTAGACTTCATTTTCATGATCATGACAAGGAAAACGTTCTTGGAAAACACTAATGATGAGACTAATCAGGTACTGACCATATTTCTGATGAGCACCAATGTTCCTCAATATAAAACCAGCACAAGTTTTGTTATATCTCATTCCTGAATGCTGACATGACGTCCAAAACTTGAGTGAGAATTTGCGTATGTGCTATATTTACTAATTTCTTATATTAAAAACCAAAAATAACTCCATCCAGGTTCTTGCATATTTGGAAATGGCACAAGTAACTGATTGTAAGAAAAAATATTTCAGCCCTCTTGCTCGTTTCATGGCCGAGATATAACAGTCTAAACTTGGTGGACCATGCCGTTTTCTCACGGTTCGTTTTTTGATCAATTTCTAAAAATAAATATATTGGTCAAATTTTGAGATATTCTGCTAAATTTTCACTGTTATTCCTTACATTGCATGTGGTTTAAAACAAAAAATTTCTGAAAAAATCTAAATGGGTATGATGGCAAAATGCTACTTTGGTGGAATGACCCTGCTGTGAGTAATACAGAAAGAACATGTAGAGAAAAAGCACCTGGCTTCTAAATTGTTGAAACCAAACAGTACTAAGAAGAAAGGAAAGCAGCCAGCAGCCTCTAAAGCCAAACAGGATGACACTAAAAATGAGATAGGAAAACAATCAGTGGCAACATCGGTCAAACAGTAGACTTAACAGTAGACTACTGTTGAAGAACATCACTGTCATTCAGATAATAATTTTATATCGATGCTTCAAACCGCTATAACTATACCCGTACATGTCGCTATTATAAGCATCTCAATGAATTAACCATAGAAACAAAATTTAGTATATTATGCCTTATTACAAATTAAAGATGCTGCATTAAACAACATTGAGAATCTGGGCTGTCTATCCAAAAGACTGACTCAAATAAAGCACAGATTAAGTTAACTTATATTTATTTTCTGAATGCCTGTTAAAACATGGTTCCTCAAGATGCTTTAGCCTCAAACACATTGGCAACTAGTATTATTATTTTTACCTGTAGTACATAGTTGTGATCCCTCAACTATTCAAAGATTAACAACCATTCTGGAACTACCGAGCATCGTCTCTATGGAAGTCCACAAACGCACCTCTGAATCTCATAGAAAATTATAATAAAGCTGTTTGTTTCATGCTTCCACACTAATTCCAGCTTTAACACTAATTTTTTGGCATTTATTATTGACACAGAACCTAACAATTTTCAACCATCACATTTTGTACATTGGATGGTATGAGACTCAATGTCCCAATTTTTTGCGTGGGACATCCTTTGAAAGGTCATTAAAGTTTTGATAAAGTCCCTGAATGATGGGGCACACACCTCGGTGATATAGAAATTGTCATCATTATTATTATTAGATGCACGGCTGTAGTTATTTCATTTGGTTGAAGAACTGCCCCTACGATAAGGTGTGCGATCTTTTTTCCAGTGAATCTGAATCGTCTCACAAACTTCACATATTTCTCGTGCACATCTCATTAACATGGAAATTATTATATGTCTCAATCGTTCCTTCTAACTAAATGCATTGTGCAAAAAAATCCGAACATATAAAAATAAGACGTCAACTGGGTAAGAAGTGAAAAATATTTCAGAAATTCCTTCTCCAGTTCAGGCATTTCGCCCCATAATATTATACCACATCCATAGAATTTTTCCATAAACAGTTTTGCATCCTCGGGTATTCTGATTTTGGTAATTTTTGCAGAAGGAACTTCTTGTTTAGTTTTTCCGATGTTTATGAATTCTCTGACGAACTTCACATATTTCTCCACATACTTCTCCTGTCCATCAGGTAAACATAAACTCATGATTAAATGTCTCAATCTTGCTTCAATCTCTAACTACATGCATTGGGATTTTAACAAGTCAGCACATGTCATTTAACAAGTCATCAGGTGGAGAAAAGCGATGGCATGAACAGTGTTCTAGAAATTCCTTCTCAATTTCAAGCATTTCACCACATATACCACAACCAAAGAATTTTTCTACAAACGGTTTTGCATCCTTTGGTGATTTTATTTTGGTAAGAGGATTTGTTTTTTCATTGGAATCAGGATGATAGTTTCTTGACAAAATTTCACAAGGTTTATTCATGATGCATATGCTACCTAATAAAAAGAATGGAACAGATAGGTCAGCAGATGATTCACTTTTCATTTCTAGATCCTGAGATTTTATTCTGGCATGGAGATTAAGTTGACTGGTTGAAGAACTTCCATTGTAGCATGCCTTACTGGAGGTTTCTTGCTCCTCGTCCATATAATATCGTCTGAATCTCTTCAGATTTCTAAGATCTGTGAATCCTTTATCACAAGCTCCACATATGTATGAATTCTCTCTCGCAAGAGCTCTTGCATGACGCTTTGAAGAACCGACTACTGTACATGATTTGAGACATAACTGACAATTGTATTGCTTTTCTTTAATATGGGTTCTCATGTGCCTTTTCATAGAAGATCCGTCAGCAAATGATTTCTGACATAACTCACACTTGTATGGTTTCTCTCCAGTATGCGTTCTCATATGTTTTTTCAGATCACTACCTCGAATAAATGATTTCTGACATAATGAACATTTGTATGGTTTCTCTCCGGTATGGGTACTCATGTGTGTTTTCAGCTCAATACCTCGAATAAATGATTTTTTACATAGCTCGCAAATGTATGGTCTTTCTCTTGTATGAACTGCCATGTGTTTTCTCATACTAGATCTGTCAACAAATGATTTCTGACATAAATGACATGTGTATGGTTTATCAACATTATGGGATCTTTCATGTTTTTTCAGATCACTACCTCGAGTAAACGATTTCTGACATAACTGGCATTTGTATGGTCTCTCTCCAGTATGGGTTCTCATGTGTGATTTCAGTTCACCACCTTGAGTAAATGATTTCTGACATAAGTGACAATTGTATGGTCTCTCTCCAGTATGGGTTCTCAAGTGCATTTTCAGACTACAACCTCGAGTAAATGATTTCTGACAAAGCTGACATTTGTACGGTTTCTCTCCAGTATGGGTTCTCATATGTGATTTCAGAGAACCACTTTCAGAAAATGATTTCTGACATAACTGACATTTGTATGGCCTCTCTCCATTATGGGTTCTCAAATGCAATTTCAGACTACAACCTCGAGTAAATGATTTCTGACAAAGCTGACATTTGTACGGTTTCTCTCCAGTATGGAATCTCATGTGTGTTTTTAGATGACCACCATCAGAAAATGACTTTTGACATAACTGACATTGGTAAGGTCTCTCTCCAGTATGGGTTCTCATGTGTGCTTTTAGATGACCACCTTCGGAAAATGATTTCTGACATAACTGACATTGGTAAGGTCTCTCTCCAGTATGGTATCTCATATGTGTCTTCACATGAGAAGCTACAGAAAATGATTTCTGACAGAGCTGACATTTATATGGTCTCTCACCAGTATGGGTTGTCATATGAACTTTCAGATAACCAGTTTTAGAAAATGATTTTGGACACAACTGACACATAAATGATTTCTCTCCAGTATGGGATATCGTGTGTGTTTTCACAATACTACCTTGGAAAATGATTTCTGACATAACTGGTTTCTCTCCAGTATCGGTTATCATATGTGTCCACTGTTCAGATCACAACATTTAGTCAAATGGTGACCACATAACTGGTACTTATTGTGGTGCATTTCCAGTGTGCATTCTCACTTTATGCTTCGCATGAAGCCAATGAAACTTTTCACATTTTCTTGCATGAATGTGTTGCTCTTAAAAATTAAAATAACGTAACAAATTGTTCAGACAGATGTCATATCGAAGCCAAGCATATTATGCGGAATAGGACACACTTGTGTAATGTCTCTCTAGTCGCTTGGCAAACTTAATTCGTACTCGCCGAGCAGTCAGGAGTGCCACTTCATATGCATTATTATTTCATTAGCAATGCTAACTGAAGTGGAAATAATTGATGCCAGCAGGAGATCCAGGTGAATATAGCCTCTTCGATGTTTTGTCGAAAAATGAGAAATAGGTGTTCTGACAAAGTTTCAATTTAGATGTTCTGATCTTCCATGTCGGTCGTTGTCATGCACTTCTTCAAAGGAACTTCTGGCACCAACTAAATTTAACAACAGCAACATCTCAGTAATATATTTCTCAAAGCATAAAAGCATCTTAAAGTTCGTAAAACAAGGTTACTTGCGGTCGCATAAAGGTGAAAAATTGATTTCAAGTTGAATTAATAGAAAAACTTTGCCACAAGAGGTTCATGTATAACATGAATACTGTCAGTGCTCTTTTAAAATTCTAATTTTGTACCTAGATGGCTGCTTGCTGAATCCCACCAGCCAGGCAATAAACAGGATGAATTCATTCAATAAAATTGTCCGTACATAACGGTACATGCATAATGGGTGACACAAAAATCATCCAACAGATTTCTGTTGTCCAAAAGACTAGTTTTGTTCTTTTTCATGATTACATTAATCACAATTTATATTTTTTATGAAAACAAACGAAATTTGGATGTCAACACATCTGAACCCTTATTTATGTTACCTAAACAAAAATAGATAAATATTTTCCACAATTGTTAATTATGACATGTATGAGTGGCAAGGTTGTAGTGAGACTGATTAAGTTACTTCATTCATCACTGCCACACGTGCGGATAGTTGACAAAATTTGTCTACGACTGGATCATCTGCTCACTGTTCAGATGGTTTCTTGATAAATAACTGTGACTTTTCTAAGTTGTTTTTTTCCACATGAACATCAAAGAAAAATGTCTTTTATGCCACCAAATAATTCAGTTTCGACTGTTTAAATTCGCATTCATAACATAACATCCATTATCATACTTGGAGTAACTCCACTGAATCTGTTTTAACACGCATTTTAGCTGACATGTATGATGCTGTTGACCAGGGGCATGTGTCACTCCTTGCTTTATTTGACGTGAGTGCGGCCTTTGACACCGTCGACCATGGCATTCTTTTAGAGCGCCTTGAAACGTCGTTTGGTGTCATTGGCCGCCCACTGCTGTGGTTGCAGGCTTTTCTTTCTGAGCGCAGCCAGTCTGTGGTTTTTGGTTCCACCCGGTCTGACTGGTCCAGAGTTTATTTTGGTCTTCCACAGGGTTCCATTTTAGGGCCTTTGCTTTACATTTTATATACAGCTGACCTAAATAAAATTCTGTCTTCTGTGGGGGTTGCTGCACATCAATATGCTGATGACACACAGGCATATGTCCAGGGTCCAGCTTTAGAGGCTATCTCACTTGTGGAAAAAATACTTATGACGTTGGAAACGATTGGTGCCTGGATGTCATCGAATCGCCTCAGGTTAAATCCTGGTAAAACACAATTTATTTGGGTTGGAAGTCGTGTGCAAGTTTCTAAAATTGATATGCAAAATCTGCAACATTGCTTTCCTGGCATGACTTTTTCTACCACTGTGCGAGATTTGGGTGTGACCTTGGACCAGGAATTGACCCTTTCTGATCACGTGAGGAATGTATGTCGCACTTGCTTCTACCATCTTCGTCAAATTCGCTCGGTACGTCGCTCACTTACAACCAAAGCTGCCACTACTCTGATGCATGCATTTATTTGCACGAGAGTTGACTATGGTAGTGCCATCTATGCGGGCTTAACACTTTCACGCATTAATAAGTTGCAATCTGTCCTTAATGCTGCGGCCCGCCTGATTGGTGGCATACCAAAGTTTGGGCATATATCGAGTTTTATACGGGAAGAACTGCACTGGTTGCCAATGCAAAAACGTATTGAGTTTAAGATTTTAATGTTCATGCGCAATTGCCTAGCAGGCCAAGCTCCGATCTATCTTATGGAACTCTGTGTACCTGTGCTGTCCATCCCAGGCCGTAGGTTCCTTCGCTCTGCTACGCATGGTGACCTGGTTGTCCCTAGGGCTCGATCTTCCACAGTGCTTCATAGTAGCTTTGCTATGGTTGGTCCGTCTTTTTGGAATAAGTTACCTATTAGTCTCCGCAATGAACTTCTTTGTATTTCTTTGCCCCTTTTCCGCAAACGTTTGAAAACCATTCTCTTTGATTGTGGTTAGGTGTCAGGTCGGGAGCGCCTCTGAGGAGTTCTCTTGAAGTGGCGCTATATAAATGTACGATTACAATTACAATTACAATTACAACTCTTAGTTCTGATCTTCAAGTCATCCCTGATGCAGACAACATAATTTCTACCTGTGCCTGTGTAAAGGTTTCAAATTTCCCTCTCCTAAACATTACCCCACTCCCCGGTAACTTGAAACCAGTTTCAGATTACCCCTGGAGGTAATCTCAAACCGGTTTCAAGTTACCCCCTGTGGTTTCAGGTTACCCCTCCCCCAGTGAAAACAGTTATTTAATTGAAATAGAAGCTGAATTGATGAAAACGTTTGAAAACAACGATCTAGCTTCCATTTCACCTAAAGAGAACCTTCATCCAGCTTCCATTTCACCTATAGAGAATCTTCATCCAACTTCCATTTCACCTATAGAGAACCTTCAACCAGCTGCCATTTCACTTATAGAGAACCTTCATCCAGCTTCCATTTCACCTATAGGGAACCTTCATCCAGCTTCGATTTCACCTATAGGGAACCTTCATCCAGCTTCTATTTCACCTATAGATAGAGAACCCTCATCCAGCTTCCGTTTCTCAAACGTTGTTTTCGTCAATCCAGCTTCCATTTTACCTATAGAGGTTCTCTATAGGTGAAATAAATGCTGGATTGGCGAAAACAACAATAGAGAAATGGAAGCTGGATCGTTGTTTTCAAACGTTGTTTTCATCAATACAGCTTCTATTTCTCTCTATATGTGAAATGGAGACTGGATGAAGGTTCCCTGTAGGTGAAATAGAAGTTGGATACGGTTTTCAGTGGGGGGTAACTTGAAACCGTAGGGGGTAGCATGAAACCGGTTTCATATTACCCCCAAGGGTAACTTGAAACCGGCAAGAGTAACTTGTAACCAATTTCATCCTACCTCCCAGTAATCTGAAACCGGTTTCAAATTACCGAGGTGGGGGGAGTAATGTTTAGTTGGGGCTAATTTGAAACCTTTACACCGGGTCTCTTCAAACCATGCAAATTGTAAAAACTTAAACTTTTCTCTATGGTTTGTGGACCACCCGAATGCATGATGTAGAACTAATGGTAATGCAAAAGATTTAAGCAAGCATGTACTTTTTGGCTGCAAATTAATAGCTCCACTGTAGCAGTATCAATTTTCATCGACGACCAAACTTCTATTTATGGAAGAATTCTTTTCATCAAACCTACTTCCATTTAAACAATAAATCTTGCAATATAAATCTTGTTACCATTCCAGCTTATTTTCCAGCAGGAATCAGTTTGGTCTACATTTACTATCGAGGAGGGGGGCAAAAATTACTTATGTATTTTTACAAAAAAGAAAGATCTATATGAGGTAGTCTTTGTCGTGAGTGTCAGTTAGGTTCAGGTTAGGCGTCGTGACAGTTGGTTAGGGTTAGTGTTCGGGTCAGTGTCATCATTAGAAACTCTTGTGGATTGATGGAAATAATTTCTGCTGAAATAGATGTTGAATTGATGAAAATAGCATCGCTGAATCACAAGTTATATATGAAATTTTATGAAAACGGAATAGCTCTACTAATATAAAGTCCATGTCTCTACTCCGCCTATTCTGACAAAAAAGGTGATATATTTTTTGCCCCTCCACCAAGAGCAAATGTATACCAGATTCTTGGCAAGACTCGGCTTTCCCGGGCTGGTTTAGCGTCTTAATTTAATCGCTTGGCACAGCATAATTATTCTTCTTCATAAACTTCTACTTTGGCACGAATCCTTTTCATCAATACAGCTTCCATATGGACAAAAAGCCGTTGTATCTATTTAAGCAACAACTATTTTATAAGTCCAGGTTCTATTGTAACAACACATTATTTTATCGAGCTCCAATTTTATCAAGAATCTTTTCAACGATCCCACCTCTATGTATGTAAAAATATTTTCGTCCTAACAAATTCCATTTATGGATTATTTTTCAACAGTCACTCTTGTTCTAAAGTATCATCAGGTGAGCAACTAGGAAAACCCGAGTTAAACCAGATTAGGTAAAAACACATTTTAGCGTATTTAATTATTTGCCATTGTATGGGTTTCAGCACTTTTTTTTATCAGATACAAGTCAGATTAACAAAAAGAATTCTTGCAAAATAGAAGTGGGATAACTAAAAATAATTTTTTTCTGAAATAGAAGTGGGATTTATTAAAACAATCTTGCTGAAATCGAAGCTGGATTGATGAACCCATTAATTTTTAATTAAATAAGTGATTTTGATGAAAAATAATTCGTGCCTAAACAGAACCAGGATTAATTAAACGAATTCTTGCCGAATCCTTGCCTAAACATGAGCTGGATCGACGAAAATGATTCCTGCCAAACTAAAAGCTGGATGGATTAAGGATAATAACACTGTAATGAGTCAATAATTAAATACGCTAAAATACACTTTTACACCAAATTATTTTCATCCAATATATTTCTGGATAACCCAGAGTAAGTAGGCTTATGTCTAGACGTCCAACATAACTTTTCTTTGAGAATTCTTTAATTGTAACTGTGATAGTAAAAATTGATAACATAAAATAATTTCAAAACGCAAACTACGGTTTAACAGTCAAAACTATATAAAGCGAGTGATAAGAGGGCTAAACCGTAGTTTAGGTTGTTAAATTATTTTCATTCTCTAAATCCCGTAGTTTAGGTTGTTAAATTACGAAACGCCAAAAATGAATTTTACTGGGCCACAAAAGACGCCACTTCAGACAATCATTCATCATCTGGACTTTTTCCAAGATCAGGTGTCCAACGAAATGAACCTGAAGAGATTGGAGGCAGCACACCACCGATGGCTGCGAAAGATCTTGCGAATCACGTGGAGAGACATGATAAGGAACGAGGAGATCAGGAGAAGAACGGGAATGGAGAAAATCGAAGAGGTGATGAAGAGGACACGACTACGCTGGCTGGGACATCTACACCGCATGGACGAGGATAGAATCCCGAAGCAGGCAATGAACTGGGTCCCAAGTGGGTGGAAAAGAAAGAGGGGAAGACCAAGAAAGAACTGGAGGGACACGATCTCAAAAGACCTCACGGACGGAGGACTGACGTGGGAGGAGGCTGCCGGAGCTGCTCAAGACAGAGAAGGATGGAAGACCTGTATCGCCCAATGTGCGCACAGCACGGGAGGGACTAAGGTCTAAGGTCAGGTGTCCAATGCTTTCAGTACATGTGCGACATCTATTCTGGAAGCTGCTGAACAATTAATCAAGTTCATCATGGTGGACCGGTGTAAAGGTCTCAAATTACCCCCTCCTAAACATTACCCCCTGCAAATTGCAATTTGCATCAATCATCACATTTATTGCACTAGAAATATCAGAAAAATCATTCCGCTTCTTGTTTCGGTCTGAAGATTTTCATCCGTCATCCCACTTCGTGGTCTGTTATCAATATTTTCATCTGTAACCAAAATACTAATCGCCGTTGAAGTTACATGGAGAAATGGCTTCGAGGCTTTTTTCCGATCAAAATATTGATAACAAACAACGAAGTGGGATGACGGATGAAAATCTTTAGTCCAAAACAAGAAGCGGGATAATTTTTCTGAGTTTTCTGGTGCAATAAATGCGATGGTTGATGCAAATCTAGTGTCTGGGGGTAATCTGAAACTGGGGAAGTAATTTGAAGCCTTTACAGGGGCTTGAGGAATAGAAATAGAAGCTGGATTGACGAAAAACGTTTGAGAAATGGAAGTTGGATAAAGGCAATTTGTAGCTGAAATGAAAGCTGGATTGATGATAAAAGCAAGAGAAATGGAAGCTGAATAAAGGCATTTATATAGCAGAAATGGAACCTGGATTGATAAAAAAGCATGCAAAATGGAACCTGGATAAAGGCATTCATATAGCCGAAATGAAAGCTTCTGCCATAGAAGCATGAAAAATGTAAACTGGATAAAGGTATAAAAGTTTCCGAAAGTGACCTTCATTTGTATATAAATTTAACCTCGGAAAATGCTAAAATAATTTAACAGCCTAAACTACGGTTTAACCGATAGGAGCTTACCAGAACAATGTCATAATTAATATAAATTGCATTTAAACGGAAATCTGATTTTTACGTCCATTCGTACAAAATGGCGAGCGATTTCATAAGCCTGTATATCATGCGATTGTGCAAGCTGTTCAATTGTAACAGAAGCGGACTTGAGCTTGTATTGTTCTGCCATCTACTGAATAACAGGTATATAATTATTAGGGTGGTCCAAAAAAATAAAATTCAAGCTAGATACAAAGGCGCCCTCTCAGTTTGTTAGACCTGTCAATAGTATTACTGAGACCAAATTTCAGCTTCCCAGGCCAACTGGAAGGCGGTGCTCAACGACATCGAAATATTACCATGTAGTTGTATTAGCAAGAAATCTTGATGCCTTTTAGCTTGATCAAAAACCTCAACCCTTGTCATGTAGATGAACTTGAAATAGATTCTGTTGCACTATCAAACTTATTACAGTCAGTGCTAGCTACTTGGCAGCTGTTTAGCCATCAAGTGACACGTGCGTTTTGATAGCAATAACACTCCAGGTGATCTGATCATGAAGCATTGAGATTGTTGGTCACAATTACTGCAGCGCTTATGTGCGATCCTTTTGTCCTGCCATTTTCATGGAAAACCATTCACATGGAGTGCTTAAGAAGCCAAGATGGAGCGTGCTGAAGCTGTAAGATCTGAATTTGCATACCAAATTAACCACTTGCAGTACACTGAAAATGTTGACCGCCTGTGAGTGCTAGTTTCAGATGATGGTGTCGCTAAACTCGTTGGTATGCCCAAATGTCCCTCTATGACAGGTTATAATTTAAATCCAAGGTCATTCATCATCTTCTGAAATTATTGAGACTCGCTGATAATGGCTAAGACTTGATCTTTGGCACAACACCGGACGTTTTAGGGAAGTGTACGTTTTTCGGGAAGACAGGATATGTAAAATGTTCCTGTAGTTGGCCTGCTGTCGTCATTGTGATGGAGTTGATTTAAGCCAAAATCTTCATCTTGTGTTGTTGTCCATCTAATCCAAAATAGAATCCAATCTTAAAGAGATTTAAAGCTGTGTGGGATGGTGTGACACGTGACAACATCCGAGTACTGGAAGTCGTATCCGCTACTGAAGCCTCCCATGAGAGAGCGATCAGTTTCATCAAGTAGACTGCTGAAATCAAAGTCAATTTCAGAGACGACTACAAAGAAGTCATTGGGGTGTCAATGGTTGTCCTTGGAAGTCAGCCCTCACTAAGAAACTGGAGAACCCAATTTACCATACACGTTGAATGGCCAGGTCACTGCATTTCATCAAAATAATTGTAGGATTTAGGACTCAACGTGAAGTATTCAATGTAAGGGAAAAGAAAAACTCAGATTCATCCTTTTGTGTGATTGGGTGCCCTCCTTCACTCAAAGGCATCCTCTTGCTGCTGAAACTACAGGACAAGATCTGTCAATTTTGATTGATATAGGACTTTTGATTCAGGTGACTATTATTTGTAGGAGCTCAACGTAGCTGCCATGAATGTTCTAGAAAATTATCAATACTTAGTGCTTTTCAGATGAGGCTGAATGTCTGACACTTATGCTGCCATCTGCCCGATATGGTCCAGATAAGGCGAAGATTTTTTACCGAATGACTGCAAATCTTAGTGAAAGGATGTTGACGGTAGTGCTGCGATACAGAAGGAGGGGGATTGCCTGGGCGAGTTTGCAACCCAGTGAACACTGCCACAACTGCCACGCCTGAAATTTGATGATTCCTTTTTATACCTACACCAGTGCAATAGCCTGACGATGATGATTATCATCAGGGTAGAAGCTGAAGTCAGCAATTGAGAGTGGTAAACGACATGGCTGAGAGAAGTGTGAAGTTGTTCAAGGAATTAAACTGACTCATCACTGATGAAGAAGAAAGCAGTATTTTCTCCAAGTGGTTGAGGCAAATAGAAAAGCTGTCCCCACTCAATCAACAAAGAAATATGCTGTTGACACTGTGCTTGCAAATACTTCTACAGTGTAGACGACTAGACGTCATCGTATGTTTGGAGTCATAAAACGAGAACAATAGACATTCGTGGATTTAACGATGTTTTTGACATTTTTTGACATTTTCCATATTTAAAACCTACTGAAATCTTATATTTCAAGCTCACCAATTGTTTAAGTGTCACACATTTTGTCATGTTACAGTAATTTATCATCTATCTTGAAATAAAGCACAATTGTATTGGAATATATGCGCAACACATTTATTTCTACAATTAACGTCTTTTCATTGGCCCATGCAAAGTAAGACAGTCGTTGAGCACCGCCTTCCAGTTGGAATAGGAGGCTGAAATTTTGTCTCAATAATACTATTGATAAGTCTAACAAACTGGGAGGGCGCCCTGGTTTTTAGCTTGAAATTTATTTTTTACCATGTATCTGTGAACCACACTAGTATATATATATTGTTACGAGCCGCGCCTTCTATATTAAGGTCCCTAATAAGTTCAGCTCGATTTAAGAACACTCGTGTCTAGTTTAAAGGTATAATTCAACATAGAAAGCGAACTGATACAGTTACCACACTGTAGTCCAATGGGAAAGTCGTCGACGGCATTGTCATTCAGCGACGAACGTACGAACAACATCTTGAAGCAGCAACAGGCTGGCGAAGAACGAACTTAACTAACGACACCAAGGCGAGGTGTAACTAACGAAAGATTAACTACACTTAATCTAAACGAGACGTCTGACAAGAAGACTGCCATGCAGCCACCCTGCAGCCGAGAACATCAGAGCCTCAACCAGAGAGACACCACCACCACCACCGTGCAACAGAGAGCACCCACAAGAGAGCAAGCTCCAAAGAGAGAGAGACGCCCCCTGAAGTCAGACCTTGTATAGAACCAGTCTGTCACCAGGTGTCACCCTCCAGGCTACCAAAGTCAACCGTCCGTGGCAAAAGCCCATCCAAAGAACCAGTCGTAGAGAGTCGTGGGACCTAACAATATATATATATATATATATATATATATATACCTCAATGCTGTGCCTGCTTGGTGGGCCACAGGTATATATATATATATATATATATAGCTTGAAATTGATGATTCATCCGTTGATTCATGGATGATTCATTCATTAAAGAACCCGCAGTATGTAAAAATCCGATTTTTGAAATATATATATATATATATATATATATATATATACCTGTGGCCCACCAAGCAGGCACAGCATTGAGGAGACGGGATACGGTCGTTGCTCTTGCGACATCATGCAGCACGGTTGTATTCACCCACATATTAATTTGAAAACTTTACCGTAAACGTAATCTCCAAAACGTCTTGCGTCTATTCACGAGCGTTGCGTCGACTCAAAGAAAGGTTACTGTTGTTGATCGGGCTTAACGACACTTTTTCATATCGAAGATGATTAGTGTCGGAGGCAGAGAACAACCTCACTCCACGTTTATATTGCGACCGAGCCACCCGCAGGGAGAGGTTACTGAAATGAAATGTATGGGTTTAACGACTCTTTTTCATATCGAAGATGATTTCAGCGTCGACTCCACGTTTATATTGCGACCGAGCCACTCGCAGTATGTAAAGATCCGACCGGTGTAAAGGTTTCAAATTACCCCCTCCTAAACATTACCCCCCCCCCGGTAACTTGAAACCGGTTTTAGATTACCACCCGGAAACTAGATTTGCATCAATAATCGCATTTATTGCACACACAAAATCAGAAAAATCATCCTGCTTCTTGTTTTGGTCTGAAGATTTTCATACGTCATCCCACTTCGTGGTTTGCTATCAATATTTTGATCCGAAAAAAATAATAGCCTCGAAGCCATTTTCTCCATGTAAACTTCAGCGGCGTATAGTATTTTAGTTACAGATAAAAATATTGATAACAAACCTCGAAGTTGGATGACGGATGAAAGTCTTCAGACCAAAACAAGAAGCGGGATGAATTTTTGATATATTTAGTGCAAAAAATGCGATGATTGATGCAATTTACAGTTTGCAGGGGGTAATGTTTAGGAGGGGGTAATCTGAAACCTTTACACCGGGGAATCGAACCCGCTCCGCCGTCGAGCCACAGTGAGAGGTTACTACTGTGGCTCGCCTTATGTATGCATCGCCAGCGTGGTGGGGGGCTCACTACGGCCGAAGACAGACATAGAATGGAGCGTCGTTCACGGCGAATGGGATACCTGCCCGAGTACGCTGCCAGTGCTGTGGCAAGGGCAGCTAAGGCCGAAATGGCTTCGAGGCTAATGCTTTTTTCGATCAAAATTGATAACATACCTCGAAGTGCGATGACGGATGAAATTGTTGAGACCAAAACAAGAAGCGGGATGATTTTTCTGTTTTTTAGTGCAATAAATGCGATGATTGATGCAAATCTAGTTTCCGGGGGTAATCTGAAACCGGTTTCAAGTTACCGGGGGGGGGGGGGTAATGTTTAGGAGGGGGTAATTTGAAACCTTTACACCGGTGTAAAGGTTTCAAATTACCCCCTCATGAACATTACCCCCCTGCAAACTGTAAATTGCATCAATCTCCGCATTTATTGCACTAAAAATATCAGAAAAATCATCTCGCTTCTTGTTTTTTTTAAAAAGATTTTCATCCGTCATCCCACTTCGTGGTTTGTTATCAATATTTTCATCTGTAACTAAAATACTAATCGCCGCTGAAGTTACAATGGAGAAATGGCTTCGAGGCTATTATTTTGCTTTGATAAAAAAATTGATAACATACCACGAAGTGGGATGACGGATGAAATTCTTCCGACCAAAACAAGAAGCGGGATGATTTTTCTGATTTTTTTAGTGCAATAAATGCGATGATTGATGCAAATCTAGTTTCCGGGGGGTAATCTGAAACCGGTTTCAAGTTACCGGGGGGTAATGTCTAGGAGGGGGTAATTTGAAACCTTTACACCGGTGTAAAGGTTTCAAATTACCCAGTGCTTAAAGTGTACAAAAATAAGTGCCTGGCGCCCCTTGTCTTTCCAAAAGAAGTGCCTGGACGCCCCTTACCATTCCAGTCATTGCTGGCCAATAAGTGGCTGGACGGCGTTCAGATTTTAAAATAAGTGCATGGACGCCGTTCATGACCGTCCAGCCACACTTTAAGCCCTGAGATTACCCCCTCCTAAACATTACCCCCCTGCAAATTGCACCAATAATCGTATTTATTGCACTGGATTAATGAAAATCTTCTCTACGAAGTTGGAGATGGATCGATGAAAATGTTCTCTTTTCGGCACTTTCTGAGACGGGAATATCCTCTCAAACCTAAAACCTTAATCTGGGCACAAAGCTCATTTGCAATTGCTAAAATAAAAAGACAACATTTTCATCCATCCGGCTCCAACTTAATCAAGGCGATTTTCATCAATCTCGCTCCTACTTAATAGACAAGATTTTCATCAATCCAGCTCCCAGTTAAGCAAGAACATTTTCATTAATCCAGCTCCAACTTCGTAGAGAAGATTTTCATTAATCCAGCTCCAATTTAAACAAGAACATTTTGATCAATCCAGCTCCAATATAATCAAGAAGATTTTCACCAATCCAGCTCCAACTTAATCAAAAGATTATCATCCATCCAGCTCCAATTTATGGAAGAACATTATAACCAATCGTCACACCAGCTTCTATTTCACACCTGTAAATACCTTCAACCAGCTTCTTTTTTCTCGGTCGTTATTTTCGTCAATCCATCTTCTGTTTCCGTTACATAAGCGCTTTATCGCTCATCCAGCTTCTATTTCAGATATATATTACCTTCATCCAGCTTCGGTTTCTTAAGCGTTTTATCACTCATTCGGCTTCTATTTCAGATATATAATACCTTGATCCCGCTTCCATTTCTTAAGTGTTATGTCATTCATCCAGTTTCTATTTCAGATATATAAAAACCTTCATCCAGCTTCTATTTCAGATTTGGAAAACTGTCATCCAGCCTCCATTTCCTAGGCGTTTTATAATTCATCCAGCTTCTTTTTCAGATATATATAAAAACCTTCATCCAGCTTTTATTTTTTAAGCGTTTTATCATTCATCCCGCTTCTATTTCAGATATATAATACCTTGATCCCGCTTCCATTTCTTAAGTGTTATGTCATTCATCCAGCTTCTATTTCAGATATATAAAAGCCTTCATCTAGCTTCTATTTCAGATTTGGAAAACTTTCATCTAGCCTCTATTTCCTAGGCGTTTTATAATTCATCCAGCTTTTTTTTCAGACATATATAAAAACCTGCATCCAGCTTTTATTTGTTAAGCGTTTTATCATTCATCCCGCTTCTATTTCAGATCTATAAATAGCTTCATCCAGCATATATTTAAAATTTACAATACCTTGATCCCGCATCCGTTTCTTAAGCGTTTTATCAGTCATCCAGCTTCTATTTAAGATATATAAAAACCTTCATCCAGCTTCGATTTCAGATCTGGAAGACTTTCATCCAGCCTCCATTTCTTAGGCGTTTTGGCATTCATCCAGCTTCTATTTAAGATATATAAAAACCTTCATCCAGTTTCTAATTTGTAAGCGTTTTATCATTCGTCCGGCTTCTATTTCAGATCTATAAAACATTAATCTAGCTTCTATTTAAGAAATAAAATACATTGACCCGCTTCCAATTCTTAAGCTTTTTGTCATCCATCAAGCCCCAATTTAAGCAAGAACATTATATCCATCCAGCTCCAATTTAATCTAGAAAAGTTTCGTCCATCCAGCTCTCTGATCCAGCTCCCAGTTACTATTTTCATCAATCCAGCTCCAATTTAAGCAAAAACATTTTAATAAATCCAGCTCCAATTTAAGGCAAGACGTTTTCATCAATCCAGCTCCAATCTAGGGCAGCACATTTTCGTCAATCCATCTTCTATTTCATGTGTAACAATATTTTTCCGGTTTCCGTTACTCCACCGTTATTTACAACGATCAATCTCCGATTTTTTTCAAGACGATTATAATAAATCCAGCTCCAATTTAAGGCAAGACATTTTCATCCTTCCAGTTCCAATTTGAGCAACAACATTAAATCCAGCTTCTATTTCAGGTATGAAAAATCTTATTCCGGTTTCCTTTACTTCAACCGCTCCAATTTTAACAAGACAATTTTAGTCAATCTAAATCCGACTTCTATTTAAAATTGAAGTATTTTCATCAATCCAACTTCTCTTTCAGCGGCAATAACCATGTCGTAAAAAATTCGCAGTGAAATTTGGTCGTGAACCAGTTGTCGGTGAACCATTGTCGGTGAACCAATTGTCGTGATCCAGTTGTCGTGAACCAGTTGTCCGCGAACCAGTTGTCGGTGAACCAGTTGTCTGTGAACCAGTTGTCGTGACACCGAATGGGAGTTCCAGAGTTTATAAGGCAATATATTATATAATAATTGGTAAAACCGTAGTTGATATTGCTAAATTATTTTATATGGACAATTCAAAATTTAGGAAGCTGGATTGATGAAAACAGCTTGCATAAATGTAACTGATTCCGGATTCTTTACTCAATGGGGAATCCTGTGCAACGAATATATATATTATACATATATATATATAATATATATATATAATTATATGACCATTTATATACTAAGCATCTTACAAAATTATCATGTCTGAATGTTAGAAATGACCTCACACATGGTTGGTTTGCGAAATTTTGTGGTAACTGAATGTTGTGCTTTATAATTTTGGCATTGGTGATGGAGGTCAATTCCATCTGTAAATTTGCCTTAACAGTGGCAGGCAGTCCAAAGTGAATAAGCGGAATCGATGTTGTGGACGCACGACCAGTGGGTCGGTCAAGACTCCTCCTAGACATCTTGCATTTACTCAAGTCTACCAGAATTGTAAACGCACGATATGCATGGCTTCAGTTTATGAAGTTTTAGGAGTAAAAATTAATAAACGGTCTAAAACTGCGTAAACTTAAGCCATGCATTTTGTGTATACACAATTCTGATCTGCTCACTAAATGTAAGATATTTAGGGGAAATGTATCGACTCAAGCCTCTGCACATGCGCACATGTCAAATCAATACAGCGGAGTAAACTTTCAAGTTCTTTAGAACTTTCAAAGCCAGGTACTGTATCCACTACTGTCATTTACTGTAACCACATCCTTATCCACCTTAAGTATTCTCTAGCTGGATTGATATTTTGGATGTTGAGGTGAATACGGATTAGTTTTGATGTACCAGCCTTGTGCGTGATGCAATGGTGCTCTAGAATTTAATAAAAATGCGCAACATCACTTGGTCAGACCTTTTCCCACCCCTTTTAATGAAGGTAAATGGGAGCAAATAGAACACATTATTTTCTATATGTAGTTAGTATGACTGAGTCAGCAACCAACCTTTCTGCAACCTTTCTTGGTACATGCATAAATATGATGATGGTCATTAACTTACAAAGAGTCATAGATATGCAAAGAAATAAAACATTGTTTACAAAATGTGACAAACAAATGCATCGTTCCATATTTCAAATGAATGCACAAATGCCCAGATTAACTTCTTTTCATTTGTATCTCCCGCAATGAATATGTATTACTAATGTATGCATCTACTCATCCCACTAAAATTTGCTATATGGACAGCCAATCAAACCAGGCTGAAGATGGAAATGTTCATTGCAAATGCTTTAGTCAACCAGCACTGACGTTAAAAGTAAATTTAAACAATTCCCTATCCTATCCTATAGAATAGATACTCATGCCCAAAATCGGGTGTTTGCTGCCTTTGCCCTTCATTTCGAATAACGTTACTGCTTTGCTAAGGTCTAATAACTGATGTTTCCTCGTCACTTTTTTTCTTTAAAGAAAATATTTCTTTGCAACGGAGTTTCAATGCTGAGAGCACCTCTGCATAGTCATTCTGCGAGAGGTGCTATATAGTTACGATACGATATCCTATCCAATGTAAATGTATGTGACAAACAAATTTTTTTTAAAGTAAAAACAAACTTTGGAGAACAAATTGACAACTTGCGATTTGCGGACGAAATTGACTTTAATATTGGAGTATGACCGATAGGTTACAGGAAAGTGTCAGTGGGCTAAATATCTCTGCGCAACGGGCTGGATTGAAAATAAATGTAGATAAAACAAAAACAACAGTATATGAAAAAAAGACAATGGATAGGGAAATAAAAGTTCAAGAGGAGGTAATCGATAATGTAATAGTTTGTCTATTTAGACAGTCTGCAAACATGGAATAACTACTGCACAAAAGAAATAAAGCCAACAATAGCGAAAGCATATGGAGTTATGGCAGGACTAAATACCATCTGGAACAGTAAACAAATCAGCTATAATACCAAATAAAATGTTCTAAGGACATGTGTGTTCAATAGAGCACGGACAATCAAACAAACCGATTAGATAAAATATTGGCCTTTGAAATGTACTGCTACAGAAAAATATTACACCTGAATTGGACAATGAAGGTCGCAAATAAAGAAGTCCGTAGAAAGCTAAATATAAAGGAAGATTTAATGCAGAGAGTTATGAGGAGGAAACTTAGTCTATTCGGACATAATTATATGTAGAATGGACAACAACAGAAAAATTAAAAGTGTGATGCCTGGAATTATGGACGGCAAGGTGGAGAAGAGGAAGACCAAACAGGGAGTGGATAGATGACATCAAGGACTGGTGCAATCGAGACCTATTCAGCTGCTTTTAGGACAAAATGGTACGGACAAAACGGTATGGATAAATTGAACCTGGATGAGGGTATTTTATTGTTGAAATAGAGGGTGGATGGCTTTTTGGGGGCTGAAATACAGCTCTAATGAAGAAAAAAACTTGAGTAAAGGAAGCCGGATTGGTGAAAAAAATGCTTGAGAAATGGAAGCTGGATTGATGTCTTTCATTCATGTGTTTCGTGATGTATCCAGCCTCCATTTCAGTCAAAAGATTCCTTAAACCAACCTCCATTTGTAATGCATCTTTCATTAATCCAGCTTCTATTTAAGCTATGAAAATACCCTGATACAGCTTCTATATCTAAAGCGTTATTTTCATCAATTCAGCTTCCATTTCATATATAAAAATATCCATGCAGAGCCTTCATCCAGCTTCCATTTCACATGCGTCTTTTCATTCATCCAGCTTCTATTTCATATATAAAAAATTCCTAATCCTGCCTTCATTTCATCCATACCATTTTGTCCGCTACCATTTTGTCCGGTCACCATACAGCTATTTGTACAGAATAGGAGACTACGGAAAATGGTGATGAAATGTGCATTGGACACCTACGGGCTTTCAGTTCATGGATCATGATGATGACAAAGAAACTCTGTCCATTGATTGCAATCTGCTTTAAAATTCATTTTAACTTGTTTGTCATCTTTTCCCTTAACAGACTTTACAGAATGACAGATATGTCATTGTAAAATTTTGAATGTTTTTTAGAATCACGTTCA
The DNA here is from genome assembly GCA_949752735.1 of Lumbricus terrestris. Taxonomy (NCBI): domain Eukaryota; kingdom Metazoa; phylum Annelida; class Clitellata; order Crassiclitellata; family Lumbricidae; genus Lumbricus; species Lumbricus terrestris. The sequence goes on from OX457050.1 coordinate 38,008,246, forward strand.
GTGAGCTTAAAGTCAATAACTAAACTAAAAAGCAATGCAATGAATACACATTGTGTTGTAAGCTCTCCAGTTCTTAGTTTCTCACCAGGTGAAAACATATCTCAGAAAATGTTAGCAAAGATTTTATGGTGTGGTGTACGCCCATGGTTGCAACATGGTTCCCTTAACAGACTTTACAGAATGACAGATATGTCATTGTAAGATTTTGAATGTTTTTTAGAATCACGTTCATTGAGCTTAAAGTCAATAACTAAACTAAAAAGCCATGCAATGAATACACATTGTGTTGTAAGCTCTCCAGTTCTTAGTTTCTCACCAGGTGAAAACATATCTCAGAAAATGTTAGCAAAGATTTTATGAGGTGGAGTACACCCATGGTTGCAACAGTGATTCTGAAAGTCTTCGTCCATTTCAAACATTTCGTTACATATGGCACATCCGTAAGGTCTTGTCACAAAAGAGAGTTCTGCATCATCTTTGAAATTGAACTCGTCCATAGAGAGTTCTAGTTTGACCCGAGCTGTCTCTAGCAATTCTGCAATGCCGGAACTATCCGCATCAACTGAATCATTTCCCAAAAATGTCAATAGAATTTCAGACATATAGTGAATTTGTGAATGGTCACAATTGTGTTCTTTCAAATCAAATTTCTTTTCAACGGTCCTATGCTGCTTTTTCACACGCTTCCTGCGTTTACATTTGAGACCATGTCTTATTAGAAATCTCGTGCACCAGCTATTAGATGCACTCTCTGTTCTTGCAGTTCTTCCTGTGGCAGATGGCAACTTACTGAAAAGCATAGCCGCACGAGAGCAAATCTTGTCTCTAGTTATACTTATTCCATTTGCTTGAGATTTGATAACCCAGTCTGCAAGTACTTTCTCCAACTCTGGATTTGATGGCTTTAGACCTCGACGAGTTTTCTTTGTCTTAGGCATTCGTTCAAGAATTTTTTTCTGTTTGCTTCGGCATCTGATGGACTTCTCCGGAATTTCGAAATGTTGTCCAGTCGTGTAATTGTTGTTAGTAGCCTCAGCACAGTTAGCTACTTTTAACTTAAATGCAACATCATGCAAACGTCGCTTCGTCATTACTGTACTTTTAGCAACGTCTTTACGTCCACAAAGCTTCAGACTGTGTCTTGCCAAAAATTTCGAGCACCAGGTTTTAGATGCACTGAGACCAGTATCTTCTTTAATAGCTGAGTCTTGCAACAGTACAACAGCACGTGAGCAAATATCGCGTCTAGTCAAATTTATTCCATTTTCCTGAGATGTGATGATCCAATCTGCCAGTACTTTTTCCAATTCTGGGTTTGATGGCTTTCCACTTCGAAGTGCTTTCTTCGTTTTAGGCATTTGCTCAAGAACGTTTTTGTGTTTGCGCCAGTCTCTTACCAACCTCTCTGGAAGTACGAAATGTCGTCCAGCCGCAGAATTGTTATTAACAGCCTCAGCATAGTTAACTACTCTCAACTTAAATGCAGCATCATACGAACTTCTCTTCGTCACTGCAGTTTGGTCGTTCATCTGTGAACGGTCGTGAGTTTCAAATTTAGAATCCTTTGTTGTTTCAGGCCACTTACGAACAACGTCTTTACGTCCACAAAGTTTCAGACCGTGTCTCGACAAAAAGCGCGTGCACCAGCCTACAGATGCACCGATTGTCCGGCTAGTATCTTCTTTAATAGCTGTCGATTTTTTCAACAAGACTTCAGCACGTGAGCAAATCTCGCGTCTAGTCACATTTATTCCATTTCCTTGAGATGTGATGATCCAGTCTGCGAGTACTTTTTCCAATTTTGGGTTTGATGGTTTTTGGCCTCGAAGTGCTTTCCTTGTTTTAGGAATTTTTTCAAGAACTTCTTTCTGTTCGCGCCAGTCTCTGACGGAACTCTCACGAATTCCGAAATGTCGTCCAGTCGCAGAATTGCTATCCACAGCTTCGGCATAGTTAACAACTCTTAACTTAAATGCAGCATCATACGAGCATCGCTTCCGTTTCGTTTTAGCCATGACAATTTACAAACAAATATTAAAAACAGGCGAAGTTTGTGACAACCGATAAAATCAAAGTGTCACATGAGGCAGGAAGAAGATAGAGCGGAAAAAGATTACGAATGGATGAGATTACTTATACCTGAATCGCGAATATTCAGGTGTCCTCTATCGATTATTTTATTTAAATACGGTTTTACCCGGTGAATTACCGGTATGCCCCAACGCAGAAAGAATCAAACAGGGCTGTTTTCAAGGAATTTTAGAACTGCACAACTCCTTCTTTCTTTTTCCGTCGCCCATGGTAAATTACTTCCAATCGGAAGACAATGACCTTTTTTGCTGGTTTTAACCGTACATAACACAACATAACAAGGGTTTTAAGTGGTTCAGAAGACACTGAGTCTGTGTTAGAACCACTGCAAATTAACCTGGAACATTTAATAGCCCAATTTTCTTAGCTTCCTTTTAAACGCTGAGACCGTGTCCACCGACACAGTGCTTTCATTCAAGCCGTTCCAAATGTCTACAACTCTAGCACTAAAGAATTTCTGTCCCAACGTTCCTCTTGGCTTCTTAAACAATTTGTACCTATGACCCCGAGTTGCTTTGTTTGGTGCCAATTCAAAGAATTTCTCCCAACCTAGTGCTTCCTTTCCAGTAATGATCTTGTATGCTTCAATTAGGTACAGAAGTGCTTCTACAACTGCACATTTTGTGTACAACTGCACGTTAAAAAAGCCCCGGAATCAAATCACTCATAACAATAAAATACATAATACAGGGTAGGCCTAATCTGCTGCCTTAGTGTTCTTCATTATGTGCCCGATGAAACATTTTTTCAGCAAAAATTTTGGACCTTAGACGTCATTCTTTTCCAAAAATCCAGTTTCCAACTGATCAATAATATGATTCATCGACGAATGGTTCATGGATAATTCGTTCACCGACAACTGACGCTGCGTGAATCGGAACTGGGTGTAAATATTCTTGCTTAAATTGGAGCAGGATTGATGAAAATGTTGTTGCGTAAATCGGAGGTGAATGAAAGTATTCTTGCTTAAATTCCAACTGTGTTGAAAAAATGTTGGTGCGTAAATCGGAGCTGGATGAAAATATTCTGGTACTTGTGGGTTTGACGACCCCACAGAAATATAAATTCGTTGAAAAATATTTCCTTACGAAATAGAAGCGAGATTTATTGCGTGAGGGTCGGTTAGGGCTCAGGTTAGGCGTCGTGAGGGTCGGTTAGGGTTAGTTTTAGGGTTAGTGCAGTCATTCTTCTGAAATTGAAGCTGGATTGATTAAGAATAATTTTCAATGAAAAATTGAAAAATATTTACTGACAAAATAGAAACGGGATTTATCGAACATATTCTTGTCTAAGCAGAAGCTGGGTCGATTAAAAGGTTTCTGGACAAACTAGAAGTTGGATTTAATAAAGATAACAACCCAGCAACGTTAGTTCTTTCATCGAATTTAGATTTCTGTGGGGTCGTCAAACCCACAAGTACCAATATTCTTGCCAAAATTGGAACTGGATTGAAGAAAAATGTTCTTGCGAAAATTCATGCTTAAATCGGAGCTGGATGAATGCATTTTTGCTTAAAGTGGACGTAGATTGATGAAAAAGTTGTGTAAATCGGAGCGGATGTAGGACATTTCCCCCCCGGACATTTCCCCCATCGGACATTTCCCCCCCGATTTCGACTAGGACATTCCCCCCCGGACATTTCCCCCCCCTTAAGTCAATCCAGCTTCTAATTCAGATCTAAAAATACCTTCATCCAGCTTCTATTTAACTTGTGTTTTTTCATCAATAAAGTGTCTATTTCAGATCTAAAAATACCTTCATCCAGCTTCTATTTAACTTGTGTTTTTTCATCAATAAAGCGTCTATTTCAGATCTAAAAATACCTTCATCCAGCTTCTATTTAACTTGCGTTTTTTCATCAGTCCACCTTCTTTTTCCCATGTGAAAGGTCTTCATCCAGCTTCTATTTAACTTGTGTTTTTTCATCAATAAAGCGTCTATTTCAGATCTAAAAATACCTTCATCCAGCTTCTATTTAACTGTGTTTTTTCATCAATAAAGCGTCTATTTCAGATCTAAAAATATCTTCATCCAGCTTCTATTTAACATGCGTTTTTCATCAATAAAGCGTCTATTTAAGATAAAAAAAACCTTCATCCAGCTTCTATTTAACTTGTGTTTTTTCATCAATAAAGCGTCTATTTCAGATCTAAAAATACCTTCATCCAGCTTCTATTTAACTTGCATTTTTCATTAATCCAGCTTCTATTTCAGATCTAAAAATACCTTCATCCAGCTAATATTTCACTTGCATTTTTTCATCAATCCACCTTCTTTTTCACATGTAAAAGGTCTTCATCCAGCTTCCATTTCTCAAGGGCTTTTTCATATGTTGAAGACCATAAAAACAATGGTTTCCGCATACGGGGGGGGGAAATGTCCTAGGGTAGGGGGGGAAACGTCCGGGGGGGAAATGTCCGGGGGGGGAAATGTCCGGGGGGGAAATGTCCAGGGGGGGAAATGTCCGTTCCCCATCGGAGCTGGGTTGATGAAAATGTTGTTGCGTAAATCGGAGCTGGGTGAAAATATTCACCCTTAAATTGGAGCTGGATTGGTGAAAATGTTTTTCCTAATTTGGGGCTGGGTTTATGAAAACATCGCTTAAAAAATGGAACCTGGATTAAGGTATTTAATGGCTGAAATAGAAGTTGGATTGATGGTGTAATGCTTGAGAAATAGAAACTGGGATTTATGAAAAAACGCTCGAGAAATGGAAGCTGGATAAAGGTTCCGTAACAAGTGAATTAAAAGCTGCATTTGTGAAAAGAACTCTTGAGAAATGGAAGTTGTGCGAAGGTTCTATAGCAAGTCAAATACAAGTTTGATTTATGAAAAGAACTCTTGAGAAATGGAAGATGAATTGATTAAAAGAACGTCTGAGAAATGGATTAATGGAAGCTGGACAAAGCTTTTTTATTGTTGAAATAGAACCAGGATTTATGAAGAGAATGCTTGAAAAATGGAAGCTGGATCGATTGAGTTTAGAACATTGACCGTCTCAACAAAAACCTTGGACAAATCCCAATTAGCCTATCACAAACATCTCTCTCTCTCTGTCTCTCTCTGCAAAACACCTATTTATGTAGTTCATTGATAAAACAATTGTTTTATCAATCCGACTTCTATTTAGATGACAATCATTTTCATCAATCCAGCTCAAGTTCATGCAACAACATTTTCATCAATCTAGCTCCAATTTAAACAAAAATATTTTCATCAATCCGGTTTTCATGTAAGTAGAAGTGATTTAGTATCAATCCAACTTCTATTGAGCGAGAATTCTTTTCATCACTTCAATTTGTGTAAGACAAAACATAGCCTATAGATGTGTATTTTGAATTTAGGACCGTCGTTCGGAGGATTAGCACTTAAACGCAATTGATGTTCTACCCGGGGGTGGGATGTTGGAATGGGCACAGTCTATTAGGGTTTATCGGGAGATAATCCCCCAAGAAGGTCCAGATTCATCTTTTTACTATGTAAATGCTATCTTTACCCGGAGTTAGACCCCCCAAGAATTCTCAATCGAATTATTAAAAAAGTCAGTTTTTTGTCCGGGAAAATAGTAATTTTCGTGAGATTTCAACTTGAGGACTAAAAAAGGGTCAACTTTTTTTGCAGAGGCCTTCGTTCTGGACCAAGTTTTTTCAGCCCCCTCAAGAACTGAAACAAAACTCCGCCCATGGTTGTTGGGTGTACAATTCCACTGGACATATTCCCGGACATTACCCCTCCCCAGGACAGTTACCCTTGGACGATTTCCCTCTGAAAGAGGACATATACCGTCTATATACACAAAGTCAATAAATAAATACATACATACGTCATGCATACATGCATACATTCATAAATCGTTTGTATGCATGGGTTCCACGACAATTGGTCTAAAGACAGCTCGTCTAACGACAAGTGGTCCCAGACAACTCGTCTAACAACAAGTGGTCCCAGACAAATCGTCTAACGACAACTGGTCTTCAGACGAATCGTATTGATGAAATAGAAGCTGGATTTAAGAAAAAGTTAAATGGTTTTTTAGCTGAAATGGAAGCAGGATTGTTAATTTTCATTCATGTATTTCAGCATGCATCCAGCTTCTACTTCAGATCTAAAAATACCTTCTATTTCTTGCTCGTTATTTTCGTCAATCCAGCTTCTATTTCAGATATAAAGATAGCCTCATCCAGCATCCATTACTTAAGCGTTTTTCACTAATCTGCTTCTTTTTGAGATCTAAAAATACCTTTATCCAGCTTTTCTTTCTCATGCATTATTTTGGTCAATCCAGCTTCTATTTCACCTGTAAAAGAAACTTCATCCAGATTCCATTTCTCGCGTTTTTTCATCGATCCATTCTCCATTTCACTTGTAAAAACTTTCATCCAGCTTCCATTTCTCAAGTGCTGGACTATTTGTCGTTAGACGAGTTGTCTGTAGACCAGTTGTCGCGACACCGATATCACAGCTAAGCCATAATTTTTATGCCAAATTATTTAACTTTAAAAATTATCCTTCAGGCCAGAAAAGACTTGACAGGAAATGTATATAGATAAAGCTGTTACAAGTCCCCCATACAGGGATTAATCCGAGCCTGAAGGAGAGAGAGAGTATATAGCTAAAGCTGTTACCATGTATGTTGAATGAATACACTCATCTTACATGTATACGAAATTTTATATATTAATAATTAGGCATATTGTTATATATTAATTATGAATTTATTAATCTAATCATTTCAGAACCTCACAAGGGTGCTTTCTTTTTTCATAGCACACTAAACTTTACACTAAATCTGATTCATATGGCTATAACAAAAGGCATAGGCCTATACAGTGTATGACAATAGTTGGCAATAATTTTCAGTGCTATGCCCTTCATATTAGTTAACAGTCATTAAATAACTACTCTAAAATATGATGTTCACGATGAAGCACTCTAAAGTCTAAATCAGTGATTCCCAACCTTTTTTGGCTTGCGGCACACTAAGAAAGAATAAAAATTTTCGCGGCACACGAAATTATAATTACCCATTTTTTTTTATTTATCTGTCACTATTATTTAATGATAATTATTCTAATTTTAATGGTCTCATTGTATAATAATGGTTGGCTACTCTAGTCTAGTGAATCTAGTCAATGAGCAGATCAAATTGAAACGAGTCTCCAGAGACGACAATCAACTGACTTAAGTTTTGATGTTGCAGTTATGATGTTTTCAGATGTTTTGTTTGAAATCATTATTAGTCTAATTAAAAACTGTTAGAATTATCGCGGCACAATAGTGTGCCGCGGCACACTGGTTGGGAATCACTGGTCCAAATAAACACAAATTTCAGAATACACATGTAAGCAGCACAAAAAATAGCAAATAAACATCCATTTTATCATGAAACGAGCCCTGCAAGTGGAAAACGCTGATGTGAATATGTTATGTAGAATAGACAAAACTATGCCGGGAACCGTCTTCTACGCTCAATAAAAATAACTTAAGATAGACATTTCATATACGGTAGTTACGAACAAATATATTTCTGGGGATCATGTCCTGAGGTGATGCAATTAGTGACTCAGGATTTCGGTTTCGAAAACTTCATCGCACATTCCACAACCAAATGTCTGAAAAATAAGTTATTCCGATCACCAGACGTTTACGACTGATCTCCATAATGTTGGTCTAAAGTTGTCTTTTTTTAACTTCTTTTGTCAATTAGATGAAAGGTCTTTCACAGTTGACAAAATCTTATCGTCAGCATGGTCTTCATCTTCCGTCACCGAGCAATATCCGTTATTAAAATCCCTTCCAAAATGTCTATTCGCTTTCGCCTCAAAACAACTCTTTGGTTCGAGTGTTCTATTGTGTTGGTCCTTTGATGCTCATCCGGAATGCTACTGCACAGCAATCAAGTCTCGAGAAAAATTCTTGCTTGGGTGGTTAACGTCTTTGGTGGGTCCTCATATACGTACACACACACACACACACACACACACACACACACACACACACACACACACACACACACACACACACACACACACACACACACACACACACACACACACACACACACACACACACACACACACACACACACGCACGCACACGCATACACACACACACATATATATATATATATTATGGTCTTTTAGACGACAATTCGTTGAAAATGTTTTGTTTTTGTCACACAAATGGCACATATACGAGTTTTTCTTCACTGTGGGTTCTTAAATGACTTCGTAGATTGCCAACGATGAAATTTTGTTGTTGCGTGACCCACATTTATGTGGCTTTTCTCCAGTATGGGTTCTCAAATGGCTTTTCAGATGATGACTCCTTGGAAATGACTTGTTACATAAATGGCACTTATATGGTCTTTTCCCAGTATGGATTCTTACATGCTTTATCAGATCACTAGAGTCTGAAAATGCCTTGCGACATGACTCACATTTATATGATTTCTCTCCAGTGTGGGTTTTCAGATGACGCTTGAGTCCACCACCGAGTGCAAATGCTTTGTTACATAATTCACATTTAAATGGTTTTTCGCCAGTGTAGGTTCTTTCATGATTTCGAAGATTTTTAATCTGTGAAAATGTTTTGTTGCATAACTTTGTTCTACTTAAATATTTTTATGAAATCTGCATAACTTTGTTCAGTTTTAAATATTTTTTATGAAATCTGGTCATCATGTGTAGATATGAATTGTCTATAAGCCCGTAAAATTTCATTTCGAAATTCTTACTTTTGGTCAAGATATTGGCAAAAAAGTTGGGGGCCTTTTTTGGCACACCCTGGGAATCATGACTGAGATGATGCAATTAGTGTCCGAAAAAATTGGTTTCGATTTCGAATACTTCATTGCACATTCCACAACCGAATGTCTGAAAAATAAATTATTCTGTTTGCCAGAAGTTGACAACTGATCTCCAGAATGTTGACCTTCGTCTGCTTTTGACTTCTTTTGTCAATTAGATGAAAGGTTTTTCACAGTTTGTACAAATCCTTATTGTTAGCTTGGATCGTCATCTTCAGTCGCTTGTGTGCAAACCTCTTTGGACTATATCCGTTATTAAAATCCCTTTCAAATGTCTAATCTCTGTCGCCTTCAATTTTAACAACTCCTTGGTGTGACTCACCCAGAGCACAGCAATCAGAAGTCTCGAGAAAATTCCTTGCTTGGGTGGTCAATGACTTTGGTGGTTTCTCATATGGTCTTTCAGATGGCAATTCTTTGAAAATCTTTTGTCACACAACTGGCACACATATGGTTTTTCTCCACTGTGTGTTCTTAAATGACTCCGTAGATTGCCAATGGCTGAAAATTTCTTGTTGCATGTCCCACATTTATGTGGTTTTTCTCCAGTGTGGGTTCTCAAATGGCATTTCAGATGATGACTCCTTGGAAATGACTTGTTACATAAATGGCACTTATATGGTTTTTCCCCAGTATGGATTCTTACATGCTTTCTGAGATCACTACAGTCTGAAAATTCCTTGCTACATGACTTACATTTATATGATTTCTCTCCAGTGTGGGTTTTCAGATGACGCCAAAGTCCACTACCAAGTGCAAATGCCTTGCTACAGGTTTCACATTTAAATGGTTTTTCGCCAGTGTGGGTTCTTTCATGATTGCGAAGATTTCCAATCTGTGAAAATGTTTTGCTACATAACTTACATACGTATGGCTTTCCTCTGATGTGAACATTTGTGTGGAGTGCCAAAGAACGCTGGTGTACAAAAGTCTTTGGACATAAATTGCACTTGTATGCTCTTTCTCCAGAGTGAACCGACATGTGCACATTGAGATAGTTGCGCCCTGCAAATGCTTTTTCACACAACTTACACTTGTATGGTTTTTCTCCAGTATGGGTTCTTGAATGAAGAACCAGACTACAAAGACGTGAAAACGATTTTTGGCAGGTCTGACAGATGAATGGTTTTTCTCCAGTGTGTGTTCGAGTATGGACTGTGAGGCCATGCTTCTGCATATATCCTTTATCACAAAACTTACATTCGTACGGCTTTGTCTTAGTGTGTATTTTTTTGTGATCAGTCAGATAAGATTTCCGTGCAAATACCTTGTAGCATTTGCTGCAAGTGTATGGCTTTTCTCCAGTGTGAGTTTTCTCATTGGACACCAGGTAACACTTTCCAGAAAACGCATTGCGACAGAGATTCACTTGTATGGTTTTTTGACACAGTGGCATCTTACATGGGTTTTTAGGGCCACACTCAGTGAAAAGGCTTTGCTACATACATGACATTTATATGCTTTTTCCCAGTAATGGCTTTTTGTATGGACTTCCAGATGATACTCCTGTGCAAATTTGTTTTGTATAAAATTTATTTTTTCTCCAGTGCTGGTTGTGGCGATGATTTTGTATCTATAGTTTCTCCTGTCAAATGCTTCTTTCTTGCATCTTCAGACCTTTAATAAAAAAAATAAACTTCATACAAATAGAATATGTGCAAGGATTTACTGTATAATAAATAATATGCATGCAGAAAATCCATGCATCCCTGTGTTTCAATAGCCCACCCATGCATGCTTATACTTATGAAGGCTCATAAATACTGTTATCAATTGAATTCAGATGCAACTTTGCTCAAATCCTACTGCCATAACAACAAAGAAAGTGTGCAAATGTCAGCAAAAAACCAAAAAGTCATACTACAGCCATGTTTGCGGTTTCCTATGTTTAAGCTTACTGGATGCAACCCTTAGACCTCTAACCAGCTTATCTAGCTTCATATGCATATTTATGTCTGCATGATTTATTTATATCTGGATGGAGTCATACATAATCGAGCAAATCAGAGCGGCTTCGATATCAGTTTGCTTTCAGTGCATCCCGTCCTCACGATAAGACAACCACATCCTTTGCCATGTCGTTCTTACAAATTATGCATAGATATTCGTTTAGGCCCTGAGCTATTCCTGTAACAAGAAAAGCAAGTCTCAAAACCATAGATCCACAACCTCCTCATGGAATCCAACATCTGAAAACTTGTCAGCCAAAATATAACTGTTACTTATCAAAGGTATATAGCAAGACGGTTATTGTTACTGACGTCTCGGTAGGAAGTAAACAGTATGGTGGTCACAGATACACGCAGAATAGAGCGGCCTCAACTCCGGCGATCGATAGCCCAATGCTTCCGCGCGAAACATTGGGGTCCCACTTCAGTCAGTGATGTTGTGTGAAGTAAGTAAGTAAGTGATGAAGGTATTTCTAGATCTGAAATAGAAGTCGGATTGATGAAAAAACGCTTAAGTAATGGAAGCTGGATGATGGTATTCTTATATTTGAAATAGAAGCTGGGCTGACGAAAATAACAGGCGAGAAACAGAAGCTGGGTTAATAAAAATATTATAGCTTAGATTGGAGCAGGATTGATGAAAATGTTGTTGATTAAATTAGACCTGGATGGATAAGGATCTTCTTAATTAAATAGGAGCTGGATTGATTAAAATGTTTCCGATTAAATTGGAGCTGGATTGATGAAAAATAATCATTATTGAAACAGAAGTTGGATTCATAAAACAGCTGATGCAATTGAAAGAGCTGGACTTTTACTTACTTATTTTTGCCTGCTGTCGGTTATATTCTATAATGACTCGGTAGCAAGTAACTTTTTTTTATAAATTTGATGAAAAATATTTCCTGACGAAATTGAAGCGGGTTTTATCGTGTGAGGGTCGGTTATGGCTCAGGTTAGGCGTCGTGAGGGTCGGTTAGGGTTAGTTTTAGGGTTAGTGCAGTCATCCTGAAGCTGGATTGATGAACAATAATTTTCAATGAAAAATGGATGAAAAATATTTGCTGACGAAATAGAAGCGGGATTTATCGAACAAATTCTTGCCTAAAGAGAAGCTGGATTGGGTAATCCCGCAGTTTAGCGTCGTTAATTTTGGATTGATGATTTTCATTCATGTATTTCAACATGCATCCAGCTTCTAGTTCAGATCAAAAATACCTTCTATTTCTCGCTCATTATTTTCGTCAATCCAGCTTCTATTTCAGATATAAAGATACCCTCATCCAGTTTCCATTACTTAAGCTTTTTTTCATCAGCTTCTATTTTAGATCTAATAATACTTTCATCCAGCTTTTATTTCTCATGCGTTATTTTTGTCAATCCAGCTTCTATTTCATCTGTAAAAACTTTCATCAAGCTTCCAGTTCACAATCGGGGCACAGCTTATTTGCATTGTGTGCATACGCAGAACATCGAAAATTTAACGACGCTAAACTGCGGGATTACCCTGGATTGATTAAAAGGATTCTCGGCAAACTAGAAGTTGGATTTATTAAAGATAACAACGCTGCAACGTTAGTTCTTGGGGTTATTGTGACTAACCGCTCGGTAGGAAGTAAACAGTATGGCGGTCACAGATACACGCAAAATAGTGCGGCCTCAACTCCGGCGATCGATAGCCCAATGTTTCCGCGCGAAACATTGGGGTCCCGCTTCAGACAGTGATGTTGTGTGAAGTAAGTAAGTAAGTGATGAAGGTATTTCTAGATCTGAAATAGAAGTCGGATTGATGAAAAAACGCTTAAGTAATGGAAGCTGGATGATGGTATTCTTATATTTGAAATAGAAGCTGGGTTGACGAAAATAACAGGCGAGAAACAGAAGCTGGGTTAATAAAAATATTATAGCTTAGATTGGAGCAGGATTGATGAAAATGTTCTTGATTAAATTAGAGCTGGATGGATAAGGATCTTGTTAATTAAATAGGAGCTGGATTGATTAAAATGTTTCCGATTAAATTGGAGTTGGATTGATGAAAAATAATCACACTGGTCAACATAGAAATCGTTACTGACTGGAAAAGGCCCTAATGTGTAGCATCTTGGTGTGCTGAACACGAATATAGCCATAAAAAGTTTTGATTGGCTCTCGTTTTGAAAATATTTCATATAGTTCATTTCTTATGTTTCACCATGTAAATTTATGCAGTAGAACTGCGACAATATCGTAAATAAGTCTAGAATGATGTAATATTCCACCTCATTGCATAGGCTAATCCCATCATAGACACATCATGCACAGTTGATTTTTTTATTACGTCATTTTCTGATGCAATGCAAAAGTATATGCTGTGCTACATGTACAACACAACTTTCACAGTGGTTGAATGGCAAAAGACCATCAATGCCGTTTGCAGTTACCATGGTGTGGAGAGAGCAAAGCAACCACTTAGATGACTGTTACTTCTGCTTGGTTCCTCCTCTTTCCGGTGGAATAACGAAGCAAAAGAAGTCGACAATAGTCTACCCAAACATTCCGTCTGCATTGAGACAAGTTCCACATGGTGATGGACTTCCTATTCCAGAACCTCCAGCAGAATATCTTTTCTTTGAATCATCTGATGAGGACAAGGGTGAGCCGACATGTTCTTCTCCTGGTTCGTCAGCATGCAGTGATCCCGATTTTCACTGTGGTGCATCATCAACCCCACACAGGATAACACAGGAAGAACTAAATGACCTTGTTCGTGATTTGGACTCATCCAAAAACAAGGCAGAGTTGCTAGGATCAAGGCTCCAACAATGGAATCTTCTAGAAGAAGATGTCACAATCACTTCATATAGAAAGCGCCATCAGCAGTTGGAACCTTTCTTCATGAAGGAAGGCAATCTGGTATTCTGTTCCAATATTGACGACCTCATGAATGCCTTACTGATCACTCATGACCCACAAGAATGGAGACTCTTGGTAGACTCTTCGACACTGAGTCTTAAGGCTGTGCTTTTGCACAATGGAAACCGTCTTCCATCTATTCCATTAGCGCATGCTGTCCACATGAAAGAGACATACGATAACCTAAAACAGCTAATGCATTACATTGACTATAACAGGTACAAATGGCACCTGGGCGGTGATTTGAAGGTAGTTGCTATTTTAATGGGACTGCAGCAAGGATATACAAAATATATGTGTTTCTTGTGTGAGTGGGATAGTCGTGCAAGAGAGTTGCACTATACGTGCGGAAGGAATGGACTCCCAGACAAAACATGGCAGTTGGACAGAAGAATATCCAGCACCCAGCTCTGGTCGAGGCTCACAAAATCCTACTACCACCCCTTCACATCAAACTAGGTTTGGTGAAGAACTTCGTGAAAGCCATGGACTGCACTTCGCCAGCTTTCCGATACCTGCATGAAAAATTCCCTCGACTCAGCGAAGCAAAGATTAAAGATGGAGTTTTCGTGGGTCCTCAGATTAGAGAACTTTTCAAAGCTGACCGCTTCAACAACTTGCTGGAGGGTGATGCGAAACAAGCATGGAATGCTTTTCGTCTAGTGTCTACTGTCAGACTTTCTGGGGAATGTTAGGGCAGCAAACTACAAGGAACTAGTAGAAGACATGCTAAAGCAGTACCAGAAATTTTGCTGCAATATGTCGCTGAAGATGCATTTCCTTCACTCCCATCTGGATTTCTTCCCTGACAACTGTGGTATGGTTAGTGACGAACATGGCGAACGCTTTCATCAAGATATCGCAACAATGGAGCAAAGGTACCAGGGAAAATGGTCCACTACAATGTTGGCTGACTACTGCTGGACACTCCGCAGAGATGCTCCTGAACAGCTGTACAAGAGACAGGCAAAAAAAATCTAAGAACTAGTCTATGACCTGGTTTTTACAAATATTAACCGTAAGTGTATCACTATTGGAATGCATTGTGCTATATAAAATTACTTCATTTGAGATTACAAAAAAACTAGAGCCAATTAAGCAATTTCACTGTCATATTCGTGTTCAGCACATAAAAATTGATAAGAACTGACTAATTTCATTTCAGTAACATGACTTTTTAAAAAATTTGTTGTCCAGTGTCATTATTGAAACAGAAGTTGGATTCATAAAACAGCTGATGCAATTGAAAAGCTGGACTTTTACTTACTTACTTATTTTTGCCTGCTGTCTTATTGCACCATTGACTATTAAGCGGAAACATTGGGCTATCGATCGCCGGAGTTGAGGCCGCTCTATTTTGCGTGTATCTGTAACCGCCATACTGTTTACTTCCTACCGAGCGGTTAGTCACAATGACCGTTCTTGGTGTCTACCGAGTCATTATAGAACGTCTACCGAGTCATTATAGAACTCTACCCTGCTGTCTTATTGCACACTTGCCGTGTCTTTTGACCATTGACTATTAAGCGGAAACATTGGGCTATCGATCGCCGGAGTTGAGACCGCTCTATTCTGCGACCGCCATACTGTTTACTTCCTACCGAGACGTCAGTAACAATAACCAGCAAGACCAATAATTTGACCATAGGTCGCCGCGCTCTAATTTATTGCATTCGTTGTCAACCATATTGTTTGGAGTACGGGCATCCAGTGTGCGTGTTTACCATCATTATATATATAATTACATACATTTCAAAAATAATGGGCGCCGGTCATTGCCATCATATAGTGAAACTCGAAGCCTACATCTACATAGTTTCCGTCGAAATAAGTGCTGCTAAATCCAAACGTACGGCACCCATAGCGGCGCCGCGCCATTACCACGGGACATCAACAACAGGGTAACGATCACCAACAAATAGCCCGAAAAACATGGTACACGGTCGAAATTTTCTGTATCCTTCACTTCGTACAATGTAAATACCTTGATAAACAAATACTGAAAATTATATGCGTGTTAGAATTTTTCGAAGGTACCAATGGAAAAACTTTTAATTCTAGCCGACTAATAATGCAATTTTTTTCAACGTCCATCCGTACAAAATGGCGAGTGATTTCATAAGCATGTTCATCACGCTTATGCTGTTTGTAGCAGAAGCGGGCCTGATCACGTATTCTGCTGCCATCTCGTGAATGTTTGTATGTTTGTATGCGCACTTGTTATAGCGCTCCTTCAAGCCATCTACTCAGAGGCGCTCCCGACTGCAGAGCGGACACTGCATCGGAGTTTCACGCCGAAGCGTTGAGCAATTGCGAGTGAAGGACTTGCCCAAGGTCCCCACGCGGCGACTTGAGGTGGATTCGAACCTCGAACCTTCCGGCTTCAAGGCGACGACGCCACCACTAGACCACCGCGCCCCACAATGACATGTAGCCTATTCACACACACATTTTGTAGTGATGAACTAGCGAGTCGCTACACGCTGACACAGGGCCGGCCTTACCTATAGGCAAAGTAGGCAGTTGCCTAGGGCGCCGCAGTCTTTGGGGGGCGCCGAGGCACCGGCGAATTTTTTTTACACTATATTCTTTTAAACTCAAAACTTTCGCTACTGGAAAGAATTAAAAATAATTATGGATTCTTTGCACCGGTTCAAGATGGCCTAATTCAATTTCAAGGACTGCATAAATTTTAAATCGACAAATAAAATTCGATTTTTAACGACATTCCGTAGGTCCTACTCTTTGCTTTAGAAGACAGGTTAAAATACGCGACGCTCAATTTCGATAGTGAAGATGTTGCAAGAAATGAAATGTATGAAATGGGAGTGGGCCTTAATTGCTGGGTATGAAGATGAGATTACAACATTAGGCCTACAGCCTGCCCTTTATTAATATTGAAATAAAATAGTCTATAGGGACGATGATGAAGAGAGGGCAGTAGCTGAGGCAGGGCCGATCTAAGGCATAGGCAAATCAGGCACTTGCATGGGGCGCCAAGTTCTTGAGGGCGCTATTTCCATAAAGAGGGCGCCATTTCCACAATAGTGTATTTCAATATTTTTAAAACTTATACCATTCTCCACAAAATTGAAAATGATCCAGCCTTCAGTGTGCTAACAAAGAAATTATAATGAATTACTCAGTTGAGCGTAGGCCTACAAGGCCATAGCTAGGGCAATATTTTTGGTTGTTTGAACACCCCCCCCCCCAAATGAAGTAATGTAAACATGAAATAATTATGCATTTGCTAGCACATGACAGTGTGCAATGTAATTTTGAGAAGAAAATAGTCGAAAATCACGGAAAAGAGTGTTTTTGGACGTCAAAAAATTCGACGACTAACAACAGTCGTCAGAAAATTTCGCCCAAAAATTCGCCCGCAGCGTGTACGCAAATCAAAATTCACGGTCAAGAAAATATCCCGCGAAATAAAATCCTGGCTACGGCCCTGTAAAGTGTAAAGGTACACCGGCTCTGCCTAATAATATTCATCTTTAGATTCTAACGTGGGCTGAACAATTGAGTGGGAAACTAAGGGCGCCAAATTCAGGCCTATGCCTGGGGCGCCAAATGTATGCCTTGCCTAGGACGCCACTTGGGCTAAGGCCGGCCCTGCGCTGACATGTAAATGCACATAATAACGCATTCATTTAAGAAATGACGTCTGCAGGCTTAGATACATTTTAAAGCCTCCAACCACAATCTAAACTTCAAGGAGGCTCGGTAGTGTAATGGACAAGACGCTGGCGCAGAGAGCAAGAGGTAGCCAATTCGAACCTTGTTGGGCGGACATGCTTTGTGGGCTGCTATTAGCTTCATGTATCGCAGACTGTCTGAACGGTTAGTTATAAGTTAAGATTGATGACTCGATTGACTACCGGAAATACCATACTCCTGCTGCAGGTGATTGATTGATCGGCTGATGTTGCATTTAGGCCTATAACCGATCGTCACTGCAGCTACGAATTTCGATTATAAGCGCCGCTCAAAATGTAAAAAAGATCTCGAAATGCTTTGATGCTGCTTAAGTTTCCAGTATGTGATGGCGAAATACATGTAAGTGGCAGTACGGCGTTCAGATTTAGAAATAGGTGCAAGGAGGTCGTCGGACCGCCACCCGTGGACGCGATCGGTAGGCTATACGTGCAGTGCCAGTGTAAAAGTTTCAGATTACCCCCTCCTAAACATTAGGCCTACCCCCCTGCAAACTGTAAATTGCATCATTCATTGCATTTATTGCACTAAAAGTATCAAAAATTCATACCGCTTCTTGTTTTGGTCTGAAGATTTTCATCCGTCATCCCACTTCGTGGTTTGTTATCAATATTTTCAGCTGTAACTAAAATACTATTCGACGCTGAAGTTTACATGGAGAAAATGGCTTCGAGGCTATTATTTTTTTCGGATCAAAATATTGACACATACCCTGCATCGGGACGCGAATTCGTAGACCATACACTGATAGGTTTGGGTCCACTATTCCGAGGGTCCACTATTCCGAAGGTCCACTATTCCGAACCGTAACCCTAAACCTAACCCTAAACCTAACTATAACCCTAACCCTAACTCACCCCAACCCTAACCATAACCCTAAACCTAACCCTAACCCACCTCTACCCTAACCATTACCCTAAACCTAACACTAACCCACCCCAACCATAACATAACCATAGCCCTGACCCTCCCCAACCCTTACCCTAATCATAACCCTAAACCTAATCATTACCCACCAAACTCTAACCCACCCTAACCCCAACCCTAACCCACTTTGTAACCCTATAACCACCAAGGATAACGAACAAAATATAGCGGATATTCGGAATAGTGGACCTTCGGAATAGTGGACCCTCGGAATAGCGGGCCGTTACCACACTGATACGGGTCCGAAGCCCTGACTTACCGTAAACTCATTGAGATCTATTATTAGCTGAACCAATGACATCTGACCCAATTATACTGGCGCGGAAAATTCTGTATGACTGTTAAGTATCTAATGACGACACTAAACCTAACACTAATCCTAACCGACCCTCACGACGTTAAACCTTAAGAATCTAATGACGGCACTAACCCAAACACTAACCCTAACCGACGCTCACGACGTTAAACCTTAGGAATCTAATGACGAAACTAACCCTAACACTAACCCTAACCGACCCTCACGACGCTAAACCTTAAGAATATAATGACGACCTCGACGACGCCAAACCTCAAAATTTAATAATAAAGAACGCGAAAGTTAGCTATAATTACCTGTACAAAGCGTTCGTCCATACATGAGGTCATTTTGTGATAAAGTCTAGCCTAATAGCCAAACGAGAAACGTTTTATATTGCAATTCGTCCAAAATCGTTTTACCTTCCGCACATGTTGAGTAGGCCTAGTTGACACTTTTAAGAAAGGGATGGTGACATTGGTGAGACAGCGTAAGTTGATTGATTGGGGTAAAAATAGATTCTAAAATCTGTATGAGTTTTACAGGCAAGTGAAGCCCTGGACCCGTATCAGTGTATGGTCTACGAATTTGCGCTTCGGGACTGCTCTTT
Organism: Lumbricus terrestris; assembly: GCA_949752735.1. Taxonomy (NCBI): domain Eukaryota; kingdom Metazoa; phylum Annelida; class Clitellata; order Crassiclitellata; family Lumbricidae; genus Lumbricus; species Lumbricus terrestris. Next base: position 38,027,535 of record OX457050.1, read on the forward strand.
ATCCTCAGTCTACAGTACCACAGTTCTCTCCGTCGTCCCCGATAACCGGGACTCCAGTCTCCGACCGATGTAAATGTTTCGAATTACCCGCTCCTAAACATTACGGTGTTTTAGGTTAGCCTAATACTTTGGCGTTAGCGGATTAGCCACTAGAAATCAAAGTATTTAGCGTACAAGCGAGGAACTCATGGTGACGTAAAACTGGTCACTATGGATATTATAAGCTTATAAGTCTACATCGTAGGATGGGAATTGTGGGGCGTGGTGGTGTAGTGGGTATACTCTTTGTCTTGTAGCTGGAGGGTTGCGCATGTGGCTGCCTCTACAGAGTTCGTCAATCGCTTGTCTCTGAATGTGTGTTAGTCGTTGTCAAGGCGCCCTTGTAGCAGCATGGCCGCGGTACGGCGCCATAGAAATTATTGTAATTTTTTTTTACCCGAGGTTTCTATAATCCCTCAGGTGTCAGATAAATTATTATTATAGATTATTATTATTATTATTATTATTATTATTATTATTATTATTATTATTATTATTATTATTATTATTATTATTATTATTATTATTATTATTATTTTTATTATTATTATTATTATTATTATTATTATTAATTGTTAATTATTGTTATTATTATTATTTTTTATTTATTTTATTTTATTATTTGAGCAACTTCCTTTATTGCAAAACAGACAAGTATATATTATTTTTAATAATATGTATGTATGTATGTATGTATGTATGTATGTATGTATGTATGTATGTATATTATTCTTATTCTTATTCTTATTATTATTATTATTATTATTATTATTATTATTATTATTATAATTATTATTAATTATTATTATTATTGTGTATGTATGTGTGTGTTTGTGTGTCTGTATGTGTGTGTGTATGTATGTATGTAAGCATGTATGAATGCATGCATGCATGCATGCATGTATGTATGTATGTATGTATGTATGTATGTATGTATGTATGTATGTATGTATGTATGTATGTATGTATGTATTACATACATTGGACTTCAACCTATGATACCCATCTCCATGTTTTAAGGACCTTGCAAAAAAAAGCCATACGAGTTATCACTAAATCCACTGTTAACTGTCATACTGGTCCCTTATTTGCTGAGCATAAACTCCTAAATATTAAGCAGATTAGATTTGAACAGACATCTCAATTTATGTATCAATACATCAATAACCTCCTCCCTTCTTCCTTTGCATCTTACTTCTCTCCTGCATTGCATCCTGGACTCACTAGAGGTAATAGAGACTTCAGTATTATTTTTGCAAAAACAAATGTTCGGAAATTTTCTATTAAATTCCAAGGCCCTGTCATATGGAATAAAATTCCGATTCACATTCGTAAGGCTACTAACTTAACTCACTTTAAACACCTGTTACGTGTGTATACATTATGTAACGTTTTCTGTTAATATAGCATGAGGGGTTACCCATGCTAATGCTGATTTATTTGATTGTTTGATTGCTTTTGCTTTTATTTTGTTCTTTCTCTGATTTTTTCATGTAGTGTTAACTACATTAGTCTTGTTTTTATAATAATTTTTTCTTTCCCTAGTTAAGTAATATCTCTGCATTCCAATACTCCCTTCAGCTTTCACTTTCTCACTTCACTTTGTTAATTAGGCCCCTGCTTAGCGGGACTTGTCCCTTTTGGTGTGCCTATTTGCTCCCTCACTCTTATAATACCTATTCACATTGAGTATTTTCTTATTGCGAATTATGTCTATACTTTGTTAAACATACATGTACATTGTACAATTGAATTGATGGGATCAATAAAAATATGTCTATGTCTATGTATGTATGTATGTATGTATGTATGTATGTATGTATGTATGTATGTATGTATGTATGTATGTATGTATGTATGTATGTATGTATGTATGTATGTATGTATGTAGTCTGCCTCACTTCCATTCGCTGAAGGACAATGAAGAAGCACTCGAAAACTGTCCTTTTTGGCTGTGATGGAGTCGGGAGCACCTACCTCTGAGTAGTTTTTTTTCTTGAAGAGGTGCTATATAAAATAATCAAAATTAATGAATGAATAATTTTATACAGTAGGCCTACAATCTTCGGAATAGCGGACCCTCGGAATAGTGGACCCTCGGAATAGCACTTGGACCCAAATGCTCGAAAGCCAATTACAACCGCAGGGTAGCAGCTTACTGACGATTCTTGTGTCAAGTCAAAGGGGTTGTCGAAAAGAGTAATCGAAATGAGATCATTGTCCAGTAACGGTACCAAAGGATCAGAGGTTGCACAGTAGCTGTTAAGGTGCATGGCGTTCAGGTCGAGAATTGAAAGGTGGAAGATCAGGAGTCGATCGATCGTGGGTAGGCCTAAGTTTCGTAAGGTAACGGCCCGCTATTCCGAGGGTCCACTTTTCCGAAGGTCCACTATTCCGAATATCCGCTATATTTTGTTCGCTATCCTTGGTGGTTAGGGTTACAGTTGGGGTTAGGGTGGGTTAGGTTTGGGTGGGTTAAGATTAGGTTTGGGGTAATGGTTAAGGTTAGGGTTGGGGAGGGTTATGGTTAGGGTGGGTTAGGTTTAGGGTTATGCTTAGGGTTGGGGTGGGTTATGGTTAGGTTTAAGGCTATGGTTTGGGCTGGGGTGAGTTAGGGTTAGGGTTATAGTTAGGTTTAGGGTTAGGGTTCGGAATAGTGGACCTTCGGAATAGTGGACCCTCGGAATAGTGGACCCAAACCGTTTCGTAAAGAGTCCAGACTTTAGTTTCCAGTAGAAAGACCGATGAGGTGTGGACAGAGGAAACTGAGGAAGGTGATGGAGGGCAGAAGCGGCGGCTGCCGCGCAAGGATTTCAGTTTTGGGGGATTGAATCCTCGCGTTGGAAATTTTCCATTTTCAATCGCCGAAATTTCAGAAGACCTTTTTTCAGTCGTTTGACTGGAAATATTCCTTTTCCAGTCGTTTGCTCGAAATATCATGAATATTGGATAATTATAGGCTAATTCATTTTTAGGGAGGGGGGTAATGATGCAAGTATTTCATTTTTACATTAAAAGAAACCCATGACCTTTTAAGGGGACTTAGCCCCCCTAGCCCCTCTGGCGCCGCTACTGTGGTGGGTGACCAGCAAGGATGAAGGAGGAATGGGAAAAGAGCGGAATTCAGAGGCAAACCGTAGGCCTATTCATTTACTAAAATCCCAAGCTGTTGGTCTATAGCGCTTCAAAAATATTTTTCCGTAAACTGGAAGTTGGATGAACGACGAAAGCATATTACTGCTGATGTATTTTCAGTATCATTAGACGTTGAATAAGCATATATTAATTAACAGAAGTAATAGTGGAATGAGCGAAGAAATCATGGTTTTATGTTAGGCTAAATCTCGTGGTGTTGGCACTAGTTTCTTTCCAATTCTCCATGGTAAATTACTTCCAATCGGAGGACAATGAAATTTTGTTGCTAGTTTTAACAGTACTTAACATAAGTGCTTCTACAACTGCACAAATCTGTTTAGAACTGCACATTTTGTGTACAACTGTACGCTAAAAAAGCCTTGGTGTTTTCATCAAGAGCTTCTATTTCAGATCTAGAAATACCGTCATCTAGCTTTTATTTATCATGCGTTATTTTCGTCAATCCAGCTTCTATTTCACCTGTGAAAGAACCTTCATCCAGCTTCCATTTCTCAAGCGCTGGACCACTTGTCGTTAGACGAGTTATCTGTAAACCAGTTGTCGTGACACCGATATCACTGCTTAGCCATAATTTTTATGCCAAATTATTTAACTTTGTTATCCTTCAGGCCATAAAAGACTTGACAGGAAATGTATATCGCTAAAGCTGTTGCCATGTATGTTGAATGAATACACCCATCTTACATGTATACAAAATTTTAGATATTGATAATTAGTAATATTGTGATGTATTAATTATGAATTTATTAATCTGATCATTTCAGAACCTCACAAAGGTGATTTCTATTTTCATAGTACTCTAAACTTTACACTAAATCTGATTCACATGGCTATAACAAAAGGCATAGACCTACACATAAAACTTCGGTACTTGTTTTTTATACGACCACCAAAAATTTATAAATTCGATGAAAAATATTTCCTCACGAAATAGAAGCGGGATTTAGCGCGTGAGGGTCGGTTAGGGCTCAGGTTACGCGTCGTGAGGGTCGGTTAGGGTTAGTTTTAGGGTTGGTGCAGTCATATTCTGCTGAAATTGAAGCTGGATTGATGAAAAATAATTTTCAATGAAAAACTGATGAAAATACTTGCTGACGAAATAGAAACGGGATTTATTGAACAAACTCTTGCCTGTAAACAGAAGCTGGATCGATTAAAAGGATTCTCGGCAAACTAGAAGTTGGATTTATGAAAGATAACAACGCTGCAACGTTAGTTCTTGGTGTCTTGGTGGTCGTATAAAAAACATGTACCAAAACTTCTTTTAAATAACAACAGTGTACCACAATAGTTGACAATAATTTTCAGTGCTATGCCCTTCAAATTAGTTAACAGTCATTAAATAACCACTCTAAAATATGACGTTCACGATGAAGCGCTTTAAAGTCTAAATAAAGACAAATTTCAAAATACACAAGTAAGCAGCACAAAAAATAGCAAATAAACTGCAATGTTTATCATGAAACGAGTCCTGCAGGTGGAAAATGCTGATGTGAATGTTAGGTAGAATAGACAAATATATGCTGGGAAGTCTTGTACGCTCAATAAAAATAACTTAAGATAGACATTTCAAATACAGTAGGCATTTACCCGAATCCCAAGCCGGATAGCATCGTAAAATTATTTAAAACATGTTTTTGTCATTTTTCATCGCTCATCCAACTTCTAATTCTACCATATCACAGTCCCGTTACTCATCCAACTTCTACTTTAACTAAAAATATTCTGATCGTTCATCCAGCCTCTAGTTTTACGGTAACAATTTAGCATAAAACCAAGATTTCCTCGCTAGTCCAACTTCTACTCCTGTTAATTAATATGCGCATCCAGCTTCTAATGACACTGCAATACGTCAGCAGTAATATCATGCTTTCATCGATCATCCAACTTCCATTTTACGGAAATAAAATATCTCTGAAGAGCTAGATGGCTTGGGATTCGGGTATAAGCATAAATACGGTAGTGCATATGTTATGTAGAATAGACAAATCTATGCTGGGAACTGTCTTCTACGCTCAATAAAAATAACTTAAGATAAACATTTCATATACGGTAGCTACAAACAAATATATTTCTGGGGATCATGTCCAGAGGTGATGCAATTAGCGTCCCATAAATTTCAGTTTCGATTTCGAAAACTTCATTGCACATTCCACAACCAAATGTCTGAAAAATAAGTTCCGACTGATCTCCACAATGTTGGTCTTCGTCTGTTTTTGACTTCTTTTGTCCGTTAGATGAAAAGGTCTTCACAGTTGACAAATCCTTATCGTCAGCATGGTCGTCATCTTCAGTCACTGAGCTACTATATCCGTTATTAAAATCCCTTCCAAAATGTCTATTCTCTGTCACCTCAAAAACAACTCTTTGGTTTTATTGTTTTACTGTCTTGATCTTTTGATGCTCATCCAGAGTGCAATCAGAAGTCTCGAGAAAAATTCTTGCCTGGGTGGTTAACGTCTTTGGTGGGTCCTCATGTGGTCTTTCAGACGACAATTCGTTGAAAATGTTTTGTCACACACATGGCACATATATGGTGTTTCTCGACTGTGGGTGCTTAAATGACACCTGAAATTGCTACTGGACGCAAATTTCTTGTTGCATGTCCCACATTTATGTGGTTTTTCTCCAGTGTGGGTTCTCAAATGGCATTTCAGATGATGACTCCTTGGAAATGACTTGTTACATAAATGGCACTTATATGGTCTTTTCCCAGTATGGATTCTTACATGCTTTATCAGATCACTAGAGTCTGAAAATGCCTTGCTACATGACTCACATTTATATGATTTCTCTCCAGTGTGGGTTTTCAGATGACGCTTGAGTCCACCACTGAGTGCAAATGCCTTGTTACATGATTCACATATAAATGGTTTTTCCCCAGTGTGGGTTCTTTCATGATTTCGAAGACTTCCAATCTGCGAAAATGTTTTGTTGCATAACTTGCATAAGTATGGATTTTCCCTGTTGTGAGAATCTGCGTGGAGTACCAGAGAACGCTTGTGTACAAATGTCTTTGGACATAAATTGCACTTGTATGCTCTTTCTCCAGAGTGAACGGACATGTGCACATTGAGATTGTTACGTCCTGCAAATGCTTTTTCACATAACTTACACTTGTATGGTTTTTCTCCAGTATGGGTTCTTGAATGAACAACCAAACTACAAAGACGTGAAAACGATTTTTGGCAGGTCTGACATATGAAAGGTTTTTCTCCAGTGTGTGTTCGAGTATGGTCTGCGAGGTCATGGCTCTGCACAAATGCTTTATTACAAAACTTACATTCGTATGGCTTCGTCTTAGCGTGTATTCTTTTGTGATCAGTCAGATAAGATTTCCGTGCAAATACCTTGTAGCATTTGCTGCAAGTGTATGGTTTTTCTCCAGTGTGAGTTTTCTCATTTGACACCAGGTAACACTTTCCAGAAAAGGCATTGCGACAGAGATTCACTTGTATGGTTTTTCGACACTGTGGCATCTTACATGGGTTTCTAGGGCCACACTCAGTGAAAAGGCCTTGCTACATACATGACAATTGAAAGTTTTTCCCAGTAATGGCTTTTGTATGGACTTCCAGACAATCCTCCTATGCAATTTTGTTTTGACGCAAATTACAATTGTATAAAAATTAATTTTTTCCAGTGCTGGTTGTGGCAATGATTTTGTTGCAATTATACTGATAATTGTATACCGGTAGTTTCTCTTGTCAAATGCTTCTTCCTTGTATCTTCAGACCTTTAATACCAAAAATAAACTTCATACAAATAGAATATGTGCAATGATTTTTGCTATATCCATTTCATTTAAAAAAGCAAATTTTTCAGTCAAAGTAGTTATGAACCTTGCTCCGGAAAGCATCTGTGGAATTTTCAGCACATGAAAAACGGTGACCGGACAAAATGGTAGCAGACAAAATGGTACGGACAAAATGGTATGGATGAAATGAAAGCTGGAATAGTGAATTTTTATATATGAAATAGAAGCTGGATTGATGAAAAGACGCATGTAAAATGGAAGCTGGATGAAGGCTCTGCATGGATATTTTTATATATGTAATGGAAGCTGGATTGATGAAAATAACGCTTTAGATATAGAAGCTGTATCAGGGTATTTTCATAGCTTAAATAGTAGCTGGATTAATGAAAGATGCATTACAAATGGAGGTTGATTAAAGGAATCTTATATGGCTTTAATTGAAGCTGGATACATCATGAAACACATGAACGAAAGACATCAATTCAGCTTCTATTTCTCAAGCATTTTTTTTCGCCAATCAAGCCTCCTTTTCTCAATCTTTTTTCTTCTCTAGAGCTCTACTTCAGCCATAAAAAAGTCATCCACCCTCTATTTCAGCCATAAAATTCCCTCATCCAGCTTCTACTTAAACATACTGTTTTGTCTGTACCATTTTGTACGTACCATTTTGTAGGTACCATATTGTCCTAGAACCGAAAAAACATAACAGAAATTTCATTTTAGACAAGATGAACGTTTCAACAGTTGTACAGTATTTGAACAAGGGTCGAGGAGACTCCCCCCACATTCTCACCGAACTTTCCCAAGGGTCAATCCCTTCGACATTTCCACTTGTCGTCTCGGTTTGTGAGGCTGTTCGTCAAACGGATGTAACTGAACAGACTGTTTTATCATTCGACTATTCTCCCAGTGCATCAGTAATAGTTTCATCAATCCGACTTCTACCTTTATATAAATCATTTTCATCAATCCAGTTTCCATTGGAGCAGTAATAATTTTTTTCATCAGTCCAAATTCTATTTAAATAACAATTATTTATCGTCAATCTAGCTCCTATTTAATCGATTATATTTTCATCATTATGCAACTTCTATTTAAATAGCAATTAATATTTATCAATCCAGCTTCTATTTGATCAAGAATTCTTTCATCAATCGCACTGCTATTTAAGGAAAATAATTTTTTTTAAATATAACTGCTATTTAGCCAAGAAGTCTTTTATAAATCCAACTACCAATTATGGAGGAATTTTTTTAGTCAAGACAAAGTTCTTTAATTTTAGGAAAAAATCTCGAGTACATTGAAGCAAAGATTTAGTTTCATCTGGCTTCCATTTAGGGGAACAGTTATTTCCACCAATCCAGCATCCAATGATGCACAGAATCAATTCCATCAATCCAACTTCTATTTAAGCAAACTTGGCACTAGTAACGAAGGGATATAATGCCAATGAAAATTAGGTAATTGAAAAGGAATTTGGTTGTGTATATGCATCAGGGTCTTTTTCTGGGGAGGTCTCACCCAGCAATTCTATTTTGTGGATGACAGTCACAGCAAAAAACCGATTGATTTAACAATAAAGAGATAGTGAGATAAATAAAAATTTGTTCTAAGGAATATATTTTTGTGATTGGAGCTATATAGATTTAGACGAACTTTTGGGCGATTATGCCTGTGACTATGGTTGAGAGGTTGCCATTTCAAATCTCTTTGATATTAGTCCCAGGGCAAACACTTATTTTGCAGTACCGGTAATATTTATGTCAATCCATTTGCTCCAATTTTAGCAATGATGTTTTCGCAAACACCACTTCTATTGGAGTAGTAATTCCGCTATTTTCATCAATCCGACTACCATTTAGCATGCATGAATTCTTTCTGTCTACCCAAGTTGTATGCCATAAATGCTAAATCCCATGCAACGGCGAATAATTTATTCCGCTAAAACGATAGATTACTGTATAATATATCGATTTAGGCTCTTATTTATTCTTCAAATTTATACAATTTTATTATTTTAATCATTCCGACTTGTATCGTTAGATGAATAGTTTTCGTCAATCCAGCTTCCCTTTAGGTAGGAATTCATATCATCATTCCAGTTTCTAACTGAGCAACAAATCTGCCATCACCTATCCAACTTCGGTAATCTATCGTTTTAGCGGAATAAATTATACCAACTTTTTGCATAGCGCATCATCATTATTTTCAACAATCCAGCTTCTACTTTGGCATGAATCATTCTCATCAATCAGGCTTCCATTTAGGCAAGATTTCATTTAATCAATCCAGCTTCTATTTCAACAATAACTTTTGTATCAATCCCATTTTTATTTAAATAACAACTACTTTTCATCAATCTAGCTCCAATTTGAGCAATAATGTTTTCACAAATCCGACTTCTATTGAATTAAAAATTAATTTCATCAATCCGACTTCTATTTAGCAAGAATTATTTTCGTCAATCCAACTTGTATGCCATCAACGCCAAATCCCATGCAATTGCGAATAATTTATTCCGCTAAAATGATAGATTACCCCAACTTCTATTAAAATAAGTCAGTTATTTTTCAAAATCGACCTACAATTAATGCGCGAATCTGTCCACCAATTAAACTTTTATTCAGTGAAAAATTATTTGCATCATTCTGATTGCTCTTTAGCGAGAATTCATTTCTTCATTCCAAGTAGTATGTAATTTTCATCAATGCCAAAACCCAAGCAATGGCGAAATTACAATGTGCACCTTGAGTCCTTGACCAGAATTCGCCACGGTGAATCACAATCTAGTGGCCTAGTATTATTTTCGTCGATGCAATTTGTATTTGACCGACGTTACAACCCACAAAATGGCGAATAGTAATTATTTAGAATGCAAAAAACGCTGGGAAAAGTGTATTTCAGCGAATTTGATTTTTGGCTCGTTGCAGCATTATTATTCTTAATCAATCCAACTTCTAGTTTGGCAGGAATCATTTCCATCGATCCAGTTTCCGTTTATGCAAGAATTCTGTAAGATTTCGGGTAAACGTGTATTTTAGCGTCGTACATTATTCGCTCGTTGCAGCATTGTTATTTTTAATCAATCCAGCTTCCAGTTGGGTGAGAATCCTTCTCATCGATCCAGCTTCTGTTTAGGAAAGAATTTGTTTGATCAATCCCACTTCTGTATCGTCAGCAAACATTTTTCATCAATATAACTTATTTAAGTTAAAATTATTGTTCATCAATCCAGCTTCAATTTCAGCAAGATTGTTTTAATTAATTCCTCTTCTATCGCAATAGAAATTACTTTCATCAATCCGACTTCTATTTAGAAAGGATTCTTTTCATCAATCCGACTTGCACTCGACTAATGCTGAAACCCATGCAATGGCGAATAATTTACGACGCTAAAATACACGTTTAGCAGATTTCGTTTCATCAATACCGCTTCTGTTAATGCAGGAATTATTGTTAATTAAAATCACTTCTATTTAATGAAAAAGGTAATTGGGTAGTTTAGCGTCCCAAATTATTCAGACTATTGCTGAGGTTTTGAATTTCTCACCAATCCAGCTTCTATTTCATCAATTCTGCAACCTTCATCCAGCTTCCATTTCTTTATCATTCTTTTCATAAATCCACCTTCTATTTCAAATAAACATTCATCCAGCTTCCATCTATTTTTCGTTCTTTTCGTGAATCCAGCTTCTATTTGAGATCTATAAAAACTGTTATCCAGCTTCCAGCCTCTATTTCAACTACTATTAATTACAGAGCCTCGATCCAGCTTCCATCTCTGTAGCGTTCTTTTCATCAATCCCGCTACCATTTTAGCCATAAGAAATCCTCATCCAGCTTCCATTTCTGAAGCATTTCTCACTGGTCTACGTGAGAGTTACCCTGTTTGGATTTCCTTGAGGTTTTCAAACACACATTTTATGATTTCCTCAATGAAATATGTGTTATTGTATATGTCTTTCGGTAGAGTTCTATAATGACTCGGTAGACGTTCTAGAATGACTCGGTAGACACCAAGAACTAACGTTGCAGCGTTGTTATCTTTAATAAATCCAATTTCTAGTTTGCCGAGAATCCTTTTAATCGATCCAGCTTCTCTTTAGGCAAGAATTTGTTCGATGAATCCCGCTTCTATTTCGTCAGCATATATTTTTCATAAATTTGTCATTGAAAATTATTTTTCATCAATCCAGCTTCAGAATGACTGCACTAACCCTAAAACTAACCCTAACCGACCCTCACGACGCCTAACCTGAGCCCTAACCGACCCTCACACGAAAAATCCCGCTTCAATTTCGTCAGGAAATATTTTTCATCAAATTTATAAAAAAAGTTACTTGCTACCGAGTCATTATAGAATATAACCTGTCTTTCAGTTATTATTGCAAAGAAATGGTCAAAATAATTTGGGAAGCTAAACTACCCAATTACCATCAAAATTATTGTTCACCAATCCAGCGAGATCCCAATAAAAATTATTTTTATTAATCCGACTTCTATTTTGCAGAATTCATTTCGTAAATTTGACTTTCAATCGTAATCGTAAACTCGAAATTTCTAAAGCGCCACTCGAAAGCCAAGCTCGGGGCACAAGCTTATTCACGAGCGCTGCGTTGAGTTAGAAGGGTTGTCCGTGAGAGTAGTCCGAGGTTGAGTTACCGTGCTTCTATTTCTTGTATCTGATAAACACTGAAACCCATGCAGTGGCGAATAATTAAATACGCTAAAAATTAATGCACTTTTACCAAACCTTGGGTCACCGTGCACGTTTCAGAGAACTGACGCAACAAAGGGTCTGTTCTGTCAGTTCCTTCATTCATTATTCATTAGATGCATTTATATAGCGCCTACTGAACCTCCATCAAGTTGGTTTGATATTCACGTTGGATATTATGACATTGGGTATGGAAAGCCGAAGGTAAAATACATATTGAAAAATCTTCATATACATATATAAGGCGACTAGCGGACCACTAGTATTCATTCATTCATTTCAAGAATTTATATAGCGCCTCTTCAAGAAATCCACTCAGAAGCTTAGGCCTATATGCGGCCTATATTTGGCCCGCTATTCCGTGGGTCCACTAGGCCTATTCCGAGTATCCGCTATATTTGGTCGTTATCCTTTGTGGTTAGGGTTACAGTGGGTTAGGGTGTGTAGGGTGGGTTATGGTTGGGTGGGTTAGGATTAAGTTTAGGGTTTGGGAGGGTTAGGGTTGTGGTTATGGTTGGGGTGGGTTGAGGTTAGGTTTACGGTTATGGATGGGGTGGATTCGGGTTAGGCTTAGGGTTGTGGTTAGGGTTGGGGTGAGCAGTGAGCTAGGTTATGGTTATAGTTAAGTTTAGGGTTAGGTTTAAGGTTAGGTTTCGGAATAGTGAAGTGGACCCTCGGAATAGTGGACCCAAACCTACACAATATATAATAGGATGTTCTCACCAATGAGCAACCAGTCAACAATAATTGACCTCGGCAATCAGAAAATAATGTTACACTGATTTCATGAGGTGCGTAAGTGGGTGAAATGTGGGTCCAAACGCGGGAAACACCATTTTAACATTTTCTCACTAAAGGTGTCACATTAATTTTTTTCAGTTTTACATTTTCTATGACGAGCTATCTACCTAAACAATCTGAAAATAATCTGATACTGATTATATCAGGTGGATAAGTGCGTCAAATTTGGGTCCTAACACGGGGAAACGCCATTCTAACATATTTTCTCACTATAGGTGAGGCATTACATTTTTCAATTTTACATTTTCTATGATGAGTTATCGGCAAAACTCCGAATCCCGGTCCCAAATTATTTCACAGCATTTGTAGATAACTGCCGAGCCGAAAACGTTTATTGCACTCAAAAAAACCAGAAAAATCATCCCGCTTCCTGTTTTGGGGTCGCAGTTTAGCGTCGTTAATTTCTTTTCTTCTAAGGGATTACCGCATGGTTGATAAATGGAAGCTGGATTGATGATTTTCATTCATGTATTTCAACATGCATCCAGCTTCCATTTCTCAAGTGATGTATCATTAATCTGGCTTCCAGTTCTCAAGCGTTATTTTTGTCAATCCAGCTTCTATTTCACCTATAAGGAACCTTCATCCAGCTTCCATTCACCATTTGCCGGTGAGCCAATAATATTTAACAACCTCAGCACATCGTTTGAGAAATGGAAGCTGGAAGCATGTTGAAATACCTGAATGAAAATCATCAATCCAACTTCCATTTATCAAGCATGCGGTAATTAACGATTAGTATTTTAGTCACAGATGAAAATATTGATAACAAACCACGAAGTGGGATGACAGATGAAAATCCTCAGACCAAAACAAGAAGCGGGATGAATGTACTCAGAATGTACTGGTAACCAAAATGGCCTCAATAATGACGTCATTGTATATGAGGGTGAGTAAGAAAGCATTGGAGAAGCATATCTATGTGATAAGCCATGCGAAATAATTTGGGACCGGGATTCGGAGTTTTGCCGAGTTATCTACCTAGGCAATCATAAAATAATCGTATATTGATTTCATCAGGTGGGTAAAGATGAAACTGGTTTCAAGTTACCCTGGGGGGTAATTTAAAATCGGTTTCATCCAGCATCTATTTCTCAGGTGATGTTTTCATAAATCCAGCTTTCATTTTCAAAAGTTTTTATCGTCAATCCAGCTTTTATTTCAAATACAAAAGCACCGTTATCCAGCTTCCATTTCTCAAGGGTTATTTTTGTCAATCGAGCTTCTATTTCAGACATAAAGTACCTAGCTTTACCAGCTTCAATTTTTCAAGAATCATTTGCATCAATCCAGCCTCCATATCCCTATCGTGTTTACATCAATCTAGCTTCTATTTCACTTTAAAAAAACCAAACAAATCGAGCTTCATTTATCAAGCGTTCATTCCATAGGCATATTTCCATTCATCAAACCATTTTGTCATCAAACCATTTTGCCATGCCAGCTTCTATTTCAGCTAAAAATACATTATTCAGTACTGCTTCATATTATCATGATGTTCGTTCAATCAATCCCACTTCTATTTAAGGAGGAGCTGTTCTCACCAGCCCCATTTGTATTTAAAAATTAAGTGTTTTTCTCAAATGGAATTATTTCATCAATGCATCTTCTATAAATTTAGGATGGAGATTATTTCGTTTAACCATTGTCTAATTCGCAAGCACTATTTTCATCAATGCAACTTCATTTACTATGCGTTTTAAGCTAAAGACTTGTCGTGTTAGTCAAATCAGAGGGGTGTAATGTGAACGTGGTGGTATTCTGAAGCCGGTTTCATATCACACCCGAAAGATAATCTGAAAACGGTTTCAGAATACTGTGGGTAGCTCGAAACGCGTGGGGGGTAATTTAAAACCTTTACACTGGTCTACATATTTTTAAGCAACTGTTGACAAGTTAATAAGAATAGAGCATTGTAAATTATAAACGTACATCTATCCTAACGATGGACATGTTAGCAGCTCGTTGTGCACATGAAATTCTATATGACTTCAGTGGCATAAAAAATTCTGCAAAAATAAAAAAATTCCATTTCCTTGATCTGCAAGGTTCTGTTCTCGGGGCACCATGCACTTACCTGTGGTGTTCTACAAGGTTCTGTCCTCGGTCCCTCTTGTTCATTCACTACATGTCACTCCACTCAGCTCACTCATAAAAGCATCTACACACAGCTTCCCGACTCCGTAGAATAGATAATTTTCTCTGTATGGTTACTGAAATCTTCTCCTGGATGACCTAAAATCTCCTATGTCTGAACCTGTCTCTAAAGCTGAATTCATACTGATAGGTCTCCGAGAACAACATTAGAAAATTCCAAATCCGTCTATGTCCTTCAACATTGCCTCTTCTTCCTATCCGAAACCTAGGTTCTTTGACCAGACTCTTAGCTTCTCTGACCACATAACCCAACTTTCCTGCTCTTGCTTCATGCACATAGGTGGATAAAAAGTGATGGCAAGAAAATATATTTTGGTAATTCCATGTGAATCCTCTGACAAACTTAACATATTTCTCCTGCACAACTATTAACATAAAATCTCAATAAAGTCTCAATCTCTAATTACAAGTATTGTAATTTTAAAAAAATTAGCACATGTTACTAAACAAGTCATCCGGTGGAGAAAAGCGATGGCATGAACAGTGTTCTAGAAATTCCTTCTCAATTTCAAGCATTTCGCCACATATACCACAACCAAAGAATTTTTCCACAAATGGTTTTGCATCCATTGATGATTTGATTTTGTTAAGAGGACTTGTTTTTTCATTGGAATCAGGATGCCTGTTTCTTGACACAATTTCAACTGGCTTATCCATGATGAAAGTGTTACTTAATGAAATGAATCGAACAGATGATTCACTTTCCATTTCTAGATCCAGAGACTCTATTCCAGCATGGAGATTGAGTTGATTGGTAGAACAACTGCCCTTGTCGTATGCTTTACTGCAGGTGTGTTGCTCCACGTACAAATGAGATCGTCGGTGTCCATTTAGGTTTCCAAGATCTGTGAATCCTTTATCACATATATTTGGCTTCTCCCCAGTATCAGTTCTTGTATGATGCTTTAGAGAACCGACTTCTGTAAATAATTTGTGGCATAACTGACATTTGCATGGGTTTTCCTGGGTATGGGTTCGGATGTGTCTATTCATATTAGATCTGTCAACAAACGATTTCTTACATGATTGACATTTGTATGGCTTTTCACCAGTATGGGTTCTCATGTGTAGTTTCAGACCATCACAACGAGCAAATGATTTCTGACATGATTGACATTTGTATGGTTTTCCACCAGTATGGGTTGTCATATGTCGTTTCAGATCACTACCTCGAGCAAATGATTTCTGACATAACTGACATTTGTATGGTTTTCCACCATTATGCGTTCTCATATGTCGTTTCAGATTACTACCTCGAGCAAATGATTTCTGACATAACTGACATTTGTATGGTTTTCCACCAGTATGGGTTGTCATGTGCATATTCAGATGACCAGCTTTAAAAAATGATTTCTGACATAACTCACATTTGTATGGTCTCTCAGCGTTATGGGTTCTGATATGAACTTTCAGATGACAAGTTTTAGAAAAGGATTTTGACATAACTGGCACATGTATGATTTCATCCAGTATGCGATATCGTGTGTGCTTTCAAATTACAACCTTGGCAAATAACTTCTGACATACCTGGTAACTGGTTTCTCTCAAGTGTCGGTTCTCATACGTGCTCACTGTTCAGTTCACAACATTTAGTCAAATTATGTCCAGCATTACTGGTACTTTTGGTGGTGCATTTCCAGCATGCATTCTCACTTTTTGCTTTGCATAAAGCCAGTGAAACTTTCTACTTGTTTCTTGCATCAATGTATAGCTCTTAAAATAAAGTAACAAATTAATCAGAAAAGATCAAAGCCAACCAAATCCTGTAGAACCAGACACATGTGCATGATTATTTCCACAGCAATGATAACAGAAGAGGACATAATCGATGACAGTAAGAGTTCCAGTTGAATATAACCTCTTCGAAGCTTTGTCGAAAAATTAGATATAGGTGTTCTAACATGATTTCCATTTTGATGTTCTATTCTTCTATGTCGTTCGTTTTCATGCACTTCTTAAAAAGAACTTCTGGCACCAACTAATTCAACAACAGCAACATATCAGTAACTATATTTAACATCAGCAACATCTCAGTCATAGATTTCTCAAAGCATAAAGCATCTTTGATGTTCGTAAAAACGCTATTTGCTGTCGCACAAAGGTCAAAAATTGATTTCCAGTTAAATGGTTAGAACTTTGGTACAAGTATTTCATGTATAGTAGGAATACTGTCAGCACTTAAAATGGCAATTTTGTATCTACAGGGTGCACCAAAAAGTAATCCCCTACGATTTTTATCCCATACCTTGGCCAAACATAGGAATTTTTAAATGAAACTTTACATTCTTAAAGGCAACTCATATCTACGTACAATGGTCAAATTACAGAAAAATATTTCAAACAGAACAAAAGTTATATCACTTTTAGTGAGGCCACCCACCGTTTTTTAAAACCAAAACCGACCCTCGCGACGCCTAACCTGAGTCCTAACCGACCCTCACGCGATAAATCCCGCTTCCATTGTATTTTTAATTGAATTTATAAATTTTTGGCGGCCGTTGGAAAAAAATAAGAACCATCAATATCCATTCAGCGATAATATAATTATTCTACAATGACTCTTGGTCTAGAGTATCATCAGCGGGTATATGCAGATGAGCAACCAGTGAAAACCGAGTTATACCAGATTCTTTTCATCCCATATATATCTGGAAAAAACCAGAGCTTACATAGCTAAATAATTTTTAACATCTTCAGTGTGCTTCAATTGAAGCTGGTAAGTAAGTAGTAGGCCTAAGCCTATGCCCAACATATCTTTTCTTTGATTATTTCTTTCATTGTAGGCTGGGAGGGGGGATGGTTCAGTACGTCCTTGTCGTCTCCCCTGGGCAACAGGACCTGGTCCTGGCTAAATCTGAACCAGGGAAGAAGAAGAGACCTGATCAGTCGCCTTTCACACCAACTGATCATGAAACTCAAATATGAATAAGGAATACAGAGATATATAACAGACTGAATATTCGGCATGATATAATAAACAAAATCCAGAGCAAACGGCTACGCTACTTTGGCCATGTAACCAGAATGCGGGACGAGAGATACCCAAAGATAGCGGTCAACGGATATGTGCATGGTAAAAGAAAAAAGGGAAGACCAAAGAAGAGATGGTTCGACATGATACAAGAGGACTGTTGGGAGAAGGGTTTTTCCATACAAGCGGCTACACACAAAGCTCAAGAACAAGAAAAGTGGAGATTTTCCATAGCTGGGCGGCTGTCACGTGCGAAAGCATCGTCAAAGCCATAAGTCAAGTAAGTCAGTGTAGGCTGCACTTACCCGAATCCAAGACGTATCGTAAAATTATTTAAAACATGTTTTAGTCATTTTTTCATTGCTCATCCAACTTATAATTCTACTATATCACAGTTCCGTTATTCATCCAACATTTCCTTGAACTAAAAATATTTTGATCGTTCATCCGGTTCCACGACAACTGGTCTACCGACAACTCGTCTCCGGACAATTGGTCTAACGACAACTGGTCTACAGACGAATAGTATGGATGAAATAGAAGCTGGATTTATGAAAATGGTTTCTTAGCTTACATGGAAGCTGGATCGATGATTTTATTCATGTATTTCGACATGCATCCAGCTTCTACTTCAGATCTAAAAATACCTTCATCCAGCTTCTATTTCTCACCCGTTATTTTCGTCAATCCAGCTTCTATTTCAGATTTAAACAATACCCTTATCCAGCTTCCATTACTTAAGCGTTTTTCATCAATCCAGCTTCTATTTCAGATCGAGAAATACTTTCATCCACCTTTTATTTCTCATGCATCATTTTCGTCAATCCAGATTCTATTTCACCTGTAAAAGAGCCATCATCCAGATTTCATTTCTCTTGCGTTTTTTCATCAATCCAGCCTCCATTTCATCTGTTAAAACTTTCATCCAGCTTCCATTTCTCAAGCGCTGGATCAGTTGTCTGTAGACCAGTTGTCGTAGACGAATTGTCCGGAGACCACTTGTCGTTAGACGAGTTGTCGGTAGACGAGTTGTCGTGACACCCGTTCATCCAGCCTCTATTTTTACGATAACAATTTAGCATAAAACCACGATTTCCTCGCTAGTGCAACTTCTACTTCTGTTAATTAATATGCACATCCAGCTTCTAATGATACTGCAATACGTCAGCAGTAATATCATGTTTTCATCGTTCATCCAACTTCAAGTTTACGGAAATAAAATATCCCTCAAGTGCTTGGGATTCGGGTATAAGCTGTTTAAGTCATGAGACGCTGGAGAAACTGTCAAAAATTACAATATAAAATAATTCCACAACGCAATCTGCGATTTAACGGTCAAAACTAAATGAAGCGAGTGATAAGAGCTTACTAGAACAATTATAAATTGCATTTAAACGGAAATTTGATTTTAACGTCCATCCGTACAAAATGGCGAGTGATTTCACAAGGTTGTTCATCACGCTTATGCTGTTTGTAGCCGAAGCGGGCTTGAGCACGTATTCTTCTGCCATCTTGTGAATGATTGGTATTTACCCACAAATTTGTAGTCATGACTAGCGAGTTGCTACACGTGAAAACCCCGTTGGAAATTTTCCAATTTCATTCGCCGAAATTTCTGACGACCTTTAAGTTTTCCTTTTGCAGTCGTTTGCTCGAAATCTCATGAATTCTGGATATATTTCATTTTAGGGAGGCTTATGCAAATATTTCATTTTTAGCCTATATGTAAAAGAAACCGATGGTCTTTTTTAACCCTTCCCCGCCGGAATTGTTTTGATACCTATCCTGTTAATCGGGTCGCGGGTGGCATTTACCCGAATCCCAAGCCGTATGGCATCGTAAAATTATTTAAAACAGGTTTTAGTCATTTTTTCATCGCTCATCCAACTTCTAATTCTACTATATCCCATTTCCGTTATTCATCCAACTTCTACTTCAACTAAAATTATTTTTTCGTTCATCCAGCTTCTAGTTTTACGGTAACAATTTAGTACAAAACCATGATTTCTCGCTCATACAACTTCTACTTTTGTTAATTAATACGCTCATCCAGCATAGGCTAGTAATACTGCAATACGTCAACAGTAATGTCATGTTTTCATCGTTCATCCAACTTCCAGTTTACGGAAATACACTATTCTGGGTACTTGTCGGTTAATTCACCGCCACACACAGAACACAGCGTTGTTATCTTTAATAAATCCAACTATCCAACTTCTATTTTGGCGAGAATCGTTTCCATCGATCCAGCTTCTGTTTAGGTAAGAATTTGTTTGATAAAATCCAGCTTCTATTTCGTAAGAAAATATTTTTCATCAAAATAACTTCTATTTAATTGAACATTATTGTTCATCAATCCAGCTTCAATTTAAGCAAGTGTGACTGCACCAACCCTATTCCTAACCCTAACCGACCCTCACGACGCATAGCCTGAGCTCCTAACGCTCTGTTTCAGTGTGTGGCGGTGAATTAACCGACAAGTACCCTATTCTGAAGTGCTATACGGCATTAGATTCGGGTATATGCTCGCGGGTGATCCGGTCCGGCGGGAAAGAGTTAAGGGGACGTATCCCCCTCTGGCGCCGCTAATGAAGGAGGAATGGAAAAAAGAGCGGAATTCAGAGGCAAAGCATTCCAGAGGCGTGGTGCAGTGTACGTGTGACCGTATTATACTAAAATCTCAAGCTGTAGGTCTATGGCACTGCAAAACTATTTTATTTGCGTAAACTGGAAGTTGGATGAACGACGAAAACATTATATTAGGCTACTGCTGACGTATTTTCAATATAATTTTTTAGAAGTTGAATGGGCATATATTAATTAACAGAAGTAAAAGTTGAATGAGCGAAGAAATCATGGTTTTATGTTAAATCTCGTACATTACAGTTAAGGTTTAGACAGAAACGGATCAACAAACCAGTTCTGATTGATATTGAAAAACTTGGCAATCAAGAGATCAGACGGCAGTAGGCCTACCAACTTGAAGTGACCAATAGATTCGAAGAGTTGGAAAGAGTCACCGAGCCACGCGCACCTGACGAACTATGGCAACAACTGAAAGACATCACTAGGTGTTGTTAACTAGTGTGACATTGCAAAAAGGCAAGACCATACACAAAAACTGGATCGCAGACCTTTGAAGTCATACAAAAGAAGCATGAAACAAAAGCAAAATCTCGAGACGAGTACAAAAAATTACGAAGTGAAGTGCAAAGAATGTTGCGCCGGTTTATGGTTTTCGGTAAACGTGTCTTTTGACGTCGTAAATTGTTTTCTAGTGTTATTAAAAGCTTGACAATAATTTACGACGCTAAACTACACGTTTACCAGGTTTTCATTTCAAATAACCCCCTCCTAAACATTAGCCTACCCATTACAAACTGTAATTTGCATCAATCATCGCATTTATTGCACTAAAAATATCAGAAAAACCATCCCGTTACTTGTTTCGTGGTTTGTTATCAATATTTTCATCTGGGGGGTCCCGTAGCTCAGCGAAGACAGCGCTGGTCGTTAAACTGAGAGTCATCCGCGCGACCCGGGTTCAAGCCTCGCTCAGGGCATTAATTTATTACAGTTTCTGTTAGCTGCCATTGGCGCTTTGCTGTTTGCGTTGCTTGACTCGGGTTCTGCTAAATATAAAGATAGCCCCTCCCACTTCTGGCTTGGCCGATCAGGAGTGATCCAGCACTTAGCCTATTAGTTTTAAGCTACCGAATCCACTGCTGTAAAGCCGACCTGCGTGTCGTGCTATAGTGGGCCGTATTTCGTATAACATGTACTTGTAATCATTCTGCGGTGTGTCAGATTAAGTGATTAAATGAAGATTATTATTAACTAAAATACTAATCGCCGCTGAAGTTACATGGAGAAACGGCTTCGAGGCTATTATTTTTTTTCGATCATATTTTAGTTCTCTGAGGCCTATTTCAGTTCTAATTCTATTCTCGTTCTCAAAATAATTCCCAATTTTCGTTCTTATTCTCGTTAACGAAAATTAATAATTTTACTTCTAATTTCTATTTCCGTAAATGAAAATATCACTACCTCTGGCAAACTTCACATCCTGCACATCTCATTAACATAACATGATTAAATGTCTTGTCTTTCCTCACTCTATAACCAAATGCATTGTGAATTTTAAAAATCATCACATGTAAATTGTAACGAGGCCCAACCTGAAAGGAGCTCAAAGAAATAGAATGTCTAGAGATAACAAGTTTATTCTCGCTCGAGAAACATAACACGATAGCCTACAATTACCAATCCGTACACATCGACGGACGGTGGAATACACTGCTCACAGTCATCAGACAAAAGTTTTCGTGTCTTGAAGCAGCAACAAGCTGACGAAAGCAACGGTTCACAGGCAGATACCGCACATAACTATGACACCGTGAGAAAGTGTACGAGCAATGTACTTAGACTTAACTATGACAAACGAAGCACCCAGAAAAGGGAATTAACCAACAGCAGTCAAGAAAACGTCAGTATTCTGACTTACGAACGTTCGCGCTCTCCTTAAATCAATTTTCTACCGCTAGAGGTCTCCCACAGTCTAAGAAAGTTAGTCATGCTTGACTATTGCCTATTCTAAGACAAGGCCAGGAAACAGTCGTGGGACCCAACAAAATATATAAGTCATCAGGTGGACGAAAAGTGATGGCAATAAAAAAAATGTTAGAAACTCCATGTGAATCCTCTGACAAACTTCACATAATATAATTTCTTCTGCACATCATATTAACATAAAATCATGATTAAATGTCTCAATCTCTAACTGCACGCATTAGAATTTTTTTTAAATCAGCGCTTAAAAATAAACAAGTCAAGAGGTGGAGAAAAGCGATGGCATGAACAGTGTTCTAGAAATTCCTTCTCAATTTCAAGCATTTCGCCACATATACCACAACCAAAGAATTTTTCCACAAGCGGTTTTGCATCCATTGATGATTTGATTTTGTTAAGAGGACTTGTTTTTTCGTTGGAATCAGGATGTATGTATTGTGACACAATTTCATGTGGTTTATCCATGACGCAAATGTTACTTAATGAAACGAATCGAACAGATGATTCAATTTTCATTTCTAAATCCTGTGATTGTAATCCACTTCGTCTGGTAAAAGAACTGGCCATACGGTATGCTTTACAGCAGGTGTGTTGCTCCTTGTCCATATGAGATCGTTTGTATCTCTTTAGAGTCTCAAGATCGGTGAATCCTTCATCACAAGCCTCACTTATGTGTGGCTTCTCCCCAGTTTGAGCTTTTGTATGATGATTTGAAGAACCGAAAAATGTAAATAATTTTTGACATAACTGACATTTGTGTGCCTTTTCTTCAAAATGGGTTCTCGTGTGCCTTTTCATATAAGATCCATCACCAAATAATTTCTGGTATAACTGACCTTTGTATGGTTTCTCTCTAGGATGCGTTCTCATATGTCTTTTCAGATCACTACCACGAGTAAATGATTTCTGACATAACTGACACTTGTATGGTTTCTCTCCAATATGCAATCCCATGTGTCTTTTCAGATGATCACTTTTAGCAAATGATTTCTGACAGAACTGACATTTGTATGGTTTTTCACCAGTATGGCTTCTCATGTGTAGTTTCAGATCACTTGTCTACCCCTAGTAAATGATTTCTGACATAACTGACAATTGTATGGTCTCACTCCATTATGGGTTCTCTTGTGTGTTTTCAGATCACTACCTCGAGTAAATGATTTCTGACATAAGTGACATTTGTATGGTCTATCTCCAGTATGGGTTGTCATGTGCAGTTTTAGATTACAACCTTGAGTAAATGATTTATGGCATAACTGACATTTGAATGGTTTCTCACCATTATGAGTTCTCATATGAACGTTCAGATGACCAGTTTTACAAAAGGATTTCTGACACAACTGACATTTGTATGGTCTCTCTCCAGTATGTAATCCCATGTGTGTTTTCAGATCACTACCTCGAGTAAATGATTTCTGACATAACTGACATTTGTAGGGTTTCTCACCAGTGTGAATTCTCAAATGCCTTTCTATTAGACTAAATGTAGTAAATGATTTCTGACATAGCTGACATTTGTATGGTCTGTCACAATTATGAGTTCTCATATGAACTTTCAGGTGATCAGTTTTAGAAAACAATTTTTGACACAACCGACATTTGTGTGGTTTTTCTCCAGTATGTAATCCCAAGTGTGTTTTCAGATGATTATCTTGAGTAAATGATTTCTGACATAACTGACATTTGTAGGGTTTCTCACCAGTGTGAATTCTCAAATGCCTTTTTAGGTGACTAAATGTAGTAAATGATTTCTGACATAGCAGACATTTGTATGGTCTCTCACCATTATGGGTTCTCATATGAACTTTCAGATGACCAGTTTTAGAAAACGATTTCTGACATAACTGGCACATGTATGATTTCTCTCCTGTATGCGATATCGTGTCTGCATTCAGATTACTACCTTGGCAAATAACTTTTGACATACCTGGTAATTGGTTTCTCTCCAGTATCGGTTCTCATAAGTGCTCACTGTTCAGTTCACAACATTTAGTCAAATGATGTACAGCGTTACTGGTACTTATGGTGGTGCATTTCCAGCTCGCATTCTCACTTTTTGCTTTGCATTAAGCCAGTGAAACTTTCCACTTGTTTCTTGCGTCAATGTATAGCTCTTAAAAATAAAGTAACAAATTAATCAGACAGATGTCATATAAAAGCCAACCAAATCCTGTGGAATCAGACACACTTGCATGATTATTTCCGAAGCTATGATAACAGAAGAGGAAATAATCGATGACAGTAAGAGTTCCAGTTGAATATAGCCTCTTCGAAGTTTTGTCGAAAAATGAGAAATTAAAGTGTAGTAACAAGATTTTCATTTAGATGTTCTAATCTTCCATGTCGGTCGTTGTCATGCACTTCTTAAAAAGAACTTCTGGTACCAACTAAATTTAACAACAGCAACATCTCAGTAATATATTTCTCAAAGCACAAAGCATAATTATTGTATTGCTCCTAAAAACGCAATTTGCTGTCACACAAAGGTGAAAAATTGGAGTGTAGGACATTTCCTCCCTGGACAAAACCCCCGGACAGTAACCCCCGGACAATTCCCCCCCTGATTTAGCCTAGGACATTAACCCCCCCAGACAATTCCCCTTGCTGCGAAAATAGCCTATTTCTGTATGTACATGCATAATTTCGTTTCATCCAACTTCTATTTAAATAACAATTATTTTTATCCATTCAGCTCCAATTTAAGCAATAATATTTTATCCATCCAGCTCCAATTTAAGTAAGAATATTTTCATCGATCCAGCTCCAATTTAAGCAAGAATATTTTCATCAATCCATCTCCAATTTAAGCAAGAATATTTACATCAATCCAGCTCCAATTTAAACAAGAATATTTTCATCAATCCAGCTCCAATTTAAGCAAGAATATTTTCATGAATCCAGCTCCAATTTAAGCAAGAATATTTTCATGAATCCAGCTCCAATTTAAGCAAGAATATTTTCATGAATCCAGCTCCAATTTAAACAAGAATATTTTCATGAATCCAGCTCCAATTTAAGCAAGAATATTTTCATCAATCCTGCTCCAATTTAAGCAAGAATATTTTCATCAATCCAGCCCCATTTTAAACAAGAATATTTTCATCAATCTAGCTCCAATTTAAGCAAAAACATTTTCATCAATCCAGCTTCCATTTAAGTAAAATTTATTTTATACCAATCCGGCTTCTATTTAGCGAGAATTCTTTTCATCAATTTAACTTGCGTACTTAGCACCGGCGTTTTACAGTACAACCACAACCACTTATAAGCAATATGTTCTACCGGGGGTGGGGGGATTGTCCTACCCTAGGGAGGAATTGTCCGGGGGGTTGTTGTCCAGGGGGGAAATGTCCGCGCCCCGAAAAATTGATTTCTCGTTGAAAGAATAGAACAAGTATTTCATGTATAGCATGAATACTGTCAGCACTTAAAATCGCAATTTTGTACCTTGATGGTTGCTTTCTGAATCCTACCAGTCAGGTAATAAAGAGGATATATTCATTTCATCAATAAAATTGTATGTGCATCACGGTAGCCTACACTAGTGTTATGAGACGGAAAAATGGCCCGGAAAATTTCATATTAAAATTTTCCCTAAACATTTCTGAAAATTTCCAACGTATTTTCCGAAAATTTCCGTTTTTTTCCATCAATGCAATTTTACCAAATAGCAATTTAAATCCATAAATATGTTTAAACATCAATCAATTTGATATATTATTGTATAGTCATTGCTGTTTTTTCATTCGGTAGATGACATTTTTTTGCTTACTGTTTAGTGTATACAGGTACAATACATTGAAGAATTAATTGCAATCAAACTTCACGATTATAGAGAAAATATTTTTAAAATTTATGTGTCCTAACTAGGCTCTCCTTAATATTTTTTACAATTGAAATATGAAACATAAAAGGCAATTGACACCGTAGCGCTATTATAGACGCCAAATGTTTTAATATTAAAGCGAGAATTACTTTCAGAAATCCAACTTGTGTACGACCCAAACAAAGGTGCATTTTGCACTAGCCTAATGACTGCCATTTGGAGGATTACCAATTATGTTCAACCTGGGGGCTATGCCATTCCTTGGGGGGTTTGCCAAAGCATAATTATTTTTCATCATCCAGCTTCTACTTTGGCATAAATCCTTTTCATCAATCCAGCTTACATTTTGACAAGACTTCGCTTCCCCAATCCAGCTTCTATTTAAGCAACAAGTATTTTTTTTATCAGTTCAGGTTGTACTTTAATAACACATACTGTTTTATCCAGCTTCAATTTCATCAAGAATCTTTTAATCAATCTCACGCCTATTTAGGAAAAATATTTTCGTCAATCCGATATCCATTTAGCGATAATATAATTATTCAACAATGACTCTTGGTCCAGAGTATCATCAGCCGGTATATGCAGGTGAGAAACCAGGGAAAACCGAGTTATACCAGATTCTTTTCATCTAATATATATCTGGAAAACCCAGAGCTTACATAGCTAAATAATTTTTAACATCTTCAGGGTGCTTCAATTGAGGCTGGTAAGTAAGAAGTATCAACCAATCAATCACATAAATTTATATAGCGCCCCTTCAAGATCTCTACTCAGAGGCGCTTCCAACCCAGGCCTGGTCAAAAAGAAAGGTCTTGAGAAGACGGTAGAAAGAGCCAGCAGAGTCACGGGGAAGCGAACGGAGAGCCGCAGGGAGGCCATTCCAGATAGCTGGACCCACCACGGAAAATGCTCTTCGCTGCATAGTAGTGGTACGACAAAAATGGACAAGATAGTCACCGCGGGCAGCTGACCGCAGCGAACGACGGCCCAGAGAAACCGAGACTGGAGTAAAAAGCTCACATAGGTAGGATGGAGCTTGAGGCAGGATGCAGCGCCAAGCTATAGATGAAACTCTATAAGCAATGCGTTGCTGCAGTGGGAGCCAGTGAAGGTCGTCCCTCATGAAGGCAGATACGTGAGCAAACCGGGAGATGCCACCAACCAAGCGTGCTGCAGTTCGAAGAACCCTAACCAAGGAGTTCAGACGGACCTGTGGGAGGCCAACATAAAGGGAGGAGCAGTAATCTAAGCGGCTGCAAACAAAGGCATGGACAAGAGTAGAAGATGCAGTGAATGAGGGTTCCACGACAACTGGTCTACCGACAACTCGTCTACCGACAACTCGTCTCCGGACAATTGGTCTAACGACAACTGGTCTACAGACGAATAGTAATGATGAAATAGAAGCTGGATTTATGAAAATGGCTGTTTAGCTTAAATGGAAGCTGGATTGATGATTTCATTCATGTATTTCGACATGCTTCCAGCTTCTACTTCAGATCTAAAAATACCTTCATCCAGCTTCTATTTCTCACCCGTTATTTTCGTCAATCCGGTTTCTATTTCAGATGTAAAAAATACCCTCATCCAGCTTCCATTACTTAAGCGTTTTTTCATCAATCCAGCTTCTATTTTAGATCAAGAAATACTTTCATCCAGCTTTTATTTCTCATACGTTATATTCGTCAATCCAGCTTCTATTTCACCTGTAAAAGAGCCATCATCCAGATTCCATTTCTCTTTCGTTTTTTCATCAATCCAACCTCCATTTCACCTGTAAAAACTTTCATCCAGCTTCCATTTCTCAAGCTCTGGATCAGTTGTCTGTAGACCAGTTGTCGTAGACGAATTGTCCGGGGACCACTTGTCGTTAGACGAGTTGTCGGTAAACGAGTTGTCGTGGCAACAACACGCAGCTGTCGAATTTGGTAATAGCAGGCACGTGACAGGGAAGAGATGTGCTTAGAGAAGGAGAGTTCTTGGTCCAAGATGACCCCAAGGTCTCGAACAGAGGTAGAGAAGGTTACAAGGGGAAACTCATGTGCGAGAGCAGCCAAGTCGATCTTGGCCAGCTGCTGTCGAGTTCCCAGCCATATGAATTGCGTCTTCAAAGAGTTGAGTCGCAGTCGATCTGACGAAAGCCCAGAGGTAAGGGTGCCAGAAGCGCAGACCATAAGGCGGACAGTTATGCCTAAGCCTATGCCCAACATATCTTTTCTTTGATTATTTCTTTCATTGTAAGCTGCACTTACCCGAATCCCAAGACGTTTAGCATCGTAAAATTATTTAAAACATGTTTCAGTCATTTTTTCATTGCTCATCCAACTTCTAATTCTACTATATCACAGTTCCGTTATTCATCCAACATCTACTTCAACTAAAAATATTTTGATCGTTCATCGAGCCTCTAGTTTTACGGTAACAATTTAGCATAAAACCATGATTTCCTCGCTAGTCCAACTTCTACTTCTACTTCTTT